>CM067369.1:183298880-184036380 GCA_034401795.1 Chaetoderma sp. LZ-2023a | reverse complement strand
GCCATTACCATCCTTACGTTTCCCAGATGTCCAGGTTCACTTGCGTGTCTATTGTAAATTTCGACTTGGCTTTGCTCAAGCATGGCTTCGGTACAGGCAATTGATCTCACTGCCCTACGCTGGGTCATTGTCGGGTTAATGCGATAACTGGCGTTATCCGGGTGGCTTCCACCCTAAGAGGCCTACTCTCCCCTCAGAGTAGAATCACTAACAAAGCTTATGACTCACTACCATTTTGAAGATTTCTGATGTCTATCCTGTTTCTATGCTACGTACACGTTTTTATGAGATATACTTGACTATGAAGTCTCTTCCGTTTTGGGTAAGGTTTGTATGTAAGGTTGCTGCGACATCCCACCTTACCGAGAACGATAGAAATAGATATCAGCTCGCCTCGTTTATAGATGAACTTTAACGATACTTGATAACAATCCTAAAGTGTTTGGACGAGCCGTATCAAAGTTATCCGCAAAGTCCTCAAGCACTTTGTCGATAGCTTTATATCCGGTTGTTTCCTTGCAACTCTAATACACATAATCTCTTTGCTCCCTATAGGGATATCTAAAGGGATATATCTGGCCAAACCATACTACTACTTTGGCCTGATAATCAATCTTCGGATTTCCCAAGTGCAAAGCATCTGCACCAAGCAAACATTCATGCCGCATTCTCGCTACTACCGTACTCGGAATAGGACGGGCGTTACTGAATTCTACCTGGGTCTCCTCCAAAAGTTCTATTGGGGAACCATTTACTGCCAAGAGCATCTTCGCTCTTTTCAATGACCTAGCATTCAACATGCTACGCCATATATCCTTGCGAATCAAGGATGTACTAGCACCAGTATCCACTAAGGCATGCAAGTACTCACCCTGATCCGTTAGACCGTTTTTATCCATTTTCATACGGATTAGAAACCGCTCGGTCGGTGAACTCACCAACGGTCTCCTCCGTCGTCGTTTAACGGACTCCTCCGTCCACTAACCACTTCTGCATAGCTGTTCCGGCGGGAGGATGAATTGTGTCCGACACCGTATATGAATAACGGCCATGCTCATCCGTCCCTTCACCGATCAACACGAATCCATCGCGGTCCTCATATTCGTCATTACTTCTTAAACGATTGTTTATGTCCTTTCTGACATTCCGTGAACAGTCCCTCGGCATGACAGTTCTCTCCTGCTGTCTTCGGTCGACTAGGTCGATGTCCATATCGTCGGTGCGGGGACGCTTGATTGCCCGGCGGCCGGTTGGTCCCTTTTGTTGGGTCCATGCAGGACCGTTCTGCGGTGGATGTTTCGTACTGTGGGCAGTCTCTCACGTAGTGGCCGTCTTTGTCACACCCGAAACATCTTACCGTTATGGCAGGAGTCGTCTTCCATTTCATATATGCCCCAAAACAATTCTGGGCCGTGTGTCCCTCTCTCCCGCACTGGGAACAGGTCATTGGCGGCGCTCGTCATGGTTGTCGGGGTCGCTGGGCAGCCTGTCTGCCGACGTTCTCCCTCGGCTGTACCGCTTGATGACAGTCACTTTTGTAATGGCCGACCCGGCCACAATTATAGCAGGTAATGTGCTGCAAGTCTCGTCCTGTTCTGACTGGTCGGGGCGAGGGTGGGGCGTGTTGCTTTGCCCGCGGGGCTGTCTTCTTCGTGGGCTGGGCGGCCCCAGACACCGGCTTCTGCTGCTGTAGCTGCATGTCACCGACCAAGCCACAGAGTCGCTCAATCATCTTGCTCTGTTGATCAATCTGTTTTTGTAATGTTCCCACCACGCTCCAGACCTCTTTTTCCTCGTCTGGTCCTAACATATTCACCTCCATGCTCTCCTCCTGGCGCACCTCTATTTTCATTGCTTGGAGCAGGTCGTCACAGGTGGCTTCCTCCTCCGCAATCTCAATAGCGCGGGCCAGGGTGGTGGCCTTCTTTAGGACAATTCTCTTGCTGAGATGGTGGTCGGATAGTCCCTTGAGGTAAATTCCCATCATGGTCCGATGGTTGTCGGCGTTCTCGACAGGGTATGCTCTAGCGCTCATCTCTCTAAACCGCCTGTTGAAGGTGATGACGGTTTCGTTCCGCCGTTGCCTCACCCCCTCTAAATCGTACTTTATACGTTCGCCTTCGTTGGCTGATATGAAGTTTACCGTGATATAATCATGGAACTCATCAAATGTGACGTCTTCCCTGATCTTGCCCACTAGGAACCCATCTATGGCTCTGGACAACTGCCCTCGTGCCGCTCGGGTGATGACGTAGGCTGGTATGCCCTCTAGCCGTCCCTCATTAGCGACCCATGCTCGCCGGGTCTCATCGAGGAAGGTTCTCACCTCCTCCAGCACTACTCCGTCACAGGGCTGTATGTGGTAGATCATGTCCCGGATCTCCCTCCGGTACACCCGCTCGGCTTCCCGATGGTTACTGCTTTCAACAATGGCTCCCGCCATTGCTACGCCCATCGTCTGCATGGTGGCTATGGTCTCTGGTCAAATCTGGGGTTGCAGCGGTACCTCCATGGGTGGCAGGCAGGGACAACGCCTCGCTTGGCTGGTGTTGCCATTCTGCGTTTTTACTGATAATGAAAACTGATAATGATTCTTGGAAGACGGGGTTGCTCGGGGCAGACTACCTCTGTAGTTATCTTCACGGCAGCACCCGTGCAATACTCGTGATGCTGGGTGATTCTGGTGCTGTCGGTCAAATTAGCCGCATCTAGGAATGTCTTTACACGGTCCGCTACGTCGTTTAATACGATGGCTGAATTGGAGAGCGGCGTCTCTGGTTGGGCCATATACTAGTTACTCACGGTTGACTCCGGATCCTGGCTGGTGTAGCCACTGAAGATTTCTGATGTATATCCTGTTTCTATGCTATGTACACGTTTTTATGAGATATACTTGACTATGAAGTCTCTTCCGTTTTGGGTAAGGTTTGTATGTAAGGTTGCTGCGACAACCCACCTTACCGAGAACGAAAGAAATAGATATCAGCTCGCCTCGTTTATAGATGAACTTTAACGATACTTGTATTTGATATCCGGGCCTGATCTGACTGACTACTAGAACTTGCAGGTAAGCCACGGTGATCTTCCGTAGTCTCCAGAGTCAACAACAAACTATGTGTCAAACTTTTGCCTTGTATTAATATCACAAGGTGATCGTTTTATTCACTAACTTAACTGTATAGTAAATTTACAAAGTCAGTAACTTTTACTGTTACCAGTTTACGTATTTATGATTCGCTAACTTAACTGTATAGTAAATCTATAAAGTCAATAACCTTTACTGTTACCAGTTTACGTATTTACGACGGATTAATTCAATGTTTCCTAACCTTTCACAATGAACTAGCATTACTCCCAGCTGCTCTGGTTTGCTATACTATTCAAACTAGCTCTTGCCTACTTAAAACCATTCAGCAAGAACTTTTCAAATCAGACTAGCTCTTGCCTACTTAAAACCATTCAGCAAGAGCGTTTCACAAGGTGCGAGGCGGACCGGACCCCGAACTAAAGTTAAAGTCCTGTTTATATACCATTTTCGTTTCTATTCTCCCTCCATCTTGGTTTCGTACCGCCGGAGGTTGTTCTGATTCTCATTGGATTATGACATCATTTTGACCAATCAAAACCCCGACCCTCCTGACTGGGGAGGACGTCTTTTACCTAGCGCATTTGGGATTCCTGTTGGATTAGCACATCATTTCTGACGAATGACTTGCCACAAATGACAGATGCTTATTTAATAGCAAGGCCTATTGGTGAATTAGCTTGCCTCTAATTGCTACGTTTTCGATAGTAACTTTTGGTTGTGCCCTTTAGTGCCTACAGGAAGCCACTATGTCCATGTCCTGTCCATTACCTATTAGTCGACAATTTGTAGAATGCTAGAGTTAATCGGTACACTAGTTACCATTGCACCCAGCTGCCTCCACTTATCTGGCCACGAGAATTCGTGGGACCACAGACCGCTACGTAATTAACTAAGTCCGTTTGTCATATCTAATTCCTTAATTGACTCGAACATTTCAAACTGGTGCTAATCTTCAAAAGTCATACTCGATTCACAGCTGCCTCCGCTTATCTGGCCACGAGAATTCGTGGGAACCACAGACCTCTACGTAATTAACTAAGTCCGTTTGTCATATTTATTTCCTTAATTGACTCCAACATTCCAAACTGGTGCTAATCATCAAAGGTCGTACTCGATTCAGTTTCTGCGGATTGTACCCGCGCATTAACCGACGTATCCATTGCCAGTCATCCAGTGCTGATAATATATATCTAAATAATAAGATGCTAAAGTTGATGCTCATGCATTCAGATGCTCATGCATTCAATCATACACGGTGACATAGTCTTTTAGCTTACCTGGTGTTCAAACATGTAATTTCACTGAGGTCTTATACTAGTAAATATAAGATGCGCGCAGGGTCATGACTCCCTACGTACAGTCCGATATCTACACATGCCCCTCAACCGAAGTTAACTAACCATCTCTCTAGGCCTACAGAGAGTGACAATTAACTCGTTGTGCACTATCAACAACCCTACACTGCCATACCAGACACCTCCAGACTATGTCACAATCATAACTACGTCATTACGTACTTCAACATCAGTAATTAAACATGTCCAGGTAACGGAATATCATGCGCAATGACCGTCCCCGGAAACATAGGAAAACAGCATAATCCTATACAAATTACAAACTTGTCCGGGTAATGGAATATCATGCGCAAATGACCATCCCTGAAAACACATTAATAGCATCATTAAATATAACAGTGTAATATGCTTAATATAATAACAGCAATAACATCTTGAAGCCACAGTGCAAATACCATTACAAATCATGTGCAATTATTACTAGAATAGTATAAAGTCAATCTTCTACCCTGCGTGTCCCATACACAGCATATGAAATTAACGAAAATGTCATTGGGATGATTCCAGTCGGTCACTAAGATCCACGTTAGGAGGTTCACCAATGTCATCATACCGCTCCACGTCAATCCAGTGGTCAGCCGTCGGGTCGATTGCAGTCCTGGCAATAGCGTTAGGCGACGACCCGGCCAACATCTCCACCATTACTGGCAGGGCTGCAGTTCCCCGCAGGAGCGGAGGATGAATCTGACGTGGTGCACTACTATGGGCTGCAGGTGGCTTGCATCTAACACAAATCCACATGCGTTGTAAGATGCCATATTTATACAAAATAAACACTACAACAATTATCACAACGAAGGAGCCCGTCGCATATGATATGAAAGAGCGTACTCCAATGCCATCGACCATCACGTGCAATTATTACTAGAATATTCTCCCTCCATCTTGGTTTCCCCGTAGCGGGTTGATCGCGGATAGCGGTGATAGCGGCACGTACTTGGATTTTTGTAAATGGTTCCATGGTTGCATTTTCAAATGATTCACCATCATGGATTGGTTAAGAACTCTGGTCACATCCAAATGGGGCTTTTCAATGGCCAGGCTAACCCGAGTGTACGTCCGACTGTAAGACACAACAGGCTCGAATTGCCAGCCCTTCCCACTATAACCACATTCACCAGACATTAAAGCATACACTCCATTACTCACCACACACCGGTCGGTCAGTCGTCCGTCGCAGTGTATATCTATTGTTTCGCCGAACGTTTGCAATACAACGCCTATTTTCTTATGGGTAAACAATTTACTAGCGGTTACGTTGGATTCCGACAGATGAATGCTACACGTACTATCGGTGGTGTTCGTTAACAGGCTCACTATGCAGGGCACGTGGGTCTTATCGACCCTTAGCTGACCCTGACACACCCTAGGACCGGTACCGTGACACCCAGATGCAGTGAAGTACCATCCAGTCTTCGTATCAAGACCGATGCTAGTCCGGCCCACCTCTACTTGCATGTAATACCCCATGGTGGCCAACGGTTCGGGCCACGCATGCAGACCGTACTCTATGTACCTACCCTCGTCGATTAACGGTAACGTCGCTATGTAGTGCAACATATTGTCGTCCCTCCATAACGGGTAGACCACCACATTCCGGTAGTACCACTGGTATGGACGTATCAGCTGGTTCCCCACTCCGACATGTTTCGATACCGATGTCAGGTCGGCGGGACTGAATAGTTCTTCGGTCAGTCTTCCTAACTCCAGAGACGCAGTCCGTCTATGGAATTGCTCGGCCGTCTTTTGGTAGTCATAGACCACATATTCGGCTGAGTCTATTATATGCCCGAGGCGCACCAGGGCGCATATTTCGTTTTGTCGTCTTTCCTGTATACGTAATACTTTGCTCATGTTGCCGGCCACCTCGACCAGACTGTCCTCGAGCTCGTTGACGCGGTCCGTGTTCATGTTAATGTCATGGAACGCCAATTTCACATGAGATACTAACTCGTTCGCGAAATGCACTATCCTATCCACGTTATTCATCGCCTTTTTTACTACATCTCGGATAGCATCTATATCACCGGACGTAGCAGTTCCGAACAGGGACGATGCAATGTCCCCTATGAAATTAAACAATCCCCGTTTCTGTCGGGTCTGGGTTCTATGTACCATCGTTTGTTGAGTTCTTAGAGCGATTCTTTGCGCTCCGTATATCCTGTGTTGCAGGCCGAATATATCCTCCTTGTTTATGAAAGAGGTCCTGTTACTGAAATCCGCAACAAGGTCAATCATTTGGGCCAACCGTCCTAGAAACTCCTTCGGCAAATATGGATGGTCAATCGACACTACCACTGTCCATTCTGCCCTTATAACAGATATGGTTTCAGGTTTGGTGATCATGACACCGTTCGGTAATTGATACACGCTAGAATCCTTACATTCACTAGAGATACTGGCTGCTTTATTTACCAACGCAACTAACACCACCACTAACTGAAAGGAATACATGATGCTACACTCACTGCGATGTTTACTGGTACAAAGTACTAGCCAAAAACAAAACAAAAAAAATGATAGCTATCTGCGACTATGTCGCATTATAACAGCATCTATACGATAGATGAAGTCATCGTATAGGGCGCGGCCAAACGTGCCAATCCTGAGTCGCTTGTTGTTGAGCTCGACATCAGGTGCATGACTGCGCTTGCGCAGAAAGTAACGAGGCGCTGGCTGCGTTTCCATTGGTTCCGGCACATCCTCGTGTACCTCCTCCAAGGTGTCCATCACTACAGTCTGAGGAGTCACGTGAGTTTCCATCTGTGACTCATGGTTTCGAGTCTCACTCGGACCCGGTTGACTGATGTTATTATCAACCATCCTACCCCTCTTGCTCACCCTTGGCTCATCATCAGAAGCTGGTCGCTTCCTACGAGCTCCCTGACCAAGGGTTGCCTTAGGGTCGGGTTTTGGCCCTTCTTTGGACCTTGGGAGCATCATCACCCTTGGATGATGGCTATCTTTCGTACCCTTCGCAGGGTTACGAACAGGGCATGGCCGTACCTTGTCCCAGCACATTTCTGAGTCGACTACGCGTAACTTAGATATATTCAGTACGCGCACCTTCCCAGACCTTTGATGCTGGACATGAGCCACTGGCCCATTGATCTTAAAGATCTCATATTCGGGGTCACTGTGAGAGGTCAACTTCATGCGTTCCTCCACCTTTACGACCACCGAATCACCCACCTTATATACACCAGCGTTTGCACGCTTGTCAATCTGCTCACGGTGGACCTCACGAGACCTAGCCGTTTCCATACGAGCACGCAGTAAGGCATTGTTGAGACAGGTCAGTCTCTCACCTAAATCCTGCGATGCGTCTATTGGAATAGCAAACGGCAGTCTTGCCCGTCGACCGTACGTCAGATAAAATGGCGTATATCCTGTTGTGGCATGACGAGTACTGCGGTAAGCGGTTAAAGCCGCACCCAATTCGTCCTCCCACGTGCGAGAAGCGTTGTTTACCCATTTCTGGATTAAGTCCTTAAGGGTGCGATTAAACCTCTCGGTACGCCCATTAGTTTGTGGGTGGTAGGGACTCGACCTTCTATAATCGATCCCATGTTCACGGAATCTCTCCTCCAGAGATTTAGAACAAAATTCTTTGCCCTGATCGGTTATCACGATCTCAGGGACACCATGACGAGCGACGTATTCATTGAAGAACTTGTCCTCAACATTCTGAGACGTCTTAGCCAGAATCGGATACGCTTCTGCCCACGCAGAACAGTGATCGACTATCGTCATGATATACACATTACCTTTACTTGACTCTAACAGTGGACCTATCAAATCCATGCCGATTATCTGACTCGGATAATTGGCCATGGGCATCTCACTGTACCTCGGTCGAGTCATGACAGGTCGGTTAACCTGGCACGTCGTACACGTCTCTAGCATACGTACCACGTCTTTCCTCAAAGACGTCCATACAAACGAATCTCTTACCATACCGATGGTCTTCTGCAGACCTTGGTGACCGGCTCGTTCATGAGCCATCCGGAGCACTTTCTCACGGAACAGGGTAGGTAACATGATTCTGCGGTACTCAGCGTCCAATGCTGAAGGCGTAATTAATGACTATAATATACCGTTCTTGACCATATACTCCTCCGGGGTGTTCTTAAACAACTCCGGGTATTCCTTGGTCTGTTCGGCACACAAATCGTCGTAGGGAATGTCAAATACCTCCAGAGGGACATGCAGTAACGCACCCTCGTCTACATCCGGTATGACAAAATCGCCTGTGTCTAAGGTGGCGATCTCCACTGGACGACGTAACCTGGACAACATGTCCGCTCGAATATTCTTCGAGCCTTGGATGTATTCAATCTTACATCCGTACTCGGCAATCAGCACCGCCCAGCGTTGCACTTTCGTGTTTTAACCTCTCCCACAAACAAACTCTTTAGGGGTTTGTGGTCAGTGTACACGGTGAACTGCGTGCCAAATAGATAAGGCCTAAGCTTCTTCAATGCGTATATCACAGCATAAGCTTCCTTCTCTATTACAGGCCAGTTCAGCTGACTGTCCTTCAGGGTAGAGCTTACATACTGTATCACCCTTTCTATACCCTTATCATCTACCTGTACCAATATCGCACCTATCGCATAGCCAGACGCATCAGTATAAAGCTTATACGGAGCATTTAAATTCGGATAGGTGAGAACCGTCTCACTACACAGCAAGTTTTGTAATTTCTTAAATGCTTGCTGTTCCTCCTTACCCCATTCAAAACGTTTATATTTCTTAGTCAATTCTATCAAAGGCTTAGCAATTTCGGCATAGCCTTGCACACAAGAGCGGTAATAACCTGTAGCGCCAAGGAAACTTCTCACCTCACCCACATCGCGTGGCGGTGACATTTCTCTTATGACCTTGACCTTCTGAACCTGAGGACCCACCCCTTGTGCCGAAACACGATACCCCAACAAGTCCACAGACTTACGGGCAAATTCGCATTTCTTTTTCTTAACCTGCAAATTATACTCTTGAATCCTACGCATAACTGTACGCAAATGATGTGCATGTTCAGCCGGGTTTCTTGAATATACGACTACATCATCAACGAAAACATGCAAATATTTTCCCACGAATTCTCGGAAAATATCGTTCATTGCCCTCTGAAATACGGCACCTGAGTTGCAAAAACCAAAAGGCATCCGAACAAAGTCGAACAAACCTTCAATGCAAACGAATGCTGTTTTCTCTATGGCTTGGCTGTCCATTGGTATCTGCCAATAGCCAGACTTCAAGTCCATAGTCGAAAATATCGTTGCGCCACGCATCGAGTCAAAAATATCAGTTATATTCGGCAATGGATTACTGTCTTTACGACATACAGAATTCAACTTCCTGTAGTCAACACAAAATCTCATGTCCCTGCCCTTCTTAGGGACTAACGTAATGGGCGACGCCCAGGCCGATGACGACGGTCCTATGACGCCCGCTGCCAGCATTTCAGCCACTTGATTCTTGACTACATACTGCTTGGCAAGCGGTAGATGGTAGGCTCTCTGCCTTATAGGAAACGCATCTCCTGTTGGTACCGTACACTTCACTTTGCGGACCAATCCTAAAGTGTTTGGACGAGCCGTATCAAAGTTATCCGCAAAGTCATCAAGCACTTTGTCGATAGCTTTATATCCGGTCGTTTCCTTGCAACTCTCATACACATAATCTCTTTGCTCCCTATAGGGATATCTAAAGGGATATATCTGGCCAAACCATACTACTACTTTGGCCTGATAATCAATCTTCGCATTTCCCAAGTGCAAAGCATCTGCACCAAGCAAACATTCATGCCGCATTCTCGCTACTACCGTACTCGGAATAGGACGGGCGTTACTGAATTCTACCTGGGTCTCCCCCAAAAGTTCTATTGGGGAACCATTTACTGCCAAGAGCATCTTCGCTCTTTTCAATGGCCTAGCATTCAACATGCTACGCCATATATCCTTACGAATCAAGGATGTACTAGCACCAGTATCCACTAAGGCATGCAAGTACTCACTCTGACCCGTTAGACCGTTTTATCCATTTTCAGATGGATTAGAAACCGCTCGGTCGGTGAACTCACCAACGGTCTCCTCCGTCATCGTTTAACAGACTCCTCCATCCACTAACTACTTCTGCATAGCTGTTCCGGCGGGAGGATGAATTGTGTCCGACACCGTATATGAATAACGGCCATGCTCATCCGTCCCTTCACCGGTCAACACGAATCCATCGCGGTCCTCATATTCGTCATTACTTCTTAAACGATTGTTTATGTCCTTTCTGACATTCCGTGAACAGTCCCTCGGCGTGACAGTTCTCTCCTGCTGTCTTCGGTCGACTAGGTCGATGTCCATATCGTCGGTGCGGGGACGCTTGATTTGCCCGGCGGCTGGTTGGACCCTTTTGTTGGGTCCATGCAGGACCGTTCTGCGGTGGATGTTCGTACTGTGGGCAGTCTCTCACGTAGTGGCCGCCTTTGCCACACCCGAAACATCTTACCGTTATGGCAGGAGTCGTCTTCCGTTTCATATACGCCCCAAAACAATTCTGGGCCGTGTGTCCCTCTCTCCCACACTGGGAACAGGTCATTGGCGGTGCCCGTCATGGTTGTCGGGGTCGCTGGGCAGCCTGTCTGCCGACGTTCTCCCTCGGCTGTACCGCTTGATGACAGTCACTTTTGTAATGGCCGACCCGGCCACAATTATAGCAGGTAATGTGCTGCAAGTCTCGTCCCGTTCTGACTGGTCGGGGCGAGGGTGGGGCGTGTTGCTTTGCCCGCGGGGCTGTCTTCTTCGTGGGCTGGGCGGCCCCAGACACCGGCTTCTGCTGCTGTAGCTGCATGTCACCGACCAAGCCACAGAGTCGCTCAATCATCTTACTCTGTTGAGCAATCTGTTTTTTTAATGTTCCCACCACGCTCCAGACCTCTTTTTCTTCGTCTGGTCCTAACATATTCACCTCCATGCTCTCCTCCTGGCGCTCCTCTATTTTCAATGCTCGGAGCAGGTCGTCACAGGTGGCTTCCTCCTCCGCAATCTCAATAGCGCGGGCCAGGGTGGTGACCTTCTTTCGGACAATTCTCTTGCTGAGATGGTGGTCGGATAGTCCCTTGAGGTAAATTCCCATCATGGTCCGATGGTTGTCGGCGTTCTCGACAGGGTATGCTCTAGCGCTCATCTCTCTAAACCGCCTGTTGAAGGTGATGACGTTTTCGTTCCGCCATTGCCTCACCCCCTCTAAATCGTACTTTATACGTTCGCCTTCATTGGCTGATATGAAGTTTACCGTGATATAATCATGGAACTCATCAAATGTGACGTCTTCCCTGATCTTGCCCACTAGGAACCCATCTATGGCTCTGGACAACTGCCCTCATGCCGCTCGGGTGATGACGTAGGCTGGTATGCCCTCTAGCCGTCCCTCATTAGTGACCCATGCTAGCCGGGTCTCATCGAGGAAGGTTCTCACCTCCTCCGGCACTACTCCATCACAGGGCTGTATGTGGTAGATCATGTCCCGGATCTCCCTCCGGTACACCCGCTCGGCTTCCCAATGGTTACTGCCTTCAACAATGGCTCCCGCCATTGCTACGCCCATCGTCTGCATGGTGGCTATGGTCTCTGGTCTAATCTGGGGTTGCAGCGGTACCTCCATGGGTGGCAGGGCAGGGACAACGCCTCGCTTGGCTGGTGTTGCCATTCTGCGTTTCTACTGATAATGAAAACTGATAATGATTCTTGGAAGACGCGGTTGCTCGGGGCAGACTACCTCTGTAGTTATCTTTACGGCAGCACCCGTGCGATACTCGTGATGCTGGGTGATTCTGGTGCTGTCAGCCAAATTAGCCGCATCTAGGAATGTCTTTACACGGTCCGCTACGTCGTTTAATACGATGGCTGAATTGGAGAGCGGCGTCTCTGGTTGGGCCATATACTAGTTACTCACGGTTGACTCCGGATCCTGGCTGGTGTAGCCACTGAAGATTTCTGATGTCTATCCTGTTTCTATGCTATGTACACGTTTTTATGAGATATACTTGACTATGAAGTCTCTTCCGTTTTGGGTAAGGTTTGTATGTAAGGTTGCTGCGACAACCCACCTTACCGAGAACGAAAGAAATAGATATCAGCTCGCCTCGTTTATAGATGAACTTTAACGATACTTGTATTTGATATCCGGGCCTGATCTGACTGACTACTAGAACTTGCAGGTAAGCTACGGTGATCTTCCGTAGTCTCCAGAGTCAACAACAAACTATGTGTTAAACTTTTGCCTTGTATTAATATCACAAGGTGATCGTTTTATTCGCTAACTTAACTGTATAGTAAATTTACAAAGTCGGTAACTTTTACTGTTACCAATTTACGTATTTATGATTCGCTAACTTAACTGTATAGTAAATCTATAAAGTCGATAACTTTTACTGTTACCAGTTTACGTATTTACGACGGATTAATTCAATGTTTCCTAACCTTTCACAATGAACTAGCATTACTCCCAGCTGCTCTGGTTTGCTATACTATTCAAACTAGCTCTTGCCTACTTAAAATCATTCAGCAAGAACTTTTCAAATCAGACTAGCTCTTGCCTACTTAAAACCATTCAGCAAGAGCGCTTCACAAGGTGCGAGGCGGACCGGACCCCGAACTAAAGTTAAAGTCCCGTTTATATACCATTTTCGTTTCTATTCTCCCTCCATCTTGGTTTCGTACCGCCGGAGGTTGTTCTGATTCTCATTGGATTATGACATCATTTTGACCAATCAAAACCCCGACCCTCCTGACTGGGGAGGACGCCTTTTACCTAGCGCGTTTGGGATTCCTGTTGGATTAGCACGTCATTTCTGACGAATGACTTGCCACAAATGACGGATGCTTATTTGATAGCAAGGCCTATTGGTGAATTAGCTTGCCTCTAATTGCTACGTTTTCGATAGTAACTTTCGGTTGTGCCCTTTAGTGCCTACAGGAAGCCACTATGTCCATGTCCTGTCCATTACCTATTAGTCGACAATTTGTAGAATGCTAGAGTTAATCGGTACACTAGTTACCATTGCACCCAGCTGCCTCCACTTATCTGGCCACGAGAATTCGTGGGAACACAGACCGCTACGTAATTAACTAAGTCCGTTTGTCATATCTAATTCCTTAATTGACTCCAACATTTCAAACTGGTGCTAATCAACAAAAGTCATACTCGATTCACAGCTGCCTCCGCTTATCTGGCCACGAGAATTCGTGGGAACCACAGACCGCTACGTAATTAACTAAGTCCGTTTGTCATATTTATTTCCTTAATTGACTCCAACATTCCAAACTGGTGCTAATCATCAAAGGTCGTACTCGATTCAGTTTCTGCGGATTGTACCCGCGCATTAACCGACGTATCCATTACCAGTCATCCAGTGCTGATAATATATATCTAAATAATAAGATGCTATAGTTGATGCTCATGCATTCAGATGCTCGTGCATTCAATCATACACGGTGACATAGTCTTTTAGCTTACCTGGTGTTCAAACATGTAATTTCACTGAGGTCTTATACTCGTAAATATAAGATGTGCGCAGGGTCATGACTCCCTACGTACAGTCCGATATCTACAATTTGTGCATTTTCATCGCTGCTGGCGCTGCCAGCTCGAATTCCCAAATCGCATTCCGGTCATTTAGCTATGATGATCATTGCAGGGTTCTGTCTCAATGTTCATTCACGTCTATCACTTGAAGTGATATCCTATGTCTCTAGTATAGTGTGCAGACTGCTGCCACTGCAGTAGATAATCCTTCAGCATGCCATCATTGCCACCACATAGGCTGGTCTAGCTTCTACAATGTCGGAATATTACAGTGTGTATATCTTGTTTTGTACACTGGCCCTGCTGTAGTGAGCAGACAACAAACTATAGGTGGTCATGATCATTCAGCGTACAATCATTCATCATGGTCATCGGCTGGTCTAGATCCTATAATGCCGGAGGATTTCTTCTGGGACAGGATTCGCTGCCCAATCATCAACAGCAGTAAGGGGTGGTAATAGACGGACGTTTTGATTGACTTTCATAGTTACGTGATTGCGAGGGGGTGGGACTTAATTACCCATATATGGAGTGCCACAAAGGGACGTGTGTTGGTGGGCGTGCTTGTACAAGCACGCTCACCAGCACACGCCACTTTTTGATGCACCAAAGATGGACAATTAAGCCACCCACCCTCGCAATCACCTGGCATGGGAGGATCAATCAAAAAGTGTGTCTATCGCCAACCCCGCCCCACCCCTGGTGTTCGTGCCAGTACTACTTATACAGAGATGTTAACGCGCTCCGTGTCAGAATGAGTTGGAGAAGAAGTTATTTGGATGTAAACCTATATTTTACTAATTTTTCTGGGTGCTTGTATTGATATACGCCAGAATAATAAATATACATTCCACGAAAACCTGTGCTATATAGGACGAATTTGCAATGGGACAAATACACCAGGAATCGTGGAAATTTCCGCGCATGCGTACAACTTAGCCATTATATCACTTACTAAATAGGCCACAATATATGCTGAGAATATATAGTCCTACGCTCGCTCCCGTTAGAGTAGCTTGTATCGAGTGATATCTAGCAACCCGTCAACATAAGAAGGGAATTGAGCTAGCAGGGATTGAGAAGTTTTTCTCATATCGTCGGTTCCTCTTTACTTGGGCCGGTTGGCGGTCATTACAGAGTTGTACAATTCCGGGAAATCTCTAACCAGGCTGTAGTAATTAAGAATTGAGATAAAATATTATGACCCAAAATATTCATTTGAAATTGTGATTTTCTAGCAAACAACGGGACAAAATTATAAAATATTAGCGCAAGAAAAGATATATTTTAGACATTTTAACCATCCCCTGTCCTATGAGGTTAATTAAAATAAGGTTTATTCTATTTTAGGCGAGAAGTGCATCATTATACTTTCTGTGGCATTAATCGTTAATTTATCAGTTTCTCGGATCCGGATAAGTAAGAAAATGGGAAGTGTGGTTGCTAAATACAGGTAAAATATAATTTTCCTATACAAAGAGCAGTCGCTTATCTGATTAGACAGATATACTATTCAATTTTGCTAATGGAAATCAGATTATCTGCCTAAACAGAATGTCATACAGGTTTTATGTTATATGTTGATATTTCGGTATCAGCAAGATCATATCGGTATGGCTAACGGTAGAGCATCTGGAGTATGGTGGTGAGGTGGTGATTGACAGACTCGTAGTCATAATCAACCATATCTTTTCTGAGGCTGTTATACCTGATAAACTCGAGGTTGGGCTCGTAACACCTGTTTTCAAACGAATGGGTGATAAAAATTCTTCTTGTAATTAGAACCAGACAAAAATATTTTACAGCGTGGGTTTACAGCAGGATCTTCGCCACTGAATTGTGCACTGCTGCCACAAGAGGCAATCTTAGATACTGGAGGTGCTAATACACCAATTTACATAGTATTTCTCGATGCCAAGATGTGGTTTCACACACTAGCCTTTTTAAAAACCTGTTCCTTAGTGGTGGTACAGGGAAATTGTGGAAGCAGTTGCATTAAATACATTAAGGCGCAACATCGTGTGTTAAGTGAGAAGGTGGGTCAGATTATCTTTGGCTAGGATGTGACAAGGTGGAATCTTGAGTACAGATTTGTACAAAGTTTACGTGAACACATTGTGGGACTGGATAAGTGAAAATGCTGTGGCAATGCATAATGGTAATATTCACATCACAACCCCTACCTGTGTAGATGATGTTGCACTCATTGCTGAAAATCCAGATTCTCATTAATTCTGCATATGAATGCAGTGTGAGGGAGATATATATGCTTCAACTAGCTAAGTGTGTCATACTTGAGATACTGCCTAAGTCGGTACCGAGTGAAGTAACAGAAGCAGGGTCGTGAAATCTGGGCAATGTCACCATGCCAAATCTAAAGCAGGCAATGCATATGGGCATCTTGAGGACTGTAATGAAGCAAACAACTTTTATGGTGCATGAGAATATTTCGAACGGTAGACGTGCAGCATATGCAATAATGGGACTAGGGTTACATGGAGTCAATGGGCTAGATCTATCTACAGTCTGTAAGCTGCTACAAATATATGTAGTCCCGATATTCACGTATGGATTGGAAATAGTATCCCTACTGGATAAGGATGTGAGGATGCTTGAGTGGTATTTCAAGCGCCTGTTAAAGCATATTCTCGCATTGCCGATAACTGTTGCAGATCTTGCAGAGCATATCTTGATATGATTTCTGGCTCTGGAAGCAGATGTACACCTGAGGACGCTAACTTTGTTTGGAAATATTTGCCGATCACATAACACAATTGAGAGGCAGCTTACAGCAAGAGTGATAGTTGGTGAATACATGTGCGGGATGTGCTAGCATTGTACAGCTACCTTCAACATATGATATCCTGCAATCACCTCCCAGTAAAGAAGCATGGAAGAAATAAGTTGCAGATAGCATCAGTGTGTAGTGGAAGGCTCAATTAGAAAGACAGGCATCTCTTTATAGAACACTACAGAATCTCAATATAGGAGGATTTAGACTGATGGAAAGCACCATCTGTCAAGGTACACTACGGCGACAACTCAAGATGTAGCAAGATTTCACATCAAGCTCAGCATGTTGACAGGTGATTATCTCCTACAGTCAAACCGTGCAGCATTCAATTAGACGCAGGTTGACCCCGTGTTTGTTATGTAGAGAGGACCAGTGGATAAGGAGCACTTTATCTTGATGAAGGAATGGGATGCGCATACAATCAGTAGGATGTCAGATACCGTAAAGATCCAGCTTATACGGGACATATCTATGCTTGTAGCCAACGAGATACTTCCTAACCTTACACATCAGATACTGGCAGGTATAGAGTTCATAACACGTTTGATTTTGTTACCAATTACATAGTTAAAGGTAGTGCTAAGGTGTACATTTACTTAGTGTCATTATGCACGTAATATATCTAAATCTACTTATCATTACATGATAGCAAACCGTAGGCGTATATGTATGTATGATTTCTGTATTCTGCGGCTGTAGTAGTAGAAACATCCTTCTCTTTTGCCCACTGTGTCTTGTCCTCATCCGAAATCTTTAGCTTCCTGCTTTCTTGAGGTACCCTCGTAGCACGCCTAGTAGACTTATGCAATGACGTCCTCTCCTGGTTTTGTATTTGTTGGCTCCGAGTAGGGCGTGTTCCAAGGCTCTCTGTGCTGTGCGTCGTCTGGCATCCTTAGCACATGCTCAAACATGGGACACCTTTGCTCGGTGACTTTTACAGGCAGTGGCGACGTATTACACATCTTGTATAGTGCATCATTGGAAATTATGCTATCTGGCCATTGGTGTCCAATGATGGTGCATATGTGTTTGCGGTGGCAGGCATCGAGTTTATTTAGAGCTGCCTTTGGAGCTGTCTAGCTGTTACAGCTATACAGCATCAAGGATACGCAGGTTGCATTGTATAAACGTAGTCTTTTGATCAAGGGCATTTTTGATCTACGAATCCATAGCTTCCAGAAGGGCTGGAGAGCTATGTCCATCATGACGCAGCGTGCATCAATGTCTACAGTACTGCAAAGCGGTGAGCCCAGTATTTTACTTTTCCTCCACGGTTCGCCTCCACGAAGTAGATCATCATTTTCTTTTAGTTTCATATTGTGTAGATATGTATATGTGGGTGAACTCTGTTTTTAATTCATTCATAAAGAGATTCTCAATTTTTAGTTTGCTTGCAGCTATTGGGAGAAGTTAGTCAAGCGATTTCTTTTCCTCGTCTATGAAGTCCACATCGTCGACATATTCCATCTCTAGCGGCATACCCAGTATTGTCACTGGGGGGTTTGGTCTTGTGGAATTTTCCCGCACGGATTTCAATGAAGCAGCAAGGTAATAGGTGAAAAGCACAGTGGATAGACCATCTCCCTGTGGGGAGCCGATTGATGTCTCAAACTCTACATACTTCACTGACTTGACTCGTACTCTCAGCCTGGTGTCTGCAAGCAGTAGTGTCACTAGTTGTAGCTCATCTTCATTGTAACTGGCCTGGTATAGTTAGTTGCGTATAATCTGTTGCTATCGAATTTTACTCCTATCTGAGGTTCTGCTATGACAGGACCAATCAACAGACCGACCGACCGATCGATCGATCGATTGATCAATCAATCAATCAATGAATTGACACCGATGGCCAGACAGCATCAATCAATCAATCAATAGCTTGTTCCACTATTACATCATTCTTGACGCTGAAGAGCTCAAAATCAAGGGAGGTAAGTCATCACGTAATTTCCTGTATTCGGTCATACGCTGACTTCGCGGCTTAATAATAGCTATTTGGCGAATGTTAGACACAAAGAGCTGGTTTGTTATTAATTACTTTGTACCATAATGCTTTAAACACTCGGAAAATTGTACATAAATGGATTTTTCAAAACATGACCTTAATTAACTGTGTCTTGACATATCATACACACATGGTGACTATAATGATGTCATTCTTGTTGTCACCTGACGATAACATCTATACATTTGCCAATAGACGGATCCGATCTGTCACCCAAGTATATAACGTCATAATTAATTGCATCACACGTGAAACGACGTCGCAGTGAACCTTTCCCGTTTATCCATCCATCATATGACGTCATAATCAACTACTCAACGTGTAGTCATAATCAATTACAGGATGAATGACTTGGTTTAGTCCGTCTTACACACTTAATAGTCCGACAAATTTTACGAATTCTATCTTTACAATTTAATAAATATTCTAGTTGATAGGCAGCAACAGCACCCAGTCAAATTAGTTTCAAACCATTCAACAGCTTACCTGTATAGTTTTCTGGAAATTGATAGTCAGCTCGTTCCGGGATCGGTCTATCCCAACATGAGGGCGGTGTGGGTGGAGCTTACGTAGGGGTGGGCGGGGCATAGCTAAAACTGGAATGGTCCATTATTATGAGGTATAGTTCCATCATGAAATTCGGAGTCAGCCGTGAAGCGTACGAATTGTGTACGCTGTCATAGGCAGCAACAGCCCCAGTGAAATTAGTTTCCAAATATTCAACAGCCTATGTGTATAATTACCTTGAAATTGGGATCCTGGCAATTCTGGATTCAATGTATATAAATTGATGACAACACGTGTAAACAGTGGGCGGAGCTCAGTCAGAAATGGGCTGGATATAGTCAGCAATGGATCACTCAACTGAAGGTAACATCCACACATTTGCCAATCCTTATATGTCGCATATAGTTATCATGTCTGTTGAAGACTGCTTTGCAAACTTCACATGTATAGAGCCGACTGTGGGCGATGCAGTGTCGCACGAATGCCGTCTTCACCTTGATCTGTGATTGACAAAGGGGGCATGTATATCCCTCACCGGGTAATGGCGGTAAAATATGGAGGTTACGTAGATGATATGAGTAGGACCGAATGTCATCTACTGATTGGGCACAGTATATACATCTGAACTTTTTATTATTAGCCTCCTCCGAGATAAATGACACGTCTTGTTCTGTGTCTTGATATGAAGTAAAGTAACGGGTTCCTTGTTTCTCGCCAGATTCAACATCGTAATGCACATTCCGTATTGCAGCAAGCAAAGAAGCTGAAATAATACACATAGGATTTCCAAATTATTTGCGATTTTACAGACAAAAACCCAGATAACTACAGCTGCCCATTGAAGAGGTGGGGAACTCTGGGCAGCCCCCACCCCCCACCCCACCCCACCAGGGCTGTCACTTTTTTGTACTTACCTGCTGGTGGCGGAGTGAGCCCATTTTCAAGAGTTAACTCCCTTGCAGTTTTCGCTGCCACCACCCCCACTCTCCACAACCCGCCCCCCCCCCCCCCCGCCAAATGATAACTATACAGGTAATCTGCTGAATATTTTGAAATTAATTTAACGGGATTCTGTTGCTGCGCATCGCAGCAACAGCACCCAGGTAAATTAGTTTCGAAATATTCACCAGAACGTTTATTAAATAGTAAAGATATACAATTCGTACACTTCACAGAATATTGATTGTTCCTGACGGACTTAGTTACGCCATTCTTGACGCATTTTGATTGTGACGTCAGCCTACA
The DNA here is from genome assembly GCA_034401795.1 of Chaetoderma sp. LZ-2023a. Lineage (NCBI taxonomy): Eukaryota > Metazoa > Mollusca > Caudofoveata > Chaetodermatida > Chaetodermatidae > Chaetoderma > Chaetoderma sp. LZ-2023a. The sequence continues at coordinate 184,015,804 of CM067369.1, read as the reverse complement.
TATGACGTAATTGATTATGACGTGATATATTTGAGTGGCAGATTGGATTCGCCCATTCGATGAAGAAACCAGACCAGATATACTGGTATGTTGACAAATTATCAGAAACACCCATTCAGTCAAGACACTGAAGAATAGCGGGTTTACACATATTTTAGATTTTCTAATTATAACTCGGACTGGTTATATTAATATTCATTTCAATAAAGGTAAAACTGTACATTTTTTAATAAGACCATAAATCTAATTGTACAAATGTATGTAATTAACTAAATAACATCTAAGCAAAGTCAAATATTGACCTTTCCAGTTTTAGTTATTCCCGCCCATCCCTAGTAAAGCTCCACCCACACTTTGCCCGTGTTGGGATCGATTGATTCCTGAACTGTCTGACGATGAATTTCCAGAAAAGTATACAGGTAAGCGGTTGAATATTTTGACCCTAATTTGAGTGGGTGTTGTTGCTGCCTACGCCCAGTCAAATTAGTTTCAAAATATTCAACAGAATAGTTATTAAATAGTAGACACACAATTCGCATAAAAAAGCTTAGGCCGTCTTCAATTATGCGTTCATGACGTACTTATCTACGTAATGCATGACGTCATTGATTATGACGTCAACCTACATGTCACGTAGTTTATTTTAACATCATATGATGTATGGATAAACTGGAAAGGTCCATTGGGGGCGCTTATGATTGAACATGAATAAAGTATACAGTTCCTATGAAATGTATTCTTTAACGTCCTAAGTCATTAGTATATTGTCTAAAAACTCGGTTTAACTTAGAGAATACCACAAGAGGCCCTTGACGCTCGCCTGGACGATTAGCATTTTGAACACAGACAATTCAGCAGTAGTCTAACAAGACAAAATACAACATTTGAAATCAGTACGCACGACATTTAGTAGGAAATTAATAAGGTATGCTGACCCGACACAATTAGATCGAACCTTAAGCCACCCTTTCAACCACTAAAATATCCAATATGGCCACCAAACACTTTTGATTGGGACATGAAAGTTCTCTTGAACAAACTGTAATCGCTTTTAGTTATCAATGAAATCTAATGAGTTTCAGCCTGATCCGCGAGATGTCATTTTCGAGAACAAGATGGCCACCGGAAAAATGGACCAATAGAGATTCTGAATAGAAGATCTGGAGCCAATCACCACAGGGTTCATCCACCAACCCGTTGCTGAAATCCACTCGGTGGTTCTTGAGAAGTCATTTAAAGCTGTTCCCATTCATTGTTATAGAATTCTCGGAAGCTATGAAAATCCAAGCCGGAAAATCGACTAAACAAACTTCCGCATAGGACTTCCGGAGACTATCGCCATGGGGTACTTCTGGCCAAATTTGGTTAAAGTTTGGCCACTGATTAATTTTGAAAAGTATTTTAATGAATTTCCGGAAAATTGGTCAAAATCTAGTATTTACACCCAAAAAACATTAACAATCACAATTCTGAATACACGTTCGGGAGCGTACAACAATAACGTCATTTAGCTAAATTCGGTTGAAATCCACCAAACAGTTGATAAAAAGTTGCGTTTTGACAATTTCCGGAAAAGCTTTCAAAGAATATTTACACCCAAAAAATTAACCAATCAAAATTCGGAATGCCACCATATACGGCCCTTCTAGCCAAATTCCGTTGGAATCTGTCAAACGGCTAAAGAGGAGATGCGTTTTGACAATTTTCATTACATTTTTATAAAATCTACCAATCAAATTCTTGATTAGAGGATCTGGAGCACGCGACCATGGGATCCTTCCAGCCAAATTGGGTTGAAATTGGTCAACCGTTAAGGAAGAAATGTGATTTGATGGACCGGACAGACGGGTGACGGGCGGACAGACGGACGGCCGCCATGGCATAATCTCATTTTGCATTTAAGGACAGGTGAGATAAAAATGTGTCATTTGAAGGCCTATAGCTAATTTATATGTCTAAAATAAAAAGTATATCAGTGGAAATATAGGCGCTGCTCAACCCCCTGTCAACAGAGCCTCGAAGCGCTAAAACTACTACTTATATCAATTAAGCATTTTAATATGCAACACTTTTCAAGAAAGTTAAAATTTTATAAAAAAAAAATTTTTTGCAACTTTACCTCTGAAATTTTTGAGCGGCTTGACCACTAAAGCGGTAATGGTAAAGAAAATTCAAGCTTTGGCTTACCCAGTATCCATTTGCAGGTCAAGAGAAGAGTATTTTTGAAAATTAACCACTGGAATGACTGGCTCGGTTACCGAGCCAGTCATTCCAGTGGTTAATTTTCAAAAATACTCTTCTCTTGACCTGCTAATAAACATGCCTCAAGACCAATGCAGAGTCGTTTTGGCCAGTTTGACAATTAAAAGGTTAAGTTGACACAAGAGGGGTTAACTTGTGCTGAGATGTATATTTAGCTATGTATGAAAACTGTTAATCTCTACAGGATAGATACATGTCAGGTATGAAAAACGGGGAGCTATATACCTAACTTGCTACAAAAGCTCTGCTAAGCCCTGTTACACGAATATCGGCATTCTAAATGAACAGGCAAAACAAATTAACCTATAATGAACCATGAAAAATAAACCCGTTCAAGAAGAATTTTGTCTTGTAACAGTAGGGCCTACAGATGTTAAACGGTCACAACGGTCTCGAAACCATGAGCATATGCTGTCAACATGAACATGCCTAAAGGCAGTGTGAGAGAGTGTAACGTAGGATTCCTGTTTCTTAGTCAATCATATGACGGTATAATCACCTACGCGCCGTGTAGGATGACGTCAATTACGTAGCGAACGATGTAGATAAATTCGTCACGAACGCTTAATTAATGACGGACTAAGCGTTGTATGAATTGTATGGCTAACGCTTTACTGTTTAAGAAACATGCTGTTGAATATTTTGAAACTAATTTGACTGGGCTCTGATGCTGCCGACGATGTGTGGGTGGAGCTTAGCGAATGATTGGCGGAGCATAGCTAAAGCTGGATTTCTCCATTAGGCGAAGCCCAAGACAGTAAATGTAAAAGCGAACAGATGGAAGGAGATTTAGAGATGATGCTCAGTGCCAAGTTGTCAGGAGCAGTGAAAATCATAATCGAGACATTCGAGCCCTTTAGCAATCACATTATTGGCAGGTGCAAATGTCAGCAAACGGAAATTAAGGTCATGACTGACATCATCATCTAGGCGGAAGTTAACTATCAATAATGGGATTAATTTTTATCCATGCCTCACTCATTTCCAGCTCAGCTTCGTCCACGCTTTGAGGGTGTTGGAATCGATTTTTGTCTGTACTGTGACACCTGAAATCTAAGTATCTCATTTCAATATAATTATACAGGTAAGCAACAGCGCCCAGACAAATTAGTTTCAAAACATTCCACATAATTTTGTAAATAGTAAATCCATCACAGATATACAATTCGTAGACTTGACGGATGTATAAATGCTCATGACGGAGCCAGGTACGTCATTCAATCAGAAAGTGCACAATATGATGATGAAGAAGAAGATCTGACCATTGAGGCATACGTCTGCGGTCAGAAACAACCTAAGTAAACCTAAGTAAGTAATACATTCTTGTTGTGCCGTCAATCTACAAGTGGCGTAATTGAGTATGACGTAATATAGTTGAGTGACAGATCAGAATCGGATCTCTCAATTGGTAGGATAGATGTGACCTCAGAAAATGTCGTCTCAGATGTGATTATCAATCAAACATTCTTAGCTTCGCATCATTGGTACAAGTTAGACAACAAGTTAAAATACCAAGACACTGAGGTGATTCCTTTACTCATTCATTCACTTCTTTCAATGGAGGAATCCAACTTTAGCTATTCCCCGCCCATCTTCAGCTAAGCTCCACCCACACTTCGTATGCGTTGAGATCGATTGATCCCTGAACTCCCTGCCTATCAATTTCCAGAAAACTATACAGGTAAGTTGGTTTGAAAATAATTTGATTGAGTGCATAGGCGACAACAGCGCCCGGTCAAATTAGTTTCAAAATATTCAACATGTTTATTAAACAGTAAAGACATACAATTCACACAACATCGCTTAGTCCGTTTTCAATGGAGGATTCCAGGTTTCTCAGTCAATCATATGACATCATAATCAACTACGTGAAGTGTATGCTGCCGTCATAATCAATTACGTCGCGAACGCAGGATTGATGACGGACTACGCGTTATTGTACGAATTAGCATGTCTTTACCATTTTCTGAAAATATGCTGTTGAATATTTTGAAACTAATTTGACTGGGCGGGCGCTGCAACAGTACCCAGTCAAATTAGTTTCAAGATATTCAATAGTTTAACTATATAGTTTTCCGGAAATTCAGATTGAGGGAGTGCAGGGATCAATCGATCCGAACACTGGCGAAGTGTGGGTGGATCTTAGCTACAGATTGGCGGGGAATAGCTAAAATTGACTGGGCAAACATGATGGCGGATAATGTAACAACTAGCAAGCGAATTATTGAGTTTATATATATATATATATATATATATATATATATATATATATATATATATATATATATATATATATATAAATTCCTATGTATAGAGTGATTGTATAGATCAAGACCTATCAAAAATATTAATTAGACCTAAATACGTTAAATCAGCAAAACGAAAGCGAAAGGCGCAGTATATGGTGCTTTTGATTGATGACCCGATAATTTATGACCCAATAAATGATGACAATTGTTGGGTCAATGACCCACTAATTCAAACAAAGACCCAACAGCTCAAAAAGACCCGAAAGCTCACAAAAAACTCACCAGTAATTGTAAGAAACTTATGAAAGTCCCGACAATTGACCAAGTCTAAGTATACACCTGTGCAAAAGTTAAGCACCACCCTATTTTTACGCACATGCGAGGGTATATTCATGTGCTATGAAGAAAGCAATAGCATAAACATTTATGTACCCATCCATCTTAGTGCAAGAGGTAATAATGCAACTAGAGGAATGCTGATTATGATGGTGGGGAAACACTGTATGTTTTTGTTTGAACTTGAAAACGAGGCCTGAATATGGTTACGTTGACACAACTGACAACTATTGCCCTACAGTTGACACACGTGGCTAGATTGTCATTAATGGTGTCTGAAAACGAAGTTTAACATCTGTGCACGAGTTTGAGACTGTCATTATTAATACCGGGTATATCCACCTTGTGCCTGGATGACGGCCTGGACACGACGTCTCATGCTGGTCACCAACGACTGATACGCCATTGTGGTATTCGTTGCCATTCAAGATGGAGTGCGTCTGTTAATTCCTGTAGGTTCTGCACAGGAGGATCCCTCCTTCTCACCATGTTTCCCAGAATGTCCCAGATATGCTCAATAAGGTTCATGTCAGGGCTCCTTGCTGGCCATGGTAGGGTTTCGATGGCATTCTGGCGGAGGTATTCATGCACAGCTCTAGCACGATGTGGTCGGGCGTTGTCATCCATGAATATAGGGTGGGTTCCAGGTGCATGATTTACAAAATGAGGGACCACAACTCTATCCAGTATGGAATCTTGATATCTTTGTCCATTTAGTGTTCCAGGTACAGTCAACAGATCCAGCTTACAATCAAATGAGATGCACCCCCATATCATAACGGAACCTCCACCAAATGGAACTTCTTCCATGATGTTACGTTGGTCGTACGCCGTGCGTCTGGACCTCCATACACGAGTTCGACCATCTGTGGCATGAAGCAGGAACCGACTTTCATCGGACCAGTGTACCCGTCTCCAGGATCTCATGTTCCAGTGTCTTCTTTCGTTGCACCACCTCAGACGCTCCTCTTTGTGGTGTGCAGTGAGGAGAGGACGTCTGACAGGTCTCCTAGCTTTCATGCCAGCAGCATACAGTCTCCTTTTGACGGTAGACATTGACACTCTATTGCGCGTTTCCCATTGCTGGCTGAGCACTCTGCTGTTGGTGAATGGAGATCTCCTAACAAGGCGTACTAGGGCTGGATCATCACGGGCAGTAGTCTTCTTCGGTCTCCCAGATCTAGGCCTGTCCTTCACCTCGTTAGTTTGCCCATGTTTTGCAATCAAACGACTGATTACAGTATGGTTAATGTTCAGCTGTCTGCCAATCTCTCTGCATGACATACCAGTGGTATGCATGCCTATGATTTGCCATTTCACACGATCACTTAACCTTCGTCTTGCCATAGCGGTTCACAATCAAGAGCTAATTCTCTCTGTACAAATAAACCACGGTCATGAACACAAAATTCCTAATCTTGTCGCCTAAATCTGTATGTAATGTTCTACACCTCAAACTGGACTTTTACATAACTGAACACGTGTGCTGTTTCCCGCCACGCACGGACATCAAGCGGCGTGAAGTCATGCATGCATGTGCATTTCGTACTTGGAATTATGTCAGCTAACGCGGGGACAAAAAGTATGGCAGCCTAGTTGTACCATCATGTTTCTACGTTCTATTGTTTTTGCTGGTGCTTAACTTTTGCACAGGTGTATATATATAGTATATATAACTGTAGAGATTAACAGTTTTCATACATAGCTAAATATACATCTGAACACAAGTTAGCCCCTCTTGTGTCAACTTAACCTTTTAATTGTATATATGTAAGTAAAGGAGCAATTACACGATTTCAAACACGAGTATAATAATGCTGAGCCGTGAATTAATCTAATTATTAATGTACAATGTAAATAATGTAAATAATATACTACTGATTTAAATAGCATTCAGTGTTGTTACATCCACTGATTAATATACATATTATCAAGTTTGGTGCCGATCTATTCAGGTGTTAGTGTCGGTTCAGTTAGTAAGGGATACGGTAATGTAACATCAGTGAACTATCAATTAAATTATTAAACGAGAGGCACAAGGGCATGGGGCACTCACCTGGATCATTAGCATTTGAACTATTTGCATTTAAACAGACATGATGGTTAATTTTTGGAAAATTCAAGATGGCCACCAAAAAAATTGACCAATCAAGATTCTTGTTTTATATGTTGAAGTCTACCGTCACAGAATCGTCCCACCCACGATTTGTTGAAATCTGGCTGTTGATTAAGGAGTACCCTGTTTAAATGTTTCCGGAAATTTTCAGAAAAGCAAAGATGGTTGTTAAAGCATTGATCTATCAAAATCCTGAATAGAATATCTAGAGGCTACCAATATAGGACCCTTCCAACCAAGTTTGCTTGAAATTGGCAAAAAGGAGTAGGCTTTTAACTGATTTCCATAAACTTTCAGAAAATCTAAGATGGCCGCCAGAAAAATTGACCAATCAAAATTATGTATACAAGTTCCGAAACCAACCAGCCTAGCATCCTTCCAGGCAAGTTTGGTTGAAATTTCCCAAATAGTTAATGAGAAGCGTTTTAAATGATTCCCCGCCATTTTTCTGAAAATACAAGATGGCCGCCGAAAAATTGACCAATCAAAATCTTTAAAAGTTCTGGGCCACTTTAGGGCCCTTCCAACCGAGTTTGCTTGAAATCGGCAAAGTTGTTAATGAGGGGTAGACTTTTAACTGATTTCCAGAAACGTTCAGAAAATCCAAGATGGACACTGGAAAAATTGACCAGTCGAAATTCTGTAAATAGGTAGTGAAACCTACAAGCCTAGTATCCTTCCAGCCAAGTCTCGTGGAAATTTCCCAAGCAGTTAATGAGGAGTAGCGTTTTAAACGATTTCACGCCATCTTTCGGAAAATTCAAGATAGCCGCCGAAACAATTGACCAATCATAATTACGTTACCCTACACAAGTTCAGAAGCATACCATTCTAGAGTCTTCTCACCGAGTTTGCTTGAAATCGGCCTAGTGGTTAATGTGGAGTAGACATTTAACTGATTTCCAGAAATTCTCAGAAAATCCAAGATGTCCGCTGAAAAAATTGACCAATCAACATTCTCGTTAGAAGTGTTGAAGCGTAACACTACAGTATTATTCCTCCCAAGTTTTGTCGAAATCGGGCCATTGATATTGGGGGAGTAGAATTTTAAAGGATTTCCTTATAATTTTTTAGAAAACCGAAGATGACCACAGGAGATTTTTTAATAGAAGTGCTGGAGCCTACCAGCATAGGATCCTTCAAGCCAAATTTGGTTGAAATCTGTCAACCTGTTAAGGAAATGCGATTTCGATTTGACGGAGAGAGGGATGACGGACGTGCGCCAGGGCATAAGCTCACTTGACTCAAGTGAGCTAACAATGCTTGGATAATAGACGGACACATCTCAAGCTATGTTCAGCCCATTTCAGGCTAAGCTCCTCCCACACTTTTACGCAGGTTGGTATCGATTTGAAATAGGAAAAGGAATATTATTAATATCGTGTGTAACCATTACTGAAAGCCAAGCATTTAACAACCATTTAACGAAAGTTCAACACTTTCAGCGGTGACTAACATTGGTTGCTTCAATCCGTCAAGCACTTTGCATTTAAACTAACAAGAATGCCAAAGGGGCCTATATCGCTTATCTCTACATACGCATTTCAACTAGAAAGGCCATCACCTGTAAAGTATAACTCTAAGGTTTTGTCAAGAACAACAACTGGATGATGTTTCATGAGATTTGAATCATAGCCCCCACCCCACCCCTCCCACTCCCCAACCAAGCCACCAACCCCCACCCACACACACCCAAGTGTTTTCAGAGAGTTTTAAAGACGTTTCTCAACATCAGACAAAATCCCAGATGGCCACCAGCCAAATTTGCAGATCAGCTTCCTTTGAACAAACTTGGATCTCTATGCCCTAAGGATGCTTCGCAGAGCACTACATTTCCAAATAATCCTGGGGAGCACCTCTGGAGCCACCCGCCGTTTTAAGAGCGGGGCACGTCTCCCAGACCCTCCACCAACCCCATGGGACAAAGCTGGCCATATCCATCCCCCTAACACACATTTCCTGGTGCCGGCACTGCTGTCTGGTCCGAAGACGTGATGGCTCAAAGCTGAGACGGTGCTGAGGGGGTGCAGCTCTGGTCAGCGTAATATGGGACTATGTTTGGCCGAGTCTTGTTGTGGATGTCAAGATTGTTGTGGAAGTGGATGCTTCTTCTTCTTCTTCTTCTTCTTCTTCTTTTCGATCGCTGGTATCACACTTGGAGAGCCGTTCTCAAGATGAAATCTGTGGTTTTCTGTAGTTCTTCCACAGGCCCATACAGCTTTTTAAGAAGAGGTTGACAAAGGCCAGATCTCTTCTCTCAGCAGCTGATACGTACTGCAACATTGAAGTATGTGCTCTGTGGTCTGTTCTGCTTCTCCACAAGGACACGCGGGCGATGTGTAAGGTGGAACCGCCTGTACATGTGTTGGTTTAGTCTGTTATGTCCAGTTCTGAGACGAAAAATGGTCACTTGCTCCGGCCTCGAGAGATGATGGTAGGCATCTTCTGATTGAGGTGTTCTATAGAGTGACTTGATGATAGTCTTCATCTCTGTATGTGTAACCATGTTTTCAGTCTGATTCTCTTCTGCACCCATCTTTGCCATCTTGTCTGCTTCCTCATTTCCTTGGACTCCACAGTGTGAGGGGATCCACTGCAATGCTACCCGAATGCATTTGAAGGTTTGTAGTGCTACTTCAAGTTGTGGCAGCTTACCTTTGGTGATAGCCTCAAGGACGGAGCGGGCATCAGATAAAAAGATAATCTGTGCAATAGGGTCTGCTGTTCTGCTGATGGTGTTAGCTGCATGGACCAGTGCTTCGACTTCAGCTCTGTAGTTTGTGCAGTGTTTGCCTGTCGGTATTGCAGCTGACTCATGTTGTCCGTTTGGATACTGTATGTGCAGTCCGGCACCTCCGCTCCTAATTGCATCTTTGGCTGATCCATCTGTGTAGATCCTTATCCATGTCTCCTGAGGGTACATTTCTTTCAGCATGGCTAGGGTCCGGGCCTTCTTGCTCACATCAGCTCTCTAGTTTGTTTTCCCAGGGTGGAGGATCAAGGGTGTGGTTTGGGTCTTCTATTTGTGCTGGCAACATTTCTTGGTGTTTCCTTTGGAATGCTTTTGTCTCTTTCACAAAACTTGATCTTTTAAGTCTTCCTGATGACAGCTGTGCTTGCCTGATCTTCATCGGGTGTATGTTGAACGATTTGAACTTTGCAGCTTGGATCAGTGCTTTGCATTCCCTTCCTTTACTAAATGGGGGGATGCCTGCTGTCTGCTCCATTTTTTCTATTGGTGTTGATCTCATTCCACAAGTGATGATGCGCAGTGCCTGGTTTTGTACTCTGTCGAGGTTTTGTTGATGAGATTTAGCTGCTGTCATCCATGAGCTGGATTCATACTCAAGGTGTGGTCGTACGGCACCTAGGTAGATGGTCTTGAGGATCCTTTCACTGGCACCCCACTTTGTTCCTGGCAGCTTCCTCATGATGTTTAGCTTTCTTCTGGCCTTTGCCTCTGTGTTCTGGATGTGCTCCTTCCATGTTAATCTTCTGTCATAGGTGACTCACAGGTATGTCTGCTGGTCCTCGTACTCGAGTGGAGTACCGGCCAGTGTCAGATTGCCAACCTTGGTTGGATGCTGACGCTCTCCTTTCTCCAGCAAGTGATCGACCACTTAGCAAAAAGGACTACTTATCTTCCCCGCCTATGTTTCGTGACCGTGGATATTATTAATATTTTGCATAGTCATATTTTCAGGAAAGAATATTACACTTGCATCGCAAAGATCTTTACTGTGAATTCTGAGCGGTGTTTGAGTTCAATTATATAAAATCTAACTGAAGCGCTCCATAAAACAGAAATAGGCCTTGTGATTGATCGTCCGCTAGAGGGGTGACTATTATAAGCAGATTATTGCACATTGCCGGACGATATTACAAAGAATTGTTATATAATTAAGTTCGCCAATGATAAGTACATTGGCAGCGCAAATTTGGTTACAATTTCTCTAGTAGTTCCAAAGATGTCTCCCCACCCAACATAAATGCATACGACCCATTTCAACATGTCTCACTGTTCATACACAGTTCAGCTTACCCACGTTCGTCTCAGAAAGACCCGAATTATTTACAGCGCCATCTAGGAATTTAGTTCTCTGGGTATCTCATTTCAACTTCAAAATTTTTGAAATAAAAAATTCTAATATGACCGCCAACATCTGATTGGTTGATTGCGGCCATGCTTTGAACGTACAAGATTCCCATGAGCAAAATTTAATAGCCCCTATTCCTTAGTCATATATGTCGAATTTTCGTGTGATCCCTTCAGCAGTTCGGGAAAGTCGTTTATGTGAAAACTAGGTAATCCAAGATGGCTCGAAGAAATTTACCAATCAAGTCCTCGCAAACAAACTTCGATGATTTGCCTTAGATGAGTTTTCATGAGGTTCGAATCAATCACACAAACAGTTCGGAGTAGTTTAAAAAATACCTTAAAAAATGGCCAAAATCCAAGATGGTCGCTGGCCAAATTTGCCAATCATCTTGGTTTGAACAACTTCCAAGTATGCTTAAACTAAATTTGGTTTAACCATTTATCCGACAATTTATAAGTAGCAAATTTGAAATCAACATACTCAAAAACTTATATAAATTATTTCGACTTCAAAATATATCAAAATTCCACGATGGCCACCAAGACGTCTGATTGGTTGATGTTGGCCATGTTTTTAACATACTAACTTCCCTTGAATGGTCCATCCTCCCTAAACATATTTCCCAATTTTCGACCCTTCAGCGATTGTGGAGGAAAACTACTAATGATTAGGTCATCCATGATGGCCGCCAAAGCATTTGACCAATCAAGTTCCCCCGAACGAACTTGTTTCAGCTGTTGCCTTAGATGATATGTCATGAGTTTCGAATCAATCCTCTACTAGGTTTTGGGGATTCTGTTAATAGACTTTTTCAAATATTTGCCAAAATTCAAGATGGCCATCAGCCAAATTGGTCGAGCACCGTTATTTGAACAAACTTGGATCCGTATGGTCAAAGGGTGTTTCCAACAAATTGGTTTAAATTCGGTCCCCAGTGTCTCGAGAGGACATTTTAAATTTCTTATTCCTTTAGTATGAGTTTTTGGCGAGAAATATTAAGATGGCCGCCAAACAGTTTATTTATTCAAATTTGAAATCACTATACCCAACACCTATATAAAACCAATTTCGGCTTCAAAATCCATGAAATACTAAAATTATATGACTGTCAAACACGTTACATTTTATTGGTCCACAATTTTCAACATATCAACTTCCTTTGAACAAACTTAAATGGCCCTTATGCCCTAAACAGCATTTCGAAAATTTCGGCTCAATCCATTCAGCGGTTCTGGAGAAGTTATTTTCCCGAAAACTAGCTCATCCAAAATGGCCTCCAAAGCAATTGGCCAATCAAGTACCCTGAACACACTTGGTTCAGTTGTGGCCCTAGATGATGTTGCATGAGTTTTGAATTGATCCCCCAAGCGGTTTCCGAGATTTTTAAAGCCGTTTCTAAAAATCGGCCAAAGTCCAGGATGGCTGCTTGCCAAATCGGCAGATTGGCTTCGTTTGAACTAAGAATAAGCCATGCCAAATGTAATTGAAATCGGCACTGCAGTTCTCTATCAATGACAGAAAATAACAAGTTGGCGGATGGATGGATCGATGAAACACAAACAGGTGCTGGACGGATGGACGACGGACAGTCACCCATGAATATGCTCACTTGTCCTTTCAGCTCAGGTGAGTTAAAAATAATAAAAGGTTGGGCGATATTGCTGAGTTGAGGGATCTGACCTGTAACTCGCGTATCTGACGTCATACTCCAATATGTCACCTGTTAGCTGACGTCACAATAAACACGGCTTTCTGTCACGAAAATGGAAAAGGCTGTCAAGAAAATGTACGAATTGTATGAGGAATTGAGGACTTCCAACTTTACTAAACATTTTGTTAAATATTTTGAATAAGTTGACTGGGAGTTGTCGCAGCCAAATGCAGCAACAGGCCCCCACCCCAAATTACTTTCAAAATATTCATCAGTTTACTTTGAAATTTAGATTCTAGGAATTCAATTTTAAAAGTTTCAAAGCGATTACAAAACGTGTATTACATGTGCTTGAAACTTATCTAGAAATGCGTGGGGCATAGCTAAAAATGTATCCAGACATTATAGCTATACGATCTTGAAGCGATTCTCGTGGAACCGCATGTTTTGATTAGAGAAATACTTATTTCTCCTATTATCATGAATCTGGACAAATATGAACACGGTAAGAATATTACAACTGGTCTGAAACAATTCAGCTAAATCAAAATAGCATAGAAGTCCAATATGCGCTACAAATCTTACCCAAATCGGATAGTTAAGACAAGACTTCTAAAACACATATCAAATGCCCCTGAATGACAAGAATTACAATCAGTCAGGTTAGTTTCAAGATAGTCAACAGAATGTTTATTAAATTGTAAGATCGGCAAAGACATACAATTCATACACATTAGTGACACACCTTTAGATTTTTATGACAGAGTTACGTCATTTTGAATGTGATGTCAGCTAACATGTGATGTATTATGATGTTAGATCCTTTCCACCTTTATTACCTTCTCAACTACTGACAGTTATAACAGATTTGATATCATAGGTAGGCCTACGCATTCAGCTAATGTACATAAATGCACAAATGTATTTATACGCGATGACTACCTCAGATTGCGCACTCTATGTCCTCGAAGAAGAGACTTCTCACATGGCGAGCTGAGCGTAGAGTTCCATGGAACAACTTGTAGATCACCGATGATGGGAAGAAATATGCTAACAAATATAGTGAGTACAATTTCATAATTAACCAGCAACGTTCACAATATACAAATATACAAACTTAAGTTGACAAGCTTTATTTGATTGTAAAGTGTCGAGTGGCAGATCGGATTGCTGTATGACATATGGTGTCATCATTGATTCACACCACCAAATGCATATTGACGTACCAAATGTATGCGATACATTAGAACCTCAAGTCACGTCATCAGCATTTGATCGCCAAATCAAACAATTTATTTTAACTGGCTACAACTTTAACCAATAAGACCTGCCCGCTTCTGAAATAGATGTCATAATCAAATGACATAGGTCCATTGCAAAAGGAGAAAAGGTACGACAGTACGCAGCTGGATTGTATGTTTTTGGTGAATTTAGCAAATTCTCTTGATTATTTTGAAACTAATTTGACAGAAATGTTGCTGCCATATGCAGCAAAAGTTTCCAGTCAAGTTAGTTTCAAAATAGTCAACAGCTTACCTGTATAGCTGCATTCAAATCGAGATGAAGTGAAGTATGGGGTTCTGTGTGTCAAAACCGATTCAAACGGGTGTACAATGTTGGTGGGGAATTGCTAGATATGGATTCCTCTGTATATCAAAAGGTTACTGAGATATTCCTTATCACTCGGCACACACCAAACGACTGCAGTGTCAGTATGATACCGTGTGATTAATGGTGTCACACCAGGCTTTAGACGAAATCGTCTGTGACCTTGACCTAAAAACATGGTGGAGCATGCAATGACAATGGTCAACAACCATTCGACAATATTGTCAAAATATGGTCAGCCATGAGTGACCGTGAAGGTTAAATAGTTCCAGAATACAGTCAAACCATAGTTGATAAAGGCCATACATCAATCTCTAGACCTTGGTCAAATCATGCTTGGCATTGCATTCCAGAACAGGGCTGGACATTGATAATGGCAAGTTAGCATAATGCAGAGCACAAGTGTGAAATGGCACCACAGTCAGGTCATGGTCAACAATGGCCATAGACATTTTTCAACCATGGCTAAATGGGGTGGGTGGGTGGGTGGGGTTTGGCCACAGATACCAGCACATGGTTGGCATTGCATACATTTGTTTGATGTTACAACATAGTCAACTATTATTGCTAATGGACGTTAAATTATCCAGATGGTTGGCAATCACTAAACAAGGCATATCAGTAAAATGATAGATGCTCCCCGAAGTCATAGGCTCTACTCCACAGGGACGCTGTTGAAACTATGGCCCGACAAACATTCTCTGTAATGTTCAGCAACACATCTTCAGCATACAATGCATCCATGCACTTAGTTTAGTTCCCGTATAGCCCGGACAATAATTTTCGGCAATGTTAAGTGAAACTTGAAAAGTACGTCACACTGACCTACTTTTCACACACAACACACCTTCAGCATATAATGCATCCATAGACCAGGTTTACTTCCCATATACCACTCTTGAAATTACAACCTGGACAATAATGTGTTGCAATGTTTAGTGACCCATGGCGACCTACATTTCATACATTGCACACCTCCTCCATAAGATGCATCCACATATCAAGTTTACATTGTGCATACAAAAAACTCTTGAAACTACAACCCGGACAAAACTGTTATGTAATGTTCCATGAACAATGAAAAGTAGTTGGAAAGTAGGTCATGCTGACCTAGTTTTCAAACACGCCACACATTTTCCCTAAAATGCATCCACATATCGAGTTTAGTTACCGTATACCAAAAACTCTTGGAGAAACAGCCTGGACAAAGATTTTGGTAATGTTCAATGATATATATGAATGAATATATGTGAAAAAGTCTTGAAACTATACCCCAGACAAGCTTGTTGAGGGCTAACGGACGAACGAACAGATGGACGGTCAAAGTGGCAACTACATGATCAAATTGTGGTCAAGTATGTGACAGCTATGCCCCACCCATCTCCAGCTAAGCTCCACCCACACCTCGATCGTGTTGGGATCGATCGATCTCTGAGCACCCTGACGATCAATTTCCAAAAAACTACACAGGTAAGCTGTTGAATATTTTAAAACTAATTTGACTAGTTGCTGTTGCTGCCCAGCGCCCAGTCAAATTAGTTTTAAAATATTCAACAGCATCTTTATTAAATAGCAAAGATTAACAAAGACATACAATTCATACATCGTTTGGGGACTATTTGATATTTGGTGACAGTCTATATGGAACCCTTTGTGACGTAATGGTTGTGACGTCATCATACACGCGCTGAGATGATTATGACGTCATACGAGGTTAGATGATGGATGGATACTCAGGAAAGGTGAATTGTTTGACTTGTTTAGTAATCTATAGAGACAAACGCTGAAAAACAGCTACAAATGCAGAGCTAAATATATCAAGAGCTCCGCAAACGGCGCATAATACCCCGCCATGATGACAAACTAATAAATGGCAGCTATCAGAAAATATTTATTTCTTCCTCAGACCAGTAATCCTTATTAAGTGTCAAAGCGATCCGCTGAACGGTCAAGGAGGTATTGTCCGGAAACCAATTTTCAAGACGGCTGCCGCTGACTGGTGGCCATATTGGATTTCAGTTGATCGTAAATTTCGATAGGTTTCTTCAGCAGACATATTCCAACGACCCTAGGAAGTAATCCGATAAATGGTCACGGAGATATCATCCAGAAACCAACTTTCAAGATGGCAGCCCGTGGCTGGCGGCCATCTTGGACTTTGGATCAGTGTCAATTTCGATAAGTTTCTTCCGCAGACCTAGTCCAACCACTCTATGAAGTTTCAAAGCTATGCGACAAACGGTAACAGAGTTATCATCCAGAAACCAATTTTCAAGATGGCCACCGGTGGCTGGCGGCCATCTTGGATTTCAGATCACTGTCAATTTCGATAGGTTTCTTCCCCAGACCGTGTCTAACCATTTCCTGAAGTTTCAAAGCGATCCGATAAACTGTAACGGAGTTATCATCCGGAAACCAATTTTCAAGATGGACGTCGGTGGCTGGCGGTCATCTTGGATTTCGGATCATCGTCGATTTCGATAGGTTTCTTCCCCAGACCTAGTCCAACCACCCTATGAAGTTTCAATGCGATCCGACAAACGGTAACGGATGGTTATCATTCGGAAACCAATTTTCAAGAGGGCCGTCGGCCATCTTGAATTTCGGATCATCGTTGATTTCGATAGGTTTCTTCCCACGACCAAGTCCAACCACCCTATGAAGTTTCAATGCGATCCAACAAACGGTAACGGAGTTATCATCCGGAAAACACTCTGCTGCCTGCACGCCCGACTGACCGCCCGCCCACCCGCCCGCCCGCCCAGACGGATGGCGGCATTACATAATACCCCAACCAATTTTTTGCTCGGGTATAAAACCCCTAAAACAATCATAATCATACTGTTGTCATAAAGCAAATGGAGGGATTAAATCTGTTAGTCAAGTATCTGACTTGTTATAATCAAATACGCCACATGTTAGCTAACCTCGCTATTAAAGTGATGTCGCTCCATCACGAACATTGAAAAGTCCATCACGAAAGCGTATGAATTTTGTCTTTGAAAAATGGACAGCGTAATAAATAATTTGTTGAATATTGTCACACTAATTTGACTTGGAGGGGACCTATTGATGCAATAGACAGTAACAGCCACGTGTCAAACTAGACAAAAAAGCATGCCCCGCCAACCAGCCCCACAATGGCAGCCATTTTGATGGGTGCCATGACAGACGGATGGACTGATAGTTACCACAACTACCACAAACTATATACCGCAAGTAACTGTGTCAGAAATATCGATCATAGCCAACCTTCTCACGAGCTTTCGTCACGATACTGCAAGCAAAATTAGTTATCGAATGAATACCCCGAAAGATTTGCAGGGACGGACGGATACAGGGTCAGAAAGAAAGATGGATGGATATATGCATGGACTGACTGACTGATCCACAAAATTACCTGCATTTCCGTATTACCATAGGCAACCATCACATGAAGTTTCGTCACGATACCCCAAGCAAAAGTAACGTTAAAGAATGAAAACCCAAAATTTGCATGGACGGACAGACACACATACATAAAGACAGATGGATGGACGGACTGAATGACCCACATATTAACCTGCATTTCCCGACTTCAATAATCAACCTTCCTATGAAGTTTTGTAAATGATACTCCAAGCAAAATTCCTCGAACGCAAACATGTGCGTGCGTGCGTGCGTGCGTGCGTGCGTGCGTGCGTGTGTGTGTACTCGTACGGGCGCGCGTGCATAATCCCCTCATGTAGTGTTTAGAGCAAGCGGGAAAAGCCAGGGGCGGGTGAAATTCTAAATTTCCAATGGCAGAAACAGCTCAGTCAAATTAGTTTCAAAATATCCAGTAGTCGTCCTGTTAGCTTTGTAGAGATTGAGACAGTGGAATTTCAAGGATTAAAGCAGGATTAGGTGAAAACAAAAATGAAGTTCCATCAAGATAACATTTCAATGTTTGTCCATCAGACGTAATAGATCAATTTCCATATCTCCAAATTTCCAAAACTATCAAACTTTTAAAAACTTGTATAAAATGTCAGAATTAGTAGCCAAAATCGTCAATATTGTGATTATTATCTATATTACTTTACATGTGAGAATTCCATTTGGCAATATTTCACTTTTCTATGCTTTTCCCAAGCCGTTAGCAATAAATGTTAAATTTCCCATATTTATCAAGGCCTTGAAATGGGCTTCAGATAATTCCATACTTTTTTCATAGCATCCATCGACCATTAGATAAATGCAGAAATCTCAGCATACATAGTGTAGTCATTTACCGTTTTTCGTCTTTTACAATCGCATATCCGACCGGCAATAAGTACAATATCCTTGGTAATATTCACAATTCGATACTGTTGTTTGATGATGTTGTAAGTCATAGTGGCATTAGCATGCTGCGCATCAATGTGCACTTTCTGAATAAGCGGGAGCATTTCATCATCTGCCAAGTACATCTGTGGAGGCTCATCACGAGTCGAACGCTTCTTGATAATCCTCAACACGCCATCAATCTCAAGAACCTCGTATCGATGAAGTAAGTTATTCTCCGAGACAGTTCGTGTGATATTTGAGGTTAATTTCGCGACTGCTACTTGGTACATCTTCACGCGGTTATCATACTCTTCGCGGGACAAGGCTCGCAGATTCTGACCACTTTTGTTAGCTCGCAGATGCGACATACCTTCAAGAAACTGGATAAGCTGGGATGAGTTTTGTTCATCAGACTCGTCAACGGGAGATCCCCGCAGCCACTTGGATGCTGCAAGTGTAAATGAGGATTTGATTATTAACAATGTAACTTTTTACACACCAAATTTATCAATATATTCACAGCATATTTACCATAAACCATACTCATAACGATAGCGGCTTTAAAATAACACCCAATTCCCGTAAAAGGTGCATATTCACACCAGAATGCCTGCAAATAAAACTGTCAAAATTGGATACTTTTAGAGTAAATTGTGTGCCGGGATGTTACTTTTAGAGTAAATTGTGTGCCGAGATGTAATGAAACGAAACTAATCTTAACATATGATGATTTCATTCTATATAAATTAAGTTGGGTTTTTTAAAACATATTTTTATTGTTCAAGGGACAATACGGATTGAGTTACAAGTTGTCTCCAACTTAGTTACGACTCGCTCCGAATACTATACAATAGATTATAATAATGACGAAAATGTGCAGTTAATAAGAACTTATTCCATAATGAATATAAGATTTAAATGAAAATTAATAGAATAATTAAGATAAGATTTTGAATTGTGTTCATATATGTGTGTATATGCATATGCTTTTTAAAGCGTCTTTGTGTTTTTATCTGATTTTAGTAGTTAAGTAGTGTGTAGCATTGTTGTGATCCGTGCGTGAATATGTATGTAGATGTGCACCTGTTTGCATGCTTAAAACAATAAAGACTTCTGATATAAATTATCTACTAAGTATTCGCTATTCGCGTGTATTATGCATTTGTGCGTGCCTGCATTCGTTCAAGTGCGGGAGCGTACGTGCGTGTGTGCGTGTGTGAGTATATTTACGCAATTTAAGCAATTTCATGCGTGCTTGCCTGTTGATCTGTTCCAGTGCGTGCGTGCGTGCGTGCGTGCGTGCGTGCGTGCGTGCGTGCGTGCGTGCGTGCGTGCGTGCGTGCGTGCGTGCGTGCGTGCGTGCGTGCGTGTGTGCGTGCGTGTGTGTGCGTATTCACGTCAACCTCCTCTTAAAGGTGCATATTCACACCAAAACTCTCCAAGACAAGACTGAAGGAATTTAGCGCTTATAGTGGCCTAAGTCGTGCGCCCAGGCGCAATGAAACGAAACAGATCACAAATTATGACGCGTTCATAAAACATAAGTCTATATAATTTAGTCCCCAATTCAATTTCACAACAAAAAAACAACAAAAAAACAACAACACATTATTTCATTTGAAACGAAAGCATCAGATGCCAAGACCCATCCCGCCCCACCACACCTATAGACACACAATCCATGCCTCCAAAAGCTTACCACCCCAACAATTCCATCTCCAAGAATCCTGGTGCGAACATGACCTCGAAGTTTTCCTAGCTTTGATCAAATCTTTTGGTCCTGCGAATATATTCATGGACATTTTGAAATATAAATATATTCTGGTTATTTTCGAGGTCAGCATCTCCGTTTAGCAGTAGATTCACTGACAGGTCGTGTGGAGAAAGAGGTCTTAGAGCGTTTACGAGCTTGCGTCTTGGATTATTGTAATGATTACATATAAAGAGGTAATGGTTGTTATCTCCTATATGGTCGCAGCGTGGACAGTTTTGGTTTGCTACTATGTTAAAACGAAATAAGTGGGCATTTAATTTTTATACGTAAGTTAAGGTTTATTTCGTTCCATTACATCTAGGCCCACAGATTTTAAGCCTCTAACAGTATACAATTTAAGCAATGTTATTTTCAGTCATTTTGCGGTAAATATGCACATTTAAGCAAACATTATTTTAATACAGGGTGGTGATGGTGGGTGGGTGGGTGGGGGGGGGGGGCTATAAGTCACGATGTGTCACCCTATGTATTAGCACCTTAACTCCTGAGATACCCGTATCTCAATTTACAGGCAATGGATGAGTCCAGTATTAGATATGTCCCGCCCATCATTAGCTAAGCTCCACCCACACCTCGCCTGTGTTGGGTTCGATCGATCCCATAACTATCTGACTATCAATTTCCAGAAAACTATACAGGTAAGCCGTCATCAATTAAGCGTTCATGACGAACTTAGCCACGTCATACATGACGACTTTGATTATAACGTCATCATACACGTCGCGTTGTTGATTATGACGTATATGATGGATACACTGGAAAGGTCCATTAGAGGAAGTTTTAACTCTGTTGAATATTTACCTCAAGAACTGCAGCAGATGCAGATATATATCGCATGTCTTAAACATGTCTATGGTATTGAGAATGAGTTTGTATTAAAGGAATTTAATTCCAAAGGTAGGTAGGTGGTCGTTATAACAGGGATCGAATGGAACGATCCGATCCCCCATTTAAAGGGATATTCCACTGGGGGTTTTTGTGCATCTGACGTAAAGTACTAATTTTCCGCATTAATTTGAGACCAAGAGCACAATTTTATGCCAACAAATAAAAAATATATCCTCAATTTAAATTGCTAAAGTAACCAGTAGATAGAGGCGCCATTTTGGACAAGCAGCGGACGTCACCGACACGCCTACTCTGTTTACCCGATCGAGGATAGCCGTAACCACAGTCTTCTTGGATGGGACTTTAAATTGAGGTCCCGTCATACAGTGCCCATCACCGTGTGAACGTGAGCTAGGGTTAGGTAGGCATGAAATTTCGGCATAATCAAAGTAAACGGGATGCTGAATGGATTCGTCCTCGGATGGAACCACGCAACATACGGATTACAAAATCAAAACAAAATTGCTAGAATTAGAATCTTTCGGACTTTTCGATGGGACTATGGAGGGATGCAACCCGGATGACTGATCGAGTTCGTCCTCGGACGGACACAGTCACCATACGGGCTACCTAATCAATCAAAATCAAACAAGTGCGCGCTGGTGCCTGCTCGGATGATGGCCAGAAGAGCAAATGGGTCCCAGGACCCGAAAGACCCCACACCCCAACCTCCCCAGCCCCCCCCCCCCCCCGATCAAAGGGGCCGGGAGGTCTCTGACCTAAAGCCCCCCCCCCCCCCCGTTGGGTACATCAGGTCATAAGACCGTACGCACCTACTCCCCCCCCCCGACCCAGCACCTACCCCATCCCTTCCCCACCCCCGTTAGGTCCAGGTTAGCCCATCCCCATCACCCACGCCCAATCATGAGGAGCAACAGAAAAGCCATGGACAAGAACAGCAACATGAATGAGACAAAATCGAGAGACAACGATCCAAAACACACACACACACACACACACACACACACACACACACACACACACACACACACACACACACACACACACACACACACACACACACACACACACACACACACACACACACACACACACACACACACACACACACACACACACACACACACACACACACACACACACACACACACACACACACACACACACACACACACACACACACACACACACACACACACACACACACACACACACACACACACACACACACACACACACACACACACACACACACACACACACACACACACACACACACACACACACACACACACACACACACACACACACACACACACACACACACACACACACACACACACACACACACACACACACACACACACACACACACACACACACACACACACACACACACACATTGCCGTGTCACCAATACCTAGCGGTAACACAGCTGTTATTCTATTCCAAATATGTCTACGTTTATAAGAAATCCAGATACAAACTATATAGCAATGGTCATTGTGTCATCTTACACACACACTGGCCGATTAAAGATATAGCAAGACACTGCTGTCTCTCTCTCTCTCTCCCTCTCTCCCTCTCTCCCTCCCTCCCTCCCTCCCTCCCTCCCCCCTCTCTCTCTCTCTCTCTCAAAATACATAAATTAGTTTTGACCTCAATTTTATTTAGTTACAACCTGGTAACATTGTGACATATGGGCAACATAAGTGTACAATATTTACAGAGTACTTAAAATTGTAGTATTCATAGAATCACAGACCATTTGAATGTCTGGGTATCCCTGTCGTTGTGGGTGGGGGGAGGGGGAGGGGGAGACTATTGCTACATCACTCGATTTGGCCACAGTAGTCTTATAGGTATGCGTCTAATTTGAAGTCACGCACACAAAATTAAAACGAAACAGTTTTTTGTGATTTTTTTTTTGGGGGGGGGGGAGGGGTGAGAGAATTGTTGCACTGCCTTCAGTTTGGCCCTACGTCAATATCACTCAACAATCTTGGTGAAATGGTATGTGGGTGTGCAAATATGTAGATAATAATATACTCTATTTTAACCATTACAGTTTATTGTTAACCATTACCATTATACAACTGAATTTTCATTGTAATACCAGAAATTCTTATTATGGACCTTTGGTAATATACATATCATTGTTTTGTTTATTTTGGATTTATTGCTGAGATACGTTGCTGCTGTCTATTGTCGAATACAGCAACAATATTCAACAGCAGCGCTTTTAAAATACACACCAGCTTCAATTCCATGGCCACTGACCACAACCCAAACCGCCATTACTGAACTGTATTCATCGAGACGTCTAAGAAAAACTCACCTGATTCACTGTAAACATATTTCTTATTTATTTTAATTTATTGATAAATGCGTGTGTGATCTGGAAATCAAATACTAGTAATAATAGAAATAAATAATACAGCAGTAGCAATAGTTCAAATCTAAAGTAATCATAATAGTAATGGAAGCATTCTAAATAGTAATAGCAATGGATGAATCCAGTTTTAGCTATGCCCCACCAATCTCTAGCTAAGCCTCAACCACGATAGATCGATCGATCTGAATTTGAACTCTCCAAATCTCAATTTCTAGAAAACTATATATGTAAGATGTTGGATATTTTGAAACTAATTTGACTGGGCGCTGTTGCTGCCTACAACAGCGCCTAAGCATTTTAATTTCAAATTATTCAACAGAATGGTTATTAAGTAGTAAAGACATACAATTCGTACACATGACGGACTTTTAAAAGTGCATGACTTACTTAGATACGTCATTCATTACGCATTTTGATTGCAATGTCAACCTACATGTGAAGTAATTGATTATGAATTCATATACTTGAGTGACAGACTGGATTCATCCATTATTATACTAGCTGGATGGGAGAACCTAGTAATGTTGAGTACTATCAGATTTTATGTTGGAAATGCGATAAATCACGTTCATAAACTGCCGGATGCTAATCTGTATAAGTTTAGTATTTCACATAATTGACATAATTAGCATATTAATTAAGCCAACTCTCTCAATCAGCAATATCTTTCTTAGTAAGCCACCTAGAGACTTCGTTGTGGTGGCTAGACGTAGGTCCTCATGATCATAGCACCCATACAAGGACCTGGAATCTAATACATCCAACCGTTGACGAAATCGTTCTGGCAATAACATTGACTGCCACTGAACCGTGCTCTGATTGTTTACCTTACAAACAAGCAACCTGATATTGGCTAGATCAAGCAAATATAGATTGACTAGAATTTCGGATCCAGTTATCAAGTGGCTGACCTAGTTTTGCATTTCAACGATAATACGTAGGCAGAACAGTTATTTTGAAAATAAAACATCTGCTTTACCCAAGAGGCAAGAAGAAGCAATCTCGATTACATACAACGGCAGCACGTTGGGTGAAAAATCGCAAGCTGTTCAGTGGCGTCATGTAACTGTAACATACTAATAAATATGATGATAAATGTGTGGCTTTTAACATCTTATGTACTCTCCCGATTTCTCTTCATCTTCATTCTCTCCTTTCTCCAGATGCTATTCTTTTTCGTTTTGCTCCTCGTCTTCCTCATCTACATCCTGCTAGTGTGTCAATTGAGCACGTACACAAACACGCACACGTGCACAGTAACTGGTCCATCCAATCCATTTGCTGCACAACTACACTTGCAGCCGCATGACTTCCGCTTTACTGGACAGCCGCAGCTAATGATACCAATGAGCCGTTCTGGCACGACGGTTTCGTTGGCCAGGACTGTCATCTCATCACTTGGTTATTTTCATGAACATCCCCTTAGTCAGTGGTTCCTACAGCAGGAGGGTCGGCCTTGTCCGTAGCTTTCAAAAGTCTCATTTGCAGCTGTACTCTATCGAGATGAATGACCAGATTGATGTCAGTTAATGGAAGAGACGTTGTACATTCGTACCTAGCAGTATCCATGGAAACACTCTTCTGCCATTAGATAGTTAGGCAAGACAGTACCAGTTGCCATCGGGTTGCTCTGAGAGACAATCTCCTGTTTCAGAACTGAGTCTAGTCCAAGGATGTGGGTCTGGACGAACACCTTCATGGCAAAGACCTTACGTTTCCCATTATGAGAGGCATGTTCCCAAGATACCCTGCATTTCTTCCGGTATTTGGTAACAGTGGGATTGTTGTCGAGCACCGACCCATCCCGCTTCTCTATCTGAAACGGTATGAGACACCAGTTTTCCATCACCAGTACACGAGAGATGTCGTCACTAAGGGCGTGCAGTCTGAGTTGCCACCGCTGCAGCGCGTATCATGTATCTGAGGAGATATATTCATCATGCCGCACAATAGTGTCAGCTCTGCTCTCAAGTTCAATGTCGCTTCTGTTTGTTGTCAGTTTTTCTGAAGGCATCATAGCCAGGGAGATTTTAGTTCAGTGTCAGCTAATATACCGCTCTCCTCTGCACCTCATGATCCTTTGAACTGACAAGATCGTACCAATTGGTCTTCGCTTTTCTGTAGTTAGTGAGACTTGATTTTATTCTGTTAGCAACATCGCACACTGTACCTTGGGATTACAAAACAAGAGGCCCAAGGGGCCTGTGTCGCTCACCTGAAACACCATCAATTGTTGTCAAAATTGTTGGTGGGTGGTTTAGTAGTCGTTTAAATGAGCTTGTGGACATTTTTTCAAGTGCAATATGGCCGCCAAACACGCTACATTTTGATTGTCCCATGGCACCAAGGTGTTTTTTTGACAGATCAACTTCCCTTGCACAAACTTTAATGGCCCTTAGTCCTTAATCATATCGCCCAAATTTCGGCCTGAAACCTACAGCAGTTCTGGAGGAGTCGTTTTCAGGAAAACTAGGTCATTCAAGATGGTCGCCGAACCATTTGGTCAATCAAGTCCTCTTGAACACACTTGCCTTACCTCTTGGCCTAGATGAAGATTTCCCCAAGCGGTTTCGGAGAAGACATTTCCTAAAATCGGCTGAAATCCAAAATGGCCGCCGGGCAAATCGGCCGATCAGGTTCATTTGAACAAACTTGGATCCGCATGCCCTAAGGATGCTTCCTGCCAAACATAATTGAAATCGGTCGAGAAGATCTCGAGAAGACATTTTAAATTTCCCATTGCTTTAGCATGGGAGCTTTTGACGAGAAAATTATCCAAGATGGCCATCAAACTGTTTATCCGACAATTTCAAAAATTGCAAATTTGAGCTCAGAATACCCAAAATATATATAGAACCAATTTTGGCCTCAAAATCCATCAAATACAAAAATCCAAAATGGCCCCTGGGCAAATCAGCCGATCGGGTTCATTTGAACAAACTTGGATCCCTATGCCCTAAGGATGCTTCCTGCCAAACATAATTGAAATCGGTTGAGTAGTTCTCGAGAAGACATTTTAAATTTCCCATTGCTTTAGCATGGGAGCTTTTGACGAGAAAATTATCCAAGATGGCCATCAAACTGTTTATCCGACAATTTAAAAAATTACAAATTTGAGCTCAGAATACCCAAAAATATATATAGAACCAATTTTGGCCACAAAATCCATCAAATAAAAAAATCCAACATGGCCGCCAAACAGACTACATTTTGATTGGCCCACGGTCGCCATATTTTTTGATGGAGTATCTTTCCTTGCACAAACTTTAATGGCCCTTAGTCCCTGATCATATCTCCCAAATTTTGGCCTGATGCCTTCAGGCGTTCTGGAGAAGTCGTTTTCGGGCAAATCAGGCCATCCAAGATGTCCGCTGAACCATTTTGTCAATCAAGTCGTCTTGAACAAACTTGGCTCACGTCTTTCCCTAGATAAGGTTTCATAAGCTGTGAATCGATTCTCCAAGCGATTTCGGAGAAGATTTTTAAAGACCTTTCCTAAAAATCGGCCGAAATCCAAGATGTACGCCGGAAAAATTAGCCAATTGGCTTCATTTGAACAAACTTGGATCCCCATGCCCTAAGGATTCTTCCTGCTAAATGTAATTCAAATCGGCCTAGTAGTTCTCCAGAAGAAGACATTTTAAATTTCCCATTGCTTTAGTATGGGCGCCTTTGGCGGGAAAATAATCCAAGATGGCCACCAAACCGTTTATCCGACAGTTTCGAAAATGACAAATTTGAGCCGCCAAACACGCTACATTTTGATTGGCCCATGGCGGCCATGTTTTTTCATACCGCCCAAATTTCGGCCTGATCCCTTCAGCGGTTCTGGAGAAGTCATTTTTGGGAAAACTAGGTCATCCAAGATGGCCACCGAACCATTTGGTCAATCAAGTCTTCTTGAACAAACGTGGCTTACCTCTTTCACTAGATGATGTTTCATGAGTTTTGAATCGATTCCTAGTGTTTTCGGAGAAGATTTTTAAAGACGTTTCCTAAAAATCTGGCGAAATCCAAGATGGCCACTGGCCAAATTGGCCGATTTGCTCCAAACGAACAAAATTGGATCCCTATGCCCTAAGGATGCTTTCTCCCAAATGATGGACGGACGATGGACGACGGATGGATGATGGATGGACGATGGACGACGTATGGACACACGATGGATGATCAGGCCAGGTGAGCTAACATTGTAGCAAAGCAACCAGCAGAGTATCGGGAGGACGAAGTTTTTTTATGACAATGACGAATCAGTAGACACGCATCGACTTGGTTCCCTTTCGGTGGCAGCAATACTCATTGATGAGTGATGCACGTACAGGTCTCAGCTTCTACTGGAAGACAGCAGGCAACTCAATGTAATGAAGCACTGTGTGTGGTAAGGTGAAAAACAAAACAAAATTGATCTGGCAGCCATATTCACCCA
Source organism: Chaetoderma sp. LZ-2023a (assembly GCA_034401795.1). Taxonomy (NCBI): domain Eukaryota; kingdom Metazoa; phylum Mollusca; class Caudofoveata; order Chaetodermatida; family Chaetodermatidae; genus Chaetoderma; species Chaetoderma sp. LZ-2023a. Next base: position 183,987,751 of record CM067369.1, on the reverse strand, counting down.
CCTCCTGGTCATTGGACAGAAGTTTGGGCTTTCACCACATAGCCTTCAATACATCGAGTTGCTCTTTATCTTCTTCTTGATTGGATTGTGGAAGCAAGAATAAAGTGATGCAGAGAAAGCTTTCTGCATCCCTTGCCCGTATACTGTATATTGACGTCTTCAGCAGATGTCACACATCTATTGATGTTTTACATGGATGCCTATTATTCAGTGAGTGGATGAGGATGTCTCTGGAGATGATCCAGGATCTGCTGCCATTCTCTGTCCAACTCACGTCTCTAGTCCTCTTCTTCTTTGTGTTTGTCAGGTACAGGGGCAGTTTTTTCACTAGAGCTGTACATGTCCTTCATAGCTATGGACAGGTTAGAGCAGACACTAAGCGACTCAATCCAGACAATGACTTGTTCATGGACACAGTGACAGCTCCTTGAGACTGACGACACGCATGTGCTCCATCTGCCTTCTTGGCATCCTGAGGTAGGTGCTGCATGTTCTACAGTTGCCAGCTGATGTACCGCACATAATGAAGCTTGCGTGTGATATGCTCTCTTGCCATCTCGAGCTATGCAACAATATGCTCATGACTATTCTCTCCCTCTTGCAAGACATCGAGAAGCAGCAGGAACCATACAAGAGACTTGCATTGTTTTTGGCCACACGCTTACGTTGAAGATGTTGGTGATACAGCCGAACACACCAGCAACGAGCTCTGCTGCACGGACAGCTTTCATGATGTATTCGAATGGTGCTGCTGAAAATGTGGGTGTAAACACCAACATAGAGTTCTATCTTTTAGAGCTTACCAAGTTATCGTAAGTTTACAATTTACATCATTATAGGTATTTTGAATTTATTGGATTTCAGTCAGTTTGATGCGTGGTAAGATCCTGCAATCATGCTACATAGATTCCATGGGATAAAAGTATAGGTCTAGACATCTAAACGAAGTCTTTATCATCAATGGTTGCTTAGTTATGATGATTTTAGGATTTATTGCAATATGCATGGCAGCCATATTGGATTTCATCTGACTGGATAGCCTCAAGCCTGAAACTATGTCGAAAACATGGGTCTAGACACCAACGCCTCTAATTGGCTTAATAATAAAGAAATGTATGATTTAGTTATTTGACCTAATTAATATGCTAATTAGGTCAATTATGAAAAATACTACACATATACAGATAAGCATACGTTTCTGTGGGCTTGGGACCCATGCATTACATTTCCAGCATACAACATTATAGTACTAAGTATTTCTAGGTTCACTATAGAACCATATGCATGGCTCAGAGACTAAACAGTAAGAGATCGCATGTAATTGTCCCATCTCTGCCAGTAGGTACATTTCGTGTAATCCATTCTCCACTACTGCCATGTCATACTACAGACTAAATTGCCTTTATTGACCACTGTTCTCCGACATTGTGAATGAAGACATGTTTTAATGCACCACCTGAACAAAATTATAATCCAAATACTGAAATGCAATACTTAGATAGCTACAGTTCTGTTCTGCGATGCAATTTTCCTGCCCTAAACTAAATAAATATATAGAGAGAGAGAGAGAGAGAGAGAGAGAGAGAGAGAGAGAGAGAGAGAGAGAGAGAGAGAGAGAGAGAGAGAGAGTGGGCGAGTACGCGAGTGTGGAAGAGATCGAGGAAGCGAGCGTCTGTGTTCGTGTATGTGCAAATACCACAACTGATTAAACTAGCAATATTATGTTTGATAATACAAGTAGTTTAAATGGAAATTCTTGCCTTTTAAGACAAGGTTACAGGTTCCAGTCAAATTATAATTTCTTTTACAAATTCAACAGCCTTCCCATATGGTATCAATAAAATTCGTGTGATTTTGTGTTGAAGGATTATACATACAACAAACAAGATTTAACAAAAGACAGAAAACGCGGTCATGCTCTGGTGGTATTCTTGACCTGCCATGATAAAGCATGTTACTGGGTCGGTACTGGAGTATTACCCACTATTGGTCCAGTAGCGGCCCGTAAAATGCGTTAACAGGGCAATTGACTGCATGGTACCGCATGCTAGACAATATGGACTTAAAATAGACAGTTTTCATTTTCTCAAATTCAGGAGAGAATTAACACAATCACTACACTACTCAGTAAGTCTGTCTTGCATACGAACGAATTTCTATTAAAAAAAAAAAAAAACTTTTACACATACGGCATGGTTATTCCATGGGATAATTGATAATGCCTTTTCAAATTATCACTTCGATTGTATTTCCTATCACACATAGAACATGATAGCGTAGGACGGCCTCTGCGAGCGTGTACCATCATGTGCCGAATGAAATTCTGCCGATTATCTATTAATGAACCACAAACGTGACACATAAAGCCAGTAGTCATGCCTTCCAAATGAAGTAGTAGATGCTTGGAACAGCGCTCCTTTAACTCAAACTCCAGGTGGCAGTACGGACAGAGATACATCGTTGTCGGCAGCAGCACCTCAGAATCTGTCTGTACTTTATGATGGATTGATGCAAGTGCGTTTGACTGTGACTGGAATGGCATTGTGTCTGCAATGCGATGGAGAAATGCAATGTTCAGATGGAACCATTAGAATGATTTCATTATTAGGAGTAATAATTGCCCCGCCCATTTTCCAGCTAAGCTCTGCCCACGTTGTACACCCGTTGGAAACATTTTATATATCTTGAACAATGTATTTCTAATTTCACGGTAATTATACCGGCAAGCTGTTGAATATTTTGAAACTAATTTGACTGGGAGATGTTGCTCAAAATATTCAACAAAATGTGTATTGAATTATAACTTCACCAAAGACAAAAACTTCGTACACCTTTGTGATGGACTTCGAATTTCATGATGGAGATACGTCATTTTAATTGTGACGTCAGCTAATTAGTGAAGTCATCTATTACATAGTCATATACGTGATTGGATCTCTCCAATAACATCAAAGGATCAGTAGGCTAAAAAATGTTAATTATAGAGCCTAGCTATTGGCCATACATTGTAACCATTTTATTACTGGACTTACAAATCCCAAAATGTTTTCAATTAGGTGGATTCGAACATAATAACTGCTGTCCCAGATCGTCTCACAATCTGACCGTTGTCGTCTTAATGAGAATGCCGATTGTGCAACTTGTTAGCGGAGTGATGTTACAAGCAAATGGCGTATGTCAGTCACGAAAAGAGAGAAAAGGTCCCCGAGAGCAACCTCATGAATTGCATGTGTTGGTGAATTTACAATTAAATAAAGTCTGCTCAATATTTTGAAACGAATTTGACTAGTAGCAGTTGTTGCCATACATAATAACATCTCCCTAGTTATTCAACAACTTACCTGTATAGTTACCTTGAAATTGAGTATCTGGGAATTAGTCGTTGAAAGTGTCAAAATCTATTCGGGAAAAGTAGACAGAGCTGAGCTCATAATAGATGGTGGTACATTTGCTTTTTACTCTACCGACAACACAAATTATTTCCCTTTGAGGCACGACAATAATATGGGGCACCCTGTAATAGAGGGATCCGATGTGGAACTAAAGTATCTGACGTCATAATCTGATGCCACATATTAGCTGACGTCACAATCTCAATGACGTAGTTTCGTCACGAAAACGAAGAGTCCATCACAAAATTGCATGAATTGTGTCTTTGATGAATCGACAACTTAATAAACATTCTTTTGAATATTCTAACACTAATTGTAATGGAAGCTGTTGCTGCCATAAGTTTAAACCTTAAACAGCTTAACCTGTATAATTACTTTGAAATTTAGATTCTGGAAATTTAGGTTTCAAAATGTCAAAATCGATTCCAACATGCGTAAAAACTGGCGGGACATAGCTAGAAATGGGCGTGGCATAGTTAGAAATGGATCCATCCATGGCTCAACCACGGAATAACACTAACAGCTATGCCAGAATATAATTCCAGTTTAATTTTTAGCACTCTGACATCACAATTTTAAATCTTCAAATCAACCTAAAACTTGAACTGGTGTTCATTTCTAAACCAATTTGGTGGCAGATGTTACTGTACATATCTTGCGCTTGCGCTTATAATTCAATATTTAATCAATACGTAGCACCCCCCCCCCCCGCACCCACTTACGCACGCACGCACGCACACACACACACACACACACACACACACACACACACACACACACACACACACACACACACACACACACACACACACACACACACACACACACACACACACACACACACACACACACACACACACACACACACACACACACACACACACACACACACACACACACACACACACACACACACACACACACACACACACACACACACACACACACACACACACACACACACACACACACACACACACACACACACACACACACACACACACACACACACACACACACACACACACACACACACACACACACACACACACACACACACACACACACACACACACACACACACACACACACACACACACACACACACACACACACACACACACACACCGCCGCCACCACCACGCTCACGCGCAGACAAGCACCGAAATCGGTACCTGGTCAAATCTTGTATGTTGTGTGTTCCGTATGCTCAATTTTCAAAGTGGCCAAATGGTCATCTAAAGGTGCTTAATTCCCAAGTGATTTCAATCTATTTTCAAAATAATACAAAATTAACTGACTGAAGGTTTTATTATTGTTTACCAAAATTAACATCAGTCTAATCTAGTTTTCGGTGGGCGGTAGCTTTTGCCTAAACCCACCAAGTTAGAAGGGGAGATGTTATGAAACGTTACGCCACTACATTATCTATCTCCAGTGGTTCCAATACATATGAAAATTTACCAGGGTCATGACTCTGATGTTTGACATCTGACAAACATCATTTGGTCAATGAATGGCTGATTGAATAATTTACTATTGGTTCAAATGACAAAAATCGCTTTTGCCATATATTATTCAGAAAGCAGGTCAAGTGACTTAGTTCTTATAGCGACGGTAGCCTATGCCAAAAGATACCGACCAACTAAGTTAGAAGTCAATCACTCTAAATACGACAAAATGTGTCATGACTCTATCATCGTTCCCCATTGGGCGCTATACTCGAGTACATGATCAAGGGTACATCTCTCTGAGGTTTGACACCGCATCAAACTTCATTTACTGCTTCATTTTAGGCTGCCTAAATAATTTATTATGAGCTACAATGGAAAAATACACCTTTGACCTATATGATCCCGAAAGTATGTCAGAGTCACGTAGTTATTAAAATGATATGGAGCCGATGTTTAAAGGCACCGAGCCCAACGTTAGATGTCAATAGTTCTAAATATGATAAAACATTCCACCACTGTTACATCTTTCCCCATCCGGCCCAGTACGTGAGAAAATGCTCAAGGGCCATAACTGCTAGAGTTGAGACTGGATCAACTTCACAGTGAAAATATTAAATACATATACGATCATCTTGACCTGATTTGGTATAAGTTGGTCAAAAGATAATGAACACAGTCGAAATAATTTACAATTGGTGCCAATGCCAAAATTGACATTTAACCTATGTTACCATTTGCTTCATAGTCAACCATGGCCAAGAGTGGAATATGACAGGTGGTTGACCATGATAAGTGTGAACAATTGCCAACCTGTTTCGACTACCGTAGCTCGTGACAAAACATTACAATGATGTAGGTTCTACAGTCTGGCAAAGGTATTCTCTTTGTTACAAGTGGATATTGCTGGCTAATCAGTGGGTGGAAGGATGTACTCATAAAGCATGCTCTGGTCATTAAATATATATATATATATATATATATATATATATATATATATATATATATATATATATATATATATATATATATATATATATATATATATATATATATATATATACATATATATAATTAATCAAGTTTAGCCATGCTCATAAAAGCGTGTAACTGCGAGCATGCCAACGATTCTTAAGGCTGGATTACATGTTTGACCATGGTGGCATTCACCACCCATGGGCGACAATGGGTTAATGATCGTCAAATCACGGTCGACCGTGGTCATATAGCCATGGCCAATCATGGTATATAACTGACCATGATCTTCCACAGAAAGGGATAGTGTTAGTATTTGGATACCTGTAATAAGGTAGGTGTTTTTTTTAGATACAGATGTGAATACAGAGACATACACGATTGCAATACCCTCTTCCCCTTACAGTGTGAGGGTACATATTTAGGAAGACGTTAACGATGGACTGAGTGCTCCTTATGTCACGTTCTCTAGGTAGACTAGATCTACAATGTAATATACTAACAGGCTAGTGATAATAAAGGATCAAGAACTCCGAGGAATATTATCTAGAACAATTTTGAAATGATAGTAATAGGTGACATACAATTGACCAAATCTCTGGTGTCACCGAAGATACCCTACAACACGGACTCCATGAATCACTTGGTAATGCCTTCGAAGATTATCCCCTCGATTATAGCTACTAGGGCACATTGAACACTGATATGATCTCTGGATTTTTGTCGCGTGTACAGCCAAATGTCGAATGAAATGCTTAATTTTCTGGATATTTGATCCACATACTATACAAATAAAATTACTGGCACTTTTATCAACATGGAGATATAAATGTTTAGAACAAGCTAATCGATCATCAAACTCCTGATTACAGAATGGGCATTGAAACTGACTGAGATTAACGGACACGGCCTGGCATTGATTATCAGTAGTGTTGATGTTAGTATCATTGCTGGCTGGAAATATTTGTCTTAAATCACACTTTCCTGATATGAAACGTGTGCCGAATCCTGAAGAATGATCAGCGACTTCGACTTTCAAGCATCCTGAAAGGAAAGAGAAAGTAGATGAATGGAAGCACGTCATGATCAGTCTTCCTCATCTGTGATCTAACCCTAACTCCACACAATGTATCTACGAAGGTAGTCATCATAAGATGCTGAACAGAGAAATTGAAGACATGTTTGAGAAAAAGACGAATGGGAAAATGAGAATAATATACTTTTTAAATCCTTTGGCAGTAACTATACTGTGCTACATACCGGGTCCAAAGTGTCAGGGAAAGTGAAAATTTAAGCTCATTTAAACCTTTAATCCTCAAATTTGCTCAGGAAATATTTTATTTGTTCCTAGAAAATGTCCATTTGCAGATCAAGAGAAGACTAATTTTGAAAGTTTATCACTATAATGAATGGCTTAGACATTGAGCCAGTCATTCCAGTGACAATATTTCAAAATTAGTCTTCTCTTTGTCTGCAAATGGACATTTATTAATACCACTGCAAAAGCCATTTTGCCGGGTTTAGTGTTAAAGGGTTAAGGACTTTTAACAATTTCCAATGACTTTATTACGATATTTACAGATATTTTATTCTTTCTCACAGACTTTGTTTAAGCCATCTAATGGCCAGGCTGTCCAAATCCTACACTTGCAGTGGTTTTGCGGAACATTCATCTTTATCCAAAAAAATTCAAAAATAATCTCTGCAAAATGAACTAGAAAACGTTGTTTGACTCACTGGAGGGCCCCGCAATCACTGGAATTACTTTCTCTATGTAGTAGGTAGCATTTTTATTCAAAGCCTTCATAGTATTAATAATAAAAAATAAAAAACAAAAAATAAAAAAAAAAAAAAAAAAAACAAAAAACAAGGAAATTGACAAAAATGGTAAGTTTTTGCGTTAAAAATCTAATTTTCACACAAAGTTTTGGCCCTATAAAGGTGAATCCTCCAAAAGGAATATCTACCCATCATAAAGAAGCTATCTGCTAAGTTCCATTACATTATTTTAAGCGATTCCGTATGATATGACATTTGCGAAAATGTTTTTCATTAAAAATCCCATTTTCACCCTGCGTATCTTAATTGAGGCATACAACAAGTGTGATTAAAATACCTAAGGCACTTCTGTATGATATGGCGTTACGCGGAAATTGACAAAAATCGTGAATTTTTGCATTAAAAAATCCCCCCCACCCCCCCCCCCCCCCCCCCCCACCAAAAATTGAACCTATAAAGGTGAATCCTTCAAAAGGTACATCTAGCCATCATAAAGAAGCCACCTGCCAAGTATCATTAAATTATTTTAAGCGATTATGTATGATTTGATCTTCACGGGTAACTTGACAAAGATCGTGAGTTTTTGCATTAAAAAGATAATTTTCACCCAAAATCTGGGACCTATAAAGGTGAATTCTTCAAAAGACACATCTAGCCATCAGAAAGACGCCACCTGCCAAGTTTCATTAAATTATTTTACGCGATGCTGTATGATATGGTGTTTACGAGGAAATTAACAAAAATCGTGAGTTTTTGCATTAAAAAGATCATTTTCACCCAAAATATTGAACCTATAAAGGTGAATCCTTCAAAAGGCACATCTGCGTATCATAACTGAGGGATACACCAAGGTTCATTAAAATATCTGAAGCCGTTCTGTATGACATGCGGTTTACGAGATATTTTGTATGGACAGATAGATGGACAGATGGACGGACGGACAGACAGGCAGATGCAGTGATTACTATCTGGCTTCTGCACCTTCCGGTGAAGGGGCCATAACAAGAGGGTCAGGGGCATGTGACGCTCATCTGGACCATTAGCATTTGAACCATTTCCATTTATATAAACAATTTTAGGAAAATCCAAGATGGCCACCAGAAAAAACGACCAATCGAAATTCTGTAAACAAGTTCTGAAGCATACCAGTCTAGTGTCCTTCCCATCGAGTTTGCTTGAAATCGGCCAAGTGGTTCATGAGGAGTAGGTTTTTAACAGCTTTTTTCCAGAAATTTTCAGAAAATCCGAGATGACACCACCAGAAAAATGTACCAATCAAAATTCTTGTTAGAAGTGCTGAAGCGTACTACCACAAGATTATTCTACCCATGTTTCGACAAAATCGGGCAATTGATATTGGAGGAGTAGCATTTTAACCCTTTCCCGACGAAGCCGGCCAACAACGGCCTCTGTAGTGTTCTCTGAGGAATGTCCATTTGCAGGCCAAGAGAAGACTATTTTTGAAAATTTACCATTGCAATGACTGGCTCGATAACCGAGCCAGTCATTCCAGTAGTAGATTTTCAAAAGTAGTCTTCTCTTGGCCTGAAAATTGACATTCAATGAGTAAATATTTTTTGAACAAATTTAGTCATTAAACGGTTAAAGGATTTCCAGATAATCTTTGGAAAATCCAAAATGGCCGCTGGAAAAATAGACCAATCAAAATTGAATAGAAGGTCTGGACCCTACCACCATAGGATATTTCTGGCCAAATGTGTTTGAAATAGATCAACCGCCCCCCCCACCCCCTAAGGAAACGAGATTTGACGGAAAGACACCACGGCATAAGCTCACTTGGCCTTTCGGGCCATGTGAGCGAATAATTTAAATATTCTCGACAGGGCTTGACTTTCAACCCTTTAACCATCGAATTTGTTTTTAAAAATTCAGTTTTCTCATTAAAAATGTCCATTTGCAGAAAGAGACTATTTTTGAAAATGTATAAGTGGAATGACTGGCTCGGTTATCGCGGCACTCATTCCACTGATAAATTTTCAAAAATAGTCTTCTCATGGTCTGCAAATCGACATTTCTCAAGCCCACTGCAGAAGCCGTTTTTGGCTGATATTAGTGTTAAAGGGTCAAAACGTTATGTACTTTTAAGATTAAGGGAATAAACAAAACATATAGGTCTTCATAAACATTTGCTAAATTTATGCATTTTCAAGTCAATTTGTTAAAACCAAGCACTTTCAAGGCCCTTATAAACAGTTATGAACCCTGATATATAGAACTTAATGGTGGAAGAGAAGACACGATGCCGAGTGAGTGAGCGAGTGAGAGACACATTGTTAGAAGCATTAAAGACAGACCTGACACCTCATGGACCAATCTTTAAATATGGTCTTCTCTTGGACTCAAAATCGACATTAAATGAGCAAATAGTCTGATTTTCCTGAGCGAATCTTAACTGTAAGCGTTAACATTAACGTTCAAACATGTGAGCGGAGGTGATAATGTGGTACTAACTTGACATGTTTGTGTGTTTCAGTAAAATGCAAACTTACGATTCAGGGGTGTGGTCGGGGTACCTGTTTCTAACAGGGTTCTATTTCTAACGATTGCTCTTTTTGCGTTCTCCGGCACTCGTTGTTTTGGTGCCATCGTCTAAACATGTTTATTTCAACAGATACATTATTTTTACACAAAATTTGAAGATTTGATCAAAATGTAGCAGAAATAAGTAATTATTTTACCCTATCTTTTTATTTGACGTGTGAAAAACATGTGTTTTCACTATTACATTTTAGGGTCCATAAAAGTGTGCATAACTGGTAAAGAAATGAAACAAACTGGTCCAGTTTTGGCATCAGCCGACATATGCCAGTTGCTGTCAAACACGGTATGTTGATTTCACCAACATAACAATAATTCTTTTCTACGGATGCGCTGAAGGGGCATGGGGTGCTTATATTGTTTTCAAAAATCTATATTTATTTTTTTCACGCACATGCTCAATCCAAACACAGCCATAGTTTCTATATATGATAAAGAAATTAAATAATTTTAACGTTTTATGGTATGCATAACAGTCCTTATTCTCATTTTAAACATCAGATTTACTACTTTACAAAGCTAGGATACAGAATTTTGATTTTGAAAATGGTGTTGCTGCTGTATTTGTATACCGGATACTAACGCAAAATGGAATTTGACTAGGTCTAGATTTACTACAATAACTTAATTTGTGCTCACTTTTTAGCGGCGTTTGTATCATTGTTTTTGCTGACAAACCCTCCTGTTGTCATATCATAGACCGTGATGTCATATCACCATCTTGTCGCTAAATAAACAACGAATTTACATCCCTGTTAACAACTGGTACCTAAGTACACAAAAACCCTACGAAAACTGAGAATGTGTAATTTACACACAGTAAATTTATTTGGCGGAATTAAAAACTTAATGTATGAGTTATTTCACTGAACACTTGCACATTACTAAATAGAAGTCATTTCTTGGCAAATGCTTTACATTCTTATGCAATCGGCAAAACTGTCAATACCCTGTTAGAAACAGGCACTCAGACCATATATAAAGGATTTGAAACGAGATCCCATTTAATATCACTATTATCAACCGAGTCTAAAATTATCACACCGCACGAATGTTAGACTAAGAGCCATGTGATAATTTTCAACCGGTTTGATAATAGTAATATTAGATGGGATCGAGTTTGAGATTCTATTTATCATATAAACTGATATTTTGACAAAAAATTTCTAGTAAAGTAGATCCCTGAAACCAGCTTGAGGTGGCACGTTGCGCTGTTCGTTTTTGTCGCTGTGATGCGAAGAGTTCTGACCGTAGAAATCTAATAAGCGTAGAAGGGGCATGCGCATAGCTTCACGATAGAACGCATTGTCCCGACCTCCGGTGATGTGAGTTCAGTAAAATACAACTGCACATGTTTGACGGGATGACGCAGACGATCAGCAGCAAAAATAGCCTCCAAATGAGAGTGAATTCTCTTTTGGTAATTGGAAGAGAAATTGAACAGACGCAAATGCATATCATTTTATCAGAAATAAAATCGCATTAGCTATATTAATCTCACACTTTATTCGACTACGTAATAGAATTAGTAACAAAAATATATTAGTTTAGAGATTGTGATAAAATATTGAATTGAAATTCTGCATTTCAGGGGGTCGTAGCCCTTATACGCTTATTAAATTTCTATGTTTCTGACCAATGAGGCACAAAGAAAATAATGACAAAAAAAACATCATTATTTCGGATTTTTCAATCAACATTTAAATTTCTGCGTCTATATCATCATCATCATCATCATCATGCAAGTTTACAAACGTATTTCCTAACTAGGCAGTAGATACATTACAAAATGGAAATCAACAACATAACGCATAGGCCTACCGACTTCGTTGACATTTTCGCCATCCTCGTCGCCAGGAAACATTTGTGGTGTAACCGGGCATGTGAGATTATCATGTGTTATTTAACCAATGAAATCATTTCCTATGCCCTTCGTTGAATATTATACTTGTGTTGAGAAATATTACATGGGATGAAAGCTAAGATATATATATATATATATATATATATATATATATATATATATATATATATATATATATATATATATATATATATATATATATATATATATATATACTATATTATATATAGTGTACTCAGCTATAAGGTAGAAATATTGTTTTCCTTCTGGCATCGTTATTCAAATAATGGCTGTTAGGGGGGGGGGGGGGGTTGTGGAATTGGAAATAATAAAATAAATTGGCGTGTAATTAAATTGCTACAATGGAATTGATCGCCACCTTGATACCTGTCCATAGATGGAGCAATGGACAAACAGATAAATCGTATGTTGGTCTCTAATGACAGACTTAACTGATGTGACAACACGGGATTAACTTGTACTTTGTTTATTTCAACACACTGTTTGATAACAATATTACTATTACATAACTTTCCTCTTTAAAACTTTCTTGCGTGCTGACAAAAACTAGGTTTTCAACTCTCTCTCTCTCTCTCTCTCTCTCCCTCTCTCTCCCTCTCTTCATCCCCCTCACCCCTCCCCCCCCTACATTTTCCATGGGGTCTAACTCTCGATGTGCTCAATATTTTAAAAACAATTTGACTGAAAGTTGCTGGTGGATAAGCTACCAACAACTTTCAGTCAAATTATTTTCAAACTATTCAGTAAGTTCAGAGTTATTGCCCACTGAAATTATTGTGTGCTGGCTCGTAACAATCAGACTGTTATGGCTGTAATTCCATTAATGTAACCAATCCGGGGAAGCGCGATAATCTAATTCCAAATGTGGCATATCGCCTTCGTTTTCGGAAGATTTCCCTGGACATATTTAGTCCAAACATTTTCAATTTCGCATGCAGAACGGGGAGTGACATCACATGAGTATTTCTTTTGCTATATAACATTCGAGGTCACCACAGATTTTAGCTATGACATTATAAAAATGTCTACGTTTATCAATGATTTCGTTATACAAGTGTATTGTGGGGTGCATATACAGGCTTCTATATCATGTGTAAATGTAGAATAGCGACACATCTTTCACCCCGTGTCCATAATAGAGATGAAATATCCCGATGATGTGGACTTAAGAAGTCCCTTGATAAACTACTCCCAATATCTACAAGCAAACTAAAAATTGCCTGCATATCCTTGATGCTGTATAACTGTAAAGGCTAGGCTAGACAAGCTTGATGCCTGTCACCACAAACACCTCCGCATCATGACTGGATACTGATGGCCAGACTGCATACATTCCAATGATGCACTATACAAGATGTGTAATACATCGCCACTGTCCGTAAAAAACCGCCCAGCAAAGATGGTCCATGTTTGGCGATGTGTTAAGGATGCCAGAAAACGCACCAACACAAAGAGCCATGGAATTCGTCCTACTGGGAGTCCGCAAATATAAATACGGGAGAGGACGACATTTCATGAATATGTTATGTGTGCTGGGAGGTGACCTCAAGAAAACAGGACTCGGTATACTCACATCAACAAGGGACCTGAGGAAGCTAAAGATTTGGATGAGGACAGGACACTGTGGTCAGAAGTGAAGGACTGATTGCAGCTGTAGAATGTCTCTACTCATTACAGCTTCAGAATACAGTAATCATACATACTAGATTTCTAATTTAACAAGTAGAAGTAGTCTTGTCAGATAATATACGTCCCACTGCACAAACACAAATGATAACTCCATCAAAGAATATTAACTGAATAACAATTGATTCCTGTCTTGCACCACGAGGCAAAAAATACACATGATTATGGTCAGATATACTTTTAAATATGGCTGGCTGGAGATCAATTATTAGATTTCATTTCTGGACAACTGCCTATAGAGGCCAGGTCTTCTATCAGGTAGTCAATCCATTTTTACATCAAGTTGGCAATGGTTACTAGAGTCATCACATAATTAAATGTAAGTGTGGCAGCATGGTGGCCATGTTGGAGAGTGTATGCAGACTAACATGGAAATATTTGCTTAATAACAACGTAGTCTATTGTATTTGACGCTTGTTCTCACTTGAGGAGACAAAAAGAGTGCCATTGGATCCACCATTACACACAATGGAGCCAGTTGCGATCAATTTAGCAGGATAAAGGCTACCCCCTTCCAGTACACTGGTTAGAACACCAGACCACCATCCAGTGCATCATTATTATCCTAACCTGCAAATATGTTAAATATGGAATCGCTCAATAGTTTAAGCAACTTATTACCAAGTTCTGTTTCAATCAGTAAAAGGTACATATCATTCTCATAGGAACATGAACTGCGTTAATTCTAAATTGATGCGAGTGAAAAAATTAAGAGAATTCAGTGGATACTACTGGGCATATTCATTATAATGCTAAGCATGGAAATCATATCATACAAGAACTAAGTGAATGAAGGTCTCCAGTTTTTCTAAACTACTGTTGTTCAAAGCTAGTGTTTTCTACATTTAAACTTGTTTCAAAATGAAGTTCATTTATTGTTAAAACACTGCATAATTACTCAAAATCCTCTTTAATACGTGAATATTTAATACTCTTGAGTATTTTGGACTTAATTTGATTTGCAGCAATGGAAACAGAATACCCATTTGCAGGCTAAGTGCAGGATACCTTAGAAAAATGTATCCCTGGAATGACTGGCTTAACATGCTCGCTTATCGAGAGTCCTTCCAGTGGTATATTTTCAAAGGTATTTATTTTTAGCCTCCAAATGGACATTCATTAACCCTTACCCTTCTTATGCCAAAACTTTTAATTTTCAAATTAAATTAAAAGATGAACTGGTATTAATTCTTCAACAAATTTGGTGGGAGATGGTGCTGTCGTAGACAGCAACATAGTCCACCAAAATTGTTGAAAAATGTACACCACTTTCTTTGATATCGACACAATAAAAGATAGAATATTTGCATCAGAGTGCTAAGGGTTAAGCACAAATTTCCAGTTTATTTTTACCAATTCGGACCATTAAAGGGGCTAACCTTGTGTTTCCAATGAGTTGCTAGCATGAGATTGCATCATTGCTAATACCTTACTCTGTTCCAGTGGGAGCTTATGCAGGAGATTATAATGTCGTACAAGATTATCACCACGGCTACATGAACTGTAACACAGAGTGCATACATAGCTATGTTGTCCATAAGTAGAGTGAACCATCAAATGACGAATATAATTCCGAAAGTTATGAACCACTGATCCACACATAATACATTTATAACTTGAAGCTGTTCGATCTACATGTCCTCGCAAATGCTTAAGGCATTCTGTTTTGTTAGTCATTTCATGGAAACAAAAGAAACACTTAAAAGTGACTTGTGGAATTGCCAGTGTGTGCCTTTGATCACCATCCACCATCATGCTACCAAATGTTTCCTGAGACAATTGGAACCAGTTCAGTTCAGAAGCGTCTCCTGCAATAAGAGACAAACGAAGAAACTGTCATTATTATGATTATGTTTTGATTAATGGCTTAAGAACAATGGTATCATTTTCTCATTTACAATGATTAGCATATTAATCACCTAGTGAGACCACTTGCTTTGTTTTGTTTCAAGTAAATTCTCTGCCATGGTAGATAGTCAAATTCAAAGGAAGAGAATAACTTCTGGAAAACCTCTCATGTCAAGCGTAAACATATGTATAATGGTATCTATACTCATTTGAATGACAAAAAGCTGACGAATGAAGTCTTGTTTTCAGTGTTTTAAAGTAGAAAATGGTTACCAAACAGCATGATTGATTCAGTTGTGACCCATACAAAGTAGCCGATGGATTCAAAATTTCTCACATTCCTTGAGGAAAACTGTTGCTTATGTGCTGTCATGATCGTGGTGGAATAAAAGGTCCAATAACGGTTCAGAGGACACCAATGATACAGCAGATGTTGTCCATCTTGAAATTCTTGCTGGAAATCATGCTTTCTCTTGAGGAAACAAGAGCCATCAGAAGGCGGCATATCCGCACGCACGCACGCACACACGCACGCACGCACGCACGCACGCACGCACGCACGCACGCACCACCCAGGATCCAAACATTTCAGATAAACAAACATCAAGAGTGGACATACATGTAACGTTAATTGTAAAGGACAATATTTTAGAAAAAATAATCAATGAAAAATTAAATAGTGACACTGAATCGCGCCTTAAAGAAAGGTAGATTTGTAAGTGCAGGTTCAATTCCATTCAACTATTATGCCCGGACAAGAGAATTTTGGTGAATTTTAAGTTTTTCAAGGGAGATAACTCAGGAAAATATGGATGAATTTCTTCAAAATGGAATCATAGCATGGATAGCACATCTTCAAGTGGTAATGAGAACCCTTACCAAGTCTCAAAAGAAATGGAACTACATGTAAACTGTAGGAGGAGTTGCGTTGACAAGAAATGATTGGCAATGAAGTTTATGTATCGGCTTTAAGATATATAAAGGGGGATAACTCTGTAATGAAAAAGTTTTTGGCCACGAAAAAGGCACATGCACATGTTAATGATAATGTGGACGAAATTTAAAGTTAATCCATTGAGACCTCTTGGAGTTGTGCTGACAAGAAATGGTTGTCAGAGACGGATGGACCGACAGATGGACATACATACATTTTGGACAGATGGATGGATGTACAGGTATACACATATCACATGCGCACCTTCAGGTGGTAATGATAACACTTACAGAGTTTCAAAAAAATTGGAGCTAAACTGTAGGAGGAGTTGCGTTGACAAAAAATGATTGGCAATGCAGTTTATGTATCGGCTTTAAGATACCTAAAGGGGGATAACTCTGTAATGAACAGTTTTTTGGCCGCGAAAAAAGGAACAGACGGACGGACACGCTGATCGCTATACCCCCAAAAATATTAAGCAGGTCGCATTTAGCCGATTCATTATCTACATATATCTTGATCATTGTATCCACCTAAGACAGCTGCAATAGGCAGTCAATAAGTTTAAACGTCTGGTCTATGATCAAGTCAGGATGATAGGCACCTTCTGGGACTACGTGATGCCATTGGTATTTCTCACGCTGCTGAAGGCCAGTTTGAGTTTTGCTGTCCGTGCACTCTGTCCGTCTGCCAGCCTGCGTGCGCGCCTGCATGACTGTCAAACTATCTGTTTGTCTGTATCTAGTATGTCTCTTGAAGGCAAGTGGAACAATTTGAGCTTCAGCCCAAAGGGTAAAATATCTAAGTCATGGGGTTACCAGGTACACACCGTAAACTTTTCTCGTCATAAACCTGGAATGTAGATGTAAAATCACCAGCTTTTGCACACTCTTGTCTTTCATATTAGCTGTGACCAGGGTCCATACTGGTCATGGAAATCGTGGAAAGTCACGGAATTTTACAATTTAAATTCCAGGCCTGAAAAGTCATAAAAAATCAGCATTTTTATCATAGGTCATGGAAAATGGCAAGCATGAAAAATAAAAGACGCAATATTCAGATATTTGCAGAATAACTTGGATCGTAAACTATATCATATACACAAGTCTACTAGATATCAATTCTTGGAAGCCATGGAATTTGTTGATTTTGGTCATGAAAAAGTCATGGAATTTAAAACATAGAAAGGTGTACGAATGCTGTGTGACTATTCAGGAGTTCTTTGAACGTTAAGTCAAATGGTGAAGTAAATAGGTAACATGATCACTAAGTACAACAGCAAAACAGAGCAGAATGGTATGAGTCAACACTCGGCATGACACGCCCATATGTACTCTAGTTAACACAGCAGAACGGTGCGAGTCAACACTCAGCATGACACTATCACATGTATTCTAGTTAACACAGCAGACTGGTGCGAGTCAACACCCAACATTACACTCTCTTTAATTGGAAAATAAAAATGTTCTCATAGAATTACCATCAAATTTGATCTCACCCATTCTATTAGTCTCGTGAATGGGGTTGATGGTTTTTGTAATCTTCTTTGAAAAAAATGTTTGGTGAACACATAATTGTGTATCTAATATGATGTATTAACTTGATAATATTAATGTTAATACTATAACTGCCTAGTTTACTGTGACATTGCATTAACCCTTTCACACTTATATCAGCCAAAAATGGCTTCTCGCACTGGTCTTGCGAAATGTCCATTTGTAGACCAAGAGAAGACTATTTTTTTTAATTTACCACTGGAATGACAGCCTCGATAACTGAGCCAGTCATTACAGTGGTAAATTTTTTTAAATAGTCTCTTGTTCTGCAAATGGATATTTTCTACGACAAAATTGAATTTTTAAAAAACAAATTCAAAGGTTAAGGGGTTAAGGGCATCAGCATCTATATATAATGGTCTTGTTGTTAAAACACATCAAATGACCGAGGTCAATATTTGTGCCCTTGGGAGATTTCATTCACTATAACACATGATTTTATTTCAGTAATTTTGCTTTAGTTACATACTCAGTACAATACTTAGGGTTGTAGGGAATACAGGTTGTATTTTATGTTTAGCAGGAAATAATACAACATATATCATTTAACCCATTAAAGGCAAGGTTTGGTCAAGAACATCAAACTATTTTCTTATTGAACGTTCATTTGCAGACCGAGAAGACTATTTTTAAGACTTTACCAGTGGAATGACTAGCTCAGTTATCAAGTGAGTCATTCTTGTAGTAAATTCGTTTAAAAATTGTCTTCCCTTGTTCCTCAAATGGACATTCCTTAAGAGAACTACAGAAGCCAGTTTTGGCCGGCTTCTCCGTGAAAAGGATAAAAAGTAGTTATTCATTCAGATTGGCTTCTGTAGTTGTCTTAAAAAATATCCATTTGCTATCCAAGAAGCCTATTTTGGAATGACACTGGCTCGGTAATTGACCGACAGTCATTCTACTGATAAATCTTTAAAAATAGTCTTTTGCAGTCTGTAATTGGATATTTTCTGTAAGAATATTCTTGACAAAATTTGACCACAGGATTAAGGCCGGTGTTACACAGACAATGTCTTGTACAGCACAGCTCATAAATAAGTTAACACGTATCTAACACAAAACAGACACATGCTAGGACAATTTTGAACACAATGTAAGAAATGTTCTCTTGGAGGCCAAAAGTAGTGCCTTTGACAATAGAACACTGGAAGGACTGGCTCAATTAGCGAGCGTGTCGAGCCAGTCATTCCAGTGATAAATCTTTCCAAGGTAGCCTGCACTTAGCCTGCAAATGGACATTCTGTTTCCATTGCTGCCAATCAAATCACATGTATGTCAGAAATATTGAAGAGTATGTGTTATTTTGTTTTGGAAACCTGTAGTTATTTCTGAGTTGCACTGTAAAGATCTGACATCTTACTGTCAGCACAGGTTACTTTCTGTCGCTACACTATGTCAGTGAAGATCGGTTTGATTATATATATTATCCATATTACAGATACCTACTGCATTAGACTAACTTCATTTAAATGTTTAAACCGCATATGCGCAAGATAAACATCGCTTCTTGAGAACCGGCTTCTGCACATATGACAGTAGAACAGATTCTTCGAGTGTTCAGTTAAATGGCGAATAAAATTGTTCGTAGCCATTATTACAGACTGACATACAGCACAGGTGTGTGGGCCACGATTGCCAATGTGGGTGTGAAGATGCTTCCGAAATACAGTAACGTCAGTGACTGCCATGGCACAATACATGCAAATAAAAGGCTTATTGATTTCACGGAAATTCTCCACGATGGAACTGTTACTGACGTGAAATGTACGCTGAACTTCCAAAGAGACAATGGATGCATTTTCCTCACAAGAATCAGTGATTAATACAGATGCGTGGTCCAAGTCTGGAAGAGAGTAAGAAAGAGTAAGAAATATCATGGTTGATCATGAGAAAATACTACACGACTTACAAATGAACAACCAAAAAGACTGCACGTATACATAAAAGCTGCACTACATGTGTACGATACAACGTATATCTCTTCATAATCAATAATCATACAATATTTTCAGAACACAGAGCATGCGACAGTTGAAAAATGGAATTTAAGTAGAAGATGCAGTACTGTATGTCATTACGAGAATGAAAATCATTGTTCTACTTCAAAGTGCAGAGCATGTGCGGAGCTTTCTTATAATGTTTAGACACAACTTTCAACTAGTAATAAGTCGGTTTGTCTGGCAAATTTCTGTATATTTCTGACATTTGGTTCAACCATAGCACATCGCAATTGTTTTATTCATATAATTAATATTAAAGATCACAAACGAGAAACAGTTTTCAACAAAAAACACCAAAAATAAGTTTTTATCATATTTTATTAATTAAAAACAAATTCACAGATTTTGCAAACTGACTGTTACTATCAAACTTGCAGATACAGTAAAGTCATGAATTTTGACACACCATTAAATTCACGGTATGACATCATCGCGTGAATCGTCAAATACACGGTTCCAGATTACGGCACACATGTTTTAAGATTAGAAGAAACTGGCGTCTAATACAGTTACGAAGCTGGACATCTGAGAGCTCAGATTCAGGTAATACATGGAGTTTAGCAAACACTGGTATTTCTCTTGCAGCTAATTAATATGGTGGTGAGCAGGTGAGAACTCTATCAATCATCCACCACAAAATATTACTCATGAGCTTACGTCATAAAGTGCATTAACGTAATGACATCACTCTTTAATTCTTATGGGAAATTGAAGAAAATGACATACCGTGGTGAGTTATTGCTAAGGATTCAGAAGTATGCAAGTAATATATTTTATTCTATTTAAATTATACAAAAGTACCATTTGGTGTGCTTTGACCATTCTCAGTCCGTGTTCCCATTTAACCATTTAACATTCATCAGCCAAAAACGGCTTCTGCAGCAGTCTTGATAAATGTCATTTCAGGCCTGGAAATAACTTCTCCATCAGTGTCCAACACTTTGTCGGGCACCAGCTACTTAGTACCGTACATCCAAAATGTGCTGCCTGTCAACACTATTCTACTTCACAGTGTTCTTTACTTGAACTTATTAGAAACATGTCAAAAAGAAACTAATCATGTTTCACAATGATCGTGGTACAACAATGAATATTTTATGGCTTTATCAGCACTTGTATGCAGACTCTTTTGTTGCACACTGAAACTACTGGGACTGGTTTAAATCTGTACCTGACAAAATGTCAGGAACCAGCAAGACTGTGCCTAACATCTGATAGTTTGGTGACTGGCAATGTCCTTGACAGGCACCTTATTTCCAGGCTTGCCCTTTTGCAGATAAAGATAAAACTATTTCTGAAAATGTATCACTGGAATGACTGGCTCGATAACCGAGCCAGTCATCCCAGTGTTAAATTTTCAAAAATAGTCTTCTCTTGGTCTGCAAATGGACATTTTCTATGAGAAAATTGATATTTTTTTAAGAAATTTGAGGGCTAAAGGGTTAAAATAGCAACAAACGATAAAGTAATACCGGCTTTTCCCGATTACACCAAATTTGAAACTAATGACAATATACATAATATATTTATAGTAACATTACCCCTATATAGCACAGGATTATCCTTTGAATATCCATAGAATATTATGCCACAACACTTATTTCTCAATGCTAGATGTCATGACGTACATTTGTCATATGACAAAAGAGTATATGCAACAGGGCTTAACCATTTAATTGTAAAGATTGGTAAAGAAAATTTAAATATTTTCTCCGTGAATGAACATTTGCGTGTTTACCCTTTACAAAGAGTAGAGTATTTTTGAAAATTAACCGCTTGTTTATCGAGCCAATCATTCCAGTGATGAAGTACCGGTATGTGGATTTAACGACAGTAGTTCAATAGAGGGATCCATTTCTCGTTCATGCCCTGGCTGGCTAATCTTCGGAATCGTCCAATGAAACCTGAATTCCCAGACAATACTTTTCAAGGTGCATATTTTGAAAATAATTTGACTGGGAGCTGGCAGCAATATCTCCCAGTTAAATTACTTTCAAAATATTCAACATGCTATTTAAATTGTAAATTCACCAATGACATACAATTCATAAACACAGGCTTTTCGATGCATGTGGTTGTACTACATCATTTTCCCTGCGACATCAGCTAACAATTAGTGATATACTTTGATCATGACATCAGATAATGGACCTTTCCAATACAGGTGATAACACAAGTTCACCGTTTATTAAGAATCAATATGAGACTTTATAGGTTGATTGGACACGTTCTGTGGAAGAAACCCATCCAAATCGATGATGATCCAAAATCCAAGATGACCACTGGCCGCCATCTTGAAAATCAATTTCGGAATGATAACGCTTGCTATGATATGTATGAATGGTTTCTTGTGATATTATCTATTTTAAGGTATGTTCTGTACTATCTTCTGACAGCTCTCATCATTTGGATTATTATCATCATTAACCTGGCTGGGTATTATACGCTGATTACAGAGCTCGTATTAAATGTTGTATTAACTCATACTTCTGCTGATGTACAGTGATCCAGCCAGATCAGCTACCAGTATAAAAGTTGAATCTATTGCTAGTAAGTATGTGAAGTATGCCTCGGGATGGTCAGTGGTTAGTTTTTAACCCGGTGTTTCAAGCATCATGTGTTTAACGGAGGAATCTGATCTGTTACTCAATAGACCATTCCACTTTATCCACCATATCATGACATCATGATCAACTACGTGAGTTGTAGAATGACATCATAATGAATGATGTAGTATGTCACGAACGCATATTTGAAAACGGACTATGCGTTGTTGTGCGAATTGTATGTCTTTACTATTTAATAAATAGTCTGTTGAATATTTTGGAACTAATTTGATATAGGCAGCAACAGCACCAGTCAAATTAGTTACAAAATACTCAACCGCTTACCAGTATAGTTTTCAGGAAAATTGATAGAGCATTAGAGGATCGATCAATCCCAGCACGGCGAGGTGTGGGTGGAGCTTAGCTAGAGATTGGTGGGGCAATGTGGCCAGCGGTGGCCGGCTGCCATCTTCGATTACAGATTATCGCTGGGTTCAAAAGGTTTCTCAGTGATCAGATTAATGGTAGCACTGAAGATATTATCCAGAAACTACTCTGCCACCCACCCACCCGCCGGTGCCATCACATAATGCACTGCCAATTTTCTTTTGGCAGGGTATAAAAAAGAATTTACGGCTTACTTCATCAATTCAACCAGTTGGCGTAATCATTTTGAAACGTGGATTGCAAATTGCAATGAAAGTTAAATTGTTTTAACCTTTTAATGATCAAGATGAGCGACAATAGCTTTTGCAGTGCTCTTGAGAAATGTCCATTGCTGGGCAAGAGATAACTTTTTGGACAACAGTTTTCTCTTGGCTTCCAAATGGACATTGACCACTAAATGTTTTACCGGTAGTTTCTATATTGACAATTAATTATCCCAGCATGATGTAAATGATGCAATCAGCACATTTTACTAATTTTGTTATGCAATAAAGTACAGATCATTACAAAATGTCAACTATCTGTGAATTATAAGAGAATTCACACTTTATTTATACATGTAGAGTCCATTTTAAAACTAGAAACCCGAGCCTATGCCTTTTGGACAATCAGGGCATTTCGAACAAATTTAACATTGAGATAATCCTCAGAGCACTTATTTGAGCCATCCTCCACATGATCACATATTTAACATTCTACAAACACGTTCCATCCCAGCAAAAATGGCTTCTGCACCAATCCCGAGAAAGTACATTTACAGACCAACAGATGATTATTCTTGAAAATTGATCACTGAAATGACTGGTTCCATAACCGAGTCAGCATAATGACAAATTTTCTAAGATAGTATTCTTTTGGTCTGTAAATGGACATTTTCTTAGATGAAATTGAAATTTTCTAGAACAAATTTTCTAATCACATAGTACCATAGACACGACAGATGCCTTTCTCTCATTCAATTTAATATTCTTCAAATGTGCATGTTTTCAACATAAACATCACTTCCTGACGGGAGAGTATAAACTATGCCTAGAGTGCACAATTAAATGGCGAATAAAATTGTTTGTCGCTATTACTAGTGCCGGACACACTGGACATTTGTACGGTCCATGACGACCAGTGTGGTTGCGAAGATGTCTTCGGTAAATAGCAATATTTGTAATTGCCCTACCGCAATACATGCACATAAACGTTTTCTCATTGTCAGTGACATTCTTGACTATAGAACTGGCGTCATGAAGCGCTCGCTGTATTTGCAGAGAGAACATGTTCAGATCTTCTCGGCAAAACGGACTGCCTAACATGGACACATTGGCCAAGTCTGGAAGAGGAAGAAAGAATAAAAAATATCAGGGATGAGCATGTCACACTTAGTCTGCATGGACAATTAAAGGACCGGAGAATTCATGAAGCGGGTACTAGAACCTGCAGTATTGACAGCTAAATACATATGAAGTAATCGCTATTCATGAGTACATGCAAGCATTAGGGTATATCATTTTTACCATAAAGCATTTATGCCGGATTGTTTTTAAAATATTACATGTAACTCTTTAATGGTCGGATTTTGTCAAGAAAATTTCAATATTTTCTTATTGTATGTCCATTTACAGGCCAAGAGAATACAATTTTTGAAAGTTTATCACTGGAATGACTGGCTCGGTTATCCAGTAATTCCAGAGGTAAATTTTTGAAAATTATATTTCCTTGATCTGTAAATGGACATTCCGCAAAACCATAGCATATACCGGTTTTGGCCTGTATGACCATTATTAATTCATTTCATATTTGTATTCATATCACATTAACTGTGTCTGCTAAATTTCTGCAGACTATACAGTTTCCATGGAGTTGACCTCTGGGCCTGCTGAATATTTTGAAAACCATTTGACTGAGAGTTATTGGTGGCTTCCAGTCAAATTGTTTTCAAAATATTCAGCAGGTCCAGAGTTATTACCTATTGAAATTATTGTCCGGTGGCTTGCAGCAATGAGACAGTTAATAGCCATGTCACTCAGGTACTCTATAACCGAAACTGTTGGATGGAATTAAGACAAATTTGATGTCAGTTACCCATATGAGTGCGGAGTGCAAGGGCACATTTACATTTACCTCCACCCCTAGGCGTGTGTGGAAGGGTTAAAAGGTCAAAACAGTTAATGTGGGGATCTGTGATGACGCACCATCGACCGAGCAATCTTAGGTTCACCGTGTTCAACAATTGCCGAGGTAATGTAGGGATCTGATCTGTCACTCAAGTATCTGACGCTATGCAACTGTCCAACCCTTTCATGGTCAAATTTGGTCAAGAAAATTTCAATTTTCTCTTAGAAAATGTCCGTTTGCAGGCCAAGAGAAGACTATTTTTCAAATTTTACTGCTGGAATGACTGGCTCGACAATCTGGTAGTAAATTCTCAAAAATCTCTTCTCTTGGCCTGGAAAATGGTCATTTCCCAGGACTACTGCAGAGGCCAGTTTTGGCTGGCTTGACCATTAAAGGGTTAATGAATCTACAATTTAACCATTTAGCACTCAAGACGGCCAAAACGGCTTCTGCAGCGGTCTTGAGCAACGTCCATTTACAGACCAAGACAGATATTTTTGAAAATTTACTACTGTCAATCCAGTGATAAATTTTCAATAATAATCTTCTCTTGGTCTGCAAGTAGACATTTTCTAATAGGAAATTAAAATTTTCTTGAATAAACATTCTTTTGAATATTTTGAAACTAATTTGACTTGGAGTTTTTACTGGCACAGCTAGAAATGGATCTCTATTCCTTTTTCATTGCAGTAAATTCAGAGGCAGTCCTTTTAGTTGACCATAAATACGTTTTTAACCACAAAATCTATATATAGTCCTTCGGGACCGTATGGGAAACTGTCCACCTAAGTTTGGCACCAATCTCTTCAAAATAACTCTTTATAATGCCAGACATGTTTACCCGATTTTGACCATATTAAATTGATACACTTCTTCAGGACACCAAACTCAACCTTCCACATAAGCTTGGTCAAGATCATTCCAGTAGAATCTGAGTTATTGTCCTAGATACAGACATACACACACAACAGGCTCACACATGCACATGTCTGTGCAATAGTGTCACAACAAGGTAGGGAGATTAATTATTAAACAGGCAGACCCTTAATCTAAGTAGGAATAATTATGTTGGCTGTTCAGATTCATAAAACCACTATGAAAGGTTTGCTTTAATTTCACAACACTACCTTACCCTACTGATGGTGTTTATTAAGCTATTCAAGGTATGTTAACTCTCTCATCTTAAGTTCACATTAAATTTCATTTTCAATTTCAGTCTCCCCAACACCTGCAGCTATATATTGTTTAATATGTTTGTTCACACACATGTATCTACGCACAACTTGCAAGGAAATGCATAAAGTCAAAAGTACAATTTAAACCAAAATCCCGTGGAATTAAATGTCTCGCCTATCTCCTATTTGTCACAGTGACCTTGACCTTTGAACGTGTGACCTCAATGTTACAATATAAATGTAAATGATTTGCTAAATCGATAAACTTAATGTTGTAAAAGCAGATATCAAATAGCAATGTCAGAATAGCCTTGACTTTGAACAATACGACCTCACTATCATCATGCCGCCTCAGTATAGTACATATGAAACCAAGTTTGGTTCCAGTAGGGTTTAAAGCAATGCTAAAATATAGGCAAACGCAAAAACTTAACGTTGGAAATAGTGAAATGACAGAGGTCAAATAACAAGGCTACTATGACCTTGACTTTGGATCTTTGATATGTCACTATTAACACACAGCTTCCTTATTACATAGGGAACCAAGACTAGTTCTGTACATAGAATTAAGTAATTCTGAAATATAAATGTAAATTATTTGCTAAACGGAAAAAGCAAAGGTGAAATAGCAAGGTCACAATAACCTTGTGCTTTGACATGACAACCTCCCTGTCACCATCCTGCATCCTTTTGGTATAAACAACCATGTACCAAAGTTGTGTTCCATTAGGGTTAAGCAATTTCAAAATATCACCTGATCAGATTTTCTAAACACAAAAACTTAAAATTGAAAAACAACAAAATTTTGCAGAGGTAAGAATGACCCTAACCTTTGACTTGGTTAACTCACTGTCATCAACCTACATCCTCATGGTATAATTGACAATGCACCAAAGTTGTGTTCCATTAGGCTAAAGCAATCCCAAAATATAAGCTGATAAGATTGGCTACCTTTAAAAATATAACCAAGTTTTGTAGATGTTACAGTGACCGTAACCTTTGACATTGTGACCATTGCATCATCATGCTGCTAACTAACAGTATAGGTAACCACGTGCCCCAATTTAGTTCCAATAGGATTAACATATCCTTAAATATAAGCAGAGGCTTTCCTAACCTAAGCACAAAAACTTAACATTGTTGACGCCGTCGTCGTCAACGCCCTCATCATCAACGTGGTAAGTATGTCTTGCTTTCTGCTACACAGGCGATCGAGACAAAAATTGCTGAGGCAAATATGTACATCTTTCCCGGATTAGCAGTTCTGTATATTAATATTTTACATTTACCAATCCTCTTCAAGTGTGCCATAATCGTCCTTTCGTTGTACAACTGCAAAATTGTTGCCCTTAAGAAGCAAACAAGAGGCCCAAGGGGCCTGTATCACTCACCTGCATCATAGGCATTTTAACCAGAAAGGCCATCAACAATAAGTAGAACACTACAGAGTTGAGCAGAATTATAACTAGAAAACAGAAGCCATGTTTCTTTATGTATCAACTACTTTTGAACAAAACTTAACGGCCCTTAGTCCCTTATCATATCTCCCAAATTTTGGCCCAATCCGTTCAACGATTCTGGATACGAAGTTGTTTTCGCGAAAACTAGGTCATCCAAGATGGCCACCAAGCCAATGGACCAATCAGGTTCTCTTGAACAAATTGGTTCTCCTCCTGCATTAGATGATGTTTCATGAGTTTTGAATCAACCCCCAAGCCGTTTCGGAGATTTTTAGACATTTCTAAACATTGGCTGGTTTAGCCAGTGCCCATCTTGGATTTTGGCCGATCAGCTTCGTTTGAACAAACTTAGACCTCTATGCCCTAAGGCTGCATTCTGACAAATATAATTGAAATCGGCCCAGTGGTTCTTGAGAAGTCGTTTAAAGAATTCCCCATTGCTTTACTATGGGCCCATTGCTTTACTGTGGGAGCCTATGGCAGGGAAACAAACTAAGATGGCAGTCACACCGTTTATCCAACAGTCTCGAAAGTGGCATATTTCAACTCGCCACCCTGATAAGCATATATACAGCAATTGTCATCATCAAAATAAATCAAATACCAAAAAAGCCAATATGACAAAAAGCTAAATTTTGATTGGTTGATGCCGGCCATGTTTTTTAACGTATGAACTTCCTTTGAACAAATTTGAATGGCGCTAAGCATATTTACCAAATTTCAGCGCTATCCCTTCAGCGGTTCGGGAGAAATCGTTTTCGCGAAAACTATGTCATCCAAGATGGCCACCAAGCAAATAAGCCAATCAGGTTGCCTTGAATAAACTTGGGCCTAACGTTGCCATAGATGATGTGTTATGAGTTTTGAATCAATTCCTCCAGCGGTTTCGGAGATTTTTTAAAGTGGTTCTAAAAATCGACCATTTTAGCCGGCGGCCATCTTGGACTTTGACCGATCCGCTTCGTTTGAACAAACTTAGATCTCTATGCCCTATGAATGCTTCCTCCCAAATATAATTGAAATCGGCCCAGTGGTTCTTGAGAAGAAGTCGTTTAAAGAATTCCCCATTGCTTTACTATGGGCCCATTGCTTTACTGTGGGAGACTATGGCGGGAAAACAAACCAAGATGGCAGGAAAACCGTTTATCCGACAGTCTCGAAAGTGGGATATTTGAACTGGCCACACTGATAAGCATACATAAAGCAATTTTCGCCATCAAAATACATCAAATACAAAAAAGCCAATATGACCAAGAAACGCTAAATCTTGATTGGTTGATGGCGGCCATATTTTTTAACGAACAAACTTCCCTTGAACAAAGTTGAAAGGCCCTTGGTCCCTAAGCATATTTACAAAATTTCAGCTCTATCCCTTCAGCGGTTCAGGAGAAATCGTTTTCGCGAAAACTAGGTCATCCAAGATGGTCGCCAAGCAAATCGGCCAATCAGGTTGCCTTGAACAAACTTGGGTCTACCATTGCCACAGATGATGTGTTATGAGTTTTGAATCAATTCCTCCAGCGGTTTTGGAGAAGATTTTTTAGTGTTTCTAAAAATCAGCCATTTTGGCCGTTGGCCATCTTGGATTTTGACCAATCCGTTTCGCTTGAACACAGATCTTTATGCCGTATGAATGCTTCCTCCAAAATATAATTGAAATTGGCCCAGTGGTTCTTGAGAAGAAGTCGTTTAAAGAATTCCCCATTGCTTTACTATGGGCCAATTGCTTTACCATGGGAGCCGATGACGGGAAAACAAACCAAGATGGCAGCCAAACCGTTTATCTGACAGTCTCGAAAGTGGCATATTTGAACTCGCCACACTGATAAGCATATATAAAGCAATTTTCGCCATCAAAATACATCAAATACAAAAAAGGCAATATGACCAACAAACGCTAAATTTTGATTCGTTGATTAACGTATGAACTTCCCTTGAACAAACTTGAATGGACCTTGGTCCCTAAGCATATTTACCAAATTTCAGGTCTATCCCTTCCGCGGTTCGGGAAAAGTCGTTTTCGCGAAAACTAGGTCATCCAAGATGGCCACCAGGCAAATCGTCCAATCAGGCTACCTTGAATAAACTTGGGTCTACCGTTGCACTAGATGATGTGTTATGAGTTTTGAATCAATTCCTCCAGCGGTTTCGGAGAAGATTTTTTAGTGTTTCTTTAAATCGGCTATTTTGGCCGGTGGCCATCTTGGATTTTGGCCGATCGGCTTCGTTTGAACAAACTTTAATCTATATGCCCTAGGGATGCTTCCTGCGAAATATAATTGAAATCGGCCTAGTGGTTCTTGAGAAGTCGTTTAAAGAAAAAGTTGACGGATAGATGGACAATGGGCGGTCGCCACGGCATATGCTCACTTGGCCTTTCAGGCCAGGTGATCTAATAAATATATTCATGAGGCCCCTTTTGAGGGCATGTAACCCCAAAATGCAGCTTGGGACAGCCATGGGAACCAACCCCTCCCCTCCCACCCAATCTTTTATTATTGTTAAATACTATGTTGATTTTTACACAAAAATACCAATAAAATCTAGCACCCACCATGCCCACCCACCCAGATGGGAGTATATATAACTGTCTGACCACTGTAAGCCACCAGACAATAACCTCAATGGACAATAACTCTGGACTTGCTGTATATTATGAAACCAATTTGACTGAATGTTTCAGTCAAATTGTTTTCAAAATATTAAGCATACTCAAATTAGGGGCTTATTGATATAATTAGCATTTTGAGCACTTTGAGGCGAAACCTGTTAAAAAACAGACAAAACTTGTTAACCCTTTAATGATCAGATTTGGTACAGAAAATTTAAGTATCTGCTTATTGAATATCCATTTACAGTTAAAGATAATTTTTGAAAATTTACCATTGGAATGACTGGCTCGGTTATCGAGCCAGTCATTCCTGCGGCAAATTTTCAAAACTTGCATTCTCTTGTCCTGTAAATAGATATTCCAAAAGACCATGGCAATAGGCCAGTTTTGGCCGGCCTGACCATCAAAGGGTTAATAATTCTAGCATGTAGATGCCCTATAGGTGCCATATAAATGCACGTTATGTATTACTAAGCGGATTTATATAAAAAATGTCCATAATATGATTTCAGCATGGAAGTACATAAACAATGAAGACAGATTGAGTTCTGATGCAACATTTATTATCATACTATTAATTTCTATTAAACCATGATTCTATGACATCTAATCAGATTTATAACCAGGATTGCTAAGTTAGGTATTTTTACATATATACACATATATAACAATGAAATATACCATAAAACAAGAGGCCCAAGGGCCTGTTACGGTCACTAGGACAATATCATTCAAGAACCATTTGCATTTAAATATGTATGGTGGAAAATTTTCTAGTAAAGAAATTGACCAATCAAACTTCTGATTGATATGTTGAAGACAAACAAAAATTAAGGATCATTTCAACCAGGTTATGTTGAACTCGGGCCATTGATTAAGGAACAGTAGAATTTTAAATCTTCCAGAATTTCTTTGGAAAATCCAAGATGGTTGACCAATAAAAATTCTGAATAGAAGTTCTAGAGCCTACCATCGTAGGATCCTTCTAGTCAAATTTGGTTGAACAATTATGGGGGGGAAGCATTTTGACAATGTCCAGCAAATTTTCCATAAAATCTAAGATTTTTAACCCAAAATATCAATCAAACAAAATTATAGAGAAACGTTTTGACAATTTCCAGCAAATCTTTCATAAAAACTAAGATTTTCACCCCCCAAAAGATCAACAATTCAAAATTCTGAAGAGCAGTTCTGGAGGTTATCACCATGCAGAGAATCCTTCCAGACAAATTTGGTTGAAATCCATCAAGCAGTTAAGGAGATGAGCTTTGACAATTTCCAGTAAATTTTTCATAAAATCTAAGTTTTACACCCCAAAAATGGACCAATCAAAATTCTGAATAGATTTTCTGCAGTCTGCCATTGTTTAGTCCTTCTAGACAAATTTGTTTGAAATCTGTCACATGGCTATGAGGTCAATTTTTAACCTAAAAAATAGATCAATCGAAATTCTGAGAAGCTCTGGACCCTAGCACCATAGAATCCTTTCAGACAAATTTGGTTGAAATCCATCAAGCGGTTAAGGAGGAGATGCAGTTTGACAATTTCTGGTAAATCTTTCATAAAATCTAAAATTTTCACTCAAAAAAATCAACCAATCAAAATTCTGAATAGAAGTTCTAGAGCCTACCACCATAGGATCCTTCTCGCCAAGTTTGGTTAAAATTTGCCGTGACCGTTAATTGATACTTTTCCTAGAACGGTTGTTCTAGAACTATTCAAGTTATATTCTCGAAAAGGTCCAGAACTCCAAGTTCCAGAACTGTTCTAGCTAAATAGCTTTATAATATTCTAGAACTAGTGTTCTAGAAAAGTTCTAGAACTAGGAGTTCTAGAATATAACTTCTTGAATAGTTCTATAACATTTTAAGAACTTATACTAGTAGAACTTGTGTTCCATCTGGATCTCTCAGTCGAGCCATCCTCCACTTTTGTGTGAGCTCGACAAAAGGCTTATTCCTTGCATGTACAAAAATGTAGACAGATATTCTGTGACTAAGATCTCTTCCATGACCCATCTTTTGTGGAAGTTATCAGCGTGGCATGTTAGGAAAGTGATAAAGCAAGATTATGAAACTTATTAGAAAACAAGAGAAATCACAGATTGCAGACACTCGACGCCCGTTTTTGTCACATTGTAAAATGCATTCAGATTTTGCGGATTTGTTCAGATTTTTCAAATTTTTTAGGATCATGCCCCAAGTTGTTGAATCCTAGTGTACAGTCACCCTTTCTTGTGTTAAAACTTGACTGAAATCGGACAAGTATCCATATATCCATATAGCCATATATCCATAATTTAGTCTGATCCAGGTTTGTTTTTTATCCACATCATGGCCAACATCAGGAAATCCTCTTGACCGCAAATTCCTTCCTCGTGTTAAAATTTGAGCCAATTCAGATCAGTAGATTTTTAAATACAGCTCTGGACACACAGAATGACACATAGATTGACAGGCAGACAGACCCGATTGCAATATTCTCTTCCCCTTATGAGATGAGAGTAAACATTCGCATAATTATGTTAATGAATCTATATCAGTTTGAATCATATGTTTGGTTCGGATATGCGTTCGATAAACATCACTTCTTGAAAATCTACCACCGCACAAGTCACAGTAAAACATATTCTTTGAGTGTCCAGTTAAATGGCGGATAAAATTAAATGTGGCATTTATTACAGAGGCGCACACTGGGCAGTTATACGGGCCACCAGTCCGGTCGATATGCATGTAAAGATGTTTACGAAATACTGTAATATCAGTCACTGACGTACCACAGTACATGCAAACAAATGGTTTATCCAGTTCACGGTATTTCTCAACTATGGAACTGTCATGAGCCCGATATGGTATTGCCGAATAGTATGCGTTCAAATTTTCTTCATTAGTTTCACCTCCTAAGACATGTAAGGCCAAGTCTGGAAGAGGAAGAAAGAATAAAAATATCAGGGATTTGTAGGAGCCATTTCCCTGCAATTTACAGCACAATATACCCATTTACTGGCAAAGCCAGGCAAAACTGGCCTTTGTAAGCGATCTTAATGGATGTCCATTTGCAGACCAAGGGCATTTAAAAAAATTTTCCTCTGAAATGACTGGCTCTTTAACTGAGACAGTCATTGCAGTGGCAAACTTTCAAAAATAGTATTCTCTTGGCATGTAAATGGACATTCAGTTAAAACAAAAATTGTACTTTTTCTGGCAAATCTTAACCATAAATGGGTTAACATTAAAGTTCTGATCTATTAATATCAGATACGATCACAACCATTTTAGTTGTATGTTTGTTTGCATGAAATTCAGCTTATCTATTGCTTGTACTAATTGGATATTCTCAAACACCTCGCACAGCTTTTGAAATTTACATGTACCTTATAGAAAGATACATATATATTTCAATTCGAATCTATTGGTAATGCAATGTTATTTAGCATATTAAACTTGCTTTCAATAAAAGTTTGACCTATAACATTTAAAACAAAACAGCTTCATCAGATTACACGCACAAGTAATATTATTATAATTATATTACTTTATAAATAGTAATTCTTTGATGCAATGAACCCTTCCAGTTTATCCATCAATCATATGATGTCATAATCAACTATGTGACGTGTAGGCCGACGTCATGAATGACATAGTTATGTTCGGCACAAAAGCTTAATTGATGATGAACTAAGCGTTGTTGTACGAATTGCAAGGCTTCACTATTTAACATTCTGTTGAATATTTAGGCAGCAACAGCGCCAAGTCAAATTAGTTTCAAAATATTCAACAGCTTACCTAGATAGTTTTCTGGAAAAATGAGTCAGGCAGTTCAGGGATCGATCGATTCCAACACGGCAAAATATGGGTGAGTTTAGCTAGAGATGGGCGGGGAATAGCTAAAACTGGATTCATCCATTATGTTTCTTCCTAAATGCCTGTTACAAATAGCAGTTTGTTTCCCATGGACCTATACAGTGAACGTCATGGAGGGATACATGTCTAGCTATGTCCCGCTTATTTCTAGCTATGTCCCACCCATTTCTAGCTATGTCCCGCCCATTTCTAGCTATGTCCCGCCCGTTTCTGCTATGTTCCGCCCATTTCTGGCTATGTCCCGCCTATTTCTAGCTATTGTCTGCCTATTTCTAGCTATGGTCCGCCTATTTCTAGCTATGGCCCGCCTATTTCTAGCTATGGCCTGCCTATTTCTAGCTATGGTCTGCCTATTTCTAGCTATGGCCTGCCTATTTCTAGCTATGGCCCGCCTATTTCTCGCTAAGCTCTTCCCACATTTTGCACATGATGGAATCAATTTATTACTTTAGATCCTGAATTCACAGAATCCCAGTTTGAACGGTTTTTTTATATGGGCAAGCTGTTGAATATTTTGAAACAAATTTGACTCAGGGACGATGCTGTCTAATGGCAGCTCCCAATCAAATTAGTTTCAAAATATTCAAGGGCATAACTTTATCAACTTTTAACAGACTTTTTTTGGTCAAATTCATCAAAGACATACAATTCGTACACTTCATGAGAGACATTTCCAATTTTGTAACAAACCTATATGCCATTATGATTGTGATATTAACTAACTAGTGACACATTTAATTACGACAACATGTACTTGAGTGACAGATCGGATCCCTCCTTAGGATTATTACGACGCTCATTGCAGCATACGCTCATATATTGCAGGATAGTATTAGCCAGTAAGTCACCAGCCAGGCGGACAAACTAACAAAACCTTCAGCACTCAGAAATAACCTATTACATCTGTATGTTTCCAAAACAAAATAAAACATACCGGTACAGTCGGTACTGTTCAATATTTTGAACAGAATTGGATTGGAAAAAATTACTGGCTATTGCAGCAACGACTTCCGATTCAATTACACACACGTTCGCATGCACATGTACATGCACACGCATGCACGCACACACGCACGCACACACACACACACACACACAGGCATGCATACAAGTACATGCACATACATACACACATACATAAATACATACACACGTATGTAAGTACATACATACATATAGGCGTATGCCGGTACATACTTCCATTTTAAAATCTTGCTGGGAATGACTCCATGTGAACATGCCAAGACATGGGGGGGGGGGCACAAATCAGGCTCACCCGGTATAACCAAAGGCATGTCTCTAGGTTTATTTCTTATCATGGATCTCCGGAAACGCGGTTAAATGTCTATATATGATGCCCATTTAAACCAACTTGTGTGAAATTGTTTTCAAGCGCTTCCCGAGACCCATTATGGCCTGTGGAGTTCACCTGGGACTAGACTTTAGTCACTGCACTAATTCTTGAGTTTCAGAAGCCTTCGATCATCGGGTCTTATCAGCCAAGATTGACTAGCATTGCCAAAATAGTTAATGGGGGTGGGAAGGCAGTAATCAATTAAAAAATTTCTGGAAAATTCTAAACATTCAAAAGGGCAATGGAAAAAATTGACTCATCAGCTAATGCTGTCTATATTTAAGTTTTGAAGCCTATATACTAGCATATGACCCTTCCAGCCAAGTTAATCTGGAAATGTTATGACTGTCCCGTTTACCAAGCAACTGATTCAAGTGGGTTAAGTTTTATAAAACAAACTTCTCATGGTAGGCAAATGCACATTTGTGGGTCCGACTTGCAAACTAATATAAGACGTCTGTCAATTTCTTACATTTCGGGGAAAATCTGCCAAAATTGCTACAATAGTGACCTCACTTGTAAGAAATCACAGCAAATCCATTATGGGCATGGTTAATTGTCCATTTAACGGAAGGAAAAAGGGAAATAACAAATGATGTTTATTGGTAATTTCATACAGTATTAAATAAACTACCCTCAGTAAAAAATGGAAATGAATCAGGATTATTTGAGAAAAAGCATTTACTAAATCTAGGAGCGCTTAAAGTCTGTATGCAAACACAATGTTAATAGCCATTTTATACAATATATTTGAAACACAATCAAAATCTGTCTCGCACATATAAATTATGCGAGCATACAATAAGAAATGCGCAAGAAATGCAAGTTTGAAAACGCGCAAAACCGGAATTCTGAATTCAACTTTTTCAATTTTGGAAATCGATAAGCCAACTCCCTATACGTCACTACAGTGACAGCTAACAGAGCCCTGCATAAGAATCAATAGTAAATAAGGCAGATAACGAAAGCGGTGTCGCCGAAATTACCTTTAGTACAAGCTACGTTTGTAATTGGTTCTAGTACAGTTTTTCCTGCTGAATACGCTCGTATGTGTTTCTTTATTCTTAAACAGACTGATTTCTTCTAAATTAGTTATCAAAGAGATATTTGAAAATCCCGCAAGTTTGACTAATTTTCACTGAAATTATGGTGAAAGGGAGATAAATGTCATCTTACAAGAACCGTCTCAGCGAATAAATTAGCGTGATTTACGTCCCATACAGGTGATACATTTTGAGTTAGGAATCGATCAGCGCATTGGTGGCAGTCTGTGAGATATGGAACAAAAGTAGTTTTTGTTATTAACTGAGAATGCTTCAAGCAAATCAGTGTGTATTTTCTGAAATATTGACACATGTGTGATCTATTTATGCAAAGTTATACCAGTCGTGTCACCCACACTTTAACTTGGAGCCGATTAGTGACCGTACTGCTGCTTCACACTCCGCCATGTGTCAACTGTGTGTGCAGGTATACTGCAATTAGGCCTACCTGAATATAACGGAAGCACACCTGAATATAGTTTTGTAAGCGGTATGAATAGTATTCTCTATAAAGGCTGATGTAGAGCAATTAACTCACTACTGCTAATTCACTATTGATCCTTTTGAGAACATATCATTTTTTCTGGTTGAAGCAACAAGTTTCGGTCAAAATGATTTCAAAATACACTGCTAGTTTCCAAGGTCTCAATATGATGCCTATTGAATATTTTGAAATTTGTGTGACTGAATGTAGATCCTGTCTCTGGAAACAGCGGCTTTCAGTCAAATTGTTTTAAAACTAGACAGTATTTTACCTGCAGGAAGTAGTGGCTAGCTAATCAGCTTACGGTGAATATAACTGAGATTAACTGCTGTAGCTGCTATTATTTATTCGCTTGGCATACACCAGAGCGCATAGGTCCAGCTGTGTCACTAATTGGTTCCCGCCAGAATGTCATATGGTATTTAGCTGCTTTTATCAAATTATTCTGATTTATTTCTGTTTCTGTTTTCCACTGGTGGCTATAGGTTGATTATTATATAAAGCTGTCATTCAAGAGCATATGTTAGTTCCCTGATCCTTTCCTTTAAACGATGACATGGTAATATAAATATGGGCATTTCAAGTACATATCATAACCGCAAGCTGAGATAATTACACAAAAATCTTGTCAGAATTCTTTTCCTCCTAAAGTTTATCGCCAGGATAAACATATCCACTTTCCTCATGCAATCTACACACAACATACAAATATTTCTTTAGTGATGAATGTGTCAGCCGAGTAGATAACTGCCTAATATAGTCAGACAAGTCCTCAGATGAGATTGGTACTGGATTAATCTCCCTACTCTGACAAAAGGCCATATAAGATTTTAATTGTGATGCATAAGATCTTCTTGTGGATGAAGCGAATGCTGTCAAAGAGACATTGTCCACTGAATGACTACTTTCCTCTA
Source organism: Chaetoderma sp. LZ-2023a (assembly GCA_034401795.1). Lineage (NCBI taxonomy): Eukaryota > Metazoa > Mollusca > Caudofoveata > Chaetodermatida > Chaetodermatidae > Chaetoderma > Chaetoderma sp. LZ-2023a. The sequence continues at coordinate 183,949,683 of CM067369.1, read as the reverse complement.
CACGATACATGGGCAAGGAAGACATTGCTGGTGTATATGGAAGCACATCTGTAAAAAGAATAATATAAAGGAACTACAGGTCTGCTACAGCTTAAGCTGAGATGAAGTAAATTGAGTTATTATATGAGCATAATTCATAGATCTGATTCACTGGAGATCATTATTCTCCACGCTACACGTACATCTATCAATCAAAAGACCAATGGACCTTTCCAGTTTATCCATCCATCATATGACGCCATAATCAACTATGTGACAAGAGTAGGATGATGTCATAATCAATGACCTAGATATAGGTACGTTGTGAACCCATAATTGAAAACGGACAAAGCAATAACAGCCAGTCAAATTAGTTTCAAAATATTCAACTGCTTACCTGTAGAGTTTTCTGGAAATCAAGTTAGGGCGTTCAGGGATCGATCAATCCCAACACAGGCATAGTGTGGGTGGAGCTTAAATGGGGATGGGCAGGGAATAGTTAAACTGAAGAGGTCCAGGGTTAAGTTTTGCTGAGTAAAAGAATTCAAAAGAGACTCAGATGATTGATTTGAATTGTATAATAACGGTAGTTATTCCCTATAGCTAATCCAAGACCCCTGGGTCCGAATATACTAATTTGGCATTCGCCATGTTGTCACCATACCTAATTATGAAATATGGACACAAAAATTTATCCCTTTGAATCCGAAATGACACTTACAAAAATCATCTACAATGTAAGAGCTAGAACCATATGTATTCTGTCAAATACTTTGAAGCTACTAACACGACTGGAAGATACTTATGGCAAATATGGATGGATCTCGATGAAATGAAATCCTCTTATTGTAATACTTTGTCTCCATCAAATACATCCACTGACAAGATTTCAAATGTATGTTCAAAACCATTTGAGATCTGGCAAGGACAAGAAATATTTGACGAATTTGTACCATTTCAGAAGGATAACTAGCAAATATGGACAGATATTGATGAAGCAGAATCATTACACTTCGTCTCATATGGAGGGTCACAACTCTGAGATATCTGGCCTGGACACAAATTTGTTAACAGATGGACAAACGTCATGCACCATCACCTAACACATGTCTTCCGATAGGCATATAGAAATGTGTTTCCATTTTAATAAATAATTATTCTGAATTATTATTAACCCTTCACACTCAGTGGCACAGTGGTATACCTCTGATATGCAATGCCGCTTTCTACTAAAATTCACTTATTCATATTCACAAAGTTTATTGCAACTACAGATGAGTGTTGAAAGCAGTCTGGAGAAAAGAATGCCATTAATATTAAGTGACGGTGAAGAGAAAATCAGCCAGACATATCTTTGATATATGCAAATCACCTTTAGACTAAAACAATCGCGAACATGTTATAGTTGCAGACTGATCAACTTATAATAGTTGTGAGTCGCAACTAATAAACAGGTACTGATATCTGAAGTCTGAATAACATCCATATACCAGTGTTGAGATCACACCGGGGACAAAAAATGTCCATAACCGTTTTACACTCACATCAGCCAAAAACAGCTTCTGCATTCGTCTCAAGAAATGTTCATTTGCAGACCAAGAAGACTAATTTTGAAAATTTACCACTGGAATGACTGGCTCGATAACCGAGCCAGTCATTCCAGTGGTAAATCTTTTTAAATAGTCTTCTCTTGGACATTTTCTATGAGAAAATTAAACTTTTCTTGAACAAATTCGAGGGTTAAAGGGTTAATAATCGGTGAAATTTCCTTTGTAGGTTACATTAACCCTTTAATGGTTAAATTTGGTCAATAAAAATTGTAATATCTGCCGATTGAATGTCCATTTACAGGTCAAGAGAACACAATTTTTGAAAGCTTCTCACTGGAATGACTGGTAAATTTTCATTTATTGTATTCTCTTGGCCTTTAAATGGACATTCCACAAGATCATAACAGAGGATGGTTTTGGCCAGTATGACAATTAAAGGGTTAATATACATTTGAAATCTGACATACTTGAATGCTAAATCTAGCCTATAAGATACATGCATACCAGAAATTTGGTGACAAAGTTCTGAAAATAGTTTACGGACAAAAAAAATTCTTTGAAATTCAGCACATTTTACTTTAATTTTTAGTAAACAATGTAAAGCAGATTTTAGGATTAAATGCAATAATCATATCTACTGGTATCTTAGCTGTATCTCACAAGATAATAATTTCAAAGAGCCGAAACTCTTGACTTGCTAAATATTTGAAAACAATTTGACTGAAAATTGTTGGTGGCTTAGCCATCAACAACTTTCAGTCAATTTATTTTCAAAATATTTAGCAGGTCCAGAGATATAACCCTTGGAATATATCATCTGCAAAAACCCAGCAGTCAGACAGTTAATAACCATTCTTAATAAATACTTATACATATGAAGTACACATTAAAACCTGGATAGTATTCTGCATTTGAAAACACTATATTTCAATATACACCATTAATTTAGCAATAAACCTATTAACATTTTAAACCTCAAACCGGCCAAAAACGGCTACTGTTGTGATCTTGAGAAATGTCAACATGCAGGCCAAGAGAAGACAATTTTTTTTATTAATTTACCAGTGGAATGATTGGCTCGATAACCGAGCCATTCATAACCGAGCCAGTCATTCCAGCAGTAAATTTGCAAAAATTTTCTTCTCTTGGTCTGCAAATTGACCATTTCTTTGAGACGATTGAAATTTTAATTAACAAATTTAAGGCTTAAAAGGTTAATACAATAATAAATTACAGTAATAAGAAGCAATGAAATTCTTCACCAAGATGGCCTTTTTTGATTTGATGGACTAAACTATGGAGCAATTGAACAGATACAACAAATCAGTTTAATTATGACACACTCGAGCATGGCATATACGAGTCCATGGTCATTGAAGTCCAGCAAGGTTCAACTTATAGACTCCATTTAGCATCATATCAGATTTCTTTCACATTAGCAGAAAAAATTCCCACAAGAACTATTCTAAAAACATGTATTTATCAAAGAAATCTGAGTTTAATCTGTTTATCTACCAGGAAATAACTAAAAGTGCCAACATCATAAACCATGGACGTGAGATAGATGGACAGATGGTCAGATAGATGGACAGACAATGGTAATTGCTATGGTTCAGTTGCCTGACAAGTTAGCTGAGCTAAAAAGTGAATGATGACGGACAATATCACTGGTCCATGGTACAAACTAACCATGCTAATATGGTGGATGTAAAAAGGTGAGGTAAAAATAGCCATTTGAAAGAGTCTTAACCCTTTAACCCTCGAATTTATTCAAGAAAATTTAAGTTTTCTCATAGAAAATGACCATTTGCAGACCAAGCGAAAACTATTTTTGAAAATTTACCACTGGAATGACCGGCTCGGTTATCGAGCCAGCCATTCTAGTGGTAAATTTTCAAAAATAGTCTTCTTTTGGTCTGCAATTGGACATTTCTCAAGACCACTGCAGAAAAGGGTTAAATAATATTCCCCAGTACTTGTAACCCATTTCGTTGGTACCTGTATTCCAATGTAATAAGGTAATTACCGTATATGCACTAATAATCGAGGGATCCATTTCTTAAGACATGCCCGCTCATTTATACCTATGCCCCGCCCACTTTGTACGAATGCTGGAATGAATTTCATACTTTGAACCCTAAATTCCCAAAAGTAAAATTTTAAGGCGACTACATAGGAAAGCTGTCGAATATTTTGAAACCTCTCAGTCAAATTTAGCTTCGAAATACTTGACAGAATATTTATTAAAATGTAAATCCATCAAAGGCATACAATTCCACACTTAACAAACTGTTAGATTTTCATGACACAGTTTTAATACATCGTTATAATTGTTATGTCAGCTACCTAGTGAGTAATTATCCCCACGTTTTAAAAAAACGTCGGAGATATTGTAATAGCCTCTGTCCGTCTATCCGTTCATCCGTCATGCTATCTCCTCCCAAGCCATTGGCTGGAAGTAAATCAAATTTGGTATGTGGGTTACACATATGATTTCGCTTTGCAAAACGATATTTAAATTTGGCTCCGGCCGCAAGGTGGTGTGGCAGGGGTTAAAAGGTCAAATCAGTTGTAACGCAACTCCTCTAAATTTGATATCTGAGTTACCCATATGACTGCGGAGTGAAAGATGCCATTTAGATTTGGCTCCATGCCCAGGGAGAGGGATCAAAACGTCAAATTTTAACGTGCAGAAATTGATTGTAATGCATCTCCAAAACCGTTTCACAGAATTCAACTAAATGTAGGTTACCCATATCAATGTGGAGTACATGAGCACACTTACATTTGGCCCCGCCGCAGGTGTGGATGGGGGGGGGGGGGGGGGTCAAGAGGTCAAAAAATTGATTGTAATCAACTCCTCCAACACTGTTGGATGGAATTCAATCAAATTTAGTATGTCAGTTACCCATATTAATGTGGAGTGGATGAGCACATTTATATTTGGCCCCGCCCCCATGGGGGCATGGGACAAAGGGTCATGACATTGAATGTAATCCACCTCCTCTGAGCTCGTTATACAGAACTCAACCAAGTTTGATATCTGAGTTGCCCATATGTTTGTGGAGTGCAAGAGGCCATTTAGACTTGGCTCCGCCACCAGGGGGCGGGAGAGAGTTCAAAAGGTCAAATTTAAACCTGCAGAAATTGATTGTAACGCATCTCCTCCGATACCATTGGACAGAATTCAACCAAATTTTGTATGTGCTTCTTTGAGAAGCTTGATTGCGCTTGTTTGTCCTGACGCGAATATGTGTGCAAGTTGAGTCTGGATGCCATTACACAGTTTGCGTCTTCCTTTTATACTTTCCAGATGTGGCTACACATTGGGGTATGACCGGATTTGGTTTTGTAGCCGGGATAGACATTTTGTAGCCAGATTTGTGGCTTGTGTAGCTGGTTTTTCCAAGTTGTGTAGCCGGGATTGCGTCATCCGTAGCCAGATTGGCTTGGTGTGTAGCCAGTGGAGGTAGCTACTGTAGCCGGATTGGTATGAAACTTGAAAGATGTAGCCGGGATTGGGTCATCCCGTAGCCGGATTGGCTTGGTGTGTAACCGGTGGAGGTAGCTACTGTAGTCGGATTGGCTTGGTGTGTAACCGGTGGAGGTAGCTACTGTAGCCGGATTGGCTTGGTGTGTAACCGGTGGAGGTAGCTACTGTAGTCGGATTGGCCTGGTGTGTAGCCGGTGGAGGTAGCGACTGTAGCTGGATTGGTATGGAACTTGAAAGATGTAGCCGGGATTGGGTCATCCCGTAGCCGGATTGGCTTGGTATGTAGCCGGTGAGGTAGCTACTGTAGCTGGATTGGTATGGAACTTGAAAGATGTAGCCGGGATTGGGTCATCCCGTAGCCGGATTGGCTTGGTGTGTAGTCGGTGGAGGTAGCTACTGTAGCCGGACTGGTATGAAACTTGAAAGATGTAGCCGGGATTGCAGGAAATGTCAATTTCCCTTTCTCCGAGATCTAACAATACTCACCATTCTGTTACTTCTGATATACAGCTGGCCCTGACAGCGGCTCTAGGATTATAGACTTAGAAAGCTTTACCGACTCCTGGGAACCGGGTACCCGGCTCCCCACTGCCGAGTACCCGTTTACCATAGAGCTCATATTGTTTGCATAGCCACCAAACAAGAGAAAACTATGGCTTGCCTCCGTGGGGCTGGGAGGCTGGGTCCGTAACAGAATGGTGAGTATTGTTAGATCTCGGAGAAAGGGAAATTGACATTTCCTGCATTCTCCTTCGATCAATACTCACCATTCTGTTACTTCTGATATACACCAGATTTGATCAGTCACCTGGTGGGAAGGGGCAAGCCATACATGCTAATTTTGCCCCTTGGAGAAAGATTTTAGACTTCAAACTTGACTAACGGAGACCTAAAAGGACCGTCAAGTTCACGGAACCGAATCACATTCGCGTCACAGCCCCCCCCCCTTTTTCCTCCTAAGAAAAGGGAGAGAACTAACGAACATGTATCTCGCCTGAAAACACCAATATGCCAAGAGGGTTAACTACTCCCTGCATATCGCTTGTATTAGCCTGGAATGAGCATGAATATATACGATGAATGAACATGATACATATACATAATACAAAAAACTCTCACTTGTTGAATTACCTTATGATAACAGGACTTCAGACGTACCGCCTACAACCATTCACCGGTTCGGCCATCAGTGACACAATCTGGTTGACATCCTCTCGCTTGACCATGCCTGCTTTAGGTTCTTTTCTTACCAAAGTGAAAAAAGGGGAAAAGCAGTGTGGTCACTAACTATCGTTTCAAAACAGCTAAAGCGAGTGGATTGGCTGAGTCTGACACATCCCTCATATAGTAATCCGTAAATGAGGACTCACAGTGCCATTGTGCAACGGCCATGATGTCCTCTAACGGAACACCATTGTAAAGGGCGGTCGAGGCGGCTATTCCTCTAACATCGTGTGCCCTTACGCCCTGCACCTGGTGCCCAGTCGCCATCTCATGAGTAGTTTGAATGCATTCGACCACCCAACGAGAGATAGTATCCATGGATGCGGCGCCATAAGGCTTTTTATGGCAGATCCACAGATGTCTATCGTTCGACCGTAACGAGTCAGTCCGTTTCTTGTACTTAGTCAAAGCACGGACCGGGCACCAGACACTGGCATCACGATCAAACCTGGTTAACTTCGGTATAATGATCGGTTTGCCGGGATATCTCAAAGATTGGTTCTTTGACATAAATTCTGCTCTTGGCAGAAGACGCAGACCTTCTCCAGAAACAATAAATCGGTTCCTCTCTGCCGAAAGCGCATGGATCTCACTGCGCCTTCTAGCTGAGGAAGCTGCCAATAGAAAGACCGCCTTTAGAGTCAAATGCTTTAGACTAGCCGAACGCAACGGTTCGAATGGGTGCTTGGCCAGTACATTAAGCACTAAAGATAGACTCCAGGCTGGAATGACTACCGGTTGTCTCGGTCGGAGATTGCTCATTCCCTTCAACATCACGTTTAACTGGGCCACCTCTGGACTATCCCTGTTGGCTAGACAAGGGATAACTGATGCCAAAGCTGACTTGTATCCAGCAATTGTGACGGGAGCTAGTCCTGTAAAGAACAGCTCACAGAGAAAGTCTGCTATTTGCTGAATAGTGGATTGAAAGGTATCAATACCCTTTTCTTCACACCAGTCTGCAAATCTGTTAACCTTGTTGTTATATGACTTGAAGGTTGACCTCCTTCTCGCAGCCGCGATGAAATCAGCAGCCTGTCGAGAAAAGCCTTCCGACGTGGAACGTTGTTTGACAACATCCACGCAGTCAATTTGAACATTTCGGGACGCTCGTGTAGGAAGCGTCCCTTGGCCTGGGAGATTATGTTCGGAATCTCGGGCAACTGCACAGGATTTTCCACCAGCAGATCTAGAAGATCCGTGAACCACGCCCTGCTCGGCCAATACGGCGCTATTAGCAGGACCAGGCACGGTTCCTCCCTGACCTTCACCAATACCTTCGGTAGAAGAATGGTGGGTGGATACGCGTAAGCGTGCATCCCTCTCCAGCTTATCGCCAGAGCGTCTGTATCGACGGCATTTGGATCTGGAATCGGCGAGACATATGTCATGATTTGAGCATTTTCCTTTGTGGCGAACAAGTCCACGTTGGGTTTGCCCCAATGCTCGAAGATCCGTCGTAGAACTGGAGGGTTGAGGGACCATTCTGTTGGCAGGATTCTCTGTCTGCGAGACAAAGCATCCGCCAGAATGTTCAATCGGCCAGGAATATGAGCTGCTTTCAAAACAACCGAGTAATTCCTGCACCATTGAATCAAGTGCCACACCCTGATGCACAGGGTGGGCGACCTGGTCCCTCCTTGGCGATTTATATATGATACTACTGTCGAATTGTCCGACCGTATCAATATCACCTTGCCCCTGATCATCGGAAGGAATTCTTCCAACGCCAGTTCCACTGCCATCATTTCCAACAGATTGATATGCAGCTGACTCTCCGGGAGAGTCCATGTGCCCGAGACCTGGTGTTCTCCCAGACAGGCACCCCACCCTTCCAGCGATGCATCCGTGTAAACGGACAGCTGGGGGTGGGGTAGGTGCAGCGAAACCCCTATTAGGAGATTCTGACGCTGTTTCCACCATAGAAGATGCGATATTATCGGCTCCAAAACTGGCACCAGTTTTGACAGGGGTTCTGTTCTCTGTTTCCACAGAGACATCAGATACAACTGGATAGGTCTTCGCATTAGAGCAGCGTACGGGATAACCTGCTCCATGGAGACCATCATGCCCAGCATCTGAAGGAACCGCCTCGCCTGAATGTGGTTTCCCACTCGAAAACTCCCGAGGATGGCTAACAGAGACACCACTCTGGGCTCTGACGGGTAAACCCTGCCCTCCTCGAGGTCGAATCGCATCCCCAAATAAACGAAATGTTGAGTGGGTGTCAACTCGGATTTCTCCTCGTTGACTAACCAGCCTAGATCTGAAAGTAACTTCAGAGTCAGAGCAGTATCCACGTTCAACCTGGCTGCCGAGTCTGCCTTGAGCAGCCAGTCGTCTATGTAGGTGTGTAGCGCCACGTTCTCTTTTCTGAGAAACGCTGTCACCGCAAGGACCACTCTTGTGAAAACCCTCGGAGCTGTCGACAGGCCAAACGGGAGAACTGTAAACTCCCATACTTGATTCTGAAACGCAAATCTCAGAAACCTGTGCCAACTCCGATTGATCGGAATGTGGAAATATGCATCTTTCAGATCGATCGATACACACCACATTCCTTTCCTCAATCCCGCCATTACCGACCTCGGTGTTTCCATCTGGAACCGAGGCGTATGGATAAACCAATTTAATGGCCTGAGATTGAGTATGGGTCTCCATCCCCCCGTGCTCTTGGGGACAAGGAACATGTTTGAATAGAAGCCTGGAGTGTTCCGGTTTGCTGGTTTTATTGCTCCCTTCAGAAGCAAACCCGACACTTCCTTTTGAACGGCTTCTAACTTGTCTGGCTCCCTTGGTACGGGTGTCCAGACTGGTGCCAAAGACAGATTTTGCGGCGGAAAGTCCCACCACTCCGGCATGTAACCCTGGGATAACCATCCCAGGACCAGACTGTCTGACGTCACACCTCGCCAAGCCTCGACGAAACGCATGAGCCTTCCACCCACCATAGACGCCTCGACGTCTAACGGGGTTGTCCGGCTCGCAGTCCGCCCCCCCCTCTTTCTTAACGAGAGAGAGTGAGAACCATTTCGTTCTAGGCACGACGGGTATAACTGGCACCGCTGTTCCTGTCGCACAGGTGCGGTCCAGGCGGATATGAAGGGAGCTTGCGTACCCTCAGGTACGCTTCGGCCCCTTCTGTCCGCCCTTTGAGGCCTTACCCTTACCCTTCCCCTTGCCCTTACCACCTCTAGGGCGGTCAGGAGCAACATTGGGAAGGGTAGGCGCCTCTACAGCCTTCCTGGGTTTCTTTGCCGGCGGCGGCTCAGAAAACCCAGCCGAAACAGAAGCCGCAATAGGCCTGGCTTTCGCCTTGCCCTTATGCTTCTTCTGTTTCTTAGAAGGCTGTCCGGTTAGCGGCTTGCCCACAGCCCCTAGTGCGTGCGCTTGCCGCACCAGCTCTAGCTGGAGATTCACCGCTAACCGATTCTGCGCAATGCTGGCGGTGTCCTCTAAGATGGCCCGCGCCTGGCCACCAAAGATGCTAGGCCCTGTCAGGGGCGTCCCAAGAAGACGCTCCTTGACTGCCGTAGCCGGACGCATATGGTCAATGACCATTTGCCTCCTGGACTTCGTCACACGCGCTTGCACCCTTGCCAATGCGTCCATTGACAGCACCAAGCCGTCATTAACGCACGATAGCGCCACAGGTGGCACAGGGTGGCCTGCCCCCGCTTCAGCCCACACCGACTGAAGTAGGCGATAGGAGTGATTGACAGCGCTCATGGCTGCCCTCACACCCTCATCGCATAGGGCCAGGACTTCTTCCTGGTGTACCTGGGCCTTATCCACTAGTGCCGGACCGGGACCACCCGAACCGGCACTTTGGACGCCCAGTACCCATCGGTCATCCTCCGTGACCGACGGGACTACACCATACCTGTCGTATTCACCCCGCGGAATACGGCACCTTGCCCGCACCTCCCTGGAGGCCGCAGGGAGCTGACCCTTGGTCATAAGTTGTTTGCTATAAATAGCATCCAACAATTCAATGAACCGTGGATCCAGTCCCACTGACTGGATCCGGGCCGCGGGCAAAATCCCCGTCCTAATCGACGCAACCGACGGACGGGGCGCATCTTCATCGGCCGTGGCCGAAACCACAGACGGGTCAACTCTGGCTAGCCACGCCAGAGCATCAGACCAGTCTAACTCCGAAGAAGATACTCCCGCAAACACGTCACCCGTTGACATGTTTACGGGTCTGCCAGCCATGGCCTCCCGGCCAGGAGCCACGGCTGACACGCCAGGCACTCCGCTACCACATGGTTCCGCCGCCACCCCATGAAACACTCCGGTCCATGGGGTAGGTCCGCACGGAAAACCGTACGGACCCGTAACCGTCGCGGAACCATAGCCGGCCACGGGCGCCAACGGCACCCCATGTCCGGCTGCCGGACCAGGCGAGATAGGTGAGTACCACGCCTGGCCCGGCACACCGGTTCCCCTAACGGCTGGTGACAAACCAAGCCGCGCGGAACCGGTGCACGGTAACGGATTGGCCTCAGCCGCAGGCGGAGCCGCTGACCTGGCTTGCGCCAAACCAGACAAATGGAGGCCGGTTCCGTCCAGGACGGAATCAACCTCCATATTCTCCACCTGCGGCTTCACGGGCCGCAGCAACCTCTCCTCCTCGGCCTCATCGTCTTCAGACTCCGAAGAGCCGTCACTAGACGAATAAACCGTGGAGCCGTCCTGGCGGACGGCTCCCACACCTGACGGACCGGCCACCGCTACTGGACCACCCGGAGGTGGCCGCAGAGAGACAGAACCCGTCTGGCCGAAGCCAGACGGACCCGCCAGGGGGCCGTACGAGACGGCCCCCTCGGTAACCAGTCCAGAATCCTGTCCGAAGACAGGATCCGTACCAGGCATGGGGAGAAACTGCCCCCCAACCTTTGGTAGCAGGGACGACACCAGCGTGGGCAGAACGCTATGCAGAAAACCCTGCATAGCCGGACCAAACCACGCCGGCGGTGCCATCTCCGCCACCTCCAGCTGGGGACGTGGAGCACCCCCACCGGCCGAACCGGGCGCTCCACGATTTCCTCTCGGACCGCCTGACCCCGCGTCAGACCCAGCCAAGTCCTTCTGGGCAAGGAACTTAACCATCGTTTCGACGGACCACACTGCACAAACATTACACCTATGATCTATATTACACAGGGCACACCTAAAACAGACATGGTCCTTGAACATAACACGGACAAACTTATGGCAGTCGTCACATGATGGCGGGGCTGGCTTGGCCTATAAAATAAGCACAAACCTACAATAAACAAGCGGAACGAGACACGGATGGAAGGCAGACAATTAATTTTCAAATATTTTGACTCATAAATTAACCGTAACCTCCCGCACCCCACCCCGCCACGTTACAACAACGATCGCATTGATTATGACGACAAGAACGCGGCGGGCACAACACACCCATAATAGATCCTACAGGATGTGTAACGGCTCCAGGAATCATATCGCATAGCATTCAGGGTATATTTACTAATCAATATAAATTATACTCCTAACGAACGCAGCACGATATGTGAAGAAAACAACAAAATGTATAACAACTGCTGTCTCACACGGTAAAACCGCAGACCACGCATCTACTCAAGAATTTTGAAACCACCGATCATTGCAAACCGATCGTGATCACACGAAAAACTTGATCATTCTAAAGTTTCCGGTACCATTTTTTAGTACGCAGCACCCAGAATAAGATGCGCGAATTAATGAAAAAATTTTTCTTCACATAAACATCCGAGTGACCGGGTGTGACGTCACCCGCTCGGATTCTACGGAGAACGACGTCAGCCGATATTCGTGTTAGAAATACCGTAGCAAACACCTATTTTCATATCTGCCGATCGCCTGTTGGGGTTTAAAGAAGGCGATCGTCTGGCATATATCGTTGCTAGCACACGTCCCAGATTCTATGGGGTTAGAAATTGGAACATGCGACACAACGAAATTTAGAGACCTAAGTCTTTTAACTATGGATATAAAGAACAATACAACCTGGTTATCTTGGGCGGTATTCTCCATAGTCCTTAGTTATTCCTTTAGCGCACAAACTATCACCGATTAAAGACTTAGAATCTTTTTAAAAAACACTAAAATCCCTAATGCGAAAAGCATGTATTGCACTTGTTGCTATGCAAACAAGAATGAGCTCTATGGTAAACGGGTACTCGGCAGTGGGGAGCCGGGTACCCGGTTCCCAGGAGTCGGTAAAGCTTTCTAAGTCTATAATCCTAGAGCCGCTGTCAGGGCCAGCTGTATATCAGAAGTAACAGAATGGTGAGTATTGATCGAAGGAGAATGGGTCATCCCGTAGCCGGATTGGCTTGGTATGTAGCCGGTGAGGTAGCTACTGTAGCCAGATTAATGTAAAAACTTTGAAAGGTGTAGCCGGATTACAGTGTGGTGTAGCCAGTAGCATCTTTCTGTGTTTAGATACAGCCTGGAACCTGATAGTACTTAGGTTTTTGGTTTGATTGCTTGGGGGGGGGGGGCACTGGCGGGTGGCCGTTATGTCTATTAGGGCTGTCTTAATAAATTTAGTGTAAATTGATAGAGTATCCATGGTCGTGGTCTAATGGAAAATTATAATGGGAGTGAGATTGGCTACTGAATACTAGTTAATGTATTCTTTCCAGTGAGATCATGACTCATAGAGTCTCATACCGAGTTTGGTTACACTCATCAGAGGAAAAATGATATATAGGTAATACATCTTATCATCCATGTTTTTGGATGTTTAATAATTAGGTCAAGGAAAGGCAGAGAAATATTATTTTCTTACCTCTAGTCCAGTTGATTCAGGATGAGGAGCAAGTTGTCTACAAATTTTGTATGTGAGTTATCTATATCAATGTGGAGTGGATGAGCACATTTACATTTGGCCCTGCCACCAGGGGATGGGGGATGGGGGATGGGGTAAAAGTCATGAAATTGATTATAATGCAACTCTTGTGAAATCGTTAGACAGAACTCAACCAAATTTGATATCCGAGTTACCCATATGATTGCTGAGTGTAAGAAGCCATTTAGGTTTGGCTCCACCATCCCCCCCCCCCACTCAACCACCCCCCACCCCCCGGGAGAGGGTCTAAAAGGTTACATTCTAACCTGTGGAAATTGGTTGTAACCTATCTCCTCCGAAACCATTGGACGGAATTCAACCAAATTTGGTCTGTTAGTTACCCATATCAATGTGGAGTGGATGAGCACATTTACATTTGGCCCCACCCCCAGGGGTGGGCGACTGGGTCAAATTGTCATGAAATTGATTGTAATGCAACTCCTCTGACCCTCTTGGATGAAATTCAACCAAATGAACAAACTCAAATGTGAGTTACCCATATAAATGCGTAGTGCAAAACGATGTTTAAATTTGGCTGCACCCCTGTGGGTGGGTATTGGGGTGTGTCAAAAGTTCAAAGTGGTGAACGTGGGGATTTGGGATGACGCGTCATCGACCGATCAATCTAGTTAATTATGAAGTCAGATACATGAGTGACAGATCGGATCCCTCAATTTGGTTCACATGACAAATGCCAATAAGAGGGATATAAATATATTTTTTAAAATAAGACCTGTATTGAGACAATGTTTTCAGCATATCTTTACTAATTGGATATATTTAATGCAGAAAACAAGCATAATACGAGTACAACGAAATACAACAATGACAGAATCTAACGCATGATTTTATGAAACTGTTGACAACCACAAACTAGTCTGCCATCAGGTTTTCCCCCATTGCATAGACAGATTTTCTAGATGTGGATGTAGACTGTCGCCAGTGAGTGTGTGCAGCAATCTACCCATGGTAACCATGCAACCTGATGGATCTCCCAGCCCAAATTTCAATGTTACTATAAAAGATCCAATGGGTTTTTTCTGACATGTCTGAGCTCATGATCATCAAATCATTCAGAAAAGACCAGGCCCATAAATCTAAACAGTTGAAAATACCATTTCTATGAAAAGTGAATCTCAATTTGTTTAAATTCTCACAAATTATTTTGAATTATTATTATCAGTATATCACTAAATGGTATAATTTCTAAATGGCTTGATGAACACAATTTATTAGAATTCGTAGAAATGACATTTACATGGATTGAACACTTTAACGGTTAAGAAAATTGTAATTTTTGCAAAGTGAATGTTCATTTGCAGACCAAGAAAAGACAATCTTGGAATATCTATCACAAGAATGACTGGCTTATTACTGATCGAGGCATTCCAGTTATAAAATTTCAAGACTAGCCTGCAAATGGGCATTCATTATGACCATAGCAGGAGGAGGGTTTTGGCAGGGTTAACCATTAACAGATTTTAAAACCACAAAGGTAGGCCCATGTATAACCGTTCTAAAAATATACAGCAGGTGTGATTATAATTTAGAGACTTCAAAACCCAGTGGTAGTCACTGTCAGACTCGCGTTTCTTAACAGCCGAGTTTCAGGTTCATACCTTGGCAATTCTCTGTCACACAATCATTACAAATTTGGGCACCGTAATGGAGGATTTCAGTTTATCCATCAATCATATGACGTCATAATCAACTACATGATATGTAGCAGGCTGACATCATCATAATACATCATGAATTGCATAACTAAGTTCGTCACGAACGTTTAATTGATGAAGGACTACGCGTTGTTGTACGAATTGTATGTCTTTATTATTTAATAAACATTCTGTTGAATATTTTTTAACCAATCTGCCATTATAGGCTGAAACAGCACCCAATCAAATTAGTTAAAAATATTCAACAGGTTACCTGTATAGTTTTCTGGAAATTGAGATTAAGAGAGTGCAGGGATCAATCGATCCCAACATAGGTAATGTGTGGGTGGAGCTTAGCTAAAGATTGGCTGGCCAGAGCTAAAACTGGATTCCTCCATTTGGTACAGTAATTTGCTTTACTCCCCATCACCTATATTTCTACAACTAGGAGATAGAATATTAAATGGTTACCAGTGAAAAGAACCATTATATTATAGATCTGTCGAATAGAATGACATCTTTTCTATGGGGACTCACAATTTCAACTCTTATCTGCTGAACCCAGGCTTTCACCGACACTTCGCGGATTCTTTACCATGTACGTATACAGTACATGGTATATTCTGTTGAATATTTTGAAATTAATATGACTGGAAGTCATTGCTGCCTTATGGCTTGCCGACATATTTCAAAATATTCAACAACTTTCCCATTTGTTTGCCCCAAGATTGAGATACGGGGAATTTATTGGTGAAAGAGTTAATATCTTAGAAACCAGGCTATCATTGTAATGCTTCAATAGCAGAGCCTACACGCAAGTCAAGAATGGACCTGAGGAAGCTAAGGATTTCGGCTGAGTTCAAGACACAGTGGACAAAGTGAAGAAGGACTGATTGCAGCTGTAGGATGTTTCTACTACCACAGCCGCAGAATACAGTAATCATACATACATACACGCATACTACTATACAGAATACCATTGACTCTTTAACCCTTACATTCTGATGTTGTTGCCTATCATCCACCAAAATTGCTGGAAAATGTACACCAGTTTCTTTGTATTAGTTACAGAGTAAAAGACAGAATATTAATATCAGAGTGGAAAGGGTTAATGGTCAAGCTGGCCAGAATTAGCCTATGTAGTGGTCTTGAAGATTCTCCATTTTCAGACTTAGAAGCCATTTTTTTTAATGTACATGTACCACTAAAATGACTGGCTCGGTTATCAAAAATAGTCTTAGTAAATTATCGAGCCACTCATTCCAGTGGTGAATTTTCAAAAATAGTCTTCGCCTGAGAATAGACATTTTCTATAAGAAGACCGTTTAATGTTCTTGACCAAATCCGACAATCAAAGGATCAAACTATGGTTCACGTAAATCAGAGTGAGGAGATGGCATGCTTCTAGTAAATATTTAACAATACTAAAGTCATCTCGAACTATTAATTCAGGTCATATATTATGACACATGTAAACTATAGAGAATATTTTCAGATCTATCTTGTCTATACTCTATACAAAGTCATCAAAGAAACCTTGATTTTTATATTCTGCGGAAGCTACTACAATTGTATAATATTTCAATCAATCGATATATATCCATCCGTGACTTCATTCTCAGTATAGTAGCCTAGTATATCCCTCGTACGCTTTCACGATTATGCAATTTTCATAATTGCAATCCTTTTAGATTATTTGATTAATTTAGATGGACTTGAGGGGGAGTCATAAAGGTATTAAAACGGCTAGTATATTGGCAATATTTGAAAAGAACTACAAACTTACTTCAAATGGGAATAATAACATAATACTATTAGAATGCAAATTGGTATCTCCGATCCAACCACTAAAACGCTTCCAGTGTCATTGCCAGATAGTAATAAGTGTTCAGAAATCACAATTAATAAGCTATTATAAGCAATAGAGTACAATTTCTGAACACAATATTGGTACAATCTGGCAAGTTCTGAATGACCCAAGAGAAATGCAAATTCAGCTAGGTGTCATGCAGTGGTTTCCCTGTGGCACAGTGGTTTCTAAGAGTTTGGCACGGTGGTTCACTAAGGCAACATATTTATCTAACTGGCTTGTCTACATTTTGGTCAGACATAGATGCTATTAACTAAAATAATTACAAGTCTGCATTGTGCGATATTTTATGTTTTGCAAAAATGCTTACAAGTAGTTTGCAAAACACTGATATTCTAGCCAAATTATTCTTGCTTCTGGGGTGAAATGGCACATGGTTAAGTGCCTCAAAAACTTTGTTTAAAAAAACCCACAATGGAAGATTTCAACAGTTTGATGTTTTCATTCATCAAAACAAGTCACAAAACAAGTAAAATAGATATACCACAGTATTTACCATGTTAATACAGTCATTTTTCACATTAACACTTGTGTTAGCATCACAGGGAAATGTAAGTCGACTTTACATTTAAAAGACAACTAACTATCTTCGAGATTGAAAATCTTTGATTATTCAGTCTTGTGATCGTCCATGATATTTTAAAAAATAATTCGTCATACGAAGAAAATTATCTAGGTCATGAGTGTGGTGGATTACTGTCGAATATTTTGATGAAAATTTGTGCTGCCTTACGTTTTTGTTGCTTTGGGCAGTAACAACCTTTCGTACATAAATTAAATTTTTTTTACCAGATTTCTGCATTACAACATTTTTGTTGCTTTAGGCAGACACAACTTTTCACACATTATATTTTAAATATTCAACAAATTAGTTCTTACATTGCAGTAAATCATAATGAGCTATGAATATTAGTCAAACTGACAGCATGTGAGCAATAAATAACAAGTACTAAAGACACAGTGATTTTATATTCAACTCATTTGAGGTGATATGATGTCACATATGATTGTGCAAGGAGACGAGCGGTTCAAATCGTAATTGGAGGGTTGTCAGTAAATGTGTCTAAAAGTCTCCTGAGATGGATTCCTTAAACTCTTTAATGGTCAAGTCGGCAAAAACTGAGTTCTTGCAGTGGTATGGAAAAAAGTCCATTTGCAGATCAAGAATATGATTTTCTGAAAATGTACCACTCGAATGACTGGCTCGATAACTTAAAACTAAATAAAAGTATCTCTTTGTCTGCAATTGGATCATCTCTGTGAGAAAATTCAGATTCCATTGGCAAAATTTGACCATTAAACAGTTAGGCGTGTAACTGCTGTTATACCATACTCAGCTCTCCAGGATACGGAGCTGAACATTCTTGATGAAGCCTATGTACCACAGCTAAGTACTTTTTCATTGAAGCATCCGAGAGACGACTAGATAAGTGCTTAATATATAGATAGAGGGTGTCTTTAGATACAGGCACCGGCAAAACACTGAGCGCCTCACAAAATGTCATGTAGGATTTCAGACGCGATGCGTATGCTCTTTTTGTAGCTGTAGCGAAGGAACCAACAGGTGGGGTGATTTGTAGCACATGATCTGTAAACATAAACAATGAAAACTAACTTTATATATACTGCGAAATGAAACCCTACTATCTACAATGCCACAATGCCTTCTGCACAATGATTAACTGTTTGAGAATTGGCTCCTTGAAGAGGATAATTAAGTACTGCTGTACATGCAAGCTCAAGAAGAATGGAGAGATCTGATCTGTCACTCAGGTATTTGTTGTCATAATCAAAATACGTCACTCTTTAGCGCACAATCCAAATGACTTGGCTCCATCATGAAAATCGAAGTCTATCCCCAAAGTGTCTAAATTGTATGTCTTTGCTGAATCTATAATTTAACTCTTAGCACTCTGATGTCAAAATTTTAAATTTTCAAATTAGATTAAAAAATGAACTGGACATCGTCCACCAAAATTGTTTTAAAATCTACGCCAGTTTCTTTGCTACTGGCACCGTAAAAAGATAGAATATTGACATCAGAGTGGTAAGGGTTAACAAGAGGCCCAACAAGAGGCCCAAGGGGCCTGTATCGCTCAACTGGACCATAGGCATTTCAACTAGAATGGTCATTAACAATAAGTACAACTCTAATGGGTTGAGCAGACATGTAACAAGAAAACAGAGACCCTGTTTCTTTATAAATATATATCTTTTGAACAAACTTTTATTGCCCCTAGTCATCAATATCATCAATATAATATCTCCCAAATTTCGGCCCAATCCATTCAGCGACTCTGGAGACAGAGGTGGCTTTCATGAAAACCAGGCCATCCAAGATGGTCGCCCAACCATTTTGCCAATCAAGTTCCCTTGAATAAACTTGGTTCATCTCCTGCCCTAAATGATACTTTATGAGTTTTGAACCAATCACTCAGTTTCGGCGAAGATTGTTAGACATTTCTAAAAATCGACCAAAATCCATGATGGTCGCAGGCCAAATTGGCCGATCAGCTTTGTTTGAACAAACTTAAATCTCCATGGTCTAAGGAT
The DNA here is from genome assembly GCA_034401795.1 of Chaetoderma sp. LZ-2023a. Lineage (NCBI taxonomy): Eukaryota > Metazoa > Mollusca > Caudofoveata > Chaetodermatida > Chaetodermatidae > Chaetoderma > Chaetoderma sp. LZ-2023a. The sequence continues at coordinate 183,930,491 of CM067369.1, read as the reverse complement.
GTTTCCTGCCACATATAATTGAAATTGGCCCAGTAGTTCTCGAGAAGACATTTTAAATTTCCCATTGCTTTAGTATGGGAGCTTTTGGCTGGAAAACGATCGAAGATAAAGTCAAACTGTTTATCCGACAGTTTCGAAAATTGCAAATTTGCGATCAGAATAACCCAAAACATATAAAACCAATTTCGGCCTCAAAATCCATCAAATAAAAAAATCCAATACTCTTTTTGATTTAGCGATTTTTGCCAATAGAGGCATGGCTGCCGATATTCAAATGACTATAGCTCAGCAACCCATTGGTAAATCTTGATGAAATTGGCATTTCTAGAAAGGTAATTTCACTAGGATTCCAAAAATGACATTATTTTTTACATACGGATAATTTTAAGCATGGTGACCTTTTGACCTTTATTTTGACCTTGAATTTAACCTTGTGGATCACGTGACCTTGAGATGACCTTGCATGAAAAATGTAGCCCAACATGTTTAATACATAGCATAAAAAAATTGCAGGTATATTATTTTTTATTAACCTGTAAAATCAGATCAAATTCTGCATACCTGAGGCTAAAACTGCCTGTAGATTGCAATGTTTCATCATTTTATTCGTTGTCAATAACCCAGGTCTGGCAGACATATGAAATCCTTGCTACATCATTTTGGCATGTTTCAGTAATTCCTTGATGAGGAGGATGTCAGTGATGGCACTTCGAGACAGCTCAAAATGTCAACTTTCGGAATCCAACACCGATCCTTTCTCAATGGCCAATGAAACTGTCTAGCAGGTCCATATGGATGCATGAACTTAATCCTATAGTCTCCAAACTCGTCTGAAATTTCATCCACCATGCCAATCCAAGGAAAATTGTCATAAAGATAACAGACAAAGGAATATTTCTGTACTTGCAGTGGCGCTGTTGGTTCACCTTCCATTCCCACATCATCGCTCTCCGATATATGTAAGCACCAGTTTTGGGTTATCAGACTGTGCACTCAACCTGTAGTAGACTTGCAGGGTATATATAGAGGCAGGGACAAACCTGTGAAACTGAAGAGCCCCTTTCACAGTCCTTGCTGACTAAAACCTTGCTTCTGGTTCAGTTTCTGATTTGGCTATTTTCTCTGGTGTCACATTGAAGAACTGGATACCTTGGATGTTCTCCTTACAGAAATCAACCATTGCATCAGATGTGAGTATTTGCTCATTATACGGTCACTGCAAACTAGCTTTTTTCACCAATCGTTTCACAGTGCCCCCGATACCATCACAGGGGGCTTTCCCCTGGGACATAGTGAAAAAGTTCCATTGAGCTACTAGTCCGAAATCTTCGTCATGATGAACCTATTTTTGTACTGTGCCACACAACTGTCAGTGAAGTAGTGAATTTTCTTCACCGCTGGAAACTCTGTCTTCAGGTATTCTACATGTATGACAACCTTCAGAAAGGCGAAAACACTTAGTGTTGTATGATCTTTGCAGTCACTAACACAGATATTTCGATGCTGAAGTATGCCATCCTCCTGTCGTTGGTATGCTATAAACAGGCAAGGGTGCTTGCTTATTCTCCAAATGGAAACTTTGGATTTCATCCTGAACTATGTAGGAGTATCTTTCGGCAAAGTCTCCCAGAACTATGATTTCTTCCATTGGCATCATGGAAGCCTTGAGTTCTTTCATATACACACTGTGATTTGGCGGTGTAGCTATGGCGAGTCAATTTGAATACTTGAGTCATCAAGTTTTCAATGAAATCTTCCTTGGATTCTGTGATGGTCATCAGTTGTGTCCGGTCCCAACTCACCCAATGTTTATATGTCATTTCCTCAACATCGATCAGTTCATCACATTGATTGATTATGCCCTGTAGGTGGGGCTTAGAATACACCTTCCGTATCCTCTGCGTGTCGTACGAGGCGACTAAAGGAGGTAAAGGTGAGGTAATCCTGACATAAACCTCGAGTGCTGAAGACGGAGGTTCCAGGCCGCATGGCGCACTCTAATAAACCATGGACCCACGCACTTAACGCTTATGATCATGTCGATAGTCACTTACAGGACTGGCGGTATGATCAGCGAGCGAAAAGAAGAAGATCACATTGATTGAGGTAATCAATGAGACCCTGGCTTCCAGGGCACTCTTTGCATTGGCCCATCATACACCTTTCACTATCAACTGAACAGACAACAGTATTCATCAGCTCATGAACATTAGACTTCAGACATGCCTCAGTCATTAGATTGGGATTTTGGTGATATTTGCACACACAAACAGAATGGGTTCCAGAAGCCCCGGCCAGAACACACCATCTTGGACACAATGCTGCAAATGTAGAAAAGACAACATTTTTGTCTGGGTGAGATTCGTTCCACGCAGCATGCAATTCTTTAAGATTGGAGAGCAATTTTCTGGTGCAGACGTTTCTGGTGCTTTATCGTCTCACCATCCCTATCACGAATGCTGACCGTTCCTTCAGCCCGGGACACATATGGCTATTTTTGTCACTTTGATAAGAGTCAGCAATTTCATTCTTCAGTCCTGACATAGCCTTGCCTTTGTTTCTATCACACTGCCCGAGAATTCCTTGCTCCTTTTTCACAGCCTGACTTTTCTTCACAAGGTAATTGGTAGCTCTGAACTCCCGCATTGTTCATTCTATCGTGAATGGTGACAATGTCAGTATCTTAACACGTGCATAAGAATTTGAATTCCTGAATTTGTCTTTCAGTTCCTCCATCACAGAGTGATACAACTGCACATCCTTCAAGTCCAATTCGTCATCAGAGTCTGAACTGGTATCCAGGGGCACATCATATGTACATTCTAGTTTCCTTTTCAATGTTTTTGTCGCAGATTTCAGCTTTTGTTTGCGCTTGGCTTTCCTATTATGAGGTGCTAATTGTCCTGTTTTCACTGGCGTTTCCTCTAGATTACTCAATGCAGCATTAACGTCTACAAAGGAAGCGTCTTTTCTGGAGAACTGATGCGCATTGCAACATTACCATCCATTTCACTGGGTTCTCCCTCGTCGTCAGTTTGAATTTCAGTTTTTCTCAGCTGTATGGGGAATGTAGACGAATTAGGGGATTCCACATCCTGTCCATGGGGTTCCTGAACAAGAGGCCCAAGGGGCCTGTGTCGCTCACCTGGAGCACTGTGCATTTTTGTCAAAATTGTTGGTGGGTGGTTTAGGAGTAGTCTTTTAAATGAGTCTGTGGACATTTTTGCAAGTCCAATATGGCCGCCCAACTCGCTACATTTTGATTGGTCCACTTCTGCCATGTTTCTGACTAAGCTCCTTCCCTTTAACAAACTTTCATGGCACTCAGTGCCTAATCATATCTCCCAAATTTCGGCCCAATCCGCTCAGTGGTTCTGGAGTTGTTTTGGCAAAAAACAGGTTATCCAAGATGGCCGCAAAACCATTTGGCCAATCAAGTTCGCTTGAACAAACTTGGTGCAGCTCTTGTCCTAGATGATATTTCATGCGTTTTGAATTGATCCCCCAAACGGTTTTGGAGAAGATCTTTAAAGACATTTCTAAAAATCGACCAAAATCCAAGATGTCGCGAAAATACATTTTAAATTTCCTATTGCTTGAGTATGGGAGATTTTGGCGGGTAAATGATCCAAGATGGCTGCTAAACCGTTTATCCGACAGTCTCGAAAATGGCAAATTTGAAATCACAATACGCACAAACATATATAAAACCAATTTCTGCCTCAAAATCAATCAAATAAAAAAATCCAATATGGCCGCCAAACACGCTATATATTGATAGGCCCATTGCAGCCATTTTTTTTGACGGATCAACTTCTCTTGAACAAACTTTAATGGCACTTAGTCCCTAATCATATATCACAAATTTCCGCCTGATCGCTTCAGCAGTTCTGGGGAAGGTTGTTTTTCCTTGAACAAACTTGAGTGAGCTCTTGCCCTAGATCATATTACATGAGGTCTGAATTGATCCCTCAAAGGGTTTTAAAGTAGATTTAAAGTAGATTTAAAGTAGATTTTTAAAGAGATTTCAAAAAATTGGCCGAAATCCAAGATGGCCATGGGCCAAATTCGCCGATCGGCTTCCTTTGAACAAAATGCAATCTCTATGCCATAAGGATGCTTCCTGCCAAATATAATTCAAATCGGCCCAGAAGTTCTCGAGAAGACACTTTAAATTTCTCATTGCTTTAGTATGGGAGTTTTTGGCGAGAAAATGATCCAAGATGGCTGCCAAACCATTTATCCGACAGTTTCGAAAATTGCAAATTTGAGATCAGAATACCAAAAAAACCTATGTAAAATGAATTTCAGACTCAAAATCCATCATATAAAAAAATCCAATATGGCTGCCAAACACCATATTTTGATTGGTCCACCGCGGCCATGTTTTTTAACGAATCAACTTCTCTTGAACAAACATTAATCGCCCTTCGTTGCTAATTATATATCACAAATTTCGGCCTGATCGCTTCAGCGGTTCTGGGGAAGAAGTCGTTTTTGTGAAAACTAGATCATCCAAGATGGCCGCTGAACCATTGGGTCAATCAAGTTCCCTTGAATAAACTTGATTTAGCTCTTACCCTAGATCATATTTCGTGAGTTCTGAATCGATCCCTCAAACGGGTTGGGAGAAGATTTTTAAAGACATTTCTAAAAATCGGCCGAAATCCAAAATGTTCGCCGGACAAATTGGCCGATCGGGTTCGTTTGAACAAACTTGAATCTTTATGCCTTAAGGATGCTTCATGCCAAATATAATTGAAATCGGCCCAGCAGTTATCGAGAAGATATTTTTAATTTCCCATTGCTTTAGTATGGGAGCTTTTGGCGGGAAAATGATCCAAGATGGCCGCCAAACCGTTTATCCCAGTTTCGAAAATTGCAAATTTGAGACCAGAATACCCAAAAGCCTATATAAAACCAATTACGGCCTCAAAATCCATCAAATATAAAAATCCAATATGGCCGCCAATCATGCTATATTTTGATTGGCCCACGGTGGCCATGTTCACTTGAACAAACTTTACTGGCCCTTAGTCCCTAATCATATCTGCCAAATTTCGGCCTGATCCCTTCAGCAGTTCTGGAGAAGTTATTTTCGCTAAAACTAGGTCAACCAAGACGGCCGCCAAACTATTTGACCAATTAAGTTCCCTTGAACAAAGTTGAGCTCCTGCCCTAGATCATATTTCATGAGGTTTCCTTCAATCCCTCAAGCGGTTTCGGAGATTTTTAAAGATTTCTAAAAATCAGCCAAAATCCAAGATGGCTGCCAGCCTAATTGGCCGATCGGCTTCATTTGAACAAACTGGATCCCTATGCCTTTCAGGCCAGGTGAGCTAATGAGTTTCCATTGAATATTGCACTTTTTTAGCTTCAGGTATGCATATCCTGACCTGAATTTACAAGCTAATAAGAAATAATATACCTCCAATTTTTTTATATTATGCAGTAGACATGTTGGGCTACATTTTTCATGCAAGGTCATCTCAAAGTCACGTGATCCACAAGGTCAAATTTAAGCTCAAAAGGTTACCACCCTTAAAATTATCCCTATGTAAAAAATAATGACATTTTTTTTAATTCTTGTGAAATTACCTTTCTAGAAATGCCAATTTCATCAAGATTCACCAATTGGTTGCTGAACTATAGTCATTAGAATATCGGCGACCATGCCTCTTTTGGCAAAAATCGACAAAATTAAAGGGGCCATATTTCAGAAACCACTTGTCCAATCATGCTAAAATTTGAAATATCTTTTTCAGCCTCTGTAATCCTATATACCATTTGTGAGCAAAATCGGAGCAGGTGACGTTTCATTTTTTTGGAGTGATTTGACAGGGAATGCCCCTTGAACAGACTGTAATGGCCCTTAGTCCCTAATCATATCTACCAAATTTCGGCCCGATCCCTTCAGAGGTTCTGAAGAGGTCATTTTCGCAACAACTAGGTCAACCAAGATGGCCACCGAACCATTTGACCAATCATGTTCCCTTGAACAAACTTGGTTCAGCTCTTGCCCTAGATCATATTTCATGACGTTTGCATCAATCCCCCAAGCGGTTTAAGAGAAGATTTTTAAAGATGTTTCTAAAAATCGGCCGAAATCAAGGATGGCCACTGGCCCAATTGGCTGATCAGATTCGCTTGAACAAACTTCAATCGTTATGCCTAAGGATGCGTTCTGCCAAATATAATTGAAATCGGCCCAGCAGTTCTCGAGAAGAAATTTTTAATTTCTTGTTGCTTTAGTATGGAGCTTTTGGCGGTAAAACAATCCAAGATGGCCGCCAAACCGTTTATCCAACAGTTTCGAAAATTGCAAATTTGAGTTCAGAATACCCAAAAACACATAAAACCAATTTCGGCCTCAAAATCCATCAAATAAAAAAAATCCAATATGGCCGCCAAACACACTGTATTTTGATTGGGCCACCGTGGCCAGGTTCTTTGATGGATCAACTCCCCTTGAACAAACTTTAATGCACATTAATGCCTAATCATATCTACCAAATTTTTTGGTTCAGCTCTTGACCTAGATCATATTTCATGAGATTTGCATCAATCCCCCAAGCGGTTTCAAAGATTTTTAAAGATGTTTCTAAAAATCGGCCAAAATCCAAGATGGTCGCCAGCCAAATTGGTCGATCAACTTCGTTTGAACAAACTTGAACCTCTATGCCCTAAGGATGTTTCCTGCCAAATATAATTGGCCCAGCGGTTCTTGAGAAGTTGTTTAAGGAAAAAGGTGACAGACGGCGGATGGACAGACAACGGATGGTTGCCACGACATAGGCTCACTTGGCCTTTCAGGCCAGGTGAGCTAATAACCATTCTGTTGAATATTCTGAGACTAATTTGCCTAGGAGCTCAGTTACTGCCACCTCTCCTAGTCAAATTAGTTTTAAAAATCAACAGCCTATATTCACCTGCTTACTCTGAAACTTAGAATCTAGGAATTCAGGTTTCAGTTTCAAATCGATTCCAACATAAGAATAACATGGACAACATAGAAATGGGTGGGGCATAGCTAAAAACAGGTCCCCCTATTGACAACATATTTTACTTCACGCACTAGAATGAACAGTTTGATATTTCAAGCATCTAATCTGACATACCGGTAAATTACACATAGTTGCCCAAACACAGAACTGTTACTATAATGGTTTACTGGCATGCGCAATCAGTCAAAATGGTGGCATTTATCATGTTATTTCGAATCAAATATGAGTGTGTTTCTGGGCACCTAAAAAATATTCCAACTCATTTAAAGGTGCATATTCACAGTAAAATTACTGAAAATAAAATTGTTTAAATTATACACTTTTAGAGGCTTAAACCGTGAGCATATATACACCTGTGCAAAAGTTAAGCACCAGCAAAAACAATAGAACGTAGAAACATGATGGTACAACTAGGCTGCCATACTTTTTGTCCCCGCGTTAGCTGACATAATTCCAAGTACGAAATGCACATGCATGCATGACTTCACGCCGCTTGATGTCCGTGCGTGGCGGGAAACAGCACACGTGTTCAGTTATGTAAAATTCCAGTTTGAGGTGTAGAACATTACATACAGATTTAGGCGACAAGATTTGGAAAATTTGTGTTCATGACCGTGGTTTATTTGTACAGAGAGAATTAGCTCTTGATTGTGAACCGCTATGGCAAGACGAAGGTCAAGGGATCGTGTGAAATGGCAAATCATAGGCATGCATACCACTGGTATGTCATGCAGAGAGATTGGCAGACAGCTGAACATTAACCATACTGTAATCAGTCGTTTGATTGCAAAACATGGGCAAACTAACGAGGTGAAGGACAGGCCTAGATCTGGAAGACCGAAGAAGACTACTGCCCGTGATGATCGAGCCCTAGTACGCCTTGTTAGGAGATCTCCATTCACCAACAGCAGAGTGCTCAGCCAGCAATGGGAAACGCGCAATAGAGTGTCAATGTCTACCGTCAAAAGGAGACTGTATGCTGCTGGCATGAAAGCTAGGAGACCTGTCAGACGTCCTCTCCTCACTGCACACCACAAAGAGGAGCGTCTGAGGTGGTGCAACGAAAGAAGACACTGGAACATGAGATCCTGGAGACGGGTACACTGGTCCGATGAAAGTCGGTTCCTGCTTCATGCCACAGATGGTCGATCTCGTGTATGGAGGTCCAGACGCACGGCGTACGACCAACGTAACATCATGGAAGAAGTTCCATTTGGTGGAGGTTCCGTTATGATATGGGGGTGCATCTCATTTGATTGTAAGCTGGATCTGTTGACTGTACCTGGAACACTAAATGGACAAAGATATCAAGATTCCATACTGGATAGAGTTGTGGTCCCTCATTTTGTAAATCATGCACCTGGAACCCACCCTATATTCATGGATGACAACGCCCGACCACATCGTGCTAGAGCTGTGCATGAATACCTCCGCCAGAATGCCATCGAAACCCTACCATGGCCAGCAAGGAGCCCTGACATGAACCCCATTGAGCATATCTGGGACATTCTGGGACACATGGTGAGAAGGACGGATCCTCCTGTGCAGAACCTACAGGAATTAACAGACGCACTCCATCTTGAATGGCAACGAATACCACAATGGCGTATCAGTCGGTTGGTGACCAGCATGAGACGTCGTGTCCAGGCCGTCATCCAGGCACAAGGTGGATATACCCGGTATTAATAATGACAGTCTCAAACTCGTGCACAGATGTTAAACTTCGTTTTCAGACACCATTAATGACAATCTAGCCACGTGTGTCAACTGTAGGGCAATAGTTGTCAGTTGTGTCAACGTAACCATATTCAGGCCTCGTTTTCAAGTTCAAACAAAAACATACAGTGTTTCCCCACCATCATAATCAGCATTCCTCTAGTTGCATTATTACCTCTTGCACTAAGATGGATGGGTACATAAATGTTTATGCTATTGCTTTCTTCATAGCACATGAATATACCCTCGTATGTGCGTAAAAATAGGGTGGTGCTTAACTTCTGCACAGGTGTATATGTAATGAAACAAAATAAATCTTAACATGAGGATTCCATATAAATTAATAAAAAATTTTAAGTTGCGAAATTGAAAGTGGCACAGGCCTCTATTTCAATTTCGCAACATAAAAAATTTTATTAATTTATATGGAATGGAATCATCATCATATGTTAAGATTTATTTCCTTTCATTACACATATGCACTTAATTTAAGCTTATAAAAGTATGCAATTTCAACAATTTTATTTTCAATCATTCTGGTGTGAATATGCACCTTTAAGGTTCATTACCAGCGATAGATTTATAATTTTATAATGTTCATATTCAACACCCATTCGGCACTTTCCTTATCTCCCATTTTTGTCGCACTGTAAAGTTTTCAGATTCTTTCTGATTTTTCCAGGATATTCCTGGTTCATGCCCACCAAAGTTGTGCAATCCTAGTGTAATGGGCACACCCTTTCCTGTGTTAAAATTTGAGCCAAATTGGACCAGTAAATTCCGAGATATTCAAAGATCCGGAATTTGATCCGCTCAGGATCTGTACCATCTATTATGCGGAGCACATTACTATGTTCAACATACACTGTATATACACGCTATCATACATGTCATATATTATCTATATTTAAACTTATTCTTGTATTCAGATTTACATAACACACAGTATTATAGTATTATACACGTATTAAGCAGGCAACCATTTTAACCTATCCAGCAATCCAGACACTGTACATAGATGGCGGATACATGTATATTAAGCTTACATCACACAAATTACAAATGTCTAGTTTTAACGCTTTAACTCTCAAATTTATTCAAGAAAATAACCTTTTGCAGACGAGGAGATTATTTTTGAAAATTTATCACTTGAATGACAGCGGTAAATTTTCAAAAATATTGCTCTGCACTGGTATTGAGTATGTACCTTTCCGGTTTTAGCCATGCCCAGCCCATCTCTAGCTAAGCTCCACCCAAACCTCCCTCATGTTGGGATCGATCGATCTCTGAACACCCTGACTATCAATTTCCAAAAAACTACACAGGTAAACTGTTGAATATTTTGAAACTAATTTAACTGGGTGCTGTTGCTGCCTAAGGCAGCAACAGCGCCCAGTTAAGTTAGTTTCAAAATATTCAACACCATGTTTATTAAACAGCGAAGAATTACAAAAACATACAATTCATACAAAGTGTCGGACTGTTTGGTAGATTTGATGATGGTCTATATGGACCCCTTCGTGACGTAATGATTGTGATGTCATCATACACGTGCTGAGCTGATTATGTCATACGAGGTCAGATGATGGATGGATACTCCGGAAAGGTGAATTGTCCTTTTGCAGACCAAGATGTTAAAGGATTGGTTGAAAAGTAAAATTAAATCATGACAGACATCATAGGCTGTAGAAATATATCAGCGTTTAGATACTAAAGCCAGAATATCTTTCATTGGGTGGCAAATTCTATCACATGAATGGTTAGTATAAGACAAGGTGAGATTCCCTTTAAATCACAGATGAGACGATTGCACAGAGCGCATAATTACATCATGAAAAGTCTCCCGGATAAGAAGTGCTGCGTTCTTGATGAAGCATATGAACCACAGATAAATACTGCTTCACCGATTGTTTTGATAACCGAGCAGACAAATATGCAATATATGTCTTGAGATGCTCAGATGAGATAGGCACAGGAGCTATGCCCATACCGTCACAGAAAGTCATATAAGATTTCAGTCGAGTTGCGTATGCTTTTTTTGTAGACAAAGAGAATGAAGAGGCAGCAGAACTAGCGTAACTGACTTCCCGCGTGCGATACATGCTCGAATGAAATGCTGGCAGATTTTGAGACATAGCTGTAAAAGAAATATGAAATCTAACTTCAGAAGCATTCCTTGATCAGGGACGGACTAATATGCAATATTTGTCAACAACTGATGTGCTGATGCTTACAGACTCATATGAATTTAAATTATCGCATAGAAAGATACTGAAATGGAACCTTCACGCTCAAATTTTGAATGGTTCTGCACAGCTTCCCGTAAAACTAATTTCAAAGTACCAGTACTTACAGTACAACTGAGAAATAATGTAAATTGTTTCCAAAACAAAATAAAATATACTGTTGAATATTTTGGACATAATTTGACTGGTAACCATCGCTGCTTTATAAGGCAGCAATGGCTTCCAATGAAATTAAATCCAAAATATCATACAGGAAAGATGTTGAATATTTTGAGAGTAATTACTGTAACATCACTGGAAGCCTTTGCTGCCTCAATATGGCTTCCAGTCATATTTTAAATCTCAAAATATGACAGAATTTATGCTTTAATTTATAATGAATTTTATGTTTTCAGTGATTTGTCATTGAAACGGCTAAAATCAACATATACATGCACAGCATTGCATACTCAGATGTTTTGCCTGTCCCCCTTCCACATGTGTGTGTTCACCGGGGCTATGCCCAACACCCCCCACATTCCAAGACTGATAGCCACTGATTACTAAGGGATGAGATTAGGGCTTCACAGTATTAGACAAATGAGTGAGGCTCCAGTAGTACGATTCCATAGTCAACGTGTTTCCCATACATACGAAGTAGGCCTATATCAGCGCTCCTGGGAGTTGTGGCGTGCTCCTGTAATCTAGCTACTGTGCCCTGTAGGTGGAGCTTAGAATACACCTTCCGTATCCTCTGCGTGTTGTAAGAGGCGACTAAAGGAAGTACGGGTGAGGTAACCCTGACAGAAACCTTGAGTGCTGAAGACGGAGGTTCCAGGCCGCACGGCGCACTCTAATAAACCGTGGATCCACGCACTTAACGCTTATGATCATGTCGATAGTCACTTACAGGACTGGCGGTATGATCAGCGAACAAAAAGAAGAAGTGCTCCTGAAACAGTCGACGCAAATTTCCACAATAAAACCAATACATTATACGAATCCCGATATTAAACGCTAAATATTAACTGTCTTCAGTTAAATCATATCCCAAAACGGCTGAAATTCAACCAAATCGTCCATACAAATGATTTGAATTTGCCACGAAATTACAACTACTCCGTGTCCAGACCACGAGATACCGTTACCCAGTGACAATCTCATCCCAAATAAACTCACCCAGTGAAACTGCGAACAGCCAAGACTGTCAACATTTGACTGACAAATGGTATTGCTACGAGTCAAAGACGTTGGATATGCTGAATGTAAATCTATGTTTTTATCGCAACGATGGTTTCCCTCCGGGGGGGGGGGGGACTTAGCTCTAACCGTGGCTCAGCAAATGGAATGCCTGCCCAACGGACTGGTATAAATGTCTATCTTAGTATGACTCTGATGGACTGACTGATGGACTGGCTGATTGACTGTTAGCGCAATTAGCAGTCTAGTAAGCGAGCCGATTGCTGGCTGGCTCAGTCACTGACCGATTGACTGATTGATTGACTGGCTGAGTACTACATGTACCTGTTGGCTGATTGATTGACAGTCCAACAGCTGGCTAAATACTTCTTATTTAAGAACAACAACTCAAACTAAATGTTAAATAACTTGTTTTTCAGTAAAATGTAATTCTTTAAAAATCGTCTAACATCATGTACTTATACATTCAGCAGTTACAAATTTTATTTAGTCTTTCTAGTGTGGTTCAGCTAGACCCTACACTCTCTATCTTCTGTCTAGCACTCCCCTTGTACACAACTTTCAGCTCACATTTATACAGAAATTTACCCATTCATCGCCATGTCAATAAAAAGAAATAGCTTTTACATAACAGCAGGTAGAGAGCCATAATAGAAATAATTAATTATCCCTTTCATTTCCAAGTTCCAGAATCTGATTGTTACTTAAGTAATTCCCTGTAAATTCAGATGATTATTTTGAAAATAATTTAATCAAAAGTGGTTGCTGTTTAGACAGCAAGAACCCCGAGTCAAATTACTTTAGCAATTAATCAACAGAGCCCACCTGGATACCAATATGGTCAGTATATATTGTTTTTGTTACGTAAGAGGAATGAAAGGGTTAATAGCAGTTGGTCACACATTACATAAATTTATAAGTTAAGGCATACAGGAAAATTCCACCCATGACTTGTTTACATATAATTCTGGAAGTGGTCTTTTATCAAGGTATAAACTTGTAGAAACTAACTTATGTCCTGCTAATTGCACACCTGCCTCACCATTTGTAGTCTATTCTTGTTGATTGGGCAGATTACTGGACAATAGGCATAATTATGGCACAAGTCTGGCCTTTAATGGACAATAAGTAGGCTGTATACCTTTTAATGCTGAATGGTCAGTCTACAATATTCAATGTCTTCTTTGTTGACTAGCTGGTATCAATTTTAAACTGTGTTGCATTCAGCTGTTGCTGGTATGCAACTCTTAGCAACACCTCTCAAATTGACACCAGAAGTATTATAGAGACATACATAATACGTTTAATTGCTTGATTGAATGTAGAAATTTATTAAACTAATTTTCATAAATTTCAGCACAATAATTCAAGTACCATAGCATTATGGATTCACTTGGATTTTCATGCTTATCCAAGATATTGGAAAATCAATCAACCTGTACCAGCTTGGATTTCTTTGGTCATTATGTAGAAACTAGAATTTCACGGAAATCTTACAGGACATTTTGTTTTGTCAGACATAAAAGAATCCACACTACTTGGATATTCCTGTACATAGAATTTTCCTACCTTGGATTACAGTGAAATAGCTTGATCTAAGGCAAGAACAGGTTCTGTAGTCATGTAGCAATAACCATGATCTGGTAAATTGGTGGGAAAGTTAAAACACATTTGTAAGAGCAAAATGTGCATTCAATTTGCATTGATCATTACCAGCTACATGTATGGATATAAAATAGGATTCTGTAGTTTGAAAACATTGACGTGACTGTTTACTGTTAGATACTGTATATGAGTGCTTAGCATCAGTAGCCTTAAATTACCCCATACAACCATCAATGGTTAACACCGAGACATCGAGGGGCATGGAGAACACGGTTAACAACGAATTGGTGCGCAGTTTGAGATGGGTTGATAATTCATCATTCTTTCTGTTACATGCTTATTGTTGGACATAAATTGTGGTATACATCTGACAGCAAATGTTCGGACATTGTGCATTTAGATTTCCTGCAGCTAACATGCTGTTGTTAATTCATGGTTATAGTATGTTATCAAGTTTAAAGTTCTGTCTGAAAAGGCATCAAACTTTGTGACAAGAAGCCTTGTTCTCAAGTTTTCCCAATCTACTGGAAAAAATAAATACCTGTATAAACTGGTTTTTTCCTTTTCCTGATCACGAATTGTTTTCAGGAAATAATTGCAAACATGCAGCGTAGGCAGTAGTGAGTCGGGAACATCAAATAATGTAGTACTGTAGGTGAACACAGATCAGGATGAAAAATGACAATCGGGAACACAATCTTTCTCAGCTCAGTAATGGTATGGCAAACTCTGGCTGCAGATGCATCTACAGAAGGGACCTAAAACACTCTGTCCTAGACATGTATATCTGTTGATGAAGAATTTGAAATTGATATACCTAGTGAATCAACTGTTGACAGTTACTACTTATGCCTCTGTTAAGTAAATAAAATGCAGTGCATTAGACTAAAATTTTAATGTATACTAATGGGGTTTGTTACTTTCAGGGACCAGGACTTTGACAAGTGTGAGAGAAACAGAGAGGTCATGCTTTCACTAACAATTATCCTTGAAAAAGTAAATTCTTTACAATATAAAATTGATTTTGTTGAATATTTTGAAATTAATTTGACTGGAAGCTCTTGTTGCAGCAACGGCTTCCAGTCAAATTATTTTCAAAATATTCAAGTTTTCCTGTATGTTTGCTTTGAAAATGAGATATAGGGAATTCATCGGTGAATGGGTTAAACCAAAAAGCACATGGGAAAAAAGGATGTGAGACAGTATCATGCTCGCAATGACTAAAATCTTCGCCATTCATCGCGAGGATTGGTCAACATAGACCAGTAGATCTTAATCAGGGTTCTCCGTACAATAATATGTGCGCTGAAATCCTTATTGGAGACTCTAGTAAAGAGAACACAATACTGAATGTATCCCTTTTATTTATTGCAACTCTAACGTAAAGATAATTATCATCCAGCTACATGTAAGTGAGTAACGATTATGCCATATAAAGTCCTAATTGGAAAGTTTTATAATTCAGTTGCGTTAACAAGCTCACACATACAAGTGTGTACAAGTGTGCATTGTTGAAAGTACACTCGTTTGTTAAAGGTGCATATTCACACAAAAATTACTGAAAATAAAATTGTTTATATTGTATACTTTTAGAAGCTTAAACTGTGAGCCTATATGTATTGACACGAAATAAATCTTAACATATGATTTCATTACACATAGGCTCATAATTTAAGCCTATAAAAGTATACAATTTTAACAATTTTATTTTCAAGCACTCTGGTGTGAATATGCACCTTTAAAGATTTTAGTGTTTCTTCTGTTTTTTGTGTTTATACAAGGAGCTGTGATATCGGAATTCTCTCCCACACCCGCAATTCAACCGTTTGTTAAGATGGATGGCATCAATATGCCGCTTACGCGCACTGACATCTGTAAACTGCTGATCACATTCCCCACACTTTATTTCCACCAGTCCCGAGCACACTCCTTTATGCACTGCCTTTTTGTATCGGCTCGTAAACTGCCTATTACATTTGGTGCAGGAATAGGGCGTCACCCCAGTATGTGCATGCATGTGGTCTTGATACTTTCCTTTTCTTTGGAATGTTTTCCTGCAGTTTTCGAAAGGACAGGTTCTCGTATGTGGATAATTCCCTGGACTATTATGAAGCTCCATATGAGTTTTCAGAATTGATCTTGACTTGAAAGTTTTACCACAGCTACTACACAACACACGATTTTCATGTTTGTCCTTATTATGTGACTCCAGATGCTCTTGTGTAGTAAAGTACTGACTGCATTTGGTGCATTTGAATCTTGTCTCACTGCTAAACTCATGACTTTTCAAATGACGTCGTAGATTATGTTTCCAAGCAAATGATTTAGAACACACATCACACATGAATATAAGGGCGGTCAGAGTTTCCTTTTGAGAAACATTTAATAAGGATCCTTGTTCTTCTACCTCACCTTCACCTGTTTCCTGAACTCCCTCCCTTGTCGCATTGCCTAAAAAAACACAAAATTTAAATGCTTAAAAATGTGGATTGTAGCAGATTGTAACAGCGGAAAATGTGGTACACAGCTTAGATGTTACTTTTTAATACAGTGCGATTTGTCTAATGAAATTAAATTAATACATGTGACCAGTAACAACCTACAGGGCCAAGCCTAAGGTTTTTCAAAGAATCTCGTAATAGCGCTCCTTTATATTGAAGGTTTGACTGCAATTCTATAGCCAATCACTACCGGGAGTCAAAGTATTGTCCACATCCAGAAAACAGGTCATAGCTGTTGATTTCTGTTTATACATGTTTCTGGTCTGGTTCTATGTGTTTCAGATAGAGACTGTGGGTGTTTACTAGAAGCAACCAACCTAAACTTCGTAGCAGATGGTAGTGAAAAAATTATTTTGAAGAGCACACAGTTTTCAACTTTACAGCTGCCTTCGAAAAGAGAGGCACATGACCTGTTATATATATATTTTCAAATAGGATCCCAGGCCAGTAGCTAAGGATGGTTGGCCCCAGACTGGGAAGGTGAAGACAGCTTTAGGTTAAATGGTGTAATGATTTGAAAAGTATGACAACCGTACACAGACCTGGAAGAGACGAAGCAGGAACCTACAGTATATATTTGACATGTGAACCTGTGAGTGCGTTCGTGAACATATCCCCGAGATTAGTGCAGACGATGGATTGAAGAAAACCACTGGTAAACTTGATGACTATTGTCGATCATCTGGATTGAGTCACTGACTTCATAGTGAGACAAGAAGTTTGACACGGAAAGCTTCCAGGTCCCCTGCGAGATTAACACGGTATGACCATGATCTACCATGGAAAAACATGGTCTACCATGGTTGTGAGAACATAGTCTGTCATGGTAGAACATAGAATTTCACGGTAAACAGTAATTGGCACCAAACCATTTTACCATGGTTTACCACAGACGGCACTGCAACTACCATGGTTGAACATGGTTTACCATGGTAGCTAAGACAATGGTAGACCATGGTCAAACAAGGTATATTTAATATTTAAATAAATATTTACGTGTAGTGGCCAGAGCATGGTGTATGACTACATGCTTCCATCAAACTATTAATCAGCAATTCAGGTCCACTTTTGTAACAAAGTGAAAACCTGTGGTAGGCTGGAGAGGCTACAAGATTATAAGCATGGCCATGAGCTATGGTAATAGTTCTGAAGATATAAAATATTGGTATTTTTTGGGATTATAAAATACTACAAATGGTGGCATGGTTGACACGCATTGGACTTTCTTGAACAGAGATCAAATTTATTTTAAAATTCAGTGTTTATTCTTACATGTATGTTTCTGTGGATATGGTATTTACCGTTCTAAATGTAATTTAATGATGATTACATAATTTACATGTAATAGTATAATGAAAATATCTATCTTTAACTACAAAAAAGACACACATTTACAACTAAAGAGTGACGTGACCTCCCTTATTATATTATGTCAACCATGGTTGACCGTGGTCAAAAAATTCTTTCCATGGTCAAAACAGTCACAAAATTTCACAATAGTCAATATTTACCATAGTCACATACACGTTTCAAGGCTAACCATGGTCATCTATGTTTGGCTATGAAGCCATGATCAACTTATTGCAGGCGGATGGTTGGCCTCACGAAAAATCTTATTATTATCAGTATATTGTCAGTATATTACCACCTTATTGTCAGTGTGAAACCAGTCTAATAAATCGGCAATAAATTGCCAGATGATTGCCAGTGTATTACCAGATCCATGTCAGTCTATTGTCAGTTTATTGTCAGATGTCTTCCTGTGCACTGACACACTGACAATAAGCTGACAATAGACTAACAACAGACTGCTAATAATGTTTATGAAGCGCAACAGTAAACGTAGACAAAATTTTCCAAAGGAGAAATAGATCTTACAATAGACTGACAATACACTGGTTACATTTTAACATCTGACAACAGACTGGATACACACTGACAATAGTCTGAACATCTGACAATAGGAGGGATTTGGAACATTTTTAGTGTCTTGTCAGCTACGCTGTCAGTGTGTTGACAGAAATTTGTCCCCAATTTTTTCTCACCAGTTAGCTGACAATAAATTGACGATACATATGACAATACACTGACAATAATCTACAATCAGTTTTGCTTTTTATTACCAGTTTAATGTCAGATTGTTGTCAGTGCGATACCAGCTTCCTACCAGTGTATTGTCATTTGAATGCCAGTCGGTTGTCAGGTTAATGTCAGCTTGTTGCTAGCTATAAATTAGTTTCTTACCAGTCTGTTGTCAGGTGTATTATTGTTTCTTACCACTTTAAACTGGTAATAGACTAACAACACACTGTCAATAAACTGACAACAGACCGACAATAAACTGACAGCAAAATCATGGGAAATGGCAATGAATATTACTGTAGCACAAAGACGATATCATGAGATTGAGATGGCACCCAAAATGCTTCAAAACTACAAGAACAAGCATTATTTTTAAAATTCAGTACATATGTATTGGACACTACATTAGAAACAAACATTAAACAAAATATTCAAATAGCTGGGTCACTTCAATTATAGTCCAATAAATTATGAAAACAGGTAACACAAGACCAAGACCACAAATTATCAGTGTTATCATTACAATTTATATGTCTACATACCAAACTGATAATGAGTGTGCCATTCTTGGGTTACATAACATGATTATCATTAAATAAACATGATTATAAATATATTTTTTACATTTTATGTAGAGCTAGGACAGCTTCGGTTGGGTCTTCAGAAAGGAAGGGAGATAACCTCTTCTTATTTTAGCATGTAGATTTCCCCACATGGAGGAGCACCTCTTTATCAGAGTATTGAATAATACAAATACTGCCAAAAAGCTAATTACACAATTAAGGTATGTGTGTGAGAACAAATACAGTAGCACAAATCTAACATTTTGTTATTATCAAAAGAATTAGACACAGATCCAGCATTAAAATCATTGCTACAAAGTTGTAAGTTGTATTTCTAGGCATAAGTAAAAATATCAACTCAATTTTTATTTCACATATTACCAGTCTATTGTCAGACATGTTCTCTGATAGAAAAATGGTTACGTCCTTTCTTGCCAGTGAGTATTGTCAGATTTATTTTACTATGTCTGTTCTTGCCAGTCTGTGGTCAGACTGTATTTTATTATATCCTTTCTTGCCAGTCTGCTGTCAGACATATTCCTTATAACGTTTCAAGTACTTTCTTGCCAGTCTATTGCCAGTTAAGATTTATCATGCCATGTTATTGTCAGCTATAGTTAAAACAAAGTATTTGTTGTCATGTTAATGTCAGACCAGATAAATTTGTTGTCAATCCATTGCCATATCTCCAACAAAACTGCCGGTCAGATCATTGTCTGACTATTACATCGGACAATAAACTGGCATTATTGCCATTTTATTGCCAATTCTTTAATTAATGACAGCTTATAGTCAGTCCATTGTCAATTTACTTCCAGTGTTAATTTTTTATTGTCAGTCTGTTGTCACATCTTGGCATTCTGTTGTCAGTCTATTACCAGAAACACATTTTCGTACAGGTGGGCCCATTCTTCCAAAACAATTACATGTACTACCCGGGTATTTGTTACATCTTACCATGGTCTGTCACGGTCTGCCATGGTAGTTGATAGTGTCCACGGTCTACCTTGTCTCAGTCCATGGTCTACCTTGACTAAGACCATGGTAGTTCATGGTAACCGAGGTCTACCATGAACATGGAGAATAAGTAGTTTGCACGAAAACTAGGTCATTTTCACGAAAACTAGGTCATCCAAGATGGCCACCAAACCATTTGGCCAATGAATTACCCTTGAACAAATTTGGTTCAGCTCTTACCCTACATGATATTTCATTAGTTTTGAATCGATCTGCCAAGTGGTTTCCGAGAAAAATTTTAAAGATGTTTCGAAAAATTGGCCAATCGGCTTCATTTGAACAACAATGGATCTCTATGAACTAAAGGTGCTTACTGCCAAATATAATTGAAATCATCGAGCAGTTGTTCTTGCGAAAACATTTTAAATTTCCTATTGCTTTAGTACGATAGAATTTGGTAGGAAGATGATCCAAGATGTCTGCAAAACAGTTTATCCGAGTTTTGTAGTGGCAAATTTGTAATCAGCAGACACAAAAAAACTTATATAAAACAGTTAACCAATTTTGGCTCCAAAATCAATCAAATAAAAAAATCTAATATGCCCGCCAAACACGCTACATTTTTATTGGTCCACCATTGCCATGTTTTTTACCTATCAACTTACCTTGAACAAACTTTACTGGCCCTTAGTGCCTAATATCTCCAAAATTTTCAAGAAAACTAGGCCATCCAAGAGGGCCACCGAAGCATTTGGCCAATCAAGTTCCCTCCAACAAACTTGGTTCTGCTGTTGCCCTAGATGATGTTTCATGAGTTTTGAATCAATCTGCCAATTGGTTTTGGAGAAGATTTTTCCAAGACCTTTGTAAACAAGAGGCCCTAGGGGCCTGTAAACCTCACCTGGCCCATAGGCATTTCAACTAGAATGGTCATTTGTCAATAAGTAGAACTCTAATGTGTTGAGCAAACTTGTACCAAGAAAACAGAGACCATGTTTCTTTATGTATCAACTTCTCTTTAACAAACTTTAATGGCCCTTAGTCATCAATATCATATCTCCCAAATTTTGGCCCCATCCGGTTAGTGGCTCTAGAGATAAAGTTGCTTTCATAAAAACCACCGCCCAACCATTTGGCAAATCAAGTTCCCTTGAACAAACTTGATTGAGCCCGTGCCCTAAATGATATTTTATGAGTTTTGAATCAAACGCTCAAACAGTTTCGGCGAAGATTTTTAAAGACATTTCTAAAAATCGAACAAAATCCATGATGGTCGCTGGCTAAATTGGCCGATCGGCTTCATTTGAACAAACTTAAATCTCTATGCCCTAAGAATAGTATCTGCCAAATATAACTGAAATCGGCCCAGTAGTTCTCGAGAAGACATCTTAAATTTCCTATTGCTTTAGTATGGGAGCTTTTTGCGGGAAAATATCCAAGATAACCGGCAACCCATTTATCCAATCCATAAAATAAAAAAATCCAATATGGCGGTCAAACACGCTACATTTTGATTGGTCAACGGCAGCCATGTTTTTTGATGGATCAACTTCCCTTGAACAAACTTTAATGGCTCTTAGACCCTAATCACAGGACTCGACATAAGTCGCGAACGGTCATTCAGGTTACGCAGGGGTTACGGTGATTGAATGTACCGAGAACGATCCTCCGTTCACGGCCAAAAAATTTAATTCAGGCAATGATTTTTTTTAACAAGCTAGCTCACTTAATTTTCGGATCATATATGGCGCGAATTGTGAATTGTGCAGCTCATATTAACTTGCAAACGAAAATAATCCATTTATTTACCGGTAATTATCATCATGGTTCACTTTTTCGATCTGTCAATTTCTCTAAGCAAGCAGTTGTGCGCACGCGCTAGAACTATTTCTGTTCAAAAGTGTACACGTTTTGAGATGATCTTTGTAAAGCACTCGGAATTTTGGGTTTACACTATTGTATTATAAAGTGAATCCGAATACAACCAAATATCAAGATTTAAATAGATTTCTTAAAACGCTTAGATGTCCGAACGCATGTCTGTCATTGAAGCCTAGAGGGGGATATGACAATTGCCAATTGCGCCAGGATTTTCTACGTCTGCATATCAACAGGCAGAGGAATTGTAAAATGTATCGGCGTACATATTGACTGATCTAGGGCATTTGTAGGCAAGAAATCTTCTCAGAGCAGATGCTGAACGTTACTACTAAATATTTGGGTATTTCCCGACAGTTTTATGGTCAATGTTATTTATTGATATAGATAGTACACATCACAAAAAGAACTGTTTTCTATGATAGAATGGGTACCGGTTCACTCAATTTATCGTTGCGGCAACGAGTCGTATGGTCTATTTTAGCGTAACCTACTGACAGGTTGCGATCAATATCCTTATGTCGAGCGCTGTAATCATGTCTCCCAAATTTGGGCCTGATCCCTTTAGCGGTTCTGGAGAAGCCGTTTTCAGGAAAACTAGGTCATCCAAGATGGCCGCCAAATGAGTTTTGAATCGCTTCCCCAAGCTGTTTCGGAGAAGATTTTTAAAGATGTTTCCTAAAATCAGCTGAAATCCAAGATGGCTGCCTGCCAAATTGGCCGATCATGTTCATTTGAACAAACTTGAATCTCTATCCCATAAGGATGCTTCTTGCCAAATATAATTGAAATCGGCCTAGTAGTTCTCAAGAAGACATTTTAAATTTCCCATTGCTTTAGTATGGGAGCCTTTAGCAGGAAAATAATCCCAGATGGCCGCCAAACTGTTTATCCGACTGTTTCAAAAATGGCAAATTTGAGCTCAGAATAGCCAAAAACATATATAAAACCAATTTCGGCCTCAAAAGCCATCAAATAAAACAATCCAATATGGCCACCAAACACGCTACATTTTGATTGGCCAATGGTCGCTGGCCATATTGGCTGATCGGCTTCATTTGAACAGACTTGGATCCCTATGCCCTAAGGATACTTCCTGCCAAATATATTTGAAATCGGCCCAGTGGTTCTTGTGAAGTCATTTAAAGGAAAAGTTGACGGATGACGATGGCTGGATGGTCGCCACGGCATAATCTCACTTGACCCTTCAGGCCAGGTGAGCTAAAAATTGATCAAAATCCAAGATGGCCGTTGGCAAAATTGGCCAATTGGCTTCATTTGAACAAACTTGGATCTCTATGCCCTAAAGATGCTTCCTGTCAAATATAATTGAAATCGGCCCAGTGGTTCTTGAGAATATGTTTAAAGAAAAAGTTGACGGACCGACACACGCAGGACACTGGATGGGCACCACAACATAAGCTCACTTGGCCATTCTGGCCAGGTGAGTTAAAAACACAAACATGTTAGTTAGTACAATTCTGAACACGACGTAAGAAATGTTATACAGAATATTTTGAACATAAGTGGATTGGAAGACATGGATGCCTTAGACAGCAATGTCTTCCAATCTAATTATGTTCAAAATATTCAACAGTACATTTTTTGTTTTGGAAGAATGTTACATTAATTCTGAGTGGCACTGTAACCACAGATTACCTTTGAATTAAGATCAATCATAAACAACGCCATCATACTAACATATGCTCACTCACATAGCTACGCTGTTCGAGGCCGTACTTGCAGACCTGTGATTTCTCGCTATGTGAAGTAACATTATGATAGTGGGTTGAAGGTAGCCAATCAGATTTCTGCCTACTTCACGCGACAGGGGAGAGTTCGTCTGGTGACCTAATTTACAATCACAAAAACAACGGTGATCGCGACGCTGTTGATCCGGAAAGAGACATTTGCACAAGTTTGCAAATGTTTTGCTCTAAACAAGTTATCTGAGGAACAGAAAATGTGTAGATTGGTTTTCGGTAACAAAAACCGCTAGTTTGGTTTACGCACATGTGTAAATGTCTACTTCCTGATTTCTTATCGAGCAAACTCATTGGCGCAAGTTGACTGACCCCCCCTTCATTAATATGTATGAAGCTTCGTGAACTTAGCACAAACATCAAATGCGTGCAAGCACGGTACTCGATACGGAAACGTAGTGGGAGGGCGAGGATTGTGCAATAGGACGATGAAACAACGCAGGTAGATTTAAAGGTAATATATTACAGAATTGAACATGATGAATGATAAAGTAGAGGTACCTGTACAAAATATAATCTTGTGCTGCTGTAAACTGTTGCTTTTTAACCCTTTAACACTCATGCAAACCACAAAAACAGCTTCTGCAGTGGTGTGGAGAAATGTCCATTTCTATGAGAAAATTGAAATTTTCTTGAACAAATTCGATGGTTACAAAGTTAAAGCCAGTACAAGCTATGTCATCATATATCACCTTGCCGTATCATTTTATTTCATTACTGCCAATGTTGACATCACACTCATCTCAAGGTACATATATTATATTGTACACTGTGAGTGAGACACCTTGAGACTTTTTCAAAACAACTACACAGACCAGTTTGAGCTGGCTCATTTATTAATCCTTTAACCATTTAATTTACTCAAGAAAATTTCAGCTTCCTCATAGAAAATGCCCATTTGCAGACCAAGAGATTATTTTAGAAAATTTATCACTGGATTGACTGGCTCGGTTATCTTATTAGTATTTTCTGAGTTTGCAAATAAACATTTTCCAAGACAAAAGCAGCTGTTTTTGGCTGGCATGATTGTTTTATGAGTTCAAAGGTTAACACAATGCATACCGCCCTGATATAACACAACATTGCATATTCTTGTCTAGAGTATGCATGCATGCCTTATGGAGGGATCTGATCTGTCACTCAAGGATCTGACATCATAATCAAATACGTCCTTCCATTTTTCGCAATACTGAATACAGATGAATTACCACTATTTCAATGTCTACCAAAATTGATTAGGGGTGGAAGTTGTGGGGGGGGGGCAACTTTGTTGCCTCGGTTTATCATTAGCACAATCATTATGTTGGTGAATGATAACAGGATTCAAATGAAGTTTTATTACCTTTCTAAAAGTAACTTGATTAACTTTGACAAACTTTCGCACATTTATCACATTAATAATATGCTTCACATTATTATTTTGCAATATGAGATGTTGAATGCTCAGTCTGTGTCTGAAATCCAGCTACAATAAACAACCTTTGTCTTTGACACCAATCCCACCCCAGATGCCACCCCACACCACCCCGTTATCATCATTACTGGATTAAAATAACCATTACAACTTTTGAGTCCATCTTGAAAAAGATACCTATCCAGTAGACTCTGATTGTGTATCTGATTCATGTGCGTAATCAGCACTCGCTCTATGAAAGTACGATGACGGGCATGGAATATCATGCTCTTCATGAAGCATGCGAACAAGTTTCATGTACTTTCGAACTGATGCTTGTGATAAACGATTGGACAAATAACTAAAATATCTCGTCAAATCTTCTGTAGAAATGGGCACCGGAGAAATGGCAGCATCATCACAGAAATCAAGGTAAGCTTTCAGCTGAGATCTATAAGTTTTCTTTGTGGAGCTAGAAAAGGATCGTAGGCCTGAAGCAATGTTACCAAGCTCATCATACCTAGGATGCATCTCAACAGGGGCCCGAAACGGATTGTGCAGCATATCTGCAAAAGCAAATGAAAACATTCTTCAGAATCTTGCCTTATTGATAGTACCCTACTGGAACAAATCCTCATTTGATGGTCAAGATCAGTCAGAAAAATGATAGAACATAGTTTTTTTAACTGACTTATAAGCCAGGTCTTGATCTATATAAATTTGGAAACTAATAAATAATTATTCATTTTAACTTGGTACATGTAGAAAGCAACCGATTCTTAGTAATAAACATACTGGTTAAATATACCATAAATTGGCCTAAAATCATGAACACTGCATAATACTTCAAGAAGACAGCAACATTTACATCAGTATCCCATAAAGAAAATGAACCGAACAGTACAACTTTAGCTCAAAATCATGAAACCTTATCGAATAATATGAGACTATTTGATTAGCAGACCGAAAGCAATCAGAGACTGCAGACCATCACATTGTTAGGTTTTCAGGTTTTTCCGTAGTTTTTCAGACTTTCCAGATCTTGTCTTATCATGCCCAAAGTTGTGGGGAATGCTAATGTATGATTATCACTTTTACCATGCTAAATTTCAACCAAATCAAGTTAAGTTTCCAAAATATACACACATACAGAATTCGATCCGATCCAGATCCACCTTCTTTTATCCAGATCAAGGCCAATGTCTGGAAATCATCTTGCATGGCACAGTCTAGCATTGCGTTAAAATTTGAGCCAAATCAGACGAGCAGTTTTTTAGATACATGTACAGCTCCAACCATGCACGCACACTCACAGGCCCGGTCTCAACACACACTTCCCCTTAATAACCGACGAGGGTAATACAGCAATAAAGGCATTTTAGAAGTCTTTCAGCATGTTCAGTGATAGAATCTATAACATAATGGACATTTCCAGTTTTAGCTATGCCCCGCCGATCTCTAGCTAAGATCCACCCACACCTCGCCCGTGTTGGGATCGACCCCTGACCACCCTTTCTATCAATTTCCAAAAAAACTACACAGGTAAGCTGTTGAATATTTCGAAACTAATTTGACTGGGTGCTGTGGCCATCCCCTTTGTAATGATTGTGACGCCATCATACATGCGCTCAGCTGATTATCACGTCATACGAGGTCAGATGATAGATGAATACTCTGGAAAGGTGAATTGCAGCCTTTGGAAAGCATTCAATGTATTTTCTGGTGTGGTATCGGGTTAGAAAGTCAGATATCATAATTAAACCCCTTAACACTCAAACATGAAAAAACTGGCTTCTCCACTGGTCTTGACAAATGTCTATTTGCAGAACCATCTTTGAAACTTTACCACTAGAATGACTGGCTTGATAACTATTTTTGAAAATGTACCACTGCGATGATTGGCTTAATCATCGTAGCGGTACATTTTCAAAGATAGTCTTCTCGGTCTACAAAGGGACATTTTTTATGAGAAAGGTTTAATTTTCTTATACAAACTGCATCGATGAGTATATGTGTCACTCTGACAGACCCTATTTCGTAACAATGGATCACAGTGTTGAGTACACAGAATACTGTAACAATATTAAAACCTGAAAATGGCATAGGTACATGTAGACATCCGTCTCCAGTCACCCTACAACCATAAAAATAGCTTCTGCAATGTCTTGCAAGATGGTAACGGAATTATATCCAGATACCAGCTTTCAAGATGGCTGGCAGGTGGCTAATGGCCATATTGGTTGTTAGACCATTGTCTATTTTGACTAGTTTCTTCCAGACCATATAAAGTAATTTGACAAACATGTGCAGTTATTATTCGTAAAACAATTTTCAAGATGGCCACCGGTGCCTGGTGATCATATTAGATTTCGGATCATCGATTTTGATAGGTTTCTTCATCATTAATCCAATAAATCTGAGGGTTCAAAACAATACCAGAGTTATTATCCAAATACCAATCGTCAAGATGGCCACAATTAGCTGGCAGCCCTATTGGATTATGGTCGTCATTAATTTTAAGTCTAATGAAATTATTACGGCACAAACTAATCTGACAGTGGAATTATCATCCAGAACCTAGTTTTCAAGATGGCTGCCAATGCATGATGGCCATAGTGGATATTTGCTCTTATACATGCACTCAGAATGATATTGCCATCTAAAAAAAATATGAAAATAAATGTGGATTGCTATGTACAATCTGTCCAGTGCTTTGAAATCAGGTGAGTACTGGGTAGAAGCAATCAAAGAGATGTAAATGATAAATTTGTGGTTGCATTTTATGCACTCTAAGATACTGTTGGTAGATGAGTCTACGTTGATTGCAAACAACAGAGATCAATTTCTAGCTATGTCCCGCCCATTTCTAGCTACACCCACTTTTGCGCTTGTTGGAATCAATTAGAAACTTTGATACTAACTGAATTCCCAGACATGCCAGAAACTAAATTTCACGGTAACTATACACTCATGTAAGTTGTTGACTATTTCGAAATTAATTTGACTGGAGACAGTTAATTACAGCCAATGGTAATAACAGCACCCAGTTAATTAGTTTCAAAATATTCAACAGAATGTTTATTAAATTAACAAATTCATTGAAGCCATACAATTCGTACACTTTAGTGACTGACTTCAAATTTCACAATGGAGCTACATCCATTTGATTGCGATGTCAGCTAGCATAACATAATCAATTATGATATCAGATCCTTGAGTGCCAGATTGGATCCATCCAGACAATAAAAATGAATGTTGTAGTTAAATATATATATAATTCCACTACAATGATATATAAAAATTAAATATTAGATGTGTGATTATTACTTTGAGTGAGAATGATCGATTATTTAAGAATATTTCTGATTACACGATTATTCAGTCTGGGTACAAATTACACAGGCATAAGAGCAAAGGCATATATCAATGACAAAAACTGCAATGGTAAGTAATGTCCATTTACAGGCCAAGAGAATAACCAGTCATTCCAGTGATACATGCCAAAAATAGTCTTCCTTTGGCCTGCAAATGGGCATACATTTGCCGAGCAAAATATCAATTTTTGTGATCAATCACATAAGAGGAAGTAAATGATAGGTTTTGCAATATTTTACAAAGAATAAATTATTAATGATTATTTGATTATTCAATGTAATTATTGATGAGGATACATGCAAATAGTTTCATTTTTCATGCGGCCATGACAGAAATACTACACTTACATTGTGTATCGATTAACCGTTTAATGGTCAAGAAAATCCAAATTTTTGCCTAGTGAATGTCCATTTGTCATGTTTTTAGGTCAAGAAAACCTTTTAAAAACTTTTATCACTGGAATAATTGGCTTGGTCATTGAACCAAGTATTCCAGTAATAATCTTCTCTTGAGCTGCAAATCGACATTTCTCAAGACCATTTCAAATGCAGGTTGTAGCCATCAGCTTCCCGAAAAGCAAGTTCATGATGAAGTGGCTCACTGTGATTCATCCTTTTTTGGTGTATTCTGTTCTTCACATGGGTGGTGCTTTTTCAAGTGCTTATTGAAAGATGATCTCCATTTGTAGCTTTGCCCACATACACAAGTGTACACACGATTTAAATGAGTTCCTTTCATATGCTCAACAAGTGATTGCTTAGCGCTAAATGTGATGTTGCACTCAAGACATGGGCGGGTTTTCACTGGCTTTGATACACTCATGTCGCATACCTCTTTATGACGGGAATAATTTTGTTTGTATGCGAATGATTTTCCACATCCAATGCAGTTGTGTGGTTTTACTTTATCATGTGTATTAAGATGCGCTTTGAAATGATTCACATGCCAAAATTTGGCTGAACACACAGAGCAACTGAATCTAAATGCCTTCTCATGGATTCTCTTTTTGTGTACTTTTACAGCATAAGATGATCTGAAATTTTTTCCACATTCGTCACAGAGAAAGAAATGTCCCTCATGCTGCACTTTAATGTGACATTGCAGTTTGAATTTCTCAGTGAAGGAGGCACCGCACGTGTTACAAATGAACAGATCTTGAGTATGCTTTCGGTTGTGCTTGAAGAGACTAGATTTGGCAGAGAATACCAAACCACAAGTTTCACAAATAAAACTTGCGCTACTCTCCTTTGAAGCGCTTGCTGATAGATCAGACATAGATAACACTGAGGAAATAATTTCAGAGAAAGCAGGCTGAGAAATATCCAGAAGTGGCCCGCCAACTCCCTCAACGGTTTGTGGCAAAACTGTAATGAAATAAAATATAATGGTGATTTAGATATTGTTTTATTTCTATGTTCTACACAGTTAGTTCATGAAGGGGATTAATCAATTAAATGATGTCAGAATTTTGTTGAAGGAACTTGACATGCAACTGATTGAATTCAATTTAATATTACCATGTTAATGTAGAATTAAGACTTATTGTTCGCTAACGCTTTGAGATGAGATTTATTTTACCACTCACCAGTCACAATCATGACAATATACAAAAAATGAATCCTTATTTTATATACATGTATCAGAGAAAGTGAACCTAACCGCCTTCTCACACATTCACTTCTTGTGTACTTTTACTGCCTAAGTTTTCCAGAATGTCTGCGCCAAGAGCTTTGCAGTACTTGTGATGATTGATGATTCATTCCCAGTGTTCTGAATCATGAGTCCCATATGTACACAGTGAGTTGGATCAAGCACCAAGGCAGCGGTGACAACTGGAGGAGCTGGACACATCATGAAGTTCCCTGGTGGGCAGATTGACATACATGTAGCAGCAGTACCAACCAAAATTCACAGTGACAACTACAGAGCGCAAATTCCGACTCTGATTCAAGAAGCTTCTTTGATCCCTAACTCAATTGTCTTCTTTACCGATTCTCTATCTCTTCTGGATCGAGCTCTGTTCAGTGACAAAATACTTGAATTGAAGGCTGCTGTGATGGGTCTACAAGTCAAAGTGTATCAATCATTCATATGGATATATAAAAATGTGTAGAATTCTATATTTATCATAAAATCTGCCTTTTCGTGCTCCCTGTCAGTGCAGCAGAAACCATGTGCAGTTAAGCGCGATTGTGCCCGACTACACATGGAGAACAATAGCCGCATTCACAATAGAAGCGTAATATTCACAATAGAAGCGTAATTATCAGTGCCCAGCTTATTGGAAATATCATGTTTTGGACATTTTTAATTCACGAACTTTTCATAATATTGCTCATATGCAGTGCAGCTCAGAAATAAGACAAAATTCATCAAAAGACGTAAACAGAAACAAGTTAGTAAGAAATGTTCTGTTGAGTATTTTGGGCAGCAAGGTCTTCCAACCCTGTTGGGGTCAAAATATTCCACAGTATGTTTTATTTTGTTTTTGCAACCACGTTAGATTATTTCTGTGCTGTACTGTACTAGAAATTGATTTTTAAGCCGGCTAAACCTTTTCATACTGAAGTGACGCAAACAGGTTCAACGTGATTATGACATGAGGCCTGTTGAGTATTTTGAAAATCATTTGACTGAAAGTTACTGCTGCCTATGGCATAACAACTTTCATTCTGGTTGTTTTCAAAATAATCATCATGTTTTCATTTTATTTCAGTAACCATGTTATTACCATGTATAGAGAATGAAATCAGTAATAATTTGTATTTAATTTTAATGCATAAATATATGTAGCATGTAATAGCAAGTTTTTAGAATTGTTCTTTAGAAATTGTTTTTGACACGTTTTGAATATTTAGAACTTGTTTTGTTTGTTTGCCTAGATACTGCTAGTTATAAAATGAGCATGAATGTGGAGACTGACAGATAGAAACAGTGAGAGAGAATGAGTGAGAGAAACAGTAAGAGGCAGAGCTAGAGATAGATAGATTGGTAGATAAATATAGTAGACTTAGATTTGAGCCAAAGAATAGTAGATAGATATAGCGCTATTAGCTTGTATAGAAATTTAGTATCAACATCAGTTTGTGTAGAGTCAATTTGAAATTATTAAAAGTTTAAGTTATTTATTATTTGAAGAACTGTCTTGTTGAATAGTATTGACGTGTCTTTGCCCATTTTGACTGTCAACTCATCCTGGCTGGCTGAAGTGTAGCAGAGCTATTGCCACCCAGCTAATGCCCCATGTTTCAAGATAGGTGGAAATTATCCTCGTTACACTGCTCTAAAATAGATCACAACACAGACGCATTTCGTTAGTGGGTACCAGCACCAAGTGGTATCATATCAGCCAAAAATTGTTTCTGCAGTGATCATGAGAAATGTCCAATTGCAGACCAAGAGACTATTTTTGAAAATTTACCACTGTAATGACTGACTCGATAACTGAGCCAGTCATTTCCTGTGGTAAATTTTCAAAAATTGTCTTCTCTTGGTCTGCAAATTGACATTTTCTATCAGAAAATTGAAATTTTCTTGAACAAATTCAAGGGTTGAAGGGTTAAGGACAATGAGGAAGTAGATCAGTTGCCAAGTAGGGTACGGACACTGAGTAATACCGTAACACTCACCTGGACGATTAGCATTTGAACCATCAGGATTTCACAACACATAATACGTTGAATTCTTCAGTAACAAGACATAAAATACCAAATTGGAATTCACTACAAATGATATTTAGTGGGAAATTAATGATGGATGCCGATATGAAACAATCAGATTGAACCTTAGGTACGGCTCAGCAGTATACCGGTTTCACACCGTCTCACTGCGTTTTATGGCGACGGTTTAAAAGCAATTATGAAAATTAACAAGAATTCCGCGGAATTAAATGTCTCATCTGTCTCCTGTTTGTCACAGTTACTTTGACCGTCATTGACCTTCTGCCCTCAATGTTATCATGCTGTTTCCTAACATTATAGGCAACCAGGTATCCAAGCTTAGTCCCCAATAGAATTAAACAATCCTGAAATATAAATGTCAATGAGCTGCTAAATGCAAAAACTTAATGTTGAAATAAACGAATTCTGCATCAAGTTCAGTGACCTTTGACCTAGTGACCCAAACATCATCATGCCGTTTCCTAACATTATAGGTAATCATATGTATCCAAGTTTAGTTGCAATAGGCGTAATCAATCCTGATATATAAGCTGAGAAGTTTTGCTAAACGCAAAAACTTAATGTTGATTAACAGAGTTCTGTATCACGGTCACAGTGACCTTGACCTTTGACCATGTGATCCCCAACATCATCATGCTGCTTCCTATCATTATATGTAACCATGTATCCAAGTTTAGTTGCAATAGGCTTATCCAATCCTGAAATATAAGCTGAAAAGTTTTGCTAAACGCAGAACCTTAATGTTGACGCCGTCGTCTGAAGTGATACCTATGTCTCGCTTTTTCTGCTTCGCTGGCGAGACAACAAAGATTATACTGTGACCTTTGACCCCATAACCTTGACGTCATGACCGCTTTATGGATGGGCTGCTTCCATTCAATGTATATCACCATGTACCCAAGTTTTGTTCCAATTGGGTCAGGCATTGCTGGGATATAAGGCAATAACTTTTGTTTAACGCAAAAACTTAACATAAAATATTAACAAAGATTATACCGTGATCTTTGACCCCCATAACCTTGACCTTATGATGTCTGTATCAGCATGCTGCTTCCGTTAAATGTAAATCACCATGTACCCAAGTTTGGTTCCAATTGGATAAGGCATTGTTGAGATATAAGACAATAAATTTTGTTTAACGCAAAAACTTAACAGAAAATATTAACAAAGATTATACCGTGAACTTTGACACCATAAACTTGAACTTGTGATGCCTGCATCAGTGTGCTGCTTCCTTTCGATGTATACCTCCATGTACCCAAGTTTGGTTCCAATTGGATCAGGAATTGTTGAGATATAAGACAATAACTTTTGTTTAACGCAAAAACTTAACATAAAATATTAACGAAGATTATAGCGTGACCTTTGACCCCCATAACCTTGACCTCATGGTGTCTGCATAAGCATGCTGCTTCCTTTTGATGTATATCACCATGTACCCAAGTTTGGTTCCAATTGGATCAGGCATTGCTGAGATATAAGGCAATAACTTTTGTTTAACGCAAAAACTTAACGTAAAATATTAACACAGATTATACTGTAACCTTTGACCCCTGTAACCCTGACCTCATGGTCTTTTTATCGGTGGGCTGCTTCCTTTTGATGTATATTACCATGCACCCAAGTTTGGTTCCAATCGGATCAGGCATTGCTGAGATATAAACTTAACCTAAGTTTACGCCGCCGCCACCGCCGGAAAAGTGATACCTATGTCTCGATCCTGCTTCGCAGGCGAGACAAAAACTGAAAAAACCGTCTGTAAAATTGTCATGGCACGAAATCTGGTGACTGTCCTAAACTTGTTTGTTCTTGACAAGACTTTATCATCAAATAGTGGGTAAGCACTACTAGCTAATAGTGCCAATAAATACAGACATAACTATAACTATATATAAATATAACTACATTGTATTAGCCGTGGGAAAGCAAGGGTGTTGGTGAATTCCCCACCAGATTAGCCGAGAATGACACGTACTCGGCAAATATGATTTGACAGCAATGGATTTTATATGATGTAAGCCGCACAAGATCAAGCTACGGTTGAATAATGAGAAAATCTAAATTTCTGCTCTGCAACAAATAATCCCTTTTGTCAATTTGAGTTTGTACTATGTTTAATTAGGACTCCAAACATGATGCAATAATAAAATATGAGAAAGGCTCTACGAAAACAACCACACCATATACTGAACTCACAATCCAAACATCGTAATCATTTCCATTAGATTGCGACCAAACTAAAATGATCCAAAACGGAATAAGACATGCGAAACAAATTGCTTCAACACCTGAGAAATGAAAATGATTAAGATTGCTTCTTATGTTAGTGGGCCAGTTGCATAATAAACCTCTTTTGTGATTTGAGGCATTCCACCGAACTACCGTATGTAATTTAACGAACTATGTGTTTCTGGAAACAATGGCTTTCAGTCGAATTGTTATAAAATTAAACAGGATGTACATGTAGTGGCTAAATCAGCATAACAAATATATAACTGAGATTATATGATTGGCTCTAGAGGATCTTATTTATTCCTCTGTATCCACAATGTACCAGAGCGCAACGGTCCAGCAGCGTGTCTAATTGGTTCCTGCCCGAGTGACATATATGTATATTTTTTTAGCCGCTTTTTGAAAAATTATTCCGATTTATTTCTGTTTTTTACAGTGGTTATAGTTTGATTATTATATAAAGTTATCATCCAACAGCATTTGTTAGTTCCTTAGTTCGACAAGTTTCTCCGAGTCAATCATATGACGTCATAATCAACTATGTGATGTGTAGGATGACATCATAATCAATTATGGCATGCATGACATAGCTACATGTACATGTAACTTCATCCTGAACGCTTATTTGATGATGGACTAAGTATTGTTGTATGAATTGTATGTCTTTACTATTTAATAAACATGCTGTTCAATATTTTGAAACTAAATTGACTGGGCGCTGCAGCAATAGCACTCAGTCAAATTAGTTTCAAAATATTCAACACCTTACCTATATAGTTTTCTGCAACTTAATAGTCAGGGAGATCAGGGACCGATCGATCCCAACATGGGCAAAGGGTGGGTGGAGTTTAGTGAGAGATGGACAGGGCATAGCTAAAACTGGATTCCTCAATTACCGGTACACCATTGCAATAGGTATCTCATTTATCTAATCCCTTTTATGATTGACTGACTCAAATTATAGACGTAACATTATACTTTATATTATTGTATACTGTAAGGTGTAACACTGTCTCTATCTTGATAATACACATACACTCCCTGTTCTCAACGAAAAATCATAATGTAGTATCAAGAAGCAAATATTAGTGATTAGCAAAATATGGAGTTGAACATTGTCATATATAACACCTTGAAATGTATATTGGTTCACACTATCCGGATATATATATATATATATATATATCCAATTTAAACAAGCTAGAGCAATCAGATATTGCAGACCCTACTTCCACCTTTAGAGTATAAAAACAAAAATTCTGTGTAATTAAATATCTCACCTTGATTAGTTATGGCGAAACATCCAAAGGACATTATTTTCTCCGCTCATTCGTCAAGTAGCTGGTTTAGAGATGTTTTTCAATTTATTTGTAGGATTTGCAGAGCCCTCCGAACTGCTTAGCAGATCCGGTGATAGTTTGTTCTAATCCCTTATCGCACTGGGAATGAAGCTGAATTTAAAGACGTCAGTTCTTGCGTAAATTTGGTTGAAGTCGCTGTTGTGCATGTTTTTGGTTTTCCACCAAGACTGTCACAGTGATCTTGACTTTGTAACCTCTATGCCAGTGTGCTGTTCCTAGCAGCCAGTTGCAAAAGTGATACAGATACCTACATGTATGTCTCATTTAATCTACTTCAAATAATCAAAGGTTAGTTCTCTACAGGTAATGGCCAAAGTAGTGGAACAGCCTTTAACCTATTTCGAGACCAACTTATTCAAACATAAATTCAGAGCCTATCAAAATTTACAAACATCAAGCAACCATGAACCGAGACAGGGGATATCAATCAATGCTGTCATGTGACTTCACAACAACTGACCAGAGTCACGTAGCCAGCAACCGTCAGTTAGGGTTGAAATAACCGAGATAGTCATGAAAGCGCCACTCAAACAATTCCTACATTCTGGAGAGGTAACTAATAGGCCAAACCAGTTTATTTTTTTTGTTTCACAAACCCTCCTATCTTAATTTTTCCATACCTAGAAAACCAAGAGGCCCAAGGGCCTGTGGCGATCACCTGGATCATTAGCATTTGAACCATTTGCATTTAAATAGATATGATAGATAATTTTCAGAAAATCCAAGATGGGCACCCAAAAAATTTACCAATCAAAATTCTGAATAGAAATTCTAGTCTACCTTGATAGGGTCACTCTAGCCAAATTGTTTGAAATATGTCAAGCAACTAAGGAGAAGCAGTGTTTTGACAATTTCTGGTAAATTTTTCATAAAATTTTCACGCCAAAAATTCATGAATAAAAATTCTGAATAGCAGTACTAGAGCCTATCACAACAGAATCCTTTCAGTCCAATTTGGTTGAAACCTGTCAAAATGTTACGGAGAAGTAGAGATTTGACAATTTCCAGTAAATTTTTAATAAAATGTAGGATTTTCACCCAGAATATTTACGCAACAAAATTCTGAATGGAATTTCTCGAGCCTATGACTATAGGATTCTTTCAGCCCAATTTGGTTGAAATCGGTCATAGGATTCTTTCAGCCCAATTTGGTTGAAATCGGTCAAAATTCTAAGAAACAATTTGACAATTTCCGGTAAATGTTTAATAAAATCTAAGTTTTTCACCCAAAATATTTACGAATCAAAATTCTGAATGGAATTTCTATAACCTATGACCATAGGATCCTTTCAGCCAAATTTGATTGAAATCGGTCAAATGGATAAGGAAAAGAAGCAATTTAACTATTTTCGGTAAATTTTTAATAAAATCACAATAGCATCCTTTGACCAAAATTTAGTTAAGATTCAGCTATTGGTTAAGGAGGAGTGATTCCTTTTTAAAGCAAAAGTTGACGGACGACGGATGGATGGAGGGTCGCCACGGCATAAGCTCACTTGGCCTTTCAGGTCAGGTGGGCAAAAATAATGCTGGAATTTTAAGGTATGATTTTCAACATTCTTTCCATCTAGAAATTTTTCGCATCCTAATCCTTATCAGTTGGAATTCCTCAGAATTTTCTGTAACTCTTTTTGTTCTATGTAGCTTTGTTAACCTTTTAATAGTCAATAATATGAGGAAAGCCCATTTACTGGCCAAGAGAAGATTCGTGAACAAGACAGCCATTCCAGTGTTAAATTTTGAAAAACAGTATTCTCTTGGTCTGCAAATGGACACTCACTGAGAAAGCATTTTGGTTTTTCCTGTTCAATCTTGACAATTAACATGATGAAAGGATTAATACTGTAATAGCTTAAAACCCCCAACAGATCCCCATTGTGGGATGGTCTGTAGTTTTATTAACCACTATAAACATACTTACCACTCAATCACTACTTGCTAAATCAACTACTCTGTATTTAGTCACCAGAATAAGCTTTTTATACTTGCTTACATACCTCCATATGCCTATACCACTTCATCACACCCTCAACCAGGCTACTGGTAGAGTACACTCCCAGCATATAGCCTATTAGAAACTGGCACCAGTCTATACACACTCCTACATGTATGTGACACCTGTCACTGCACAGGACCGTGCATGCGCAAAGGACCCCAAATAAGAAAGAGATTCACTTTTCAAATATTCTGCAAAGCAGAGTCATAAAATCCAGTTTAGGTTTTTATAACATCTCTGGGTTCAGCAATCTGTTTGGAAGGATTACATCTAATCAATATGCCTAACATGAAGTCTATGTTACCCAAGTTACGTTCGCTGAATGTTTTCTGGTCTTCTGATGACTATTTATTTTGATATATCTTCGTTACCAGTTTTCGTGGTAGTCAAGGTTTCGTGGTAGTCAACTATGCCTTCCATTTCATCATCATCATCATGTTCCCTCTCCTTTAACACATATAGATTCAAATATCTTTAAAGAGTTTACCAGACACTTATTTGTTCTTTGTGATATTTGAATTTTCCCGCCATTTTGAGTAATGTGCTTTTTCTTAGTACTCATTTCCTAGAGATCGTCTCTAGCTCTATGAGGCTGTATGCTTCATTTTTTACTTATTTTTTCGTTTTTAGTAGTCCGTTAAAGTGGTGGAGAAAATTAAATGTTCATCAATGAAGTGTGACCATTTGCACTCTAAGGAGTTTGCGGGGCATGTGTGCCTCAACTGCACTAGCTGCACGCTGACAGCAATGTGTGGCATTTGCAAGGGGTGGTCAGTGGCGGTGTCAAAATCTTATTTTAAGAACTTTTCTCCGAAATTGATCGCTCTCCTTCCGCTGCTGCTAAGAGTAAGCCAGTCTCGTTTTCTACTCAATCTGTACTTGTTACGCAAGCAATGGAAGGGGGGGGGGGGGGGGTTCTCCTGTAATTCAGCTGTTATGGCTCTTTGTGCTCGGTTCGAATCATTTACGATGGTTCTTACGAAGTCCCTTGATGAGCGAATTTCTTCGGCCATCCACGTGGCCAAGAACGATACTTCGGAATCAGACGATAACCTGAAATGGGGCACGCCAGTGTCCCTTATGTCTAGACAGGAGACACGTTCTCCTAACCAGAAATCCAAAGATTCCAGAAAGAAAACTACACAGGTGCCTTTCAGTAGGGTACCAGTTCAAAACCACCTAAGCCTTGAGGTGGGGCATATCCCTCAAGTTGTGGTGTCGGAGGCGGAAGTCACTAGTCACTACTAGCAGTAGCCTGGTAGTAGTTATAAATGGAGTGTTTCAAAACAGAATGTGGTGGGAGTCACGGATCGCCGATCGGCGGCTACAGGAGGGAGGTGGGCTGTTAGAACAGAGGTGACATCGATGTGTTTTATAAATGTATGAACCGGAAGCTTTCGAGGATCCTATTGAGGAGCACGATGAGGACTACGATGAGGATGACTATGATGAGGACAATGATGAGGATGCCTATGATGAGGATGCCTATGATGGTGATGATGTAGAGCCAGAATCCCGCCAACTAATCCACCGAGCCAAGGAAATTTATCGTACCTACATGCAGGGCTCTCTTGGCCAACTAGCGGCAGTTGGCGCTCTGATTACTCTGTTTACGACGAAGGCTGGCGAGACAGTCTGCAAAATTGCCAATGATTGCTCTCCATGGAGTTGAGAAGATCTCTGAGGCTATTCCAGCCATCGCCTCGGGGGTAGGCACACTCTTTGGTGTTGCCCGTCCATGGCTCCCATAGGTTGCGATAGTACTCGCAGTCATCTGGGCTGCCGAACATTTAAAACATGCTATATAATATATATATAATATATATATATACTTCTCTGTATGACCTGGTCAAGTCCCTTAACTGGCAAGCCTTTGTCGATAAGCTACCCTTCAGTGACAGCGCTAGCACCGCAGAGATTAGACAGTAGTGTTCACAGGTAGTCGAGGTGGTGTTCAGCCACGGGGACCGCTGTCGGATGAATGACGGTTGTCTGTCTAGAGTTTACCCGAGCTGTACAGGCGAGGACAGGTGTAGACGTCAGCGATGAAGTCCGAGAGTTCACCCGCGGTCTCTCTTAAAGATCTCTATTACCGACCCGGCGGCTATTATCTCTAGGCCTCACCAGCTGCTTGACGCTGCACGTCGCAAGGTCATAGATTCACCTTGGAGATTGTTAACCAGTGGCTTACCAGGCAGTATGCACACTTCAATGAACCTGTCCCGAACAGAGTCCATCAGGCTGATGTGCTGTTCCTTCCACATGATCGGGTCTGTTCCAGAGGAACATGCAAGACCTACAAGTACGCCCTCACCATCGTTGACGTCGCCAGTAGATACAAGGCGGCAGTGCCTATCACGGATAAGTCCGAGGGTCAGACGGCTGCCATCGTCGAGCGGTGGAACCGGACACTGACAGAGGATGTTCCCACATCAGTATGCTCAGGAGATGGCTGTCGCTGTCCCGACTGGCAGTCGTTCCAGGGTATGGGTGAGAGGGTTTCCCATCGTGGTGGAGATCCAATGCCGAGGTTACTAGGCTGATAGGACAGAAGCCTGTCAATGCCATTCAGCGATCTTCTGTGTCCCTACCGTCGGAATGACTGTACTCAGAGGATAGACTTCCGTCCGATTCCCTGGTTCGGTATTTGTATGAGGCTAGCGAGTTGGAGGGTGGAAGTAGGCGGGCGACTGACCCCAACTGGTCGATAGATGTACACACGATTGACAGGTATGTGGATACGGCTGGACAGCCTACGCTGTACTACCTGGCATGCCAGCACGGAGTGCGGAGCAGTCCTAGGCGGCCGTTTGTATGAGAGGAGCTTCAGCTTATCCCTACAGACACCCAGCTACCTCCACCGGGAGTGCTTATGTCGAGTAGACATCCTCCACTGACTATTGGTTGATGTCACATGATGCTCATACATTAACCAGCAGCTCTTCAATATTCCTTTGGAGTTGCGGGATGCGTGGCATCCTTGTGACCATAAGTCAGGGTGTGAATACCATCGGGAGCGATCCATCGCTTTGTGTCTGAGGTGTGTCTTGTTTTAGTAGACCCCGTAGAGTTGGTGACCCTCACTTCGCAGCATGTTCATACCATGGAGGAAGACCTTTCGCTCAGAGGCATTCCTTGTACTGCTCATGGCGAATCTGTCTAACCACAGCCCTGCGCAATCCTTTGCCTTCTTGATTTCCTGCTCATCTGACCGCTTGATGGAGTACAAATTCTGGTGCAGGCCAACAAACTCCTGGATTGGCACCCAGGCACACTCATCCGTCATCTTGCCCAAGACCTTCTTGTTGGCAGTACTGTGCAGCGAGTGTGTTACTGGGTAGTCGCTTGTGTCATAGAGGTTGCTCCTCACAGCCATATCAGCATAGACATCCTCAGTCTGGATCTCCAACAGGAAGCTGGCAGGGTCTGTGTACAGGAGCTCACAGTTGAAACCATATAGTTGCTTCAGCTTGTTGTAGTAGAAGTCATACATCTGGTGCTTTGAGAGATCCAGGATGCACATTCCCACATAGACAGGGCGGCTCAGAAGCAGGCTCGTCTTGTACATGTGGAGAGCAGCTAGATCATCATCGAACACCTTCGCACGGGAAAGGTTAGGCTTGGCTATTAGGCAGCGCAGCTTGTCCTCCTCGGATGACCATACTAGCTTGACATCCACTCGCTTGTGCAAGTTCTCCATGGTCTTACCGAAGACAGAGTTATTCATCCACTTGTAGAGATCCTTCTCAAAGTCACTGTTGGCCTTCTTACGGAGCTCTGTGTTGAGTCGGATGTAAGGCTCCACCCACGGTGACTGATTGAAGCGTAGAGCCCTGTGTATTTTCTTCAAACTCATACCAAGGCTGAGGTAGAGCTTTAGGTTGCAGTAGTGTAGGACATAGCGCTCTTTGTCTCTCAGGTTAGGCACCAGTTTTTCTGCTGTTGTCTCTGGTATCGACTCGCCCAATGCACACTGATACTCTGAGAGGCACTCTCTCTTCACCTTCATCCATTCAGGCGCCAGTGGGTAGGCATTGTGCATGTCATGCAGCTCTTGTGGGTATTCAAGGCCAACCTCTAGGATGTAGCCCTTTTCATCATCATCAGGATGTTACATGTATTCTTTATGGCTAGCAATGAGTCATCAACGTCCTGTTCTGTAGGAACGACCCACTCAAACCCACCCCAGTCGGTAGGCGTTGGCTCATTGCCCAGCCATAGAGATTGTTAGCATCCAGATACATGTGGCTTGTCGGCTGTTGTGGATTATAGCTACATGTATGCACACCATGTATGCCACAGGCTAATGGGTTGTTTGCCTTAGCATAGTCCTTTCTCTATGAAGAGATGTATGTCATACTCAGTGAGGACCTCCAGCTCCACACCTGTCTTCCTTAGAAGTGCATCCCAGCTCAACACCGGGCTCGTGTAATAGTGTGCTGGGTCCAGATGATACTGCTGGATGCATGTGATGTGGAAATTTTCAAAGACATCTGCAAGGAGCAGTGTCAGACCGCAGATAGAGGTCATGATAGTCTCCCATGGTCTGGCAGCCGAACTGGGCTCAGACAGCATGTGCGTGGTTGTAGTCGCTGTCAGATATTACCTTGCCAGAGAGTTTACTGTAGAAAGCAGCTTGAGGTGGGAGAGAGGTCTCATTGAAATGGTGCCACCCATCCATGCACTCATAGGGATATACACCTTTGCGGAGCCGGAGCTCATGCATGGCAGTGATAGGTTCATACTGTTTTGTAAGTGGGAACGTTGTGGAACTAGCTACCAGCTTGTCAAGTGATGCTGAGAGGAACTGGGCCGAGTCAATGAACCGCAGCCGACGGAGGCTGAAGGAGATGTACTTCTCCATATTGTTGGGGATGCAGTTGATCTGTCCCTCTGTTTGGGAGATGGCCTGCATGATGAGCTGAAAATCATACCCACGCAGGTTGTGGAACATGACTGGGATGGTGGTGGCTTGTCGTCCTGATGAGTTGAGGCGCAGCTTTAGATTTCACACATTGTGTGCTGCTCCCCGGTAGAGACCAGTGATGTGGCAGTGATCTCTGACACTATCTATGACCCCGGCATGAATTAATGGTCTGTCGCACACATGGCAATTGACTGCGGTTTTATGAGCTCGCCAGTCCTCTATAGTCATCTCCATCGGCCTAGGGTGGGCAAGCACGGCCGTTATCTTCTCTTCCTGTGCCAACCGGTCCAGGAAGTGCTTAGCTGCATCTTCTCCTCGATACAGCACTGGTGGTTCACTGACACCGTCACAGCGAACCAGAATGTATGAGAACCCACAGATCCCATGGTGTTGGGTTTTCTGTGTGCTGTTCTGAGCCGGATTCGCCTCTGGCCCCCTCAATCTTGGTTGTTAGGGCTTTAAAGTCGGCATAGATGATGAATGGCACCTTGAGTTGCTTGTGGTAGTTGGTGAACTGTAGTATCTTCCTGTCCTCTGTAGGCATTCTTATGCGCATTGGGCTGTCACTGATACCACAGCACTTCGGTTTGTGCTTGATGAGGTCTTCGCGAGAATAACAGCAGCGACACCACTCGCAG
The DNA here is from genome assembly GCA_034401795.1 of Chaetoderma sp. LZ-2023a. Classification (NCBI taxonomy): domain Eukaryota; kingdom Metazoa; phylum Mollusca; class Caudofoveata; order Chaetodermatida; family Chaetodermatidae; genus Chaetoderma; species Chaetoderma sp. LZ-2023a. Next base: position 183,887,395 of record CM067369.1, on the reverse strand, counting down.
AAGTGCTTTCTCCCGATATGCCGACTCTGATCATGGAGCAGATGATTCAGGTCCTTAACCTAGGTATAGTGTTGCTTGCCGCCCTTCTCGATAGGCAGCAGATTTATCCTTGGAATGTCTGGGTCAGCGTCACTCAACTGCAGTGGGTAGACACCCTTATCATGCCCGAATACATTAATGGCCCGGCCATTCTGCCGCTCAACATGCTTAAGCTGGTGGAGAGGGGTTGGAGAGTCTACACTGCTGAAGTCAAGGGTGTCCCAATGCCCTAAATACTTCGATGTCCGCTGGGGATTACTGTCTGGTGGATAAGCAGCAGCCAAGAGAGACCAGCCAAGACAGTGGTCATCATTGTTCTGGACATTAACCACGGCACGTTTTCGCTTAATCGAAGCAGGGAGATCGATGTAGGACCCACAGCGTAGTGGTTGATATCTGGCGATGTTGAGGTACTATGCATCTACCTGGTCAACTGTCCAGGCAGACCCCTCGCGGGTGTAGTTCTCAAGGCCTTGCAGCACCCTGGCTTTGGCCTCCTTCACAGCCTCGCTAATATCGCTTGCCTTCAGGATGGATGCTGCTTAGACCAGAATGGGGGAATTTGTGGTGACCTCTGTCCCATGATTCTTCTTGTGAAGGGTGATCTTGAGAGCAAGGCTGAACTTCACCCTCTTCAGGTCGAGGACCTCTTCCACCAACTTCCTCTCGATCTTGTCCAGGTTTTTATCCAGGAAAGCTGTTGGATCTTCTTCCCCATGTCCAGGAAGTTCTCCGCGGGGCTGGGGTTGGCTTCTCAGAAGTGGTTGGTAGCTTCCTGCGTGGTGTTGGCTTCTCGGAAGTGGTTGGTAGCTTCATGCATGGGGCTGGGGTTGGCTTCTCGGAAGTGATTGGTTGCTTCCTACGTGGTGTTGGCTTCTCGGAAGTGGTTGGTAGCTTCCTGCGTGGGGCTGGGGTTGGCTTCTCGGAAAGGAGAGCTGCCAGGTTTTCGGCATAAGTGGTACGGCTAATAAGCCCCTGCTGCAACAAGCTTGCCAAATTTTTAAGTACTTCATCAATGTCCACAGCAGGTATTTATCTATACAGTTGCGTTTCTCTAATATGGGGATTTTTTATGGTATCAACCTTTACTAATAGTGGATTTGTAGTGCAAGTTTTGCACTTTCCTGGCGTGAATAAACTTATGATGTCGTAGGTCTAAATGGAAGTTTTGTACTTGCCAGGCATGGTCTGAACTCGGTAAATGCCTGATGGGGGCCCACCGGGGGGGTTGGGGTGGGCCCTACATTATAAAACACATCACAGCCAATACATATATATGTTGCCTCTGTTCTAACAGCCCACCTCCCTCCTGTAGCCGCCGATCGGTGATCCATGACTCACATCACTAGGCTTGCACGATTTTTGCTTTGAAACATCGCGATCAATTTTATATAAAAAATTGCGATTTTCGATTAAATCGTAGGTCCAAATTCCCAAAAGTATAAAGTGGGTGGGGGTGGGGGTGTAACATGACTCGTTTCTAGAAAAAGTTGAAATAAATGACAAAAATAGCACGAAATTAGAACACATTTTCATGCAAGGAATTCTTACCATCCTACCTTATATCCATCATCGCGGGAGTGAAATTATTAATTGGGACTGCCTAAATATTGCGTATAGTTTAATAAACATTATTTATTTCATCAAAATTTGAGATAAAATATCGCCGAGAAAATATATAAATTACATGTATCAGCTTCTGCTTATAGCCTCCCTTTGTAGGACGAGTTTAGGTCATTACCGAAGTAATGCGAAGACGCTAAAATTAATACCCGGGGAGATACTGCGCAATTCACATACATAGGACGGTAGTTTTGAGTAGGTACGAGTGGAACGGCGTAAACTCGTCCTATAGTGCAGTTTATAGTTGCTTTCAGCATGTACGAGTTACATTTAAGAGTAATCAACAGAACGCACAGTTCAAAATCAAACAATTTGGAATGCTGTTGCTTTATTTTCTTTAATTTGACATGACAACCGAATCAAAAAGGTAAAAGTATGACATTTTTGACGATTCTCCGATTTTTCCTCAATTACATCGTAAAAATTGCGATTTAAAAAATAAATCGAACTTCACGATTAAATCGAAAAATCGTGCAAGCCTACCCATCACATTCTGTTTTGAAACACTCCATTTATAACTACTCCTGGTTGAGGATGTGATGAAGTCGTATAGGCATATGGAGGCATGTAAGCAAGTATAAAAATCTTATTCTGGTGGCTACATGTAAATGCAGAGTAGTTGATTTAGCATGTAGTGATTGAACGGTATAGATGTTTGTGGTGTAATAACAACTCCTGAGCTGAAATTGTGCATTATTTTTATTTTTTCTTGTCTTCGATCTTGTGTTTCGGTTGGGAATCTACGTAAAACAAAAACATTAAATTGGTCGGACCGTATTATAAAGCCTTTATCCTGTTGGTGTATTATAATGTGAGCCAAATGGAACCAGTCGCTTTTGGGATACAGCTTCAGACATACAGACCGAAATGCAATAGCCTCTTTCTACTTACGTGTCACGGTACAACTACACAAAGTAATACTTCTAAAACTTAAATTGTTCTCCGTATTAAGCCGGTGCGTAGGTGTTTATGGTGGAAGGCATCAAGTTTTTCTAGAGTTGGCTTTGGAGCTGCTCAGCTGTTACAGTTATACACCATCAAGGATACGCAGGTTGCATTGTATAAATGAAGTCTTTTTATCAAGGGCATCTTTGATCTAGAAATCCATAGCGGGGGGGGGGGGGGGGGTTTGGTCTTGTAGAACTTTCCCGCTCAGATTTCGATGCAGCAGCAAGGTAACAGGTGAAAAGCACAGAGGATAGACCATCTCCCTGTGAGGAGCCGATTGATGTCTCAAATTCTACAGACTTCACTGACTTGACTCGTACTTCAGCTTGGTGTAGCAGTCTCACTAGCCGTAGCTCATCTTAATTGCAACTGGCCTGGCGTAGCACATCTAGGATCTTCGAGCTTTAATTGTGTCGAAGGCTCATGACATGTCCAGTGTTTGGACATGACTACCGACACAAGCCTGCGTTGAGCCCATACCATGTCTGCGCAGCTGATTCCACGTTTGAAGCCACTTTGACATGATCTGGTAACGTCATCGATCTTGACTCAAATGCGGCATAAAGTAACATTGGATAGGATTTCCTGTATGCTGTTGAGGAGCACAATGGGCTGCAGATTGGTTGGGGGAGAGGGGGGGAGGGGGGGAGGGGGGCTTCTTGGGCTTGGGTACTTGACTATTCTGTTAAATTTTCAAAAAAATAGTTTTACTTGGTCCGCAAATGCATGGATATGCCAAAAAGACCCAGGTGGAAAGGCCGATTTTATCCAGCTTGACCAGTATAGGGTCAAGAGTTAAACAGCCAGTAGCTTTAGGTACAAATTGCAAACATATTTCAGACAACAACAAAACTATGTACGATTAACAATTAACTAACAGTTTGAAATTTTTCATTGACATCAGATTTTGTTCTAAAAACCTTCATCAAGAAAATAACATAATTTTAAAACAACTAAACCAACCATTACAGATACACGTAGGTATGCATTTAAATAATTTAGAAAACAATTTTGGAGGCAACGATTTCCAGCTACTAGAGTTTGCCAATATTTAACAGAATACTGCCTCATTAATGAAATACATGTAACTTGCTATCTGATCTGCAGGCACATTGAAGGAGTACATGTACCAGGTTTTCAGTTTTTAACCCTTTAATGTCTAAATTTGGTCAAGAAAATCTAAATATATCCTTATTGAATGGTCACTTACATGCGAAGAAGTCTTTTTGAAAACTTACCACTGGAATGTCTGGCTCGGTTACCGACCCCGTCATTTCAGTGGTAAAACTTCAAAAATGGTCTACTCTTGACTTGCAAATGGACATTCCTCAAGACCGCTGCAGAGGGCGGTTTTGGCCGGCTTCGTCACAAAAGGGTTAACATACAAGGATATCTATTTTGGAAAAATATGGGATTGTATCACAATAGAAAGGGTTCGCCTAAGTCATGTATTTTGCCACCCATCTCGAAATGCTCTGCAATATGGCAATGGTAATGGTAATGAAGAGATCCATTTCTAGCTTTACCCTGCCCATTTCTATCTAAACTACACCATACAAGTATATGTAGGCTCAACTGTTAAATATTTTAACTTAGTTTCAAAATATTCAACAGAATGGCTATTACACACAGTTTGTACACTTCATGACACTCATTTTCATGATAGAATTATGTGTCATTATGACTGACGTCAACTAACTAGTGATGTAATGGATTATGACATCAGATACTTCAGTGTAGGCTTACCTGATTATGCAATTTTTGTAATTGTAGTCATTTTAGATCAATAATTGTGATTATTTTATTAATCATAGATGTACTCATGGGGGTACGTTGGGGAGGCATAGTTTTCCAAACCGCTAGTATTGACAATACATGAAAAGAACTACAACTTTTACTTCAAAGGGGAATTCAGCACTAACATAACAGTAAATTGATATCTCTCAGAAGAGACCACTAAAAATGCCTCCAGTCTAATTGCCAGACAGTAATAGGTATTCAGAAATAACAGTTAATATGCTAAATTATAAACATTAGATTATGATTCCTGAACACGTCGATACAACTTGCTGAGACCTGAATGGCCCAAGAGAAAAGAAAATTCAGATGTGGCCACACACACACACACACACACACACACACACACACACACACACACACACACACACACACACACACACACACCACACACACACACACACACCCCCACCCCACACACACACACACACACCCACACACACCCTCCAATTCATAGGACAAAAAACAATGGTGGATTTCAACAGTTTGATGTTTTCTTTCATTAAAAACAAGCCACAACATAAGTAAAATAGATATAAAACAGTATTTACCACCATTTTTCACATTCATGTGGCTTAGGTTCACAGGAAATGTAAGACGACTTTACATTTTGAAAAACAACTATCTTGGATATAGAAAATTCTCAAATATTCGATTATTTGGTTCTGTGATTGTCCATGATCATATTTTTAAAAACTAATCGAATAATTGTGCAAGCTTACATGTACTTGAGGGACAGATTGGATCTCTCCATTCAGCGGCCAATCAGGTACAAACTAAATATTTTACATTTATTTTACAATGTCACTGCACATACATGCATCATAAACTATAACAATTATACTTAATTTCAATAATCGACTGTAAGAGTACTTAATACAAATCCGACAAAGAGATAACAATTTATAACAGACAATCTCCTGGATAATATACATTGGATTCCTGATGTAGCAATCGCACTACTAGTAAATACTGTCGAATTGTCCCTTTAGAGAGTCGATTAGATAGATAATTTATATAGTGAGATAAATTGTCAACAGAGATAGGTACAGGTTGAATTCTCATGCCGTCACAAAATGTTAAATAGGATTTCAAATGAGAGGCATAAGTTTTCCTTGTCGACTTTGACATAAATGCAAATGCATGAGGTGTGATGGTTTCAGAACCAGGATTATGTTCCACAAAAGTTGCCTGCAGGTGGTCATCTGCAAAAAGAAACGAAAGCTCACTTGAATAGCTATAGGACTAGAGTTCCTGCTAGCGTCAACTTTCATACCACTCTACACTAAGATGGTATGAATGCTTACAAACAAATCAACACAATCTGGTCATTGCTGTATGACTTAGATATTGTGATCATTTCAGACAATTCTGTAAAGTTCTTTGTCCCGTGAGAACTGCTTCATCGCCTCTGACGTTGTTAAGTTCATTGCATTTCTGCTGTAACTATCATCACATAATTCCTGGTAGTCATACCGTCTGTTGCTGGAGCTCACCCTGGACTAAATATTCAGCATAGGTAACATTGATACACCCATCACAGCTTCGCAGATTAGAAAACAAAAATCTTATATTTCTCTATCTCAGACACGGGGATATTTGCTATGCTTATCTATTACATTGCTTCATCCATATTCATAAATTCTGATAAAATTTTGTCCGAGTGATAGACTACTTGAACTATATACATATATAAGAGAGACTTTGATGTTGATCTCACTCTCAACTGACATGACTAAGCTTAGAGCGCAAATATGGCTGCATATAACATGGTTAGTTCCACACAGGGTTAATACAATTGTAAGTACAGTGCCCAAAATGTGGGTCGCACTAAGATGGTAAGACCCACATGTACTGTCATGACTGTAATACTAGTATAGGTACTGTAACTAGTACAACAACTAGTACTAACTTCCGTGAACTGGTCGCAGGTATTTCTAATTACTATCTGAAAGTGCGCTTCATCACAGATATATGGCTTGATTATTATTTACTCAGCAAAATATCTGCATTATAAACTTGTTTCAGCATGTTCAGTGATACATTGCGCAACAAAAGATAACCTCGTCACTTCTACATATAGATTACAATCTCTCATTAACATGTTGAGCGAACTATGAAGTGTTTACCTATATGTGTCTCAGGTGACAGGTAAGATTCATTGTGCACCTGTTCCTACAACGCATTACATGAGCAACTTTAATCGATGTGTTCAGGGCACAGATGAACATTTTGTTGTACATGTATGCACATAGATTTTTATATTATAACAAGAGACCCAAGCGCCTGTGACGCTCATCGGGACAATTAGTATTTGAATCATTTGCATTTACAGACATGATGGATAATTTTCGGAAAATCCAAGATGGCCACCCAACAAATAAATTCTCATTTAATTTCTTGAAGACTCGTCATAGGATCGTTCCACCCAAGTTTGGTTGAAATTGAGCTGTTGATCAAGAAGTAGTATAGATTTAAAGGCTTGTTGGAAATTGTTGGAAAATTGAAGATGGATGCCGAAAAAATTAACCAATCAAATTCCTGTATACAAGTTTGGAAGCATAGAACCATAGGATAATTCCAGCCATGTTTCATTCAAATCTGGCCATTGGTCATGTTGGTTAAGGAGTAGCGTTTTAAAGGATTTCCGAAGAATTTGTGAAAATCCAAGATGGCTGTTGCCAAAAAAATCTACCAATCAACATTTTTATTAGAAATCTTGAAGCCGATCACTATAGGACCATTATACCCACGCTTCTTTGAATTCAGGCTATTGATTTTGAGGACCAGTACCACTTTAAAGGATTTCTGGATAATACAAGATGGCCACCGGAAAAATTGACAATTCAAAATGCCCGTATACACGTTCTAAACCCTACCCGTCTTAGGGTCCTTCAGCTGAGTTTGCTTAAAATCGACCAAACTGTTCATGAGTGGACATTTAATTGATTTCCCAAAATTTCCTGAAATTCCAAGATGGCCCTCGGACCAATTCTATACAAGTTCTGACGCCTACAACAATAGGGTTCTTCTACCCATGTCTTGTTGAAATCATCCAATCAGTTAATGATGTGTACCTGCCATTTTTTTTGGAAAATTTAAGATGGATGCCGAAACATTTACCAATAAAAATTCTGTATACAATTTCTGAAGCATAGACCCATAGGGTTGTTCCACCCAAATTAAGTTGAAATCCACCAAGTGGTTAATGAAGACTTAAAATTTCCAGAAAACTTTTCATAAAATTTAAGATTTTACCCAACAAATTTATCAATCAAAATTCTGTATACAACTTCTGAGTTCTGACATGTCTGAAGCGTACACCCATAGGATCCTTCTAGCCAAATTAGGTTGAAATCTGTCAAGAAGCTAAGGAGATACGGTTTGACACTTTCCGTAAATTGTTTTTTACAGAATCTAAGATTTTCACCCCAAAAATTTACCAATCAAAAATATGAACAGGAGTTTTAGCCCCTACCTCCATGGGGTCTTTCTATCCAAATTTGGTTGAAATCTGTCACGAAGCTAAGGAAGAGATACATTTTGACACTTTCCGGTAAATCTTTTACAAATTGTAAGATTTTAACCCAAAAAATTTACCAATTATAATTCTGAATAGAAGTTATAGACACTACCACAATAGGATCCTTCCAGGCAAATTAGTTGAAATCTGTCAAAAAGCTAAGGAGGAGATGCATTTTGACACTCGGTTTTCGGCAAAAAGAATTTGACTAATCAAAAAGTTGAATAGAATTTTTAGAGCCTGATTATAGCCAAATTTGATTAAAATCCACTAAGCGGTTTATGAGTAGGGCTTCACGCTATTAGAAAAATGAATATCAGTATCGATATCAATTTTCATACTGGTATACCTTTAATACTGGTATTATTCCGATGGGAAAATTGGAGGGAGGCTTGAGACTAGTATGATTCCATATTCAACATATATACATGTATCGGTGCTGCTTATAGTCGCCGCAAATTTCCACAATAAAACGAAAATATTACATGAATCCTGATTTTAAACACTAAATTTCAACTGTCTTCAGTTAAATCATATCCCAAAACAACTGACTCTCCCAAATTGTTCCAACCATATGCTGCGAATACATAGGCCTAACCTCGCTCTCGTTAGAGTAGCTTGTATTCATCGAGATCTAATGATACCCGCCAACATAAGAAGTGAATAAAACTCGCGGGAATTGAGAAGTTTTTCTCATATTGTCGGGTTCCTCTTTACTTAGGCTTTTGGGCGGTCACTACAAAGGCGCATAATTCCGGGAAATCGCTGACTAACCAGGCTGTAGTAATTGATACAAAGTATCAGTCAAAATATCATTTCATATTATGATTTTTTAGCAAACGGGCCGAAATTATAAAATATTAGCGCAGGAAAAGATAGGTTTTAAACATTTTTAACCATCCGATGTTCTATGATGGTAATTAAAATAAGTTTTATTCAATTTTTTGGCGAGAAGTGCATTCTTATAAGTATGCAACTTTCGTAGCCGCAATCGTTAATTTATCAATGACTCTAACACTAGCCTCAAAACAGCAATTTGACAGCTCTGGATAAATAAGAAAAGCGTGATCGTTAAATACAGGTAAAATATCATTTTCCCATACGAAGAGCAGTAACTTATATCACTAGACATCTATATACTATTGTAATATTACTAATGGGAAGCAGATTATCCGCCTAACAAAATGTTATACCGGTTTTATCTTATATCTCGATATTTCAGCATCAGCAAAATCATATCGGTATGACTAACGGTATAGCTATGATACTGGTATTCGATATAATATTGGAATATCATGAAGCCCTATTTAGGAGGTTATGCATTTTAAAGCAATAGTTGAAGGATGGATGAGGGACCATCACCATGGCATAAACTTATTCGCCCATGGCCAGATGAGCAAATGATGTAATGATTTGCACTTTAATAAATTGTTCATGCTCATTACATCCAAGTATAAATACATGTATACAAAAAATTTATTATATATGACTACGAGTGACTGCTTTCTGCGAGTGGTCTGGGTTACATTTTTTAGATCTGATCACAAAACACAGCAAGTTGGTGTTATGGCATCCTCTGCATGTCTGATGCGTGATGTCACCTAGTACTGTTCATTTTCAATTATTTGAGTAAATGATTAATCAACAGTTCAAATGATCAATTAACCCTTTAACCCTCAAATTTGTTAAAGACAATTTTATTTTTCTCATATAAAATGTCCATTTGTGGACCAGTTATCACTTATCAGTTATCAAGCTAGTTATTCCCGTGATAAATTTTCAAAAATAGTCTTCTCATGGTCTGCAAATGGACATTTCCCAAGAGTAGTTTTGAAGCTGTCTTTGAGTGATAAAGGATTAATCGCCCATTGAGAGATATTCCTGTCATATTTATATATATTTGTAGGTGATACAGACCCAATATGACAACCTATTTATGATGTTTCGGAAATTAATGAGCCTAGACACTGTTGCTAACAATGGCTGCTAGTCAAGATATTCAACAGCTTTCTTTTATGCTTGAACTGAAATTGAGATGGATGGCGATTCATCGATGAATGGCTACATATTTGTAAATATGTCATTAAGTGAAAGAACTAGACATGATTCTCGTGCAAGCCTCTTAACCTGACTTTAAACTCAGTGAAAGAACAAAAATGGAAAGTTCTTTCTGATTATAACGAGTAGTCTGTTGAATATTTAGAAAATAATTTGACTTGTAGATGCCTATGGCAAATTAGTTTCAAAATATTCAACACTATTTCTATATACATGTAGCTGTCTTGAAATTCAAACATTAGAATTTCAAGAATTAAAGGGCTTAATATCCGTAATCATGAATGCTTGTTTATTCGCAACAATAGATCTCTATGCCTTGTTTATTCGCAACAATAGATCTTTATGCCTTTACATAAGTACATGTAGGACTAAGGTCATACCTACATCTATGACATTACACAGCTTTAATGTACAATACGGCTACATCCATACATGTCACTTTGAGTTTGTTTAGCGCATAAAAAAAGCTATTCATAGTTTTACACCATGAAAAATGCATGGAGAAGAATTTTCTATGATGAGCTTCAGTCAACACACTGTCACACATTAACCTATTTTGGATACACGACACTTCTTTAGGCTATGATGTATTGATGCACAAAATTTGGGAATCTACATTTGTATATAATGTGAAACGGTCTTGAAATAATGGTCTGGACAAAAAATGTTCTATGAAGTTCAATGAAAAGTGAAAAATATGTCACACTGACCTACTTTTGATATATGACACAAGGTTAGCCTACAATACATGTATCCACACTCAATCCCTTTGCTAATAATAGCCAATAAAATATGTTTAAAACAAACATCTACAGACCAAGTTTGACTAAGGTATCAGGTCTACACAAAACCTCTTGAAATTAAAGCCATGTCAACGATTTTTTTATGATATTCAGTGAACAGTGAAAAGTCAACCACACTGACCTACTTTTGATAAGGGACATTTAGCCTACAATACATCCATAAGCTTGGTTACTGTAGAGATGAACGATGTCAAAATGTGCTCCTTGAATAATTTACTGCATATTGAGTACAATGCTACAATTTAACTCTGACCTAGGTGGTACGTAGGTTATGGCCAGTGGTACACACAAACCCACACACAAAGTTAGAAGTCAATAGCTCTAAATATGATGAAGCGTACCACCATTTGTACTTAATATCTTCCCCATTGGGCCCCATAGTTGAGAAAATTTTCAACTACATTTTTGCAATGCGGTAATTAGATGTTGAACATTATGATCAGGTTTGATATAATCCATCTAGAAATAATGAAACATGCCACCATTGTGAACAATGCACAGACAGACACAATCGCGGATGTCAGGTACATCGCTATTAGCTCATCTAACCTACAAGTCATCCAAGATAAAAATGAATATAAATTGTTAGCATAATGGAGATCCATTCCATCACTCTTGCAAGTATATGATGTCATAATCAATGACATCACATATAGGCTGGCGGACGTCACAATCAAAATGTGTAATAAATGATGTATCTGGCTCGTTATTTATGTGTAATAAATGATGTATCTGGCTTCGATATGAACATTTAATTGTCAGTCACATGTACGAATTGTATGTTTTTGATGAATTTACTATTTACCGTAACAGTCTTTGAATATTTTAAAAATAATTTGACTGGGCAACAACAGCAACCGGTCAAAGTAGTTTCAAAATATTCAACAGCTTACCTGTATAATTAACCTGAAAATGGGATTCTGGCATTGTCTGGGAAGTCAGGCTTCACAGTATATAAATCGATCCCAACTCGCATCAAATGTGGGCGGAGCTTGGCTAGAAATTGGCTGTGCAAGACTATGACTGGATCCCTCTATTGACATGATTGATTTAAATGAACATAACTGGTCAATGAAATAATGAGACACCTGTTATCAAGAGAAATAAATTGCAAAAGGAACAAACATGACAATCAGAGATTACTGAAATAAGGTTTGCTGAACACCTTGAAAATACATCCCTAGTACAGACAAGGGTAATGGTGTCAAACATCCCGCCAGTAGAACCTGTGCTAGCATCAGGAAATGGAGCACAATTTTCATAATGGTCCTTTCCAGATTTAGCAATGCCCCGCGCATCTCCAGCTAAGCTCCACTCACACCTCGCTTGTGTTGCGATCAATTGACTATCAATTTCCAGAAAACTATAGAGGTAGAGTTGAATTTTTTTTTATGGCAGCAACAGCGCCCAGTCAAATTAGTTTCAAAATATTCTACAGAATGTTTATTAAATAGCTAAGGCATACAATTTGTACATGTCAGACTATTAAGCGTTTAAGGCAGACTAAATCTTGTCAATCATGCTGTAATTGATTATGACGCCATTCTACATGTCAGGTAGTTGATTATGACATCATGTGATGGATGGATAAACTGGAAAGGTCAATTTGGTCACCTTGATCTTTGACACATGTTTGAACTACAAAATCAAAAAGGTTCTTTGGACAACCAATGCCAACATCCCAGGGCACCTATGTTTGATGAGAATTCCTTTGAAGACATGTCAGTGAATTTGAGTTATCATTCGGAAACACAGTAAAATTTCCTTAATTGGATTTCCGTAATTGGGTCAACATGAACTTGAACTTTGACCAATTGATCAAACAACAATTCCGCCAAATTAAATGTCTCGCCTGTCTCGTTTGTCAGTGACTTTGACCATTGACCTTGTGACCTCAATGTTATCATGTTTCCTAACATTACAGGTAATCATGTGTACAAGCTTAGTTCCATTTTAGTTCCAATATGATTAACCAATCCTGAAATTTAAATGTAAATGATTTGTTAAATGGAAAAACCGTACGTTGAAAAGTTTAAATCAGAGGCCAAATAGCAATGTTATAATGGCCTTGATCTTTGACCTAATTACCTCACTATCATGCTGCCTCAGGATGGTATATGAAACTGTGTCCAAGTTTGGTTCCAGTAGGATTAAGCAATCCTAAAACACAAAAACTTAACAGTGGAAATACAGGCATGACTGCGGTCAAATATCATGGCTATGATGACCTTGACCTTTGTCAACTGACCTAGTAATGTCCTTATCAGCACGCAGCTTCCTTATTGTATACGGATTCATGTGTCCAAGACTAGTTCTGGTAGAATTAAGTAATTCCGAAATAAAAATATAAATGATTTGCTAAATGGAAAAACTTATAGCTGAAAAATCAGAGGTGAAATAGCAAGGTCAGAATGACTTTGACCTGTGACAGAGTGACACCACTGTCACTATCCTGCATCCTCTTAGTCTAAGCAACCATGAACGAAAGCTGTTTTCCATTAGGTTTAAGCAGTCCCGAAATATACCCTGATAAGATTTGCTAAAATGCAAAAACCATTGAAAAAACCTGTTTTGTACACAGTGTCCTTGACCCTTCACCTTCTTAACTCATTATCATCATGCTGTTTCCTAGCAGTATAGGCAACCGCCTAGCAAAGTTTTGTTGCAATAGGATTAACCAACCCTGAAATATAAGCTGGGAAGTTTTGCTATCACATTACCGTGACCTTCACCGTTGACCGTGTGACCTCATTATCTTCATGCTGCTTCCTAACAGCATAGGCAATGACATGGCCAAGTTAACATGTAGTTGCAATAGGATTAATCAATCCTGAAATATAAGATGAAGTTTTGCTAAACGCTAAAAAAAACCCAGACACCCCCTTGCGGGTTGGTCTGTTGTTTTATTAACCACTATAAAAACATACTTACCGTTCAATCACTACTTGCTAAATCAATTATCTGCATTTAGCTATCAGAATAAGATTTTTATGCCTGCATACACACCTCCCCATGCCTATTCCTCTTAACATGGACCCTCAACCAGGCTACTGGTTGAGTCCATCTCCAGCCTACTAACAGGTATAGACTGGTACCAGTCTATACTCACCTCAGTGACGCTTGTCGCTAAGCGCTCCTGCGCATTAGAGCCCGAATAGGAAACAGATTCACTTTTCTAAATTTAAGTGCAAAATATTTAAAGACTGATTCTCAAATCTTACCACGCGGGGTGGCTGAGACCGGGTCGTAGTGATTGAACGGTAAGTATGTTTTTATAGTGGTTAATAAAACAACAGACCAACCCGCAAGGTTAGTTAAAATCTTAATGTTACGAAAGAAGGAAGCTGCTGCACTCTGGTCTTTAAGATAAAATGAAGTAAAAGTAGATTCAGATTTCCAGCCTGCCACCTGCATGACCACATCTAAAGACGAACCGGAAAAAAGAGTGAAAGAAGTAGCCATGCCTCTAACGTCATGGGCTTTAATATGGGAGAGATTACTTTGATCCGGAGAAGCTATCTCGTAGCAAAGCTTAATCGTCTCACAAATCCATCTGGCAATCGTAGATTTTGAGACCGGCTTGGATAACTCTTCCGCGTAGGAAACCCATAAATGGGATGGATCGGCTCACTTAAAATCGGTTCGCTGTTTATAGGTTCTTAATGCCCTAACAGGACACCAAAATTTATCGGATGGCGAAAAAGACGACAAAGATTTTAAAATAATCTGACTAGCAGGAAAACGGTTAGACTGAGTTTTAGATAAAAAGTCCCTTCTGGGATATAAAACCAAACCATCACCTGAAACTATAAATCTATCCCTTTCAGCAGAAAGAGCATGAATCTCTGAACATCTTCTAGCAGAGGCAGCAGCAACAGGAAAAACAGCTTTGAGAGTTAAAAGCTTAAGACTGATAGAAGAAATAGGTTCAAAATGGCGACCTGCCAAAACTTGAAGAACCAAAGCCAAATTCCAGGAAGGTAAAGGCTTAGCAATCAGAAGACGAATATTACCTAGACCTCTAATAAAACTATCAAGAGTCTTAGTATCCTTGACATCGGCATTCAGAAGACAAGGAAGAGAAGATGCAAGAGAAAATCTATACCCCCTGACCGTATTAGCTGACAAATGTAAAGAGTCAAACAGATAAGATAAAAAATCTAAAACCTGTGGTATAGAAACAGAATCAGGCACGAAACCTTGGTCTGAACACCATCTACCAAAAATTTTAAGACGACCCTTGTAAACTCGACGGGTCGATTCCCTTCTGGCAGAGTCAATAATTTCCTGAGATCTTGAAGAAACTTAAACCTGGAGGCCTTCAGACTCGAGATTCTCCAAACGCACAGATTGAAGATTTCTGGATTTGGATGTACACAACGACCTCTTACTTGAGATAGAAGGTCCTGGGATACTGGAAGAAGACGAGGAAAGTCTACCAGAAGATCTAGAAGGTCTACAAACCAAATCCTTTTGGGCCAAAAGGGAGCTATCAGAAGACTCTCGCAAACTTGGTCCTTGACCTTCTTCAATACTAACGGAATCAGAACAGTAGGAGGGAAGGCATAAGCGAACATCCCTGTCCAGGACTGAGACAGGAAATCTACCGCAAGGGCTTGACTGTCCGGAAAAGGAGACATGCAAGAGGAGATCTGAGCATTCAGAGAGGTCGCGAACAGATCTACTAGAGGACGATCCAGAAGATTGAAAATCGATCTGACAACTGACGTCTTTAACTGCCACTCTGAGGGGGCGAACTTGCTGGGACGTGACAGTTGATCCGCCAGAAAATTCAAACTGCCTGGGACATGGGAGGATACCAGAGAGATCTGCCTCCTGCGGCACCACAAGAGAAGACTCCACACTTCTAAACAAAGGAGAGACGACCTTGTACCTCCCTGCCTGTTGACATAGGACACCACTGTCGAATTGTCCGACCGAATCGAGACTTTGAGACCTATCACAAATCTGTCCATGAAAGGAGAGCCTTCTTGACAGCCCACAACTCCAGAATGTTGATATGGGCTGTCGACTCCTCCAGGGACCAAAGGCTGGAAACTGACAGGGAATCCCAGACCGCTCCCCAACCCTCCTAAGAAGCATCTGTGAAGATAATCACCTGAGGAGGGGACTTTACCAGTGGAACACCCATCAGAAGCAGAGAACGGTCTTTCCAAAGATCTAGATGAGGGATCAAATGTTCTCTGATGGGAATCTGATGGTAAATGGAATGGACTGACTGCTTCCAAAGGGACATTAAATACATTTGGAATGGTCTTCTCATCAGCGCCGCCCAAGGAATCACCTTCTCTACGCTGACCATCAGTCCTATCACTCTTAAAAAGAATCTTGCTCTTAACCATTGGAGAAGAAGCGAGGATTTCCATTGCCACTGATAAAGCCTCTAACCTTGGATCTGAGGGGAAGACTAGACCCCGGGCCAGGTCGAAAGAAACGCCTACATGAGTAAAGATTAGAGAAGGAACTAGGCTTGATTTCTCTAGATTTAAAATCCACCCTAGATTGTATGCCAGACTGCAAACTTCTGGAAGAATACCTGAGAGAATTGAGGAAGACCTTGCTTTTACCAACCAGTCGTCTATATAAACGTGAAGATGGATAGAACGACTGTGTAAAATTCCTGCCACGGCTGAAACTAGACGGGTAAAAAGGAAGGGAGCCGTGGTCAGGCCAAAGGGCATGGCGCGGAACTGTCACACACGATCCTTGTAAGCGAACCTCAGGAACTTTCTGAAGGCAGGGTGAATAAGAACATGGAACTAAGCGTCCTTTAGATCGATGGAAGACGTCCACATTACCTGATCCTGACTGGAAATGATCTGGGAAATACTCTCCATCTTGAATTTGGGGGTGAGAATCATAAGATTTAACTTCTTCAAATTTATGATGGGATGCCAACCTCCTGTTTTCTTTGAGACTAAAAAGATGATCGAGTAGTATCCCGGGTCTACTCTCCAATGGGGAACTTCTTCTATTGCCTCTTTACAATCATGGATTCCAACTCCTCTTCCAAAGCCACCAGTTTTTCCGGATTAGAGAGAACCAGAGTCCAAACTGGGAAAAGGGAGAGAAGAGGAGGATGACGGATCCATGACGGAGCATAATCCCAAAGTATCTGAGAGACTAGCCAGATTTCTCCCAAAACAGAGAAAGGCGCCCTCCTACTGGCACATTGGGAAAACGGCACTGAACCGCTTGCTCCAAAGGGAGAAGAAGAAGGGGAGGGATGGGGAAGGGAAGAGAGAAGGTTGGACCTACCCGGGAATTGTCCAAACCTTCAAACTCTCTTTCCCTGAGACCCTCTAAAAGAAGAACGTCCTCTGGATCTGGAAGCACGGCGAGAAGGGGTCTGACCCTCTCTCGCCCAAGACGAAGGAGACTGCCTCCCTAAAGACCTCGAACGATGGGAGGAAATGGAATCGAAATGATCCTCCTCCAAGGATCGATCCTGACGATTAGACGAAGACAGATTGGAATTATGGATGACCCTAGAAGGATAAGCCCCAAATTGATCAGGTTTGAGACTCTTTCTTCTAGAAGAATCAGGACTTCTTACAGAAGAGACATCTCTCTTCACGGAAGGATTAGAAAACGAAATCTGAGCTTGAAGCTCCCTAGAGGCCTTCAAGCGCTCAGATTCCGCACGAATTAAATTTGGAGCTGACTGTCCAAAAAGATCAGTACCAAACGGGGACGCAACCACAAGATTCTGCTTCAACACACTAGAAATTCTAACCTCAGAGAGTTTCCTAGATCTACGTTTGGAAGTAATATAACCCAGACTTACAAACAGAATTAAGTGAACCACGAGACAAATCAGCCAAAGAACGAAAGACAGCCAAAGGAATTTGTTCACCCCGTTTCTTGAGCCTTAAGAACGGCCTCAAATAAAAGAGTAAGAAAATTAGAAGATTTAATCTGAGACCTACAAACAGACTCCCATTTGAACAGATCAGTAGTAAATTCAGGCTTAGAAGCATCCTTCAACTGAGATGAAAGAACCTCCCAAGCAGGACCAGAAAGAGACTGAGGAGAAGCAACCTTCAAATAGTCCTCCTTAGGAATTTGGACAGGAGAGTCATACTTAGAAATAAGAGAAAAGTCAGTGTTAAAAGAGTCATTAACGAAGAAATCTAGCATGTCGACCACTAGATTATCAATAGGAAGCACTTGAGAAGACGTGGAAGAATCAGAAGTAGAAAGAGCGGATCCGACAGGAGGATCCATAGCAAATTCCTCCTTAAGAGGAAGAGAGAGAGAGAAGATGCAATCCATCTGTGAGCCATGGACCCGTCTTCCGAAACGGCTCTAACTGGGCAAAACCTCTTCTGATCCCTGGCCCTGACTGACTTAGGAGCAGAAGGAAGAGAAGAAGGAAAAGGAGGAGGAGAAGAGGAAGAGATAATAGAGGAATCGCCTGATACTAAAGATTCACCTGCCCTAGAACAAACTGGAGAGGAGGGTCGACTCACCGATTCAGGAAAAGAAGAAACTTGAGAAGAGGAAAAAGAATCCCTACCCAGATCATGACTAGAAGATAAAGAAGGAAGAACCAGAGAGCTAGCCGAAAACCTCGAAAGAATAGAAAGACGAGCAGAAACAAGAGCAACCTAAAGAGGAATCTCTAACCAGGGAGAACAAAGAAAAATCTAAACCTGAATCGACAATTTGAAATTCCAGTTCAGGAGATAGAACAGAAACAATTGGATCAAGATGATCAAAAGACGGAGAAGAAGCAGCAGAGGAAGGAGAAGAAAATGATTGAGAAGAAAAAGAAGAATGATCCAACTGATCATGAGAGGAAGAAGAATGAAGAGCAGAAGGAAGACGAGAAAAGCCTGGCGGAGGAGGAAGGGAAGATTTAAAAAGAGAAGGAGTGTTAGAGACATGACTAGAAGAGAAGTCTTTCGACGAAAGAGAAGAAATAGAATTAGAAAGAGAAGAGGAGAAAGAAGAAGCCCTAGAAAAAGATGGATTCACAACAGCATCACGAAAGGAAGGAGAAGACTGAGAAGATAAATCAACATCAATGACTTTGGAAGAAAGGAAACGGAAATCGTAAGTCTATCCAGATCTGATCGACCCGGAAGTACACTTCATGGACCGGAAGTGGAAGTGTACTGACTAGAGTCCAAAACGGAAACGGAAGCGCCTCTACCGGAAGTCGAAAAATAAAAGGAGTCCTCAGAGTCCGGATATCCGAATGGCCGGAAGCGCTGATAAAACCGGAAATGGAAGTAGGCACCGGATCTTGAAGACCCGGATGTCCTACATAGATGGAAGACAGACCGGAAGTGGATGGAACGGAAGTGGTAACCGGATCTTGCCGACCTGGATTACCTACTAAACCGGAAGTCCTACCGGAAATGGAAGCCAGAGAAGAGAGAACCGGATCCTGAAGACCTGGATGTCTTGCTAAACCGGAAGTTCGGACGGAAAATGACGGAGCGGCGGAAAAAGGAAGTAAACTCGAATCCAAAGGACCCGAGTCCACCACAACGGAACCGGAAGAACTAGCAAGACTAGAGATCGAATTCTTAGATACGGGCGATCTAGAAATAACCTTGACAACCAGAACAATAGAAAAACTGGCATTTGCATAAGGTCTGGCCTTATGGACGTCAGCCTCAGCCTCCGCCACCACTGCTTGAGGGATATGCCCGTCACCCTCAAGTCTTATGTGGGTTTTACCCGGTGCACTGCTCGAGCCCAACTTCGAGAGCTTAATCGCTCTTGACTTCTGTTTCGGAGATACTAAAACCTGCCTAGAGGTTAGAGGGACCGGCTTCGGGCTATCATCTGAACTCGAAGAAATGTCCTGTTTCTTGGCCTCCTTAATCGCAGAAGAAATTCTTTCGTCGAGAGACTTGGTCAAAACCGAGGCAAAGGATTCGGATCTCGCAAAAGGCGCCATCATGGCATCTGAATTTGCCGACGAGTTTCCCCCCTCCGTCGCTACCGATAAAGGAACAGAAGATTGAGCAAAGGACACAGCTTTTGCCTTGCTAGCAACGGAGGTAGGGGAAGGACGACCAGAGGGCAGCGGTTGTTTGAAAGGCAAATCTTTGAAAAAAGCTTTTGATACCGAGACCGGCCACCCTTAACATATTCCACACATTGTAGTGAGGGTACAGGTTGTACATTTCGCACAGACGTGCCCAGCAAAATCGAGAGAGTGATCACGATCACATTTAGTCGATGTACACTTTGTCTTGTCTGACAATTTCACGGACTCCTAAAAACGAAAAAACGTAACAATGAAGCATACCGCTCAAAATCATAAAAAGGAGACTTTAGAAAGATAAAATTCATTTCCTAAACGGCGGGAAAGTTCAAATCACAAAGCAAAATCCCTACTGACAAGAAACTTGCAAGGGATAAATGATAATCCTTATAATGCACTAGAAATAACTTTGTTACTGGCTCTGGTTGTGGACTGGACATTATTAAATGATGATGATGAATAAGGATAGGCATAATAATCAAGATACCACGAAGCGAAAACGATCTTTCACGAAAACTGGTAATATATTAAATTCGTTTATAAGATACCATATAACCACGAATATACTTCCTACACGTAACTTAGGGAGGATTGACTTCATATTAGGCATAGTTTCCAATAATATAAAGGCAACGATGTATAACTGACACAGCACAAAGCACAAAAAAACTTAGATAAATGTTTTCAGCAATTGTTCTGCATGCAGAATAATTGAAAAGTGAATCTGTTTCCTATTCGGGCTCTAATGCGCATGCGCAGGCGCGCTTAGCGACAAGCGTCACTATGAGGTGAGTATGGACTGGTGCCAGTCTATACCTGTTAGTAGGCTGGAGATGGACTCAACCAGTAGCCTGGTTGAGGATCCATGTTAATGGGAATAGGCATGGGGAGTTGTGTATGCAGGCATGAAAATCTTATTCTGATAGCTAAATGCAGATAATTGATTTAGAAAGTAGTGATTGAATGGTAATGGATGCTTTTGTGGTGTAATAACAACAAACATTGTTGACGCCGTCAGGAAAGTGATACATATGCCTCGCTTTCTGCTTCTGAGTCGAGACAAAAATCAATAAGGCTTATCAGGCAAACACGTACAGTACAACTTCCTATCAAAGGTTTCTGAAGATCTCCTTAAGTAGAACTTGAGCTATAACCAGGAAAAGCCTTAAAATTTAGTAATATTGTACCGGTGACCTTGACTTTTGAACCCAAAATGAATGAGCGGCAACTTCCCGCCTAAGTTTGGTTAAGATTCCTCCACTAGAAATCGAGAAACATGTAGAAGCCCAGAGACAGATCAACAGACACATGAAAAAAGCAAATATATTACATGTACATAGATAATATTACTAAAAATTATTACAAACTGGCCCAAGAGGTCTGTATCGCTCACCTTCAATATTAGTATCTGAAGCGGGAACATGAAATACATGTGTATATAAAAACTACACCAATTTCTGCACAAAACATGGATATCTTATATGTTTTATATCTTAGAACGCAAGAATTAAGGACAAAATGCAAAAACATTTGGCAAATTATTTATCATTGCCACTAACCTGATCGACCAACCAGATTGAAAAGTATTAAATTCTTATTATGCAAGCACTAAAACCTACCGGTATATTGATATATTGACACATGTATCAAAATTTTTGCTGTCAAATCCATTTATAAACTAACAATTCCTCAATTCTGATGGTGGCCATGTTTTTTTCAAGTATCAACTTGAACGGTTCTACTTACACGTTTTTGTCAAGTTTTGTCGTGATGGCTTTTATATTGCCAAATTTTGTCCGGGCATGCCTAATGCCTTCTATATCTGCCAAAGTATTGTCTTAATCCTTTAAGCGATCCAGGTAATTTTTGTCAAAACTACATGTAGGCCATCGAAGATAGTGACCAAGCAAATCGACCAATCAGGGTCTCTTAAATAAATTAGATTCAGCTCCTGCCCTAAATAAATACTGTGGAGCTTCAAATCAATTAGCCACTTCAGAGATATTTAAAATTGTATCTAAAATAGCCAAGATTTCCCAGTGAAAAGAAGAACCTCCATGCAAATTGACCAATCAGGTTTTGTTGAACAACTTGCTTCAGCTCTTGGCCAGTAGTTGAAACTTCTTGAGTTGCAAATTATCAATTGGGCAAGCAGTTTCCGAGATGTTTAACCTTTTCACTGATGGAAATATTGTTAATTATTTTGAAATTAATTTGACTGGAAGACATTGCTGCCTTAGGCAACAATGTCTTTCAGTTAAATTACTTTCAAATTATTATTCAACAAAATAAGTTTTATATCATACAGAATTTACATTTTCCGGGATTTACTGGTGTACAGGTTAAATACAGTTTTAAAGTAGCACAAAATCCAAGATGGTCATTACCCAAATTGGCCAATTAGCTTTTGAGCTTTTATAATGCCCTGAGGATGTTTCCTGACAAATTCAATTGATATCATTTCAATGGTACATGAGAAGTCATTCAAAGGAAAGAATTGATGACAACTGACACAAAGATGATGGACAATCTCCATGGCATAACCTCACTTGGCCTTTCAGGCCAGTTGAGTTAATAATAAACTAAACTCAATCAAATTAGCCAGTACTTGTTGAACATACACTTTTAATAAAATATTAGCATGAATTTACCAATTTATACAAATTAATGTTCTTTACCAAAAATCTCTAAATATGTTGAACTGAACAGATTTAGATTATATTCAATTGCTTTTCGCGAATATCACGCTATCACAGACATGTGTACAAGAGGGACACATCTAAATTACCAAAATCTGAACATCAAGGTCACTATCAAGGTAAGCCGTTGAATGTTTTGAAACAAATTTAGACTGAAAGCTGTTGCTGCCGCCCTACACAGCAGCAGCTCCCAGTCAAAGTAATTTCAGGAAATTCAAATGCGTGTTTATTAAATTGTATATTCAGTAGACATACAATTCGTAGTTTTGTGACAGACTTTTTGATTTTTGCGACGGAGCTAAGACATTTTGATTGTGACGTCAAATACTTGAGTGAAAAATCACTTGAGTGATAAAATAATTAACATGATTGAGTGATATTTAAGTGACAAACTGACAAATAAAAAAGATATTCTTATCAGTTATGAACTGAAATTATTAATTTAATTTTATCATAGAAAATGTCCATTTGCAGACCATGAGGACATTTAAAATTTATTACTGAAATAACTGTCTGCGGATATTGAGCCAGTCGTTCCCAGTAGTAAATTTTCAAAAACCCTCTGCTCTTGGTCTGCAAATTGATGCTTGTCAAGACGAATGCAGACATTTTTGCTCAGTGAATATCCATTTAAAGGACAACTGAAGACTATTTTTTCAAATTTATCATTGGTATGATTGAATCATTGAGACAAGAATTCCAGTGATAAATTTTCAGAATTATACTTCTCCTTCGATCAATACACACCATTCTATTACTTCTGATACAAGCTAGCCTGGATAGCTGGGCCTTAGGACCATAGACTTAGTAAGCTTTACCGACTCCTGGAACCGGGTACTCGGCTCCCAACTGCCGAGTACCCGTTTGCCATGAAGCTCATTCTTATTTGCATAGCAACAAGAGCTACATGCTTTTTTGCGCAGTTGGAGTCTTGAGTTAATCTAAGTCTTTTTCTGTGTAATTGTGATAGCTTTGTGCACTCTCTAAGGATTATATTGGATTACCATGGATGGAGCAGATGATAACCAGGTTGTATAATTCCATGTTATTCCATAGTTAAAAGATTTAGGTCTTCAAAACTTCGTCTGTGTCGCATGTTCCAATTTCTGACCCCAAAGAATCTGGGACGTGTGTTAACAATGAAATATGCCAGATTGATCGCCTTCCTTTAACCCCAAAAGGCGATCGGCAGATATGAAATAAGGTGTTGGCTTTACGGTGTTCTTAACATGAAAATCGGCTGACGTCGTTCTCAGTAAGATCCGAGCGGGTGACATCACACCCATGTTGTGAATGTCTCGGACTTTTATGTGAAGAAAATATTTCATTAATTTGCGCATCTGATTCTGGGTGCTGCGTACTTTATTGGTACCAGAAAAACTCTGGGAATTTTCAAGTTTTGCGTGTTATCACGATCTGGTTGCAATGATCGGTAGTTTCAAAATTCTTGATTTAGATGTGTGGTCTGCGGTTTTACCGTGTGCTACAGCAGTTTATTTACATTTTGTTGTTTCTTCACATATCGTTTTGGCCTTCATTAGGAGTATAATTTATACTGATTAGTAAATATACCCCGAATGCTAGGCGATATGATTCCTGGTTCCATTATACATACTTGAGGATCAGTGTATCGGTGTATTATTGCCCGCTTCGTTCTTGTCATCATAATCAATGCGATCTTTGCTGTAACGTTGCGGGGTGGGGTGCGGGAGGGTTAACAGTTAATTTATGATCAAAATATTTGAAAATTAATTGTCTGCCTTCCATTTCTGTTTCGTTC
The DNA here is from genome assembly GCA_034401795.1 of Chaetoderma sp. LZ-2023a. NCBI lineage: Eukaryota > Metazoa > Mollusca > Caudofoveata > Chaetodermatida > Chaetodermatidae > Chaetoderma > Chaetoderma sp. LZ-2023a. The sequence goes on along the minus strand of CM067369.1, from coordinate 183,863,100 downwards.
CGCTTGCTTATTGTAAGTTTCTTCAGATGCTGGGCATGATGGTCTCCATAGAGCAGGTAAACCCGTACGCTGCTCTGATGCGAAGACCTATCCAGTTGTATCTGATGTCTCATGTGACAGAACTCCTGTCAAAACTGGTGCCAGTTTTGGAGCCAATAATGTTGCATCTTGTATGGTGGAAAAAGTGTCAGAATCTCCTAGTAGGGGTTTCGCCGTACCTACCCCACCCACAGCTGTCTGTGTACACGGATGCATCGCTGGAGGGATGGGGGGGCCTGCCTGGGAGAACACCAGGTCTCGGGCACATGGACTCTCCAAGAGAATCAGCTGCATATTAATCTGTTGGAAATGATGGCAGTGGAACTGGCATTGGAAGTTTCTTCCAAAAGTCAGGGGCAAGGCGATATTGATACGGTCAGACAACTCGACAGTAGTATCATACATAAATTGCTAAGGCGGGACCAAGTCACCCACACTATGTATCAAAGTGTGGCACTTGATTCAATGGTGCAGGAATTACTCGGTTGTTTTGAAAGCAGCTCACATTCCTGGGCGATTGAACATTCTGGTGGATGCTTTGTCTCGGAGACAGAGAATTCTGCCAACAGAATGGTCTCTCAACCCCCCAGTTCTTCACAGGATCTTTGAGCATTGGGGCTAACCCAACGTCGACTTGTTCGACACAAAGGAAAATGCTCAAATCATGACTTATGTCTCGCCGATTCCAGATCCAAATGCCATCCATACAGACCCTCTGGCGATAAGCTGGAGAGGGATGCTTACGCGTACCCACCCACCATTCTTCTACCGAAGATATTGGTGAAGATCAGGGAAGAACCGTGCCTGGTCCTGCTAATAGCGCCATTTTGGCCCAGCAGGGCGTGGTTCACGGATCTTCTAGATCTATTGGTGGACAATCCAGTGCAGTTACCCGAGATTCCGAACACAATCTCCCAGGCCAACGGACGCTTCCTACTGCTAATTTCATCGCAGCTGCGAGGAGGAGGTCAACCTTCAAGTCATATAACAACAAGGTTAACAGATTTGCAGACTGGTGTGAAGGAAAGGGTATTGATACCTTTCAATCCACTATTCAGCAAATAGCAGACTTACTCTGTGAGCTGTTCTTTTCAGGACTAGCTCCTGTCACAATTGCTGGATACAAGTCAGCTTTGGTATCAGTTATCCTGTGTCTAGACAACAGACATAGTCCAGAGGTGGCCCAGTTGAATGTGATGGTGAAGGGAGTGAGCAATCTCCGACCGAGACACCGGTAGTCATTCCAGCCTGGAGTCTATCTTTAGTGCTTAATGTACTGGCCAAGCACCCTTTTGAACCGTTTTCGGCTAGTCTAAAGCTTTTGACTCTAAAGGCGGTCTTTCTATTGGCAGCTTCCTCAGCTAGAAGGCGCAGTGAGATCCATGCACTTTAAGCAGAGAGGGACCGATTTATTGTCTCCGGAGAGGGTCTGCATCTACTGCCAAGAGTAGAGTTTATGTCAAAGAATCAATCTTTGAGATATCCCGGCAAACCGATCATTATACCTAACTAGGTTTGATCATGATGCCAGTGTCTGGTGCCCAGTCCGTGCTTTGACTAAGTACAAAAAACGGACAGACTTGTTACGGTCGAATGATAGACATCTGTGGATCTGCCATAAGAAGCCATATGGTGCCGCATCCATGGATTCTATCTCTCGTTGGGCAGTCGAATGCATTCAGACTACCCATGAGATTGCGACTGGGCACCAGGTGCAATGCACAAGGGCACACAATGTTAGAGGAATAGCCACCTCGACCGCCCTTTACAATGGTGTTCCGTTAGAGGACATCATGGCTGTTGCACAATGGCACTCGGAGTCCTCTTTCACGGATTACTATATGAGGGATGTGTCAGATAGTTATACGACCACACTGCTCTTCTCCCTTTTTTGGCATTTGTAAGAAAGAATTAAGAAGCAGACACGGTCGAGCGAGAGGATGTCAACCAGATTGTGTCACTGATGGCCGGACAAGTGAATGGTTGGAGGCTCCACGTCTGAAATCCAAATATTATGAGGTAATTCAAGATTGGGTTTTTTGTATCATGTCTATATATCATGTTCATTCATCTTATATATTCATGCTCATTCCCAGGCTAATATATGCAAAGAGCAGTTGACCCTCTTGGCATATTTGTGTTTCAGGCGAGATACATGTTCATGAGTTCTCTCCCTTTTCTTAGGAGAAAAAAAAAAGGGGGGGGGGCAGTGATGCGAATGTGATTCGGTTCCGTTAACTTGATGGTCCTTTTAGGTCTCCATTAATCAAGTTTAAGTCTAGCTCTTTCGCCAAGGGGCAAAAGTAGCAATTGATGGCTTGCCCCTTCCCACCAGGTCACTGTCTAAATTTGGTGTATATCAGAAGTAATAGAATGGTGAGTATTGATCGAAGGAGAATGACCGAAATTTCAATTTCCCTTTCTCCGAGATCTAACAATACTCACCATTCTATTACGGACCCAGCCTCACAGCCCCACGGAGGCAAGCCATGGGTATCTCTTGTTTGGTGCTATGCAAACAATATGAGCTTCATGGCAAACGGGTACTCGGCAGTTGGGAGCCGAGTACCCGGTTCCAGGAGTCGGTAAAGCTTACTAAATCTATAGTTCTAGGGCCCAGCCATCCAGGCTAGCTTGTATCAGAAGTAATAGAATGATGAGTATTGTTAGATCTCGGAGAAAGGGAAATTGAAATTTCCTTCATTCTCTTGGACTGCAAATTGACATTCGACAAGAGCCTGATTTTGGTCGGCTTAAAATAAAAATAAGCAAGCAATCACAGATAAACAAATGTTCAGAAGTTATTGGCTATTCTGATTGATAGAGAATAATCATGCAATGGTGTATACCTACAATGTATGTATCTGACATGAGTATTCATTCGTCAACTAATACCTTTATGAAAAAACTGATTCAAGAGATCGGTAAAGAGAATGACAGAGAAGTATTGCACTCTTACATGTGCGTGGATCTTTAACACATTGATGGTCAAATGTGGTGAAGAAAATCCAAATATTTTCTTATTAAATGTCTATTTGCAGGCCAAGAGAAGACTATTTTTGAAAAAGTACCACTGGAATGACTGACTCGGTCATCGAGCCAGTCATTCCAGTGGTAAAATTTCAAAAATAGCTTTCTCCTGGCCTGCAAATGGACATTCCACAAGAGCACTGCAAAGGCTGGTTTTAGCCGCTTGACCATTAAAGGAACCATTTACTGGCGAAATTTGGTCAAGAAAAATACAATTTTCTGATAATTTGCAGACCAAGAGAAGATTACAGTATAGCTCAGAACATGTTATATGCAGTTCGTACACTTTTGAATACGATGGTAGAAATGTTCGTTAAGTTATTTTGAACATAATTCTATTGGAAGACTAAAGCATCAATACCTTCCCATCCAATTATGTTCACAATACTCAACAGTAAGTTTTTATTTTATTTTAGAAATTATAAGTTTTTTATGAGCTATACTGTATGGTAAATTTCAAAAAAGGTCTTCTCTTGGTCTGCAAATGGCCCAAACAAATGCAGAAGCTCTTTTGGCTGGCTTGGTTATTAAATTGCTAACGGGGAGCTAAAATAAAGAACAGTCACAGCATGACAAATAATGCTTTTGCATACTTTAAAATAAAATATATAATTTGCATATTTTCGAATTCCTTAATTGTAAATTTCGACATTTGAAGTTATTTTCTTCAAATTTTTATGAGAATCAAATACAATGTAGAGACGTCATCGTGTGATTGATTGTTGTGGCATGACATCATCGTGCGAATAGTAGGCAGGGACAGATTTACCCATTAACCAATTAGCCAAAATATGGCTCATGGAATGCAGAATTTGCTAAATCCGTTGCTAATTTGATTAAAATTAATTTTATTTTCTTGATTGGCTGAATCCGGACTACAGTACAGCGCAAAAATAACTTTACTCGAAAACGCATAAAAAACGGGACCATAGCGTCAAAAACAGGCCAAAAAATGGGAGTTTCCGCGCTGCATCAGTTAAAAGATTTTGATGCATTAGGAAAAGATTTAGCGCACCAAGAATTTCATTTAGCGCATGGATGCATCGAAAAAAGACATTGAGACCCGCTTTGAAGAAGATTTAAACGAGTTAAAACGACCAGACGACCTGGAGGGTCTGGTCTTATGTTTTACTAATTACATATACCTACCTCCTTGCATTACTATTGCTCTTTCCTTCTCTGAAGGGAAGCGTAGTAGGATGAAATTTTTACAGCCAATGTTTGCTGTGTATAGTGGTTACAGAGTGACTGAAGGCTTCTTCAGTAATCTCCATACTCTCTCCAATGATGAGATCCATAGCAATTCGCTTGAATACTATATCTCAGAATGAGGTAGAAAGAGGGTTAATACATAACCCAGAGCCACTGAATGAGTCATAGGGCACAATGATCATCTCATTGGCTGACAAACATCACATGACTTTGTTGTAGCAACCAAGTCTTCATTCCTTGACGAATCCAGTCATATAATCCAGATTTGTGCAGATTCATGAAGAGGCAGATGATCCTATCACTACTCAACTCGGAATCCAACTAAAGCTGAAACTTAAGAATTTACCTATAAATACTTAATATTATATGACTAAAAAATCTTTAATAAATACCCAAATATGTCGAAAACCGACATATCCGGGTACACTCCAAGGCTGAGAGATATAGTGAATATCTTATACTGAATATAACTATTCTAACAAGATATGACCAAAGAACGAAGCCTCAAGGCCCCTCCCAAAAAGATTTGACAGAGGGGAGGCTTGAGGTGGGCCGTAATGCAAGGAGGTAGGTATATATAATTAGTAAAACATAAGACCAGACCCTCCGGGTCGTCTGATCATTATTACTACATTACAACCTACCTCCTTGCATTACTATTGCTCAAATAGATTTCAACATTGCACAAAACCCGGAGGGAGGCACATTTTTGCGCAAAATTGATGTAAAAATAGAGAAAGAATACGAAGTTAGAAAGAACGAGTAAGGAAGATACTAAGAGATAGCAATTTCTAAGAATTGCTCTATCAAGCATCTTGAGAGATGAAATTAAAGAATAACGACATAATAACGGTCATAAATGACACCTGGAAGCAAGAAAGAGAAGATGAAAATGCAAGAAAGAGATGAATAATAGGGGTGATGAGAGAGATATGAAAAAATGGATGAAATACACACCTGAGAATTAAGTAATGAATTCCCACTAAACACAACTAGAGACTAAAGAGAATGAAGATGAAGAAGTAAGAGAAGATGATGAATGAGGAATACGAGTCACGGTCCCTGAAGTTACCTTATGAATCTTTTTATAGAAAAAGGAAGAGGGACTAAAATCTATAATATAGAGGTTAATAAAGGTGTTCTCTGACTTCCAGTTAGCAACTAGCATGATGTAATCTAATGAAGATCCATTAAAAAGAGAGAGAGCAAGATGGAGCAAGGCCCTTAACACAATGGGCCTTGACTCCCACCAGATGATTATCTCCTGGAGAAGCTAATTCATAGCGAATTTTAATAGTATCCACGATCCAACGGGAAATAGTGATTAAGGAGACAGGACGATTTAGACCGTCTGCAAATGTAACCCAAAGATGTCTAATGTCGGATCGTTTAGAATCAGTACGAAGTTTATACATATTAAGGGGCTTGACTGGGAACCATACAGAATCATCTGGCAACAAAGAAGAGTCTATGAATCATTAAAGGTTGACTCAAGAGTTAAACTGAGTCTTGAACAAGAATTCTGCCCTGGGATAGAGAATAAGGCTATGACCCATAACTTCAAATCTACCTAATTCAGCTGAAAGAGCATGGATTTCAGAGCCATGGATAGCTGATGCTACTGCTAGAAGAAACTGTTTCTAGTGTAAGATGTATCAAGCACACAGAAACCAGTTTCAAAATGTATCCCCGCTAGAACCTGTGACATAAACTAAAGGTTCCAGGAAGGAATGTGTCTCTTAAACAGAGGACGAGAAGTACCCAAACCTTTACTGAGATAGCGAAATGTTTCTGAATTTGGACTGAAGGATCGATTAGACACTCGGCGAAGGAATTCAGACTAAAAAGATAGGATCTAATAATATTAACTGAATTCTTCCTCTGATCAAAGAGGAAGAACAGAAACTCAGTGACCTCAGCTACAGAGGCCTCAGAGGGTAAGATAAATTGTCTGCACACCATTTTTTGAAAAATTCAAATCTAGCTTTATAGATGTCTCGAGTGGAAGATCTGGGAATTTTTTTTTTTCAATAGTTCTTGAGATCTGACTGAAAAGATTGACGAAGACGAGGGCACCTCGACAGTTTCCAGACTGACAGGAGAAATATTTCCGGGTTCTGATGGAGAATCCTGCCTATGTTCTGGGAAAATGGATCGTGGGAGACAGGGAGTAGCAGAGGGAGATCTACAAGAAGGTCTAGGAGATCCGGAAACCAGGATTTAGTCGGCAAAACTGGGCTAATAACAGGACTATGCAGGGATGTTTCCTGATCATTCTGAGATCCAGAGGAATGAGAATCGTTGGGGGAAAAAGCGTAGGAGAATATGATGTCCCAAGATTGAGTTAGAGAGACTACTGAGAGCCAGAGATTCCGGGAAAGGAGATATGAAAGTGGATATCTTTTCTGTTCTTGAGAGAAGCAGACAGATCTATATGGGGGCGAGAGCAACTGAGGGAAAATGACTGGACTACAGCCTCTTACAATTCCCACTCTATTTCTGGTATCTTTGAAGGGCGAGATAATGGGTCAGCCAGAAATCAGTTTGCCTGGGCATGAAATGCTTGAAAGAAATGTAGCGAGACCTGCACCAATAGAGAATGATCATGATCTCTCGACCCAGGGAAACCGGCCTGGAAAGCCTCCCCCCCCCCCTTTTGATGATAGATGAACAATACTACTGTGAAATTGACTGACCCGATGAGGATTGACATACCGAGAATCATGGGTTCCCAACATACAGACCTAGGGAACCCGGGAATGGATCTAATAATCCCAGATGCGACCCCGAACCCTCTCTGGCATTACTAATAAATATCATTAGGATAATTTAAAATACAAAAGTCACGTGATCATGCAAAACTGAACAACATGATGCATACAGTGAACGTGATGGCATCAGTGTTATTGATTGATTTTAATAATGCGTATGTTTGTATATTTCTATTTTGTTGACATTGTAAACCTGACTGTAAATGTATGTAAATCAGCCAATTGGCATAAAAAACAAATAAACTTTACTATACTAATAGAATCCCAGAGAGAAACCGCCGACTGTTCAGAAATCATTTGACAGTTAAATAGAGGATGACTAGGAAATTTAGAACCTGGCTCCGGAGCCCAACTAGGCCCCGAAACTGGGGAAACATTTGAAAGTCATATGAGGATTAACCAAAATTAGAAGCAATATTAATTCTAATTAGACACGCCGGAACTACCGGTACCAACTAGGCCGGAGCCGGGGCGGGAAAACTGGGAGAAATTTTCAAATTTAATTGACACGCCAGAATGACCGGTCCCGATTCTGGCCAGGGCCGGAGCCGGGAGAACTATGAGAAATTTTTTTTTTTAATTTTAATTCCGACACGCCTGAAACAGATAGACTAAAGAGGAAAATAGAACCCGAAGAATCCCTAGAAGCCGAAGCTGGATAAAAATCCGGGTCTGGACCCCAAGAAGAAATCCGTAACTTAAGTTGGCCGGCTTCCCGACCCGGGTCCTGGACAAAACCCGGACCTGGGTCCGGAACCGATACCAACAGTACTCCCGAAGTTTCCCCAGAGGCCGAAACTGGATCGAATTCCGGGTCGGGCCCCAAGGAAAAAATCGGTATCCTAGACCAGTCCATCCCCAGACCCAGGGCTGGGAGAAAACCCGGGCCCGGGGCCGGAAGACTAGCTGGAGAAACAGTAGAAACAATGTATGATGTGAGATCACTTGAACATCTCTGGTCGGGAATCCTTCTATCCGGCCAGTGAAGAAGTAGTAGTGATAGGATATGAAGACCCGGACCGACTTACAACCCGCTCAGGCGCAGGCTACGGAATGTTGATCGATGGACAGCCAGACCGACTTACAACCCGCTCGGGCCCGAGAAAGGATGAACCTGACTAGGCGCAGGACGCTGAATGTTGACTGTAGAAGGTGCCTGAGTAGAAATTACTGGCTTCTGAAGCAATGAACGAGGCGAAACCCGAGGCTTTTTCGTACTTATGTTCTTTCCTGTCATTGACAGATCAGTAATACGTAAAACACTTGGACTTGAATAAGAGTTTCCTAGGAACAGTCAGTTCCGACGTTTCCCCTTCAACAATATCAGGAAATGAAACGTTGGAAGCTGACTGGTCCAGGATCATTTTATTAATCTGCCATCAATCGACGCATCTATATTGCTCACTTGTTTCTGCAGGCATTCCATTGATAATACAATCCTTTCAAGGATGGATGAATCAAGTGAGGGCTCAGGTTTGGCCTTTATTTTAATCGCAGACCCTAAAGGAGAAGAATTCCCTTTAGAGTGATTAGGAGTGTTTGGTTTGAAAAAGGCAAGTCTAGTAGCCTGGGTTGAATTGATAGAGCACGAAGTGCATTTAAGGCACACATGGCCAGAATGATCTGTCTTGATGAATCTATGGCAGCTGGTGTTAGGACATCTAATAGAATGAAGAGCAATCTCCTTTTCTTTAGACTTGACTTTAATCTTCCTCGGAGACTTTTTCAAATCTGAATCGTAACAGAGCAAGATTTGATAGGGTAAAGTCCCGAAGATAAAAAGGGATCAGACAGCGCTGAACCCATTAAACAATAGAGACCAAACCAGTCTCTAAATTATTTAATATTGGTTTTTCTTTAAGAGAGTATGTTAATGAGATATCATGGATTTCATGCTCAAATGCTAGCCAAGCATGTACATAGATAACTTAAACAAGCTACTGTAAGGACGAAGTAATTAAAGACAATAACAATGTCTAAAACACTCTGGGCGTCAAAAAACAAAACTGGTACCACGAAAATAGAAATGATCAATAAAATCAATATTGATCAAAAAGACCTACAACCACTTATCTTAGGTCTTTTCTTTTTGTCCGACATCTTGTTGATCCTTTGAACGCTTGAAATAATCCCACAGCAGTATTGAAAAGTTTAAAACTTTTTTAAAACTGGCTATAAAATTTTTCACTTCCCCCTTCCTTCAATAGTAGGAAAGAAATGAAGACTTGGTTGCTACAACAAAGTCATGTGATGTTTGTCAGCCAATGAGATGATCATTGTTCCCTATGACTCATTCAATGGCTCTGGGTTATGTATTAACCCTCTTTCTACCTCATCCTGAGATATAGCATTCAAGCGAATTGCTATGGATCTCATCATTGGAGAGAGTATGGAGATTACTGAAGAAGCCTTCAGTCACTCTGTAACCACTATACACAGCAAACATTGGCTGTAAAAATTTCATCCTACTACGCTTCCCTTCAGAGAAGGAAAGAGCAATAGTAATGCAAGGAGGTAGGTTGTAATGTAGTAATAACTATTTAGGCACGTTTAAATGTTCGCCAGCTAGCATAAATTTTCTTGACGAGTTTATAATTTGGGCTGTTACTGTAATCGTGTATTAATTATGTTAATATGATACGGCCTATTTATGTCTACTCCTCATATAAAAAATAATCCAAAACCTATTACTAAATATTAAATTACCACTAAATTTCATAGTCATATACAATTTCATACATTCACTTCTAATACATGTAGCACCTTTCCTGGAATAAAACGGCATGTGAGGTTTACGAGTGCGCCATTAACTTACATATTTATTTGTTGTTTACTGATTTTCATGGAATTTCCTTTGTCTGAATATATGGTATTAACATTCTAAACCGTATTTTTGTAATTCATTAGCGATCTCGCTATTCGGCACATCCTGGTGCTTTGGTTGTTTATATAAAAGAAACTGCGAAAGCAACCGTATATGTAAAATCACACCTCATCGGGGAATTCCCCGATATAGGGTATTAAAGTTTTAAACCGTATTTTCGTACTATCCTAACTGCGCTCATTGCGATATCGCATATGCATTACGTTTGGGTTATAAAAAGAAGGAATTACGCATGTGCGGAGATCTCTTCACTAGTAGTAAATGCCAAGACGACCACACGCAAGACAAATAGTTTGCGTTGTTGTATTTCCAGCGCGTAACATTTTAAAACATGTCAAATATATAGTACCATCTCCTAAATTTAAAATTATTAGCGTATTTATTTCAGTAGGTTCGTCAAATTAGACGCATCAAAACAAGAGTTTAGCCCCGTCAGAAATTGTCTAGACAAGGCATTCTATATAACATTTTGTTTTACTACACGTTGAAAAATGAGCGCATTTTTGTTTTCCTTTTGGCGCATTAAAAAATGCTTTTTGTAAGGTATTTTTGTGGTGTACTGTAATTCCAGCGCTACAATTGCACAGGAAAATTCCTGTTTACGTTGTTGAATATTTTGAAACTAACAACTGAAAGCTGATGCTGCCTAAGGCAGCAACAGCTGTCAGTCATATTAGTTTCAAAATATTCAACATATTTCTTATATATATATTAATTATATTGTATCCGGACTGTAAAATTGATAGTATTATTGATGACTGACTGCAAACATGTTCATGAGTGACATTGAAGTAAAGATGTGGGTAAAATATTTACTATTTGGCTAATGAAACTGGTATTTGGCTAATCGATTGGCTAGAACATTGCAAAAGCCACATCTATCGCTGGTACATGTAGGTCTACTTTGTTGTTGATGATTGACAGCTCAAGATAGCTCATTCAGACACCACCATATTAATGAGAGGCAAGAGAAACACTAGAAATAATTAATGTCCTGCTGTGAAAATCTGTCAACTTATTTTTCATCTAAAAAATTACTATAAATTTTAATGGGTTTTTTTTTTATTGAAATCTAATTTTTGTTTGTGATCCCCTTTAAGTATAATAAGCCAACTGATTTTTGTGATTTGGTCTGAAGAGAGCCCAAGCAACTGCCCTGTATAAAATGTTGCAACAAAGAAAATGTTTGGCTGCAAGCTTAATGTTCACATAGAAGCAATGTATGAAATTTGGCAATACTGATCCGATAGTGTGGTGTATGCGATTACATTATGACTATGTTTTCGAGTCAATGCAAAATCAATAACAGAAACCTATAATCGCTGATTCTCACCTTCCAGTTAGGCTTGTGCGATTATTGCTTTGAGTGATCACGTTCGATTAGTTAAGAATAATCGTTATTACTGGATTAATCAGCTTGGATAGAAATTACCGTCATAACACAAAAACCATATCAATGATGTAAGCTGTAATGGCATTTAGAAAAGTCCATTTGCAGGCCAAGAGAAGACTATTTTTGAAAATGTATCACTGGAATGCCTGGCTCGATTCTCGAGCCAGTCATTCCATTGATACATTTTCAAAAAAAATAGTGTTCCCTTGTCTGGCAAATGGACATATACATTCACGGAGCAAAATGTACATTTTAGTGACCGATCGCATCAGAGGGATTATAAAATGTACATGTCGAATTTTAAATATTTTATGCTGTAGAAATTATTCACGATTATGCGATTATATAATTTTTATATTTGTATAAATTCACGATTGGAAAAATAATCGCCATTTTCGATTTAATCATGTAGTCGCACAAGTCTACTTCCAGTTTTTTGCATCATGTTGGATTTTCCATATTGTGTCTTATCGGATCAAGACCAAAGTTGCATAATCCTTATTCTAGTCATTGCTAGTATTATCTCTATTCTAATATTAGAATTTGTATCTAAATTAGATCTTTATGAAAAATCTATTCATCTGACTCCAGATCCATATTTTATAAATCTTGATCACTTGGAAAATCCTAGTGCTCAGAAACAACATTTCTTGTGCTAAAATTGGTGTCAACTGCCAAGATATTCACAGATTCAGATTCTGCTCCAATTCAGATACAGGTTTTTACATCTACATTAGATCATGTCCAAAGTCTGGATATTCTACTATATACATATACGTAACTGTCACAAAATCTTTTGTGTTAATTTTGACCCAAATTTGGCCCCTGTAGTGTCTGAGATATTCGAAGATAAAAATTTGATCACATTCAGGTTTTTAAATCTGGACCAGGGTCAACTCTATATGTACAGTTCATTAAGAAAACACTAAATATAGATCATGGCGACCCTAAGCTAACATACTTCCAATTGATTAAAGATGGATACATGGGCTGATTGTGATAAATTGTTAATGTTTCATATGAATTACCTAGCATAAATATGTGGCAATGGGCCATTACTTTTAACATATTAGAAATAAATAGAACACTTAGTTGAGGGAAATAGAAAACTTACAACTGTATATGTAGAATTATGAAATAATAGACTGAGAAAAAATATCTTTAGTAAAATAAACAGTGAGGGTTATTTTCAAGGCCAACTATTGCATTCACTTGAGAACTGAATTTTTTTCATGTCAGATTATGATACATATACGGGAACACCAGTGCAAGATTTATGAAACTATAATAATGAAAGATGTACCCACCATCAGACGTAGACGGGCCTGCCATGTCTCCATAGCCATCACCGGAGCCGCTACGATCACGAGAAGAACCAGGAGAATACGGAAGTCCACGACTATCAATTGTCTGTGGCATATCAGTCTCTATTAGTTCAATACCATCTTTACAATCAGCTGGATCATCAAACTCATCTACATCCGGGTCATCTTGCTCATAGGCATCGATGCCCATATCTAAATCTGTCTTGTTTACATCCTGGTCTCTATCAGATGAATGACTAGATTGTGCACCTGAAAATTCTATAGCTTTCAATGAATGTGGCTCAGATCGATTTGGTATAACACTAGATGACTGAGTGGAAATAGACCTAATATTAGTGAACACTTGAGTTGTTAATGGTAATGCTAAACTAGTTGATGTGTACTCAGATGATGATATATCTCGAGATATGGATAAACTATGTGATGAAAGTGGATCAACTACATGTAAGTCAGGCCTTTTACTGCTGTCAACAGGCCTCAACGAGGGGGATGATAATGATCTTTGAGTAGTTTTTTGTACATTATGAGTTGGAACAATTGAATACTTGGGTGTACTAGTAGAGTTTGAATTAATTGAATGTCGAGGTGTTGTATCGCCAATAACACTAGCACTTATCACAGTAATATCATCGTCATCATCATCTTCTTCTTCCTGTAAGCGCTCTCTCTTTATCTCACCCATATCATACTCCTCTTGTGTACTCGATAGACCTCTCTTACGCACAGAATCCCCACTACTAATACGTGATATTCCTTGATCCCGAAAATGTGCACTGTCCACTGGTACTTTTCTGTGTGAAATATTACTATGTATGTCTCCCCTTCTTGGTGGAGGAAAATCGTCTTCTCGGATATCGGGTGTTGTGCCTCCAGACACCAGCATACTCATTGAGTAGTCGCGAATCCATTTGGGTGCATCAAGACTAATGTCTACAAGAAGAAAACATTAAATAAACACAAAAAGGTACAAATGCCTTAAAGAAATGTCATTCATCATATATATATATCAGGGCTCCCAAAACGAGTTTTTACCAGCCGGACACTAGTGTGTGTGCGTGCGTGCGTGGGGGTGGGTTAAGATAACTATAATTAATTACCAAAAATCTAGGAATTCACGGTATTGGAAACATGAATACCGGTTACGGTATGAATTTCCATACCGGTATACCGTTAATACCAGTATTATTACTATGGACAAAATAGAGTGAGGCTCCAGTAGTACGAGTCCATAGTCAACGTATTTCCCATACATACGAAGTAGGCCTATATCCGCGCTCCTGTAACAGTCGACACAAATTTCCACAATAAAACCAATAAATTATACGAATCCCAATATTAAACGCTAAATAGTAACTATCTTCAGTTAAATCATATCTCAAAATGGCTGAAATTCAACCAAATGATTTGAATTTGCCATGAAATTATAACTACTCCGTGTCGAGATCATGAGATACCGGTAACCAGTGGCAATCTCGTCCCAAATAAACTCGCCCATTGAAACTGCGAACAACCAAGACTGTTGATATTTGACTGACAAATGTCATTGCTACATGTACGAGTCAAAGACGTTGGATACGCTGAATGTAAATAAAATGTTTTACTCATTTTCCTGGCTACTTTTGTACTTGTATTGATGTATGTGCCAGAATAATAAATAAACTGTACACGAAAACATGTGGCTTATACGACTTAATTGCAATGGGACGAATCCGCCAGGAATCGTGCAAATCTCCGCGCAGTGGTACAACCAAGCCATTATAACACATACTTAATATACTATAATATGCCTACGGTCACCGAGTCTCGTTACCGTAGCTTGTATCGATCAATATCTAACGCTACCGGCCAACATAAGAAGTGAATATAGATCGCGGGCACAGAAGTTTTTCTCATATTGTCGGTTCCTCTTTACTTGGGCCATTGGCCGGTCCCTACAAAGTTGTAAAGTTCCGGGAAATTGCTAACTAACCAGGCTGTTATATTGATATAAAATATCACGCAAAATATTCATTTGATATTATGATTTTCTAGAAAACAACGGCCCGAAATTATAAAATATTAGCGCAAGAAAAGATAGGTTTTAGATATGTTTAACCACTCCCTGTCCTATGAGGTTAATTAAAAATTTTATTTTATTTTTTGCGCGAAGTACGTTCTTATAAGTAGTAATTTATCAATGACTTTAACCCTAGCCTCTAGCAACAATTTGACAGATACGGATAACTAAGAAAATTTTCAAGTGTGATCGTTAAATATCATTTTCCCATACGAAGAGCAGTACCCTATCGCGTTAGACAGATATATTATTGGAATGTAACTAATCGAAAGCGCATTATCTGCCTAACAGAAGGTTATACCGGTTTTATGTTACATTTCGATATTTCGGTATCAGCAAAATCATACCGGTATGATTACAGGTATGGCTATGATACCGGTATTCGGTATAATATCGGTATATCGTGAAGACATACAAAAATCGCATATTGGCATTCCAGGATTCTAATAGGATAAGGCCGTAAATTGTTTAAATTTAAATATTCACTACTTCTATTACGTATATTTCACAAGAAAAATCGATTCTCTAAAATGGCTAAGTCGGTAATAGAACATTTTCACACTAGGTCTTGAGGTCTTATGACTATGATTAATGTATGCCCCATATCCATCATCACAGTAGTGAAATTATTAAATGGGACTGCCTAAATATTGCCTACACTTTAATAAACGATAATTGATCCAATTTGACATAAAACGGCATTGTGAAAATATAATCAGCTAATGCCGAGTCTAGGTCATTACTCGAGCAGCGCCAAAAAATATATTCATACACGAATAGGATTCTTATGTTTGTAGCTGTATGACTAATAAAAACTCATACATAAGCGCATCGGTGCTGGCAATGATAGAATACCTAAGTTAAGGACATTTATCACGCGTTTCGTGGTTCTTCTATCTAGGAGGTGAACATTTATACAAGTTCTAAATTCGGTACTTTCGCAACCTATATTTAAATAGAGTGGTAGCCTCAAGTACATACTCGAATGGCGACCTAAACGTAACAAATTAAAAAGTATCAATATTTAGAGCGAGTCCTCGGTAGAGTCGCCTATGCTTTATGGACCTAATATACTGGACTCGGGAATCTCAGAAATTACTCTATATATGATCATAACGTGATGGTGATCGAGTATTATGCATTCTATCCAATCTGCTTAATGGTTACCCATTCGATAACATTTTTTTGTTGATAGGCGTCGGTTTATACAAGGAAGTAACATGATTATACGCTATCAGACATTGAGAATGATTCCCGGACAGACAATACAGCCATTTCGGAAGCTCTATGTCCACTCGGACAGCAATGTATGTATTTTGTTAAATCATGGAGAATAAAAAAATTCTGCCAGCAATTTCTGGCTTTTGCATTTACCCACATATCCAAGTAAACATGGCATTGATAATAGCCCTACTACTTCACTGTGAAGTAATGTCCATGGAAAGTCTCACCATATCCTATCAAAATCATCATCAAGAGCACGAAAATTGAATCTAACGACGTTTATTGCATCTTGTTGCGAGTCTGCCTATGCAATGGGCAATTACAACACATTTATATTAGCCCTCTAAGCTGCAATGATGTGATATTCCCCTATTCTGATTGGACAGCTTGATCAAACTGGCTGCAATGACATACTATTTTATCAATGACATTCCTATCTTATGACGTGTTATACTACACGTTACGCTACTATGAGCTCCGTAGTAATGTTTGCCCTGGCTGTCTATCATTGTCTTCGGTGGTTAAATGACCAGCACTACATGTAGCAGCACTACTTAGGCGTTAATCACTGTGCAAATACACATAGGTAGTTACAAGCAGAATGGTTTGTAATCGGCCGTGACTGTCCACGGATAGTGAGATAGGTTGTTTTTGTCATTTCACTTCCTGGTTCCGGGAACTGCTGATTATTTCTGAGTTCTACCAGGATCTGACAGCCATTTTACACACACCTTGCATTTATGGGTGACGCTTGATATAGTGTAAAAGATATCCAACCAATATAAAACATTGTTTGATTTGTACATGTATGTATCCAAGTTCTTTCATGTAATACTAGCTCGCCAGCACCGACTATGATATCATAGCCACTGTCTAGCATATACAGCGCTGACGAACTGCTAGTACAATTGCTTACCAGGAAAACATGTGTACCTATTACCTTTCTGCTTTTAACACTCTTATCAACCAAAAACAGCTTCTGCAGTAGTCTTGAGAAATATTCACTTGCAGACTATTTTTGAAAATTTAACACTGGAATGACTGACTCGATAACCAATGTCACAGTGACCTTGAGCTTTTGACCCCAAGGTCATTATGTGATACCATTATACAGAAGCGACGTGTGTCAGTTTGGTTCCGTATGGTTTTAACCAAAGTTGAGATATGATCCGCTAAGTTGAGTCAAATGGAAAATGTTAATGTTGAAAAAGCCTAGATTTTTTTCAAAGGTCACTGTGACCTTGACTGTTGACCTTTTGACTCCAACGTCAGTGTGTGCCCAAGTTTCGGTCTAGTATGATTAACCAAACATCAGATAGTAACAGAAAAGTTGAGGTAAATAGAAAATGTTAAAGGAAAGGATCAGGGAACTAACATATGCTCTTGAATGACAGCTTTAACATATAATAATCACCCTATAACCCACCCACCCCCCGTAAAAAACAGACATTAATCAGAATAATTAGAAAGCAGCTACTGTACATCCCCAAAGATAGTCCGCTATCGTGTATAGTCCGCACCCCTAAATTTGACCCAAATCAGCGTGAAAAATTCTTGCTTTATTATATATGCCACTTTTGAGATCGAGATGTGTGAATGAAAACTGATAACAAAACAACCACTGAAATATTTTTCTGTTATACAATCCAGTTTCCATTGTGTGTTAATCTTTTTTGTTAATTTTAAGTCACTGGTATATCATTTGCCTATTCTTTCACTAAGTATTTCACATTAAATCTTATTTACTGGCATGATCATAGTAACAGCGGAATAGTTCAAAATCGGCCATCACCAATTCTCCCTAATTTTCACCTAAATATGCTGTTCATAGATACGCAAACATTTACAATATTAATACTATCATGGAATTCTTAGCTAGCATTGAGTAGTACATGAATATTTGCGTTTGATTTCTAAATCTAGCAGGAAAATGTGTCATATGACTGGTTATATTGTAATACAAGCGACCAACATAAAATGATCCAAAACAAAATGAGATGTACGAGAAAAATTGCTTGAACGCCCAAGAATTAAAATAAGTTAGACCGCTTCTTATGTTGGCGAACCAGCCCCTGGCAGCCGCTAACGGAAAGGGTAAATCGCATAGCCGAATCACATTTACGAGTCCAGGATATTTATATACATTTGTATCCGAGTGCTCGCTCTAACGTCTTTTGTGATTAGAGCCGCAACACACTTCTTTAAAATTTGATTTAACCTGAGCGGATTCTTAAGATTTATATATTTTCAAGACATCTTATGTCAATTTTAGGATTAATTTTGATGAAATAAAAGATCTTTATTAAAGGGTACGCAATATTTAGGTGGTTCAATTTAATAATTTCACTTCCACGATGATATTTTTTATGTATACATTAAACACACTCGCAAGGTGGCAAGAATTTGTACCAGGAATTGTGTTCAATTTTCGTGGTATCTTAGAAGTTCAGAAATGGTTCAAACTTCAGAGGGAAAAAACGTGACTATGTATATAGTGTATACTAACCTTTTAGAACATGTAAATTGAGCAAAAATGTGCTGACTTTCTATGGGTTTATACAGTAAATACTATTTATGTCACTCTGGCAGGAACCAATTAGTGATGCAGCTAGTCTTATGCACTCTGGTGTATCCCGAGTGAATAAATAATACCCACTACAGCCGGTCATCTAAGCTCAGTTATATTCGCGTTAAGCTGCTTAGCCACTACGTCCTGCAGGTAAAATACTGTCTACTTTTAAAACAATTTGACTGAAAGCTGTTGTTTCCAGAGACAGGATATACATTCAGTCACATATATTTCAAAACATTCAGTAAACATCATATTGCGACCATGGAAACCAGGAGTGTATTTTGAAATCATGTGACTCTAAACATGTTGCTTCCACCAGTTTCTTTCAAATATAACATTTTCAAAAAGGATCAATAGTGAATTAGCAGTAGTGAGTTAATCGCTCTACATCGACGCCTACACTACAGGTATAGAGAATACTATTCATACCGCTTACAAAACTATATTCAGGTGTGCTTTCGTTATATTTAGGTAGGCTTATGCGGTATACCTACGCACACAGTTGATGCACGGCGGTGTGAGAAGCAACAGCGACGTCACTAATTGGCTCCAAGCCACATGTAAGCGCTCCTAGATTTAGTAAATGCTTTAAATTCCTCATGGGCATGCCAATTTTCTGTTTGGTAAAAATATCAGTGCCTTGAATATTTATAAATCTATAGTTTGTTGGTTTTTATCTCATATTATTGGGTTAATACAAATGTAATCTCAGACTCAGGGTCACTTTAAGTGTTGATAAATAGCAGCTTCATGCAATGATTATTATTTTATAATTCAAGTAACATGTATATGCACCGATTTATTAAATACACATTAGAATGCGGGAAGGCTATCCTTAATGAGAGCACTGTGTTTTAAATTTTAGCATGCACTGACGGCATTCGCCTCAAAATGTTAAGTTATAGCACTGCCAAGGGATTATTTTTGAAAATTTATCAATGGGGTGACTGTCTCGTTTTCTGAGTCAGTCATGTCAGTGGTAAAATTTAGGAAATAATCTCTCTGCCTACAAATGTACATCTGTCAACTTCATTGAAGAGGCTGGCATGACCCTTAGCCCTTTAACCCGTAACAATCTGCTGTCAATATTCCACATTTCACTGTGTCGATAGCAAGAAACAAGCAAGTGTACAAGTTTCAACAATTTTGGTGAACGATGTTGCTGTCTAATCTTTCACCAAATTTGTTGAAGAATGAATACAAGTTAATCTTTCAACTTAATTCGAAAATTTAAAGTTTAACATCAGAGTGGTACATTGTAAGGATTAATGGTCCAATTTGGTCAAGAAAATCAAAATATTTGTTTATTGAATGTCAATTTGCAGGCGATGAGAAGACTATTTTTGGAACTGTATTACTGGAAAGACTGGCATGGTTATTGAGCCAGTCACTCCAGTGATAAGTTTTCAAAAAATAGTTTTCTCTTCGCCAGATCATAGATATTTTCATATTCAGTGGTGGTGCTAACAGTCTAACGAGCAAGTACTATTTAATGATTTAACTGTAACTGAACACACACACATATATGACAAATATAGTTAGGAAACTTACCAAAATTCATACATCCTTGCACTTTAAACTCCGATACTTTTTCATCAAGCCAAACTACAAATTGAGAGGTGATCATGGGCTGAACACATTCCATCAACGAAGCAAATCTCTTTTTCACGCCGCGAAGATCAGCCCCCATTGCGTTATTAAAACCCTATGAACAAAGATAGAGCTACAATTATGTTCATTCAATAATTGCATTTGCAGACATGTGACGTATTCGCATTTGCATTTAAATACTTTGAATAGCATGACTCTGGCATGTCGGTCTCAAACTTGGTAAAGAATATCAAAAGATTTGCTGAGTGAATATCCATCTGCAAGCCAAGAGAAGACTATTTTATAAACTTTATTACCGAAATGGTTGACTTGATTATCAGGATGCCAGTGACATACTTTCATAGATTCTGCTCTTGTGGCTTGTGCGCGTGTTGAACTATGGACTTTTTACATGCGAGACACGCATTCCAGTGGTAAATTTTCAAAAGTAGGCTTCTCTTGGGCTGCAAATGGTCCTTCCTCAAGACCACTGCAGAGGACAATCTTGGCCGGCTTAACCATTAAAGCACAAGTAGTTTTCTGGCTAATCTCGTATAATGTCAATTTATGTGTACATGTACATACAGATCTGATATTTTGCTGGCCGGGTAACATCCCAAATCTTAGATTCAGTGAGCATGTCGAACAGATATTCTATTTCTATCCCTGAATCGTACCCTGTAAATGGACATTCCTCAATCATGTCAATAACACTACAGAAGCCATTTTGGGCCATCAGGCCTAACCATTAAAAGGTTAAACATGTCAAAGGATCTGAAAAAGTGAAGCCACCTTAAACCAAACCTGCTATAAAATAAAAACCTCCCTAAACCGAACCTGCTCTAAAATAAAAACCCCATTAAACAGAACCCGCTCTAAAATAAAATGCACCCTAAACCGAAAATAAACACCTTAAACTGAACCCACTCCCTAAACCGAATCTGCTCTAAAACAAGAACCTCCATAAACCGAACAAGCTCTAAGATTTTTAATGATGTTTCTAAAAATCGGACAAAATCCAAGATGGCCACCAGCCAAATTGGCCGATCGACTTTGTTTGAAAAGACTTGGATCCCTATGCCCTAAGGATGCTTCCTGCCAAATATTGAAATCGGCCCAGCAGTTCTTGAGAAGTCGTTTAAAGAAAAAGTTGACGGACGACGGATGGTAGCCACGGCATAAGCTCACTTTGGCTTTCAGGCCAGGTGAGCTAATAAAACCTCCCTAAATGAAACCTTCCCTAAAACGAACACTCTAAAATAGAATCCGCCCTAAACCCAACCCACTCTAAAATAAAAACCTCCCATAAACCGAACCGGATCCAAAACAAAAACCTCACTAAACCGAACCTACCATACTCTAAACCAAGTGGTTAATGAGGAGTAGCGTTGTAAACGATATCCCGCCATGTTTTCGGAAAATCCAAGATGGCTACCAAAAAAGAAGGAAGCAGTCAAGTTTTGTATACCAATTCTGAAGCATACAAGCCTAGGGTCCTTTCAGCAGTTTGGTTTAAATTGCCCAAGCAGTTAATAAGGAGTAGCATTATAAACAATTTACCGCTATTTTTTCAGAAAATACAAGATGGCTGCCAAAAAAATTGACGAATTAAAATTCTATATACACATTCTGACATGTCTGAAGCATACCAGTTCTAGGGTCCTTCCAGCCGAGTTAGCTTGAAATCAGCCAAGTGGTTAATTAGTTGTAGGGTATTAATTGGTCTCCTGAAACCGCTGCTTTCTAGCATGTCGAGCTTGTTAGTGACGAGACATAGTGAAGGGGTATATAGTGCTATACATAGCGGCTTACGCCTAACTCATATCCAGCCAGAAACGCGGAAATAGCTGCGCATATGTGTTTCCATAAAAGTAACAATCACTCCGATTCAGATGATGCGTCGGCGGAGAGCGCAGACTCCATGCCAGATACTGCCCCTTGTATGCACCATTGGATGAAGTGGTCGCACACAACCTGCTGGGTCATTCCATCTCAAATCAGCAAGTGGTCCCCACCTGACCATCTCAGAATTGCTTAATATTTTGTTTACAGCTACCTACACATATTTCAGGCGATTATACAAAATTATAGAGTCCAGTTTTACACACTTTTCAAAATATTGCAGTCTGAATAACATAGGGGTGGCGAAAATGTTACAGGGTTTTCGCACATGTTATTTTTTCCGCAACTTTCAAGTCCTAATATCTCCCTTATTATACATGCTAGCCATCTGAAATTTTTATCATTAATTCACTGCTATGTGTCTTACTGGAAAATGCAAAGAAATGCCAAATACCTTTATAAATCTTTATTTAATACTTTACCAAAAATGGCAAAATAATCTTCGACATTGTGCATTTTGCAACTTTTATCTGAGAATAAAACACAAACTGTCTGCAGTTAGGGCTTGCCTTTTCACATGCTTTATGTATCCATATAGATGAACATGCACAGGTGTTTGTAACCTCCTAAGTTTATAACTTTTAGAGATATGACTTGTTGAAAACAAGAAAATCTTCACGCATGTCAAGTTTCAGCTGCAAATATTATTAAGAGGGACAGGTGGCACACACTATTGCTATATATCAAAAGAAAGCATATGGGCTAGGCTTTAATTTGATACCTAAAACAACTTGCCCATATGATTATTTCAGTGTGATACTAATTTAACAAAATAGGGTTATTTTGTCAATTCGCGAATGGTTATCATCCTACTAGACTTAATTCTGTAAAATAAATTTAAATATTACTTTAAAATGTTTAAGAAACAGGGTGATATATCTAATGAGACATGTTGCTAATATATCTTATTTTTACATTAATATTTATATTTAATACATGTAGATACGCACACAGTGTATATGAACATAATATAGCTTAGCAATTATGTACATATTTACTGACTAGAAAATTTCAAGAAATACAATTTTACCTAATTTTCTTGTGTCAGTGTTATATTTTCATACCTGCAGCCCACTTACCAAGGAAACTCAATTTAAATCAAACTATTAACTGTCTGGTCATTAATATTTTCTTGTTTGTTTTTCAGATTGAGTGACTATGGCATCTAAGATGGCTGCCTGTACTATTGGCATGAACTGCAAAGATGACTGTCATAAACTGACTTACTGCAAAAAGACAGGCTTTGTGAAAATATGTGATTTATCACTTCAAGATAAAGACTGTATGTTTAAACGTTGTGAGTTACCACAGAATATGACAGTAACTCAACAAAGTACAGTATGCTTGCATCATAAAAAGTTGTACCTAGACAAATATGAATTCTTAGAAAAGAAGTGCTGTGATCCATATTCTGTTCATGGTCAGCCAGTCAGAGGAAACTTACGTACCTTGAATACCACTGCAACTGAGAAACTAAATAAAACCACAGGGAATAACATTAAACCCGGTCAAAAGTTATGTCCAAAGTGTATGATAAAATTTTCATTGGATACTAAACCTGTTGCAGAACTTACAGATGATGATAATTTAGAAAGTGATTCATATGACACAGATCAGAGTGATGGCAAGCATGCAAGTCAACTAAATACCAGCATAACCTCACTTGGATGCTCTCCCCTCAAAATAAAGGTCAGCCAGAGAGATATGGTTGGTTATGGTAAACGCAAACTAGCCCAAGCAGAGACTGCCATGAAATATCAGCTTGCCAAAAATTTGAAAGTAGAGCCAGATGATTTGGTAAAGAAGACACCAGTTTGTCAGCAATGTACAGATCTTAAAGAACTTATTTTATGTATGAAGCAAAAATGTAGTGTGTCAAATAGACAAAAGCAAATACAAATACTGACAATGGCACCTCCAAGCTGGTCACTTGAGAAGACTGCTACAGAATTTAATGTGACAAAGTATGTGGTTAGCAAAGCCAGAGAGTTAAAAAACAACATGGCATTCTTGCGGAACCCTCAACCAAGAAGGGAAATGAATTAACAGAAGATGTCAAGAAACAAGTGACCGTGTTTTATGAAAGTGATGAATACTCTCGTTTGTGCCCTGGAAAAAAGGACTACCTTTCAATAAAAATTGATGGAAATCGTATACACAAACAAAAGCGCCTGCTCTTAGCAAATTTGAATGAACTGTACGTAGCATTTAAACAAAAGTATGAATCCTGCAAAATAGGGTTTTCCAAATTCTGTGAACTGCCCCCACCATGGTGTATAACAGTTGGGGCCAGAGGCACCCATTCTGTGAGCATCTGTGAGATCCACCAAAACGTGAAACTTTTGTTAGCTGCAGTTGGTGAACTAAAACTGGAATACACTTCATTAATGTCGCTTGTTGTTTGTGACATTCATTCCAGAGACTGTATGATACACCGCTGTAGCCAGTGCCCAGGAAAAGATGTCCTGCATACACATATAACAGAGCTTATCCACAATCAAATGGAAATGGATGAAGATGATGTCATTAATTTTAAACAGTGGGGGCATACTGATCGGACTTCCATTGTTACTAGACAGGAATGTGTGCCAGACTTCATCAATCTGCTGTGTGACCAACTTGATAATCTGACAACCCACCATTACATTGCGAAAGCACAAGCTGCATACCTTTCTAGCTGCAAAGAGACATTACATGAACATGATAATACAATGTTAGTATTGTTAGACTTTGCAGAGAATTACTCCTTTATAATTCAGGATTCCATTCAAGGATTTTATTGGGATAACAAGCAAGCAATGTTGCATCCGTTTGCTGTTTATTACTCCAAAGACGGCATGCTGTGTAAGCCTTTATCTCTTTGTGTAATCAGTGATTGTATGCAACATGACACAGTAAGTGTGTATGCGTTCATTAATGTTGTGGTAAAATACCTTAAAGAAATGCTGCCTCATGTTAAGCATGTAAAGTACTTTAGTGATGGATGCGGAGGACAATATAAAAACTATAAGAATTTCCGCAACCTGTGTCTACATTCACAAGATTTTGGTTTATCAGCTGAGTGGCATTTCTTTGCAACAAGCCACGGTAAAAGTGTTTGTGATGGAATTGGAGGAACAGTTAAGAGACTTGCTGCAAGAAGCAGCCTGCAACACACCACAGACAATCATATTCTTACACTGGTAGAATTATATGAGTGGTCACAATCTAATGTTCATGGTATCACTTTCTTTTATGTATCACTCACTGATGTGGAACAGCATCGCCCTAGTCTACTAAAGCGTTTCGCAAATGCAGGTACGATTCCTGGAACAAGGAGCCATCACTGCTTCATTCCCACCAGTACTAGTGAGTTACGCATTAGTAGAATATCTGCTGATGAAAACGGTGCCAGTATGAAAGTGAGCGTCTCAGGCACAGAAACGTCTCTAAACTTTCAACCAGGACAGTATGTAGCCACGGTTTATGATCAGAACTGGTATCTTGGAAACATTGTAGAGATATCGGAGGAGCATCAAGATCTTCTGATTAACTTCATGCATCCAAAAGGTCCAGCAAGATCATTTTCTTGGCCACGAAGACGAGATGAATGTGCTGTTCCAATTGATCATATTCTCTGTGCAGTGACAAACCTTACCACAATAACTGGTCGTCAGTATAAGTTGGATCAGGACACAATGACACAAATTACAGAGTGTTTCAGAACATTTTCTGCTACCAAGTTTCTGTCGTAAATAACTTCTGTTACATGTAAGCAACTGTACTATGCTAGTATGCTGACTACCTCCTTGTACATAGTTAGCAACAGAAAGAGAAAGCCTAAACATGATTGATATACAAGATACAATTACATATAATTTAGTGAAGTTACCTTAATGCAGCTTTAATCCTGAGCACACTAGCATTAACATTCTCTTGTTTTTTGGCATTAACAGATTTGGAAAACAATTTCCTTAGATGATGATGATGTTTAAGGCAGCAGCATCTTCTGAGAAAGTTGTTTACAAAAGTGGCATCAATTTAACCTTGTTTTAAATTGGAAATTTTTGAAAATTTTGACATTAGTGCTAAAGATTTATATGGAAGCAGTGTTACATACTTATTACTTTAAATTTGTTCTTGAATATTCAATCCACTTCGAAGTATTTCCGAAGTAATTACTGAGTTATGCATAATTAATCAATCGCGAATTGACAAAATAACCCTATTTTGTTAAATTAATATCACACTGAAATAATCATAGGGGCAAGTTGTTCTAGGTATCAAATTAAAGCTTAGACCATATGCTTTCTTTTGATATATAGCAATAGTGTGTGCCACCTGTCCCTCTTAATAATATTTGCAGCTGAAACTTGACATGCGTGAAGATTTTCTTGTTTTCAACAAGTCATATCTCTAAAAGTTATAAACTTAGGAGGTTACAAACACCTGTGCATGTTCATCTATATGGATACATAAAGCATGTGAAAAGGCAAGCCCTAACTGCAGACAGTTTGTGTTTTATTCTCAGATAAAAGTTGCAAAATGCACAATGTCGAAGATTATTTTGCCATTTTTGGTAAAGTATTAAATAAAGATTTATAAAGGTATTTGGCATTTCTTTGCATTTTCCAGTAAGACACGTGGCAGTGAATTAATGATAAAAATTTCAGATGGCTAGCATGTATAATAAATGAGATATTAGGACTTGAAAGTTGCAGAAAAAATAACATGTGCGAAAATCCTGTAACATTTTCGCCACCCCTATGTTACTCAAACTGCAATATTTTGAAAAGTATGCAAAACTGGACTCTATAATTTTGTATAATCACCTAAAATATGTGTAGGTAGCTGTAAACAAAATATTAAGCAATTCTGAGATGGTCAGGTGGGGACAATTTTATGAAATTTGCTGATTTGACACAGAATGACCCTGCTGCTCTTTGGTAAGGACCTTCTTCCAGACAACAGTACCCTCAGCCAGGAGGTGGGCCCCATCGGGTCATCGCTGTCTGTCATGGCCACACATTCGTCGACAGCCAAGATATCATTGACTTCGTCACTATCGCTTCTGAACTCAGTCCGAAACTCTGGGTTGGTCACCCACATGGCACGGCAGAACCGTCACCTTCCCCCCAGTTCACTGCCGCTCGGACTGTCGTCTCACAGGCGCATACCACACGCTTTGTTCTCTTGCTAGCAACAATGTCAAGTATCTCGAGTCGCGCGATGATGGACTCAAAGACTGTGTTATCTGTGACCATTTTGGCAATGGAACGAGCAAATTCATCTTGACCGGATGTCATTGTGTGTGGTGGCGGTTTATATAGAAATCTTAAACTTATTGTGCGTGTGGTCTATATAGATATCTTAAACTTCTGCCCAACCATGTGGTGGCACCTAGTCAGACATAGGCGATGCTGATCTCGGCCATGGCACTCGTTGCAAACCCTAGAGCCGCGGCTTCCATCAGTGGAATGCGCTCGCCATGAGCTTGGCGGCAGCGGTGTAAGAGGCAGCACTGATGGCGATCTCGTTACTGCGGCGAGGACGGGCTCACCAATGGCTGGAAGAACTTAGCTCCTGCCTGTCATCTTCACCACGGCCACATTTACTGCCATGTTACTAGTGACATGAACTGCTAGATGCTTAGCCTGCGTTAGTATCTTCTCGGTCTTGCTTTTGAGCAGCTTCTCTACCTTCTGAAGGCTCGGCTGGCTCTCTGGGAGTTGCTTTATAATCTGTACAGTTGACATCATCGTTTAAGCATTGAGTATACGAGGCTAAACGTGTGCGATCCGCCTCGAGAGTTAATAAGATCTACCCAGTCTGCATCAGCTAGCTGATTAGGTTGGTACTCGGAGATAGGGCTGAGCGATATACCGATACCATATTTAAAACCGATATCCCGCACTGACAGTTTCATAACCGATTATAAAAAATAAATATCGAAAAACCTAATATGAACATATTTTCAGTTTTTCGTATCAGGATTGTTAAAAATAAAAGATACTAACGAGCATGAAAAGCGTAATGAATAATAATGGCCATACTTTCCATTAAACTACGTTCGGGGCAACTAATAATTGAACGTGGCCCCAATTGCGCATATTGTGTAACTCCATGTAACTCGCTGTACGCCGAGAGAAATCAAGCAGCGAATTAATTAAATATCCACTCGTCTTTTCTCTGATAGTTTCAGATAAATTTGCAATATAAAACACAATACTAACGCGGGAATTTGTCATTGAAATTTGTATCGGGGAAAACATTTCTAAACAACGGCATCCATTTTATTTACGTCACTGGCTAATTAACATAATGCAGTCGTCCCAAAACTAAATCGCCCGAATGGATAAAAATCTCGCCAATAAATATAATGCTGAATACATTTTGCTGATTAGGATATAATTTTAAATAAAATTATTACTCAAACCGTTTTTAAAACGTTATCTTCTATACACAATATCATATTAACTTATGAAATTAGCGTTCGCAATATTACAGTTAATATTTTCTTCAAGGCATGATTTCGTCCTCGGGCCGAATTGGAAATGAAAGAAGAAGGGGAGATAATTACATCATAATTAATTACAATCACGTGATTAGGCTACGTCTTTTCGCAACCTGTTTTACTGATTTATGATTAATTTTGACAAAATAAACGATGTTTATTTAACTGTGCTTAATATTTAGGCGGTCTAATTAATAATTTCAATCCCGCGGTGATGGATATTATAAGGTATATTAAGCTTAATAAAAGGCGTAAAACGTTACGACTGTATCAGGGCATGAAAATACGTTCTGTTTTCGTGCTATTTTTTATCATTTAAATTTTTTGTTTCATGTCCATAAAACCGATCTGAAAAGTCATATCGAAACCGATATGGCTGTAAGCCAAACCGCGCAGCCCTACTCGGAGATATCCATTGCTTTATATATCTATAGTGCTGTTTATAACATCTTAAATATGGTCCAGCTCGCCAGGTACTATGACGTCTTCGGTACAGAGTTGAAGGGCTATAAGAAGACACCCGATGAGCTGAGCAAGTTCTCTAGCGCTGAGCTAACAGAGGAGTTGACAGCTGTGAAGCTCTACCTAGGGTTTGGTAATGGTGAGATATGCTTTGTGGAGTACCTAATCATGGGTGGGAGTGCCGTAGAGCAGCTCCCGAGTGCCAAGGGATTCTACAAGGATCGAGTGTGTTTAGCAGACGTCTTTCAGTTAGTCCAGATATCCATGGTATCCTCCGACTCTGAGTTGAATAAGGTTCTGTGCTACTACATGTACAAGCTGGAAAAAGGCTGTGCCACTGAACTAGCCTTGCACGGTTTTTGCTTTGAAACATCGCGATCGACTTTGTAAAAAAAATTACAATTTTCGATTAAATCGTAGGTCCAAATTCCCAAAAGTATAAAACTGGGAAACGTGAAGTCACGAAAACTGGGACTTTGAATTTCTAGAAAAAGTTGAAATAAATTATTTAAAAAATAGCACGAAAGTAGAACGCAATTTCATGCGACAGATTCTTACGATTCTATGTCTATGCTTAATGCATACCTTATATCCATCATCGCGTGAGTGAAATTATTAATTGGGACCGCCTAAATATTGCTCGTAGTTTAATAAACCTTGTATATTTCATTAAAATTTGACATAAAATATCGCCGAGAAAAAGTATAATTCACTTGATGTATCAGCTTCCGATTATAGCCTCCCTTCATAGGACGAGTTTAAGTGATTACCCGAGTAGCAAAAAGACGCTAATATTAGTACCCGGGGAGATACTGCGCAATTCACATACATAGGATGGTAGCTTCGACAGGGTTCCCACACCTTGTGGAGAATATTTTTCCATACCTTTTTCATACTTTTTCCAGACCAAATTAAAAAATTTGCATATCCATTTAAAGACGTTTTAATAGTAGACATTTGGGAAAAAACCCAACTTAAAACATTTATTTTTAACATTTGAGGCTTTTAATTGGTTCTATTTTGTACATCATATCACAGTTAAACATGAGAAAACAATGCATAAGTAAATTTCATAATTAAACTAGTAAACAGTTTTAACACTACCCGCTCTGATGGCATTGTGTACCTGGTGTAATCCACAGCTACCAATATTTATCATCCGCTTCTGAGTTTCATACTCTATGCCCCTTGAAAGGATATCATATGTCTTCCAATTGACATTGGGTCCATCCACTGAGAGTTGGAACATGCCACAAAGACCTAACTTATCACAACATTCTCAGAGTTTTTCATGAATATCTGTTGCTGTGACATGGCCGAGGAATTCTGATGTGTAGAATCGAGTGGAAATCTGATGTGTAGAATCGAGTGGAAATCTGATCTGCTTGCCAGAACCGAACATCCATTTGTTTAGACTGAAGATGTCCAGTAAGGCTTTCGGCGAATAATAAAACATAATCCGTCTCAGCCTTCACCTTTGACAACAAGAGTGACTGAAAATATGGTGCAATGCCAAAAGTAGAAAGATAAGCACACTTCGTCTCTCCACAAGAGAATTTCGAGGTGATCATACTATCTGGAAACATTATACGGAATAAATCTCCAACCTTCTCACAACTTTTGAATGAGAAGTGATTCTGTATGACATTAAGGCACCAGAGAGGACTTCATTTCTTGTTACGAATGATCCTAACGAGGCTGATGATGTAGAAAAGACTAAGGGCTGCTTGGGAGGAATGACTGCTGGAGTTCTGAGGAGGTAAATAAAACAATTCATTATATTATTTCCTATATCAAATGACTTATCGCAAACACTACATATGGCTCGATGACTTGAGGTGTCATCCGGTACAATCCAACCCTTACACTTCTCGTTAGTTTGCTACAAAACTGAATATTTACACTTTCCCATGATCGCGGTAGCATAAGAAATTCGAAAACTATACAACAAAATTTATCTCACTTTACTAACATAATATATACGCAAAATCATGTTCGCAATACTCACATAAATGTTGATTATATCCAATTGATCAAACATATGAAAATCGCGAGAATAAATAGTTATTTTCAGGATTCATGTTCAGACATGTATTACTCAAGTTCCCAGTAATCGCGATGTACCAGCATTTTCTACGCAGTTTATACAATCACAGCGGTTACCGGGACCCAACCCAAACTTGTTCAGACACGTATTGCTCACGCGCGAAACGTTCCCGGTAATCGCAATGTATTGGAGCTTGGCGGTTACCGGTACCCAATCCAGACTTGTGAAACCAGGAACAAGGAAGTGTTTGTTGACAAAATGGCTGCCGGAAAAAATTACAAATCCCGATATTTTAATTTTCCATATCTTTTCCATAGCGGTACCACGAAATGTCAAATTTTGCATAGCTTTTCCAACCCTGGAAATGGTTTTCTTAAATTTCCATTCTTTTTCCAGACTTCCATACCTGTGTGGGAACCCTGCTTCGAGCAGCTACGAGAGTGACGGCGTAAACTAGTCCTATCGGGAATGCTGTTGCTTTATTTTGTTTAATTAGACATGACAACAGAATCAAAAAGGAAAAAATATTACATCGCCTGACCTTGTCATTAATTGAAATTGCTAACTCTACAACTAAAAAGAATTATGTTCACTGACTATTGCCTAACATTCTGGAACTAAGTATATACTCGGTATTTCACGACAGACTCAGGGTCTGTAGCGAAAGAAAAAAAAAATTATATGGCGACTCGACGGAGTAAATGAATACCAGTAACTAGCTGGTTTTCTCAATGACAACGGTCTTGCCTCACTACTGTTAGCTTCTTTATCGTAGCGCTTTGTGGTGTGATTAGTAATTATTTGACACGTGAATGGCACGGCGGGATATAAACAATGAAAACAGGCGTGAATCGATTATAATTGTCGTCATGTACTGATAAAATGTGACGGACATACTAGATTTTAAACACAGGTCTTTGAATTTTCTCCAACCATATCACTACCACATTTCCCCCTACTACATGATGTATATATACCTACTATATATAATATATAGTAGGTATATATACATCATGTAGTAGGGGGATATGTGGTCTTTGAATTT
The DNA here is from genome assembly GCA_034401795.1 of Chaetoderma sp. LZ-2023a. Lineage (NCBI taxonomy): Eukaryota > Metazoa > Mollusca > Caudofoveata > Chaetodermatida > Chaetodermatidae > Chaetoderma > Chaetoderma sp. LZ-2023a. The sequence continues at coordinate 183,831,055 of CM067369.1, read as the reverse complement.
TCGTCCAACCATATCACTACCACATTTCCCCCTACTACATGATGTATATATACCTACTATATATAATATATAATAGGTATATATACATCACGTAGTAGGGGGATATGTGGTAGTGATATGGATGGACGAAAATTCAAAGGCCTGTGGTTGTAGTATATATCACAGGCCTTTGAATTTTCGTCAGTCCATCCCTCTACCACATATTCCCCCTACTATATATAATATACACACGGTGTGAAACCTTCTTCTGTGGGAACCATTGTCAGAAAGCTGATTGGTTGGTTTGTTGTCAAAATCCGCTGACATCACGGTTCTGACTACAAACCAACCATTCAGCTTTCTGACAATGGTGCCTACAGACGAAGGTTTCATACCTTGTGTATGTTATAAATAGTAGGGGGGATATGTGGTAGAGGGATGGATGGACGAAAATTCAAAGGCCTGTATTATATACATATATATATATATATATATATATACTATGGGTACTGAAGTTCGTGAATCTAAGCAAGTAATGCACTCGTGAAAGAAAACTCTTAAACAGATCTGCGCAAAAATTTAACACAATGTAAAATAACACTTCCGAATACAAATGCAAAAATTTCAGCACAAAACTTTAATTTTTAAACAAATTCCAAGCATTTGAACTGACCCACCTCGCCAGGTTATGTGTGAAATAGCGGTACCGAATTTCGTGAATTGGTGATTATGCATCTTCAGCTGTCTGGTACATGCTTGTAAATCCTTAAATATCAAGGTATTGGTTTGTTGAATGTTTCAACTGCTAATTTTTCCCGTTTTAACCCATAAATTAGTCCTACAAATGAATGTATAAACTATAAAAGCAGTTTATACATTTGAAGAGAAGAAAAAAAACCAAATGGATGCCGCTTTCGTTAGGTAGTGACGTCACATGAAATTCATAAATATTAATGAGCTGAAGAAATGAACTAACGTTAGGGTCTTTAAAACATGTTCAGCAGGCATAAAGGGAAGAATAAAAAAATTTCTATCGTTAACAAAACCATGTGTGCACTTTGTTAATTTTGACATTTTGGTAAATCATTGATAAGCACCCACCCCTTCCTCTAGAGCCTCTCCAATAAAATTTAGACGTGCTACCGTCAATCAGTCTAATCTGACGCGGCGGGAATATGTAACCAAAGCAGGTGGTAACTTCGGATTGTGAAAATTGCTCATTTTAGGTGCTAAATAAGCGCAAGTAAGTAATCTAAGAAAGTGCATTAAGGAATCTTGCAATTTTTATCACTACCATCAGTAATTGTATGAAAAGTTTCTTGTTTTGACCGCATTTTGCTCAAAACTTTGTCAAAAGGTTCAGAACTGTCAATCAAAAAGCGGCTACTGTGTAGATGCGTTCCATGCCACGTTACATCATAGAACGAGAGCGATAAAAACAAATTCACGAATTTCGGTACTCACGAATTTAAGCAACTCGACCATATATATATATATTATATATATATATATATATATATATATATATATATATATATATATATATATTGTATCCCGCTGGCGTCAGTACGCCAATCTGGTCCACTTTATGGATCCGTGCTGCCATATGTGCTACAAGCCCTAATTTCATATTATTGAATCCTGAATCTTCTCTTGGATTAGTATTAGACTACTACGTGAACTCTTTGCAGTATGAGTATAGATTTACAATCTGTAAATGGGATGTATGAACAAAGTTAAAATTCACAGTAGAAAATTGAACAGAATGAAAACGCACTAACCAGTGATTTAAGTAGAAAACTCAACAAAGGTTAACTCAAATTTACGAACTTCCGTGTGCCATTTTTCTTCTTGTTCTTCTTGTTATGTAAATTCCGGCTCTCGGATCATCACACGCGGACTATGCTTGACATATGCTAAGCTTCGCGATACCTCGATTAAGATGACACAGGCTGCTGCACCAATTCAACCAAGAAACAAAGCAAATCTCACTGGTTATGGAATGACGAAATTGCAAGAGATGTGATAGAAAGTAAAAATGCAGTCCACCAATGGAAGATCTGTGACAGACCAAGTGATCAAAGTCACCCAGCTACCATTCGTAGACGGAGGTCAAAAGCACTGCTACGGCAAGCTCAGCGTAAGCTTCAGGATTCTAGGCGTGATGCAGACATGCAGAAAGTTTATCGAAGCTAAGAACAGTGATAAGAAACTGTTCTACAAACTAATCTGTAAGCAACATAGTAGCGCAGCACCCAAACTAGCAGAACTCAAAGTGCAGGACACTACATTCCCGGCAGAACAGATTTTAGAAGGGTGGCACTCACACTTTATGCAAGTTGGTACTCCAACAAGTACCTCGAGCAACGACTCAAGAAAAGCTGAATTATATTTAATGAGATTGTACTCAGTGATCTCTCTTCTGAAATTGACGATTTTATTCCATTCACTTATCCAGAGGTGATGAAAGCAGTCAAGCGGTTGAACAGTGGCAAGTCCGCTGATGCAGATGGTACCTCAGCTGAGCACCTGAAAGAGGGCGGAGCCGCAGCAATTTGTATAGTGACTCTGATTCCCAATGCAATTGGTTACCTAAGAACCATTCCTGCTGTCCTTAAAGTCTGTCTGCTAACACCAGTCTACAAGAAGAAGGGAAGTCCAAACTAAGCCTCCTCATATCGCGGGATAACGGTGACGTCAATGATATGCAAAACCCTAGAGATGGTGCTAAAGCTTGCATACAGCAGAAAGTACTCAAGTGTCAAAACCATTTACAGTTTGGTTTCACCTCAGGGATATCCCCTATGTATAGTGCCTTGCTGCTACAAGAGTGTAGTGCTGAGTCGCGAAGCAAAAAGTTCAGTAACTATGTTGCCCTTCTTGATGCCAAATCAGCATTTGACGTGGTGAACCATGCAAGTCTGCTAAACAAACTCTATTTTGCCGGCATAAAAGGTGTTACTTGGATCCTCATCAGAGACCTCCACATGAATGCTACTACCAGAGTAAAATGGAATGGCCAACTTTCAGATTCTCTTCCCTTTATGCAAGGTGTAAGGCAAGGAGGAATACTGTCAACAGACTTGTACAAGCTGTACATCAATGACCTGCTTGACACCTTAGATGCCTCAGGAGCCAGCATTGGAAATGTGCATTGTGCAGCACCGACATGTGCAGACGATGTCAGCTTAATAGCAAATAGTGAAAACAAGCTGCAGATTTTGTTGAATATGTCTAGTCATTACAGTGTTAACCAATTTTATGAGCTCCAGCCAAAGATATGTGTCATTCTCTTTGACTGTAAGAAGGAGAAGACTTCATTCTTCTTAGGCGATGTGGAGGTATCTGCACCAGGCTGTGCATCTCACTTAGGGATACAAAGAAGTGATCAATTTATAAATGCTCACCCTACAGTAGATGAAAACATCAGGAAAGCCAGACGTGCTATCTACTCGCTTATGGGAGCAGGGCTTCACGGGATAAATGGCATTTATACACCCTTGGTATGCACGCATCTAATAGAAGTCTATATCCTTCCAGTTCTGCTACATGGGATTGATGTACTTATTCTCAACAAAACCGAAGTGAGACTACTTGACAAGTTCTATCATAAGCTGCTGTTACAAATCCTGGGCCTCCAGATCATGTAGCACATCCATCTCCGTATCTTCTGCTTGGCACTCTTCCGATTGAAGCGTGTATACACATACAGAAGCTAATGTTAGTGAGGAACATTTGTGCAGACCAAGACTCCATACTCTTCTCGGTAGCTCTGAGGCAGACTGCTATGAAAGGATATGATCAGAATAGCTGGTTTGCTGACACTCACAATATACACGCGAAGTATGATCTCCCTTCTGCCGCTGGTGAATCCTTCTATTCACGTTCTTCTAGATCATCCACTGGCAAAGGGAGCATGGAAGACTCTTACTAGGAAGCTGGTCAACAGGTTATCGTCGGATGAGCTCAATAGTCAGATACTGCTATACTCATCCTTACCGTATCTGAGTAACTGTTCTATAAACCTTTCATCTGCCCACATAGCAATTGAGTCGGTCACTACTGCTCCATGTGATATACCCACATTACCAGTACGGCTGCGCTTGCTGACCAACTGCTATACCCTGCAGTGCAACAGGACTAAATATAGTCGCAGTATGATAAAACCTGATTGCCCACTATGTAACAATGGATCAGAAGACCATCACCATTTCCTGACAGTTTGTCAACCTTTAGCAGTGATTCGAAACAAGTACCGGGACCTACTACAGCGTAGCCTATGCCCGATGTGTGTTGCACATACTGAGCATATCTGGTACAATAACAGCATTCTAACTTCATTCCTTATGAATCCATCGTCACATCTATACATGTCAGATTTCACGTGTCAGTGTGTCTACTCAGCAGAGAAGATAATTCGTCAGTACTGCTTCACGTTGAACGATTTTTGAACACTCCTGACTGCTGAAAGGAACAATTTCAATACTGAGAGTGACAGTGGTATATCTGTTATAAGACACATACAACAACAACAATAAACAAACTGTTGCATGCACGAGCTGGCCTCATATATATATATATATATATATATATATATATATATATATATATATATATATATATATATATATATATATATATATATATATATATATATATATATATATATATATAATTAATATACTTAATACTCCTTTGCGAGGTGCTCCTACTTACAGGAGGGATTTACGTAATGAACTGAAATGAACTGAACTGAACTGAACTGAACCTCCATCACCAAAACAAAAATCAACAAAAGTTTAACAAAATCTCAATTGTTACATATAACTGTTAAAGCGCAAATACACCACATACAAATCTTTGTCTCATCTCTCTTACCTTGGCCACAGAATGCGTATCACCACAACCTCACACTGTGATTCAACTGTATGCGCTATACCCTTTCTGAAACCCTAAATGTAACATTTGTGGACCACTGTTAGCTCTTCAACAACCCAAGTGGTGAAGTTATCAGGGATTTGTTCTGGGACCATATTCATCCAAATGTAATTGGCATCAGGCTCTTATCTGAGAATATAATGAACTATCTAAGCTCCTCACTAAACCTTTCACAATATAGACACAAACCTACCCATCCACATACTTATTCAGCCTACTTCCAGCCCGCTGATCCTCATTTTTACAATGGGAGGATACACAGGATGAGTACATCACATCACAATTAACAAAAGATAATTATTATTGTATACTTTTCCCAGACAAGTCTGTTTGTAAATATATAAATGTAAATAGTTTTTCTAGCCTAGCAGAACGAGATACCAATCCACTGTATCAACACATGAATGTAAATAGCTCCACTAGCCTAATTAAACTAGACACAATTTTAGCCACTCTATTTCTAGATGAATGTACACACACTGATGATGGCCAATATATGTTCCAATCTGATCCCCAATCAAATATTAAAACAACAAACCCAAATAAAGGCAAAAGATTAGCAAAGGATAAGCACTATACGGTTTTGAAAGATGTCTCTGTTTGTACAGGTAAAATGTAAATACTTTCTCACCCTTCTTAGGTCATAATACTAAGAAACTAAATGAACAGATGCCTAACAAGTTAGTTCACACTGAAACCGGATCCGAAAACAATATTTTAGTCTTCTATACAAATGTTGATGTGTTCACACCCGAAAAGAAAACCGAACTCGTGTATCTAACTCAAAATAAATCCCCGCATGTTATAGCCATCACTGAGCTTAAACCTATAAATTCCAAATATCAACCCAATTTCTCAATCTACATTATGGATGGCTATATTACTGAAACAACTGACATCACTACTACTAAAGGCAGAGGCATCCTTTTATATAAAATAAATCCCTATCATACATACTGGTAACCACCACCCAAACGTTTGAAGAATGTATCATATGTGACCTATGATCTGAGCTCGAAACATTGAGATTGGTGGTGGTATATGGGAGCCCAATTTCTAACAGTCAAAACAACATAGACCTCTCTAAGCTATTTCAAGACGTGTGTGCCACTAATAGGCACACAGTTATATTAGGTGACTTCAATATGCCACACATCAATTGGTCATCATATACATTCACTAGTCAAAACACCACTCCTAACCCTGAATTTACACATGATTTTATTGAAGTTGTACGTGACTGCTTCATGGAACAAATAATAAACAAGCTAACTCGAGGGCGTTGATCCAACAAACCGTCAATTCTAGACCTATTGTTCACCAATTACCCCGACCTAATAGATGATATCCACCATGCTGCACCTCTTGGTAAAAGCGACCATTCTGTAATTGAAACAACCATCCACCTAGATGGAGACACCAATGCCAAGCCAAAAATTGGATTCTGCCATGACAGAGGTAACTACGAAACTATGGCAGCATCGATGAACATAAACTGGACGAAACAACTAGAAGGTTGTATTGACATTGACCATATGTATGATATAATCTGTAGAAAATGTGTGGCAGTTGAGAAGATATACATCCCTGTGAGAAAAATAAAAAAATAACAAACACAAATTTCCCCTCGACAGGACTACAAGATCCAAGATAAATAAAAAGAAGGGACTCTGGAAAAAATACTTAGAAAACAATAGTCAGACCACATATGACGAATACTGCCGGACAAGAAACCAGGTCCAACAGGCTACCAGAAAGGCACTGAAACTATACGAAAAGAATATCTCCAAAAAGTGCCAAGAACAATCCAAAATTTTTTGGGAATTATGTCCAATCCAAGATAAAAGCGAGGTCTGGGATCCTAGACTTACAAGTACCTGGCAAGGCTGAAGAGATAAAATTCACAAATAATGACAATGAGAAAGTAGAAGTTTTAGCAGAATATTTCCAATCTGTGTATACAATAGAACCGTATGGTGAAGCTCCATCATTCCCTAGTAGGAATTACCAAAATCAACTAACCTCTGTATGCATCACACCTGATATTGTAAACAACAAACTGTCCAAAATTAAAACCTCTAAATCTCCAGGATCTGACAAAATCCACCCCAGATTATTATATGAGTTACGCAATGTTCTTAGTAACCCATTATCCACTCTCTTTAATGCATCATTAGATTTAGGCAAAATACCAGAAAGTTGGGCTAATGCTAATATCTCTGCTATCTTCAAAAAAGGTGCCAAATGAAAGCCTGGTAACCACTGGCCTATCAGTCTCACTTCAGTGGTGTGGAAAGTAATGGAATCAGTTGTAAAAGACTAAATTATGAAACATCTAACCGACAGCTGTATGCTGTCAGATAACCAATCTGGCTTTATAAGTGGCCGGTCTACTGTGCTTCAGCTTTTAACAGTACTACACAAATGGTTGGAGGCATTGGATAATGAAGGGATGGTCGATGTCATCTACTTTGACTTTATGAAAGCATTTGATAAAGTCTCACACAAACGTCTTCTTAAAAAACTAACCGCATATGGCATTGACAGAAAACTATTAAATTGGATCCAATCACTTCTAATCGGGAGGAAGCAACAAGTCGTCATTAATGGAACAGACTACAAATTACTAAATGTGACCAGCGGCATACCGCAAGGCTCAGACCTTGGCCCACTTCTCTTTATATTGTATATAAATGATTTGCCTGATGCAATTAAAGGTGGGTCAGAAATATTCCTGTTTGCTGACGATACAAAACTATTCAAATCAATTCTTAATCAACCAGATTGCAATACGCTGCAGCAAGATATAGACTCTATGTGCATGTGGACTGAAAACTCACTCTTAAAACTCCATCCATCTTTGCTATTTGCTTTATTGAGCCTAAGATTAGGTTTGCGAGCTCTGTCTAATACATTTCTAAGGCATTCATTGTGTTCATTTATGTCACGTCCCCACATTAGTATGTCATCTACTACTACGTCTACACTTTGTATGTCATCAAATAATTGTGAAATAGTTCTTTGGAATACCACAGGGGCAGAAGAAATACCAAATGGCAATCTAAAAAATCTGTATCTTCCAAAACTTGAATTAAATGTCACAAGTTCATCAAGTTTTATTTGCCAAAATCCTGATGCCACGTCTAACTTACTAAATATTTGTGCTCCTGAAACTTTAGTGGCGACTTCCTCAACAGTTTTCATTGGATAATGTTATCATTTTACTGCTTTATTGAGGTCATGTGGATCCAAGCAAATTCTTACTTTGCTGCCTTTTTCCACAACTACCATAGAGTTTACTCAGTCGGTAGGTTCGGTAACTTTTTCCACTATTGATTCCTTCTCCATTTTATCTAATTCTGCTTTAACTTTGTCTCTGAGTGCAAACGGAATTTTCCGAGGTGGGTGTATTATTGGCATTACACTGTTATCAAGTATAATATTGTGCTCCTTCTCTAGGCTTCCGATACCATTAAATTTATTCTGATATTCATCTAAAATGTTATGTTGTGAATATTTTGATGTATCCCGATTGATTGCATAAGTCCGTTTAATTAGGTTTAGTTCATCATGTAGCTCGTGGGGGTACGTGCTGGTATGCTATGACGTTTCTGCCCATCGCACCACAAGTGCAGGATGTTCAGGAGTGCTGGTTAGCTGCGGATCTTAGGGTTGCTGATCCCATATTACATCTCTCAGAGAAATACAAAGACCGACTTCTGGAGCCGGTGGCACACTGATGTTCCAATAGGGCCGTGCGACCATTGCCACCAAGATTGAACCACACAGTGTCGTCCCAATTATTTGTGTCACTGGTGTGTCTATCCATACTAATTTTAGAGATATGGAACAATTATAATTAAACAGTAGAAATATTAATATACTATACAAACAATGTGATTCGTTTGACAGTAAATGAGCACAATAATACACAACAGCTATCCGGTGTCCTTTCCACGTGGTGTCGTCAGAGGTATCACACAAGTCCTTGAATCTGCAGAGGTATCCCCGCAAGAGAAGCATCCGCAACGAAGTCACTAGGTAGCTTAATACACACACACACACACACACACACACACACACACACACACACACACACACACACACACACACACGCACACGCACACGCACACGCACAAAGAAAATATTGTTGTTGCGAGAGGAAAGTGTCTCGTGCGGGCCTCCATCACAGGAAAATGCCTTCAACGCCGAAGCGGAGGAAAAGAGCTGGCAAAAATGGCCACTCTTTTGTTCAACAGAAAAATGCAAAGTGCGGAAGATTCTAGTGAAATCATAATTAATGTGATGCGTACTGGTTTATGTGAAGACGGGATGAACAATTTCCGAAGAATTCCCAGGTCACCATCTTATGTAGTTCCAAAGATACTGTATTCGTAGTTGATTTATGCAGGCCTTCTGCTAAGTCAACCCTACCGTTTAGTTGTTAAAAATGAAAACTAGCTTTGGCTGCAAGTGGCAGAGATTCCTTCCGAACTTTAGATACAGCTGTCCAATGGGTGCAGATGCTCAGCTTCCCGTAGGTCGCCTTGTCTAGCATCTACCTACAAGGACAGCATGTGTACATGTTAGATAATAACAACGTAGTCACTTATATGAGCTACTTGTAGACGGTTATTAAGCCTGACGCTTGGTCGCAATGTGAGACCAAAAGTCTGAATGATCTGGACTGGAATTTTCATGCCTTTTATACCCTTCCTGGGCGAGCCTGTTGATTGAGTCGATCTTGACCATATATGGGCAGAGAAAAACCAGATTGCCAGTTCCCCTGTTTGAAATGTTTGGAGGTTTGGTGATGTGCTCCAACAATTTTACCGGTTGACCTGTATTTTACTGGTTGGGGTCAAGTTTTACTGGTTGTGACTGTTTACTGGTTATGCCTTTTTTGGCGGTTGTGTTCATTTTTTGGCGGTTGTGATATTTTTTGCCGGTTGTAAGTTTTTTGCTGGCTTAGCCATTTTTGGCGGTTGGGCAACCTTATTGGCGGTTGTGGTCATTTTTACCGGTTGTGAATTTTTTACCGGTGGTGTCCGTTTTGACGTTTTTTCCAAAAAAACCTTTTTGCCGGTTTAAGCTTCTTACCAGTTGTAAGTCATTTTGGTGAATGTAGGTCAAGTTTCGTAGAGGTAATACTCCTTTTAGAGCTATTTGTATGGGTAATGATCATGTGTAGTCATCACTGTTTTTATTCAGAATTCATGGCGTTTCGTTCCTTGGGTGGAACTCATCAGAGGCGAAGTTTTGTCAACTGAGAGTGGGCATTTTTCGTCTCCACTTTTTTCTGATATGGCAACTATGGTGTGGGCATTTTGATTGATAGACAAGGTGTGTATAGGAAGTCCTTGCCTTGTCTAAATGGTTTGGTGTATTCAACGTTGAAATATGTATCATGGTTACACAAAGTCAAAATCAATACTGGTTAGATATTGAAGTTATGTAAATTTTTATGTTTCAAAAATTTGTTTTGAAAAAATAAAATGAATAAAATAAAGAAGCAACTCTGTAAGTTATGCGTCTTTGTTGTTCCTTTATATATAGTTGTTAAATCTAAAAATCTAAATTTAAAAAAGGAGGGAATAGCGTTGTGCTGAAGTCCACATGAAAGTGCCATATTGAAAAGCATCTTTAAGAGATGCGAGGTGATGACAATGTGTATGACGTCAATGTGTGACGTCTATGGCGAAAGTGATGACATCGCCAAAATTGTATAGAAGCGCCCAGTATGTTGTCATTAATCTATCATGTGTACATTTTATGACACAAGGCCTCCGAATCAGATGAAAATCCGGCCACCCTGCCACGCAACCACATATAACATCAACTGGACAATGGCTACAGTTCACACAAGCAAGTTTTGATCACTAACATGTCGTTATGGTGGGGATACAGAAACGAATATCCATCGCGAGCATTCTTCCCGTGAGGGCGTGGCGGATTCCAAGATCTCTCCTAGACACTGCACTGAGTTGGATGGAGATTCACGTCCTGTTCGTCACCGAGTCCTACGGATCTAACAGTTGACCTGTCATTAGGATTAATTTCCAATATGCCCAGATATGCACTGTGTGCCGGTAAACAAAATAACTAACTCACATTTCTAAATATATGTTTTCGCAGTGCTTCCTACATTGACGGGGCTATCTAGCTAACAAGTATCCGAAGATACTGGGAGATATATGTGAATCAGCACTTTAACCATCAGCGCTCGGAGACTTCCGATGATAGTTTCCCAGGGTCGGATCCGATCAACGTGCTGATGGGGAATCCAGACAAGTAATAAGCCATGAGGCTGGTGGATCGTAGAAAGAGACAATAACGTGATATATATATATATATATATATATATATATATATATATATATATATATATATATATATATATATATATATATATATATATATATATATATATATATATATATATGAGGCCCTATAGGTAACTGGCCAATTTTACACAACCTTGCCGGAGTATGGGGCTACATTACCACAACAGCCGGAAAAGAGGCGTACACTATATGTCTCCAAATGAGGAAATTGTCCATAACCACTTTAACCTATCCTATTGAGCTGAATAGTCAGGTTTAGTCGGTAACATGCCATGCTCAAACAATTAGAGCATGGACAGTGTCCCCAGTGTAAAATTGATGCAGGCGGGAATAAAGTGATGCGGATATAAGTGTTGCTGTATAGTATTTCCTAGCATACTGAGTTTTCACAAATAAACAAAACATATGAACTGAATGGCTAACTGCCATATACAACTAACCAATGCTCATAATAGATATAATAATTAGAACATAATTGAATGATTTAAATAAATATCACAGATTGATGAACCTAAACGGTGCTGCTAGTTGAAAGCACCCACAGTAAACGAGGATAATATTCACAGTAAAACAGAAATTATAACTTGTGGTCCTAAGACCGGGAAGGTACCTATTAGTCATCAGTACCATATATGGAAATGATAATTAAATATACAATAGTATAGCTACTTGAGTACCTAATAGTCATCGGTACGGAGCAAGCTACTATGTTGCTGAAATTGAGGCGCTAACGTATTCATAGCACGAGTCGACATGTTCTCTAAAACTGGAAAGATTTCCGCCGGAAGATATCCGCAGTTAGGTCTCCACAAGCTGACTTCTCCAGGCAGGATAGACACGGTAGACAATCAGGACAGTGAAACAGCAGTTCAGGAAATGTCTATTAGATAGTCTCTCAGCTAGTATATAATTTATACGGAAGTTGAAAAGTTATCCGTCCTGCGACGGAAGTAAGAAAGTTGTAGTTTGCCCATTAACAAAGAGGGCTATATATAATATTAAACAGATAAAATAACTTGCACATGGTGCAGGATGCGTCGCATAGCTCTTGCGGCGCACTTAGCAAAGTTCCACTAGACTGTGGTCAAAAAGTTAATTAACACACACGACATGCAGTGCGGAAATTGAAGTCCACTTTTCAGCATGGTTGGCAGATCAGGCGAGTCATCCAGCAAGAATCACCATCAGCTCTACATTCCGTAGAATCACATCCCGGGCCCGCATGGCCCGCTCTCGGAAAGGCTCCCTTAGGAAAGTACAGATGTTGAAGATATAACTTTAAATTTAGTTTATTAGCCTCGGATGGACGTCCGAGGGTGTACAAAAACTGTGGAAGCCGAGGACTCCTTACAACTGTGGATGAGCTGAAATCTGAATGGCACCGGATGAAGTAGGTATCGCCGTAGGTTTGCAGTTGCACACGTCTTTCCCGATGGTCCAGTTATCCTGCGCAGGCCGGCTTCCACGCCGGCGATGCTCCTGATTCTCGATTTTTCACACCTTTATACTACTCGTGACGTCAGAGGCAGATACCTCAGCCAATCAGAGGCCGAGCAGTGGCCAATAAGCGTGCAGCTAGATCAGTGACGTATTTATCACGTGCACAGAACATTCTAGATCTATTTATGCATACAAGTGATTACAACGTCAAAAGCAATATTTTGAAGATAATTTAGGGGGATTTTCGCGGATAACTCAGCCATTTCTGGGCCGATTTTAAAATAGTAAAAAGTTCTATAAAGGTCGATTTATTCTAGTCCTGATTTGTACCAAGAACAACGAGACCGGAGTAAGTAAAGGTTTATACGAGTACCAACTCGGTACACTATAGGCATGCACTCACTTCCAATTCCAAGATGTGTTGTCAGGGAAGCTCTGACACGCGGGCATACGCACCACACGTTTTATCGGATTTAGCTGATTTCAATGAAAACATCTATCATGGGGCCTGTATACGCATACCATCCTACCCAGGGGGTCATGCCTGGAGCGAATCCAGAGTGGCTATTCCGCTGGGATGGTCAGTACCTGTCCGGTCGGTCCGTGCTACACCACCCCCTCCTAGTTTGACACCCGTGGCAAACGATCACGCCTGACGGATTGAATGCATGGGAGTGTGCTAGGCAGGAGCTATATACTTCCCGAGTAGGCATGTAGCCAAGAGGAGAGCAACGCAAAAGACGTGTATATAAGAAAGAGCACATAGGGTGCGAAAGAGCTTTGGAGGGAGGCAATACCATTGATTTTGATTTTTGATCTGGAATTATTTTTCCAGGTCTTTCCCTCGTTTTTTTTGCTTTCATTTCATGGTCAATTTTTATTCAGTTCCTTTGATCAACTAAACAATAGCTCTCATGGGTGTTCTCTCAGATGTGGATAATTATATTTGCGCAGAGAACACCCAAGCTCCAACGTACCACAATTACTATATATATAATATAATATAATATTGATATACTACTAAGTAAAACAGTTTAATATATATGTGATCACATATAGATATATGTCTATATACCTGAGAAGAGTATCATAGAATTATGAGTGAATTAATAGTATGCATCCCAATTTTATGAGGGGATGTATACAGTGTAGCCCGTTAGTGCGGATCCATACAAGCAGCTCTTGCTGCCCAAATCTGTCCCGTCGCACTGACGCGGGAAGAAAAATAATGAGAAAAATATCAATAATAATAAAGTAAAAAGGCTAGTTCATCAGGCAGTCCCAGCGTAGCTGAGACTGTATGACGGTATTATGACATATTTGCTACAGTGTGTCATGTACCTACGTCGCACACGATGTGTTTACAACACAGGAATCTGCAGCGATTATCTTGTGTGAGACACAGCTATGCAAGAATATTGCGCAGCTGTGTAGGATGACCATGGTCAGCCTAGGGACTGGGTATCAATTGTTAAAACATATATAATAAGAAGAAAAAGATTTAAAAAATAAACAAAATAATAGTATTCGCACAACTACTGATAAATCCTGCTGTAACCTCGGCAATAGTGTCCACAAACATCCGCTGCTAAGTTTCCCCAGCATGTCTGGGTACCCCGACTCATACAGGACGGATGTGGCGGATGATCCTCCGCTGCCGATATATCACTACTAAGCAGGCCCAGGTCGGTAATACTATAGCTGGAAGATGGTGTGGACGTATCCATTGAGGCACTGGTGGTGGCGGAGATGACGTCTGGTGATGTGCGAACTGGTGGTGGTGTAGAGACTGCGGACATTACCGTTGTCATGGAAGTAGTGGTTGTTGTGCATGCTGCAGGCGGGCTGAGTGCTGTGAACTGGATGAGTGGTCTCTGGAATGATGATGATGCTGATGCAGATGCGAATGCTGCGCTGGCGAATAACTTCCATATTTTCGTTGCTTTAAGTAGTTTGCTGGCGGTCGTCCTTGGAACTGCACACATTTCAGTGGAGTGCACGAGGCATTTCTTTCTGGCATAAGGAGGATCCGGCATAGTTACTTTTCGAGCCGCTGGATCCGTAGGAGTGCTGCTGCGTGGGTGTGATGTGGTGCTGCTCTATGAGGTGGTGACTGTTGCTGACGCTTTCGTAAGGTGGATCTCCTCGTCGATTATTAGACTACAAGGAGCTCAAGATATGTCTGAAATGTCTTGTAACTCCTGCTCGGATATGGTCACTGGTTTCGAAATCATCACGGAAATGGGCCGGCCGATTACGGATGCAGATGCTGATGTTGTGTGTGATGCTGACAGTGGTGTTGCTGCGGGTGCCGCCAGAGTAGAAACTGCAGGCGATGCGGGTACCATTACTGCAGGTGCTGCCAGTGCTGATCATACTGGTGATACCGTCGTGATGGTGGTTGATGCTACATAATGACTTAGTGCATGTTGCGTGACGGATGCTGTAGCTGTTGTTGCAGGTCTAATGTAATGCAGAAAGACTGGTTGTCACTGTTTAATACGCTTAGTTTTGGTCATCTGTCCCATAGGAAGCACATTAAGCGGAAGTCTATTTTCAATGCAGGTTTGCTAGAACTTCAATGTCCTCACTTTGTTCACCAGGCTGTAATGTTACTACTAACACATGTTGTGTTTCCATCAATGAGTGCGTCACACCGTAACGTGTAGCTGTATATAGGTATTTGCAGTCCGAACAGAATGCACGTTGAAAGAGATGATCATGATTGATATGTAGCATCAAGTCCGAATTGCGGGAAAATGTAAGCTTGCACGGCTGACCGTCAAGCTGTAATGCTGTACATGGATACTCCTTTCTGGAATGAGCTGGTGCCGCTTCTTCCGAGCTGTTGGACAGGGCCAGATCCTCGGCAAGTGACATCTTATTTCCGCATATTGATAACGGTGTGGACTGCCTAACCTAATCTATTTTACCCAACTCCTCATATTTTCCTTGCCAAATAATATTAATAGAAGTGATAAATAAATAAGAAAACAGCAGAATTTGGTTTGCGACACGAAAGTAGCCTAATACTTGTTCTTCCCTTGTGTCGAGTTTGGCGGGAAGACGAAGTTTTAGCACATGATCTCCTCATTTTATACTTTTTGGTGACGGAACAGGAGGGTGGATGACCACACCCAAATGTTTTAGGGTGATTCGGCCACACCCCATATGGAAAGTATGGAATTATTTAAACCTGGAGTCGGATGAAATATTCCTCCCGTGTAAAGGAAGTAAATATAAATATAACAAGGAAGTCTTATCACTTTCGTCTCCAATCAAAGAAAAAACACGTCTTCGATCAACGTGAAAACTCGGAACTACTTATTCCCATGGAAGCTCACCTTTTAATTAGCGTGAGGCGGGTTTTCAGATTTGATGCTTATAAACTTGCCTGTTTTAATTTCAGGCTGGAGCGCCTGATGGGGTGTGGGAGAGCGCGATGACGTCAGCGGCAATTGCCTCGACCCACCCCTCTCGCCTCCTCCATCACGCCGTGGTAGATGCACGTTTTGGGCGGTTCGTGTGTTCAAAGCCTTTGATCCAATTTACTGGAAATAGAAGTGAAAGTCATGTGGTTTCTTGTTGTGAAAGCACATGATTGATCGGATACTCAGGCAATATTTACGTAATGCCGGAGTATTGGTGCTGCTGATTATTCGTTATTGATGCGAAAGACGGAAATATATGTATTTAACTCTGTTCCTCGAAACATATATGCGTCTGTGGTTTGTCTGTAATCGGTGTATTCCAGCCTGTGTTGAGCTCGTGACTGGAATATGTAGGTAAGAGCATATTTGAAATTCTCCTTATACTGTCAAAGTTTTAATGCCGCTTTACCAGCCGGTGTGTTAATGATCTGTATACACGGTAGAATGATGGTGTTTTTAATCAAAATTAGGACAATATAGCTGTCTATAATTATTGTTTGGTTTAAACAGCCCCATGTCTTGCGGAGATTAAGTCTACTAATTCCGCCAAGCTGGACTGTGTTTTCCGGGTGGGCGGACTGCCAAGCATCCTCCTCTATGGGTAGGACTAGTCCCATCCCTACCTAGACCAAACTTAATTTATTACTGCGTGCCTCAGTTTACAATCACAATACCGTCATATGGAGATTGTGAATACAGTCAACCTGAGTGTCTATTTGCGGATGATTCTTGTGCTGTTGTGCAGTGTGACGTTTTTATTACCCTAGGGCGGGGCGAGTAACTGAAATGCAGTGTCAACTTTATCGGGCATGATGTATTTCACTCTGTAATGGCCGAGCCCGGATGCGGGACACAGTCACTTTAGAGCGCGGATGGCGAAGAAGGGTGCTGTCGTAACTTGAATCAATCCATTATCGAAATTAAGCTTTTCGGTAGCAAAATCATACTCATGACGGATGACAGACTGTGGACATCTTGCTCTCTTAATAATATTGACTGTTATTATGCGTGAATGATGTATAAAATTGTAGCTACTTCCGTACGATGATTCCAGGGGGGTGGGGTGGGGGGGGGGGTATTGCACGGACTGTAGATGGCTGCGGAATTGCTCCTTCTTTCATTTTGACCAGTTTTCCGTAAACCGGATAAGAAGGTGATTGCGAAAAATGTTGGCTGGCGTTGATGGTGGTAGCAATCTATTGTAGGGAAGTCGGGGTGCTGTGTGATGCTAGTGTATTGCAGATTGGGCATATCCAGGTTTCCAAGTTGGTGAATGCCGTGTCTGTTGCGGTTGTGGAAAAGTCAGGATTGCGGAAAGTGAAGAACTTCCCGCATCTGTGCGGGAGGGAATGTTGTGGAAAAAGGTGTCTCTAACCTTTTCGATTTAAAACGTTAGGTGATTGCTATTCTTTGTTGCCGATGTTGAATGTTTCCGTTGTATCATGTTAATAACCGGATGTGTATGTGATATTCACACAACGATGAATTGACGTATCCAGCCTTGTGGGCAAGTGTGGTTGGTGCGCTCATGATTTCTGTGCCCGGTGTGATGTTGACTGCTCACGGGGGGGGGGGGGGGGGAAGCTCCAAATGCACGACGATTGGTACTCTGTCATAGTTTTTAGGTACCAGGAATATTCGAGCTGAGAGTCTGCTGAACAGGCTGCTTCCCTGCCCACAGCCTGCGGGGTGGGGTGGGGAGTTTGTTGCTGCGGTGTGGGATGCCACCTCCTCTGGAACAGCGGATTCTCTCATATCTGAAGAGTGACAGTCTACAGACGACAAGTGAAGTGTGAAGTGGACAGGACGAATGATGTCCGAACTTGGTGCATAGATGAGAGACGCGTAATGGAGATGGGGTGGTGGAGGTGCGGTTGGTTGGGGAGCACCTTGGCCGGGGAGTAGTTGTGTAATTTTGGGGCGGGTACACCGAGCTGTGCAGTTCTGCTGTTCTTCAAAACAAGCCAAGGCCTCATCCGGCCTCTTCACTTCCATGCTATTTATTACATGTTCCACCCCACAAGAAGCATGGCCCGGGATAGCCTCAGCTTCCCCTTGTGGTAACTCTATAGTGGGGATATGGGCAGGGAGTGGTTGCACGTTTTTGGGACCCGTACTGAGGATGAAGAGGGCGAGTACGTATCTCGTCATCATCCCCAGCGTTAGTTAGTTGTTCACTGGACTTCTGGCTTGGTAGGAGAGCAGCCGAACTGGCACCACGGTCCTCTGGACTAACATCAGGAATACTTGTTTCCGCAGAGACATCTGTCTGGGTACCAGTGTCACGTGGAATGCCCAGCCCGAGCTCTGGCACTGACACATGGTTTAAGTCGATCGAAGTGGATGACTGAGGTCAGGCCATCCGAAGTGCGGATACAGTAGGTCACGTCCGACTTCTTACCTACTACCACATAGGGGCCTTTCCACTGGTAACTCAGTTTACTCGGCATGTTTGCAGAACGTCACGAATCGTGTACCAAACCATTCTTCCCGCTTCATGCGGGTCTCCCTCCATGCACTCGCCGGTCGTGCCATGTTTTCTGACGCTGGTGTGCAGTGGATAAAGTTGCTCTCACTAGCTCATGGGTCTGTTCTCTCCGTTGCCGCATGAGCTCTACGTAGAGAGATGGTGAATCTTTCTCCCTCGGAATCCTGGCCATGGCCAGATCCAGGGGTAAGGCTAATTCATGGCTTAACATTAACCACGAATGGGTATAACCCGTGCTGGAATGTGTGGTATGCCATGAGCACATATGGGAGTCGTAGATCCCAATCTCGACAATCAAGGTGTGTTTCCTTAGTCAACATTTCGGTGAGAGTATGATTAAATCTCTCCACCATTCCGTCACTCCCGGGATGATACGGAGTCATACGGGTTTTGACAATATGAAACAATTTGCAGAGCTCGGAGATCAGCCGGCTCTCAAAATTACTTCCTTGATCGGAGTGCAGCTCATAGGGCATTCCAAACCAGCAGAACACATTGCTTGCCAAGACCTCCGGTACTGTGGATGCCTCTTTCCATGCAGTTTGCCGGGTCTATGAACCACATTGAAGTTAAAAGCCTGCAGGGATTCCATCCACCTCGCTACCTGGCCCTCCAGATTTTTTAGGTTTCCGAGCCAGCGTTGATGTCTATGTCGATGCTGTTGCGTCCGTGAAGGTGATTCCCAGCGATGAAGTGGTGCATGATACGTCAGTTATGCTGAATATCACCCTGATGCGGGTCCATAGACAGGTGTAGGTCTATAGACGGGTGGAGGTGTGCTATGTAGACGACGTGGACGTTCTTGATGTTGTGACAGATATTCCTCATACGGAAGCAGTGCAGGTGACTGACGCTGATGATGTGTGTGATATGGATGTCTTCTGATGTATTGTTGAAAAGGTGTTGCCATCTCTTCTGGTTCGTAATGCGGTACTAGTGGGTAGTAGGGTGAAGACGCACAAAAAGGAGGAGATGCAGGATATGGTACATGACAGTCCGGCCACTGGTCACCTATTGATGACGTTGGCAAACATAATGGTCGTGAAGGTTGAGGTTGCACCCATATGGGTCTTTGACGTGGCCGTCCGCGATCCAGTGTAGATGGTGGTGGCCTATCGCGGAGATCCGATAAAATGATGTATTGAGTTCCCACCTGCGAGGCATCACGGAATGTCCCCTCGCTGATTGGTGAGGCGGTGCTGGTCATTCCGCACTGGGGAAATTAGTGACATTGTTGGTGAGCATGTGAGTATAATATGGTGCTCCTTCTCTAGGCATCCGATACCTTTAAATACATCCTGATATTCATCTAAAATGTTATGTTGTGAAGATTTTGATGTATCCCAATTGATTGCGTAAATCTGTTTAATTAAGCTTAGTTCATCGTGTAGCTCGCGGGGGTACGTGCTGGTCTGCTATGATGTTTCCACCCATCGCACCACAAGTGCATGATGTTCGGGAGTGCCGGTTAGCTGCGGATCTCGGGGTTGCGGATCCCGTATTACGTCCCCCCATGAAATACAAAGACCGAATTCTAGAGCCGGTGGAACACTGATATTCCAGTGGGGCCATGCGACCATTGCTGCCAAGATTTAACCACACGGTGTCGTCCCAACTATTTGTGTCACCAGTGTGTCTATCCATACTAATTTTAGAGATATGGAACAATTATAATTAAATAGTAGAAATATTAATATAATATACAAACAATCTGATTCGTTTGACAGTAAATGAGCACAATAATACACAACATAGAGCTATCCGGTGTCCTTTCCACGTGGTGTCGCCGGAGGTACCACATATGTCCTTGAATCCGCAAGAGAAGCATCCCCAACGAAGTCACTAGGTAGTTTAATATAAGCTGATATACCCCTAACACACACACACACACACACACACACACACACACACACACACACACACACACACACACACACACACACACACACACACACACACACACACACACACACACACACACACACACACACACACACACACACACACACACACACACACACACACACACACACACACACACACACACACACACACACACACACACACACACACACACACACACACACACACACACACACACACACACACACACACACACACACACACACACACACACACACACACACACACACACACACACACACACACACACACACACACACACACACACACACACACACACACACACACACACACACACACACACACACACACACACACACACACACACACACACACACACACACACACACACACACACACACACACACACACACACACACACACACACACACACACACACACACACACACACACACACACACACACACACACACACACACACACACACACACACACACACACACACACACACACACACACACACACACACACACACACACACACACACACACACACACACACACACACACACACACACACACACACACACACACACACACACACACACACACACACACACACACACACACACACACACACACACACACACACACACACACACACACACACACACACACACACACACACACACACACACACACACACACACACTATTGTTGTTGCGAGAGGAAAGTGCCTCGTGCGGGATTCCGTCACAGGAAAATGCCTCCAACGCCGAAGCGGAGGAAAAGAGCTAGCAAAAAGTGCGGAAGATCCTAGTGAAACCATAATTAATGTGATGCATACTGGTTTACGTGAAGACGCGACGCACGATTTCCGAAGAATTCCCAGGTCACCGTCTAGTAGTTCTAAAGATACTGTATTGGCAGTTGCCGCTTCATTTATGCGGGCCTTCTGCTACAGTCTAACCTACTGTTTAGTTGTTAGAAATGAAAACTTGCTTTGGCCACAAGTGGCAGGGATTCCTACGTAACTTTAGATACAGCTGTCCAATGGGCGCAGATGCTCAGCTTCCCGTAGGTCGACTTGTCTAGCATCTACCTCCAAGGACAGCATGCGTACATGTTACGACACAAGGCCTCCAAATTAAATGTAAATCAGGGCCACCCTGCCCCGCAACCACATATAACATCACGTGGACAATGGCTACAGTTCACACAAGCAAGTTTTGATCACTAACATGTCATTATGGTGGGGATAGAGAGACGAATATCCATCGTGAGCGTCCTTCCCGTGAGGGCATTGTGGATTCCAAGATCTCACCCAGACACTGCACTGAGTTGGATGGAGATTCGTCATCGAGTCCTACGGATATAACAGTTGACCTGTCATTAGGATTAATTTCCAATATGCCAAAATATGCACTGCAGGCCGGTAAACAAACTAATTAACTCGCATTTCTAACTATGTGTTTTCGCAGTGCTTCCTACATTTGAAGATACGGGGGAGATGTATGTGAATCAGCACTTTAACCATCACATATTGACATCATTGCTAAATGAAATAACAAAAATAAAGACAGGCTATTATGAGGAAACAAAAGCAATAAAGGATGGCTACTTTGCCTTACAGTGTACCAGTGGAAATATAGCATTCTCTAACATACCTAACCAACAGATACGAGACTAACATTCTATTTTCAAAATATCTTAAATTACATGTGCATATCATTAGGCATGCCACAAAACCATCATAACCCTGAAAAAGAAAAACAGGATTTAATGTATGGGAGGAACATAGGGAGGAGTTCAACCAGTCAACCAATCAATCAAAACAAACATTACTACCAGAACAAACAATACTAAATAACAGATTCTCTCTTTTAAGGGATGAATGTTATATGAAAACTGTGCATGTAAATAACACAAAAAAATAACATAAATAAATTACATATTATCAACACAAAAGATGCGCAAAGAGCAAAAGTTATGTAAATGCAAATTGTAATGGTGTTAAAGTTTTATTTTCAAATGTTGATACATTCAGTGCACAAAATTTAATTGAACGCAAACAAAGATTAAACATCACGGAGGATAACCCTTGGGCATTAGCATTTTCAGAAGCTAAACCAAAATATTTTAGATATGAAAGACAGATTTCAGAATACAATTTAGATGTATATGATATACTGCCCTTAAACATTACCAAGGACAGTATGGGCAGGGGGGATGATGGTTTATATACTTTCACCCATAAGATATATACCAATAAGCATTAACATATATTTTACTGAATTTATGTGTATAGAAATTAAATTAAATAATGCAGAGGGATTATTATTCACATTTATTTATGATAACCACAGGTCAACTATAGAAAATAACAGAAAACTGCAATTACTTCTTGAAGAAGTAACTAACATGCACTACACACATGTAATTCCCATAAGGGACTTTAATTTCCCCAGGCATAAATTAGACCGAATATTCAACCAATGGTGGCCAAGGGGATCCTGAATTAGATTTTATAGAGACCATAAGGGATTCTTTCTTATATCAGCATGTAACTGAACACACTAGAGGCAGAGGTACTAACAAGCCAACATGTTTACAGCCCAAAGCAAGATATATTTTTAATACAGCAAATTATGAGCAAATGAAATGTATTTTAGACATTGATTGGGACATCATCTTGAAGGATCTGGATATAGAGATACAATGGGATATTTTTACAAACAAATTAAGAACAGCAATAAAAGAAGGTGTACCTAAGGCCATTATTAATCAGGGGTTTAAAAAGAATAATAAAAAGCACATACTCCCATTTAAACGTAAACTACTAAATTTGATAAAAAGCAAGCGAAGGCTCTGGGAAAAATACAGAAAGACAGGTGATGATGTAACAAAAAAGAATATAACAGGGTAAGAAATCAGATCCGCAGAGAAACCAGAAAGACTAAAATTACATGGACAAAGAATAGTCGAAAATATTAAGGATAATCCCAAAACGGTTTGGACTTATGTAAGATCCAAGACAAAAACCAAGCAGGAAATTCCAGACTTATGCGCTGGCTGTAATCATAAGTACTTTACTTCTATGGATGTAGACAAAGCTGAGACCATATAAAAAAATTCTCAACTGTATTTATCATAGAACCTGATGGCGTATTACCAGAAATTGAGAAAGTGTCTTGCATAGAAATAAATTCAGTAACTATTAATACACAGATCATAAAAAATGTATATGGAGAACCTGACGACATCAAAATCCCCTGGACCAGACATGATACATCCACATATTTTAAAGATATTTTAGTGAAACATTTAACGATACTTTTTCAGAACTTGATGAGTACTGGTACACTACCAACACAGTGGAAACAAGTCAATATAAGTCCCATATTTAAGAAAGGAGACAGAAAGTATGTGGGAAACTATAGACCTATAAGTTTAACTAGCATAGTATGTACACTGCTAGAAAGTATTATAAGAGATAGTATAATGATACGATGATATGATGAAGGAGAACAGATTATTAAGTAAAAGTCAATTTGGTCTCATCCTGGGTAGATCAACTTTATTACAGCTATTACATGTTATAGACAAATGGACACAAATTCTCGATGGGGGGGTGGGGGTGGGGGTGGACTGTTCACGTCGCTTATTTGACTTTTTAAAGGCCTTTGATAAGATGCCTCATGGGAAACTTGTTCACAAATTAGCCCAATACAATATAGGTTTTAAAATTTCGAATTGGATTAGATCATTTCTATCAGAACGCAAACAGAGAGTCATAATTAACGAAGAACCCTCAGAATGGAAACCTGTATACAGTTGAATCACCTAGAGATCTGTATTGGAACATATTCTCTTTATCTTGTATATAAACGACCTACCCAATTGCATAACAAATGGCAGTGATGTATATTTATATGCAGACTACACAAAGTTGTTTCAGGAAATAAATTCCACACCAGATAGATTAAAAATGCAATCAGATATATATTTACTAGGGGATTGGTCAGATAAGTGGCCCTTACAATTCAATGCAGAGAAATGCAAATGCATGCGGATTGGTAAATCATCCTTAGAAGAGTACTGTTACAGATTACTAAAAGATGGTACACCTATAGAATTCTCTAGCACTGATATAGATATTGTTGTTATCATTGATTGTTCAAATCACTTTACACATCATTGGTAAGACCTCATGTCGAATATGCAAACCAGGCAGGGAGTCTGTATTACTTAAAAAATATAGGCCTTCTGGAAAATGTACAGCGACGAGCAACTAAAGTAGTACAAGGCCTATTATACCTAAGCTAAGAAGTCAGACTTAAAACACTCAATTTACCAACTTTGGGATCTCGAAGAAAAAAATGGGGTTGGGGTGGGGGTGGGGGTGGGGGGTTGTAGATATGATAAAGACCTACAAAATCCTAGCTAAGAATATGACCAAGAAATCTTTGAATTCTTTCAGTTAGGAGAAAATCTTATAACTAGGGGTCATAGTCTAAAGTTATACAAACCAAGAGCAAAACTCGACTCACAAAAATACTCTTTTAAACATCCAGTTATAGACTTCTGGAATAGCCTACCACAACATGTAGTTGAAGCCCAAACAATATTATCTTTTGAATTTAGGTTGGATAAGGTATGGAAGACTCAACCGTTATACTATGATTACCTCGCAGCCGATATAAAGCCTGATTGGTATCAGACCAACTATTAAAAATGGTACACTAACTAATACCCTCGGATAAAATTTTAAAAACCCAAACAACCTGTAATAACAGGCTGATAGGCATTCTTACAGACATAGATAATGATTGATTGAAGTTAGTATACATAAATACAGTGATTATCTGACAGGCATCTACCAATCTTCCTTTTTCATTAACCCAGTCAGCGATGAAGGAATTTGTAACATTCTGAACACACTTAGCCCTGCAAAAAGCGCTGGCCTTGATAATTTCAAATGGAGCATTTTTAAACATTGCATAATAGATTTACTAACACCACTCAATCACATATACAACTTATTTCAAACAGAAGGCGCAGAGACATCAACAAAGACTCTATGATGTACAAGATCATGAATGGCCTAGTAGATGTGCAACCTCCTGGAAACACAACCACAACAAGCAGACACCAAACTAGAATCCACCATAGGCTGTTGATCACTCACACTCGTACAAACATCAAACTTCACTCCGTTTTCCCATCCACAATTCGGGTGTGGAATAGTTTACCAGCAGATGCAGTTTCAGCACCTTCAATAGAGGCTTTCAAACAGTTTAGAGTAAAGCAACACAGCACAACACATGTTTTTAGACTGTAAATACTGTAATGCTCTCTTTTAACTTTGACACCTGTTTATTTTGTTTGCGCACTGCATTAACTGCTGTGGGACAATAGTCAACTAATTGGGTTATTCACATTATTTTGAAGAATTCAAATTTTCAAATTCAGTTGTTTATTTTGCTGCATAATAATAATAATAACAAACTAAAGAAAGGTTCACCAGCCATCCTTTGCGGTCATCCCACAATGCATCAGAGACTACTGGTGGCGCACTAAGTGAACATAAGACTTTGGTCAACGGCGCCACTTTGGGACGCCATAACCTCTCTGAATTGAACTTTATACCATCCTAGGCCATGTGTATCTCACCAATTCTTGCCTTGGGTCATGCCAAAAGACTGGTCAATCTAAAGTGCATGCCATCTGTGTCCTTCCTACAAGTGCTTAAGACTGCTTATATGTCTTGTACTACACTATCTTTAATCTTTTCTGCCACGCCATCATTACCTTACGCATGTGTGTTATCCAGTATCTACTTTCGGCCACAAACTCATTCAGACTTTTTCAAATACTTGGGATAATCAATCTTCTGCCATAAAAACTACTGTTTTCTAGATTGTATAATAACTGTGCCATTTGTGAATCTAGGCACGCATTTGTATATATACTGAGCCAAAAAAGTTTAGCAACAGTGAAGTTTGGTTTGTTGTATTAAAAGTATGCATCTATTTATAAACAAGTTTGCAGGCATGTTTCGTTAATGTATTGTCTCGCTGATCATGAAGAAATACAAATTATTTCTTGCATTTCTCTGCCGCATGCCTACTGCATGTGAAAATGCATTTTTCATGCACTGGCCCACATTGGCAGGTAGCGAAGGCAAAAATTCACCATATTGCAAAAGCAGATAACGAACGGGTTACCGGAAAATCAGCGCCATGAAGCAATGGGAAGACTCGCTGCTGGGCAGAGCATTCGCGCTGTTGCTCAACATTTTAATATTCACGCCCCAACCATTTACCGTCTCCGCCAACATGAGCAGGAAACTGGACATGTTAATGGCCGACCACGATCTGGCAGACCGAGAGCAACAACACCACGAGAAGACTGCTACTTAGTGACGTCATCACGACGTCACAGGTTTGAGACTGCGCCGCGGCTGTCCCGTAATTTGCACACCGCTACCGGCATCACAGTGCATGCACAAACTGTGCGAAACAGACTCCATGATGCTGGACTGCATGCCCGTCATCCACTTGTTGCTGTTCCGCTTACAGAGCATCAAATCGAGAATCAGTTTGCATGGGCAAGAACTCATCAGCGATGGCATGCTCAACAATGGAGCCACGTTTTGTTCAGTGCTGAGTCGAGGTTTTGTGTGGATGGTAGGCAACGGGTTTGGCGACGTTTAGGAGAATGGTATGATGCAGCCAACATCTGTGGCATGGTGTGGGCTGGAATCCATGAAAAAAGCAAAACAGATCTTATTGTGATTCGCGGAAATTTAACGGCTCAACGTTACTGTGAAGAAGTTGTCGCCCCTGTTGTCATCCCTTTTATACCGCATCATGCAGACTTTATGTTCCAGCAAGACAACGCCCGTCCTCATTCAGCTAGGGTCACCAGTGATTTCCTTGAGCCTAACAACGTTCCGGTGTTGGACAGGCCAGCGCGATCACCGGACCTGTCTCCTATCGAACACATGTGGGACATTCTTGGCCGTATGGTGCGTGAGAACCATCCACATCTTCACAATGTGTGGGAGCTGGAAGATGCACTGCTCCAGGAATGGGATGCGATTCCTCTTCGTGACATCAGGTGCTTAATTCCAAGCATGAGAAAGCAATGTACGGCGGTGGTTAATGCGCGCGGAGGTCACAACAGGTATTAACAGCTCAGTGTCATTATTTAAATTGGACCCCTCCGTTGAATGATGCCATGTTAAAGGCGTGATGCTAGCATTACAGTAATAAGAGACTGTTGTTCAAATTGGAAAATGACATATCAATTAAATAATATATTTGAATCAATTTATAGTTTTTGTTAAATAACATTTATACAGTAATATTCTCAGTGCTGCTAAATTCTTTTGGTTCAATATATGTACGGCGAGGACTAAAGGCCGCAACTTATTTTCTAGGTACGCTGATGACTATTAGGCATTCTTTAATTACTGTATTACTTTGTATATGCTGATTACAAGTAGGCCTAACCAGGTCAGCCAGACGTATATCATTTCTATTGTCTTACTGTATTATAGCACCGAGTGCCGATTTGGATTGTTTATGTTTTATTAAGGTCACATTCAATAGTGCATCACCTAGACTTGTTCTTAATAGCAACACATTTCCACTAGGGCCGTCTCTTGTGCCGAAACATTGGGACATGGCACAGTAACCCTAACTAAATATTAGCTCCGGTATTTAAGTTAGGCCACTTGTAACAAGCTGATGCAGTTGTTGAACTGGCTGTTTATTATAAAGCTCTTTATGGTGCCACAGTCTAGTGGTATACCACAGAAGAGTCTATACGGGCCACGAGTCTATAAAGACCATTTAGTTACTGCGACAAGTGTCTTACTTTGTGACTAACTCCAGCCTTCTTTGGCCTAGATAGCATTACTTATATTAACTCCTGCCTTCGGTTTTTGTTTTGGGGCCGACCCTTGAAATCGCATGTGTTTCTCTACAGCCTCGAACTAAACGAGGATGACTCATACACCCCAACCCCAGTATCTTCAGTGATGCCGTTAGACTAGGATCTATTATGCCAAAGTAGGAATTCACTGCAAAATAATAATAATATTAATAGTAGTTGGCCCAGCAGTGAATCGTGGCCATTTTTAAATAAGCTTAATGCAGATAAACGTTAGCTCCTAGGGACTAAGTCTAACACGGCTTGTTCTTGGCACCTCGACTACAGCAAAAGACGCTCATAGCATACTAACTCCGCATGAATAGAAGGGCTAAGTGAGCCCTTCACACCTTCAATAGGAAGGTCACCATAGTTCGCTATTCGCTTGTTCAGCTCTGTCTTAACTAGATACGGTGCTTATTCAACTCTTTTGTGCTGTCTTGTTGTCTTGGTTAGGAGCCGCTTTTCGTCTTCAGTACCAGTCATCATGGCAAACTTGTACATGCTGTCAGCCTGAGGTAGGCACTCAATAAGTCAGACACGATATTGGGGCTTGAGCGATTGCACCAGGAAGATGAACTTTGTCTAACGTTAAGTAGATTTAAGCCATTTGAGGCATAAAAACTTCTGTATCTGGACCCAAATACTAAAGGTTGGTGTAGATCCACAACAAGGCCCGCCAAAATAACGTGGCTTCGACTAACCTATAATAGTTAGGGATTCAGTCAAGTCAATTTCTGTCGAAATCTACTTGCCATTTCAATGTAAAACAGCATGCAACTCTTAAGCAAATATCAACACTCACACAAATCAGTCACACATTTATTGACTACTAAGGCGATCGGTTTTGCAGATTCTCCTTCTTCGCTCCAGCATAGAAGTTGTTTATGAGACGTAGGCCCGTGTGAGACAATACCACTCACTGCAGCAAAATCTTCTCGTTTAAGAGAAGGTCTTATAACCTATATAGTGTCAGAGGCATAAGCTAGCCACGACGTCATCTAAATTAGTTTAAATTAAACTGATAGCTACCTAGACCACGCGGGGCCGTCCCTCACAGGAATTATTTATCACTATATACTTATATATACATAACCAGATAAACTAAGGTCTCTGGCGAGATACCACACAGCACAGAGATACAAAGAGTCATATAATTGGGGTATACCAATGGCACGGATGAAACCATTGTGTTTGGCATTGGCGGGGGATGCTCTCCCAGCCCGACTGGAATGTGATCCTTCCACCAGCCCTAGAGGTTGGTTTTTGTACAAGCCGATTGCCAGCACTTTTCCTCAAGATGGTGAAAGCCTGAAGATGGCTAACCAGCAAGTAGCAAGTATTGTCTGGCCGATTCGTACCTCAGGTACGAGTCAGAACCTGATGAACCCCAGGACGGCGCTGCGAACGAGCTACAGTATATTATTTCAGTTCTTACCTATGGCTTAGATATCACGGTGCTGCAAAGAAGAGAAATTGACTTCATAGAAAAGGAATTCAGAGGATTGCTTATCTGCAGGGCCGTATTTAGATATGTGGGGGCCCTGGGGCAAAGAATGAGCCGGGGGTCTGGGTGTCCTCACCCAGAAAACTTTTTACATCTAGGTGCTCTGAGACGGCCAGAGAGTCTACTTTTAGGGTGAATTATGGCGCTTTCTTTCGTTGTAAAATTATTTTATTTTGCAAATTTTCGTAATTAACATTGTTGCCGAACACCAAACAAGAATTGGGGCCCCCACAAATATTAGAATAGAATTTTAATGCATGATTAAGAGTTCTAAACTAATAAAGTTTGCTTTAAATGTCCTATAACTTCCAAAAAAGTGCATAATTTTTTTTTTCATTTTTAAATTGTGGGGGCCCCTTGCTTGTGGGGGCCCTGGGCCTTTTGCCCCGCTTGCCCCCTCCCCATTAAATACGGCCCTGCTTATCTGTGTGCTGACACAAGCCAGCATGTTAGACAGCCAATTATTCAACAGATTACCAACTGTGCTGTGAGCAGTTCTGTCCTGGGTCTGAGTTGGTGGATGCACTTGTGTGTTGGGGTGGGGGTTGGGGGTAGGTCTTGTGGAACTTTCCCGCACAGATTTCAATGCAGCAGCAAGCTAACATGTGCAAAGCACCAGAGACAGACCATCTCCCTTTGGGGTTCAATTGATATTTCAAACTCTACAGACTTCACTGACTTGACTCGTGCTCTCAGCTTGGTGGCTGCAAGCAGTGTCCTTCAACACTATCTGTTAGTAAAACAGCAGGTTTTTACTGTACGCGGGGGGGGGGGGGTTAATGGACTCTGTCATCAACTCTGCTACAAGATAACAAAGGATTAACAGCGTGACAACATGTGTACCGAATCAAATTAGGATGGGAGTTAGGTTTGTATGTTATCTCATAACCGTTTTCACCATAAGTGAGGGAATTACAGCATCAAGTCAAGTCATCATCATCATCATCATCATCATCATCATCATCATCATCATCATCATCATCATCATTTTACGAGGCATAAACCATTGGCTTGTTATTGGCTTGTTATTGTGTTTTTGTTATAGTATGGCTTGCTCAGTCTAATTCAAAAGATCTTTCGCTGAAGTAGATATCTAGTTTGTTCTTGAATGATTTGACTGTTAATTTATGACTTTAGCTCTCTTTTGTGGAAATGCTGTGGTGCAGAGTGGTGTTCCCCGCATCAGTGTGCTGCCTACACTTATGGTTCCACCCTGTTGCGCCTAGCAGTTGTTTGCATGTTTACTTGTGGAGGCCGTGCTTTGGTCTTATTGCTGTTGTTTTCTTTTACTGTGTTCATCACTATCCAAGTCTCCTCTTCTACGCTACCACAAAATGCGGATCTGTATCTCCTGGTAACTGGAATCACTTCCAAGCATGTTCTTGTAGCATTGGCGCATCCACGTTGCTCATCGTCATGGGGGTCTGGTCTGTACGTGGGATACGAATCAGCCCAACGGATTTGGTGGTTAGATCTAGGGGTTTCTGGTTCATAAGAGGTGCGAGTCAGATGCTCTGAAGCATACAAAAACTGATCTCGTAGATCGGCAGAATGATAATGTTACAGTGAGGCCGGACAGCCATTCCTGTACACATCGCGGTTCCAAACCATGATTTCATCCCTGCTGTTAGTTAATCTGGTGTGTATACATATTCCCCATTTGTGGTAAACTGGTTTAGAAGATGTCACTTCGGCTCAGCTTTGACTTGTCACTTGCTATTTTAGTGAGAGTTAGTGAGAGTTATTCTTCCAAGCTGATCTGTATCTCACCAAAGAACAATTTAATAATATAATTAATAAAATATAGAGACGGAAGGTCACCAGGACCGTTCACGGTTCAACATGAACCAGATATATAGTGTACAAATAACATTCTCCTTGAAGAAGCTTCCGCCAAAGCGAGAGGAAATGCCTAGCATGCCCTGTCATCAATATAGGCTCATCCAAACATAGTTTGGGTATAGCAAAGTGTATTGGGATGTGATTGCGTGTATTTATACGTGTGGTCTACGCTGTTTTATGAGGAACGGCTGGTCAGTCTGTGCAGAGACTGGTCAGACCGAATGTTCAAACTAAGTAAGCTAGGTGGATGCTGCTGTAGGTAGCGGTCTTTCAAAGGAGCCTAACCGGGTATTTTTAAAGACAGGCATTAAAGAAGAAGTACAATGGCATTGACAGTGGCTTTCATATACAACATTGGACACTAAAGAATAAAATAAAATCTGTTATTAGAAGATATTATTCCGATTTATTTTTAATTCGTCGATCCCGCGCTGACTCAGTGAAAAACGAAATGAGAACGGCCTTGGCATGTGACGTCATATCAGGGATCGCCCTACCGGCTGAGAGAAATTTCATTGATGGTCTCTCATTGGTGAATGTATAACCTCGATGATATAAAGTCGATTTGTTCTAACAGACAAGCAATTTTCGCGAACCCAAAGATTATTTTAATACATAGGCCATCATCTACATTCGTAGTAATATATTTATTTACTATTATATATCCCACACACCCATCTAAAATCTGCGACAGGTAGGGTCAAGTTCGACTCGCTAACTACAGTCAGTTTGCTGGTTTACTGATCATGCGCAGTTGCTATGCCCAGTCGAACTTGATCGTAGTCGACTATAGTTCGTTGGTACCCGGTTCCCTATTGAATTACTATTGCAGAAAATTTGGAACCGGATACCAGTCTCCATTAACCCTTTCTGTCGTCTGTTTTGATGACCTACGAAAATTGGTTATTTTTGTCCGCTAAGACGTCAAAAAGCGTTCATATGGCATAACGTGGGAAGGAATATGGGCTTGGGAACAGCGACATACAATGGGAAAGCATAATTTCATCAAACCTAAGTTATTTAGTGAAATATTTACACTTTCATACGCATTTATTCGTGGCAAGCGATCGGTGTCCGCCATTTTGAAATTTACGCAAATATCGCACTGACCATCTGAACCGAGGTTGGGTGCTCGGTTGACTATAGTTGACTAGCTAGTTAACTATTTGAAGTTCGGCTGGTACTCTAGTTAGCTATGGTTAGGAGTCGAACTTGACCTAGGCTAATACGTGAGAACTAACAAAATGTACACTCTATACACTGCTAGATAGCAGGTCAAATTACGTCGTAAATATCAATCCTCTGTCATTCAACAGTAAATCTCGGCAAAGTATGTCGATTAACACAAGTTTGCAATTCCAGTGTCTTGATTATAAGAAAAGTAGACAAGAAACATTTTGAATATTTTGAAACTAATTTGACTAGATTATGCTGCTGTTGTCATAGACAGCACTAACTCATAATCAAATTAGTTCCAAAAATATTCAACCGCAGGGTATGCGTACAGGGGTGGGTGGGTGTGGGTGAGGTGTGGGGGAATTAATTGAATGCAATCACTTCCCACACAATTTCCTGGTGATGTGGTTGGGTCGGTGGGGTGGGGATGGTGTGGGGGGGGGGGGGGGGGCTACCTCAATGGAGGGGGTTGGTAAATGGCATTTTTCCCTGACTGACCCCAAAAATACTCAACTTGTTCTTAGCACTATGGCCATGAAGTGACATCTAAATACTCCAAGTAGAAGCTAAGCTAAGCTACTGAATAAAAAAAATGCTACAGTCCACTTTCAATGGCATGACATCGCAAATCCCCCTTGGTTTCACCAACTTTGACGTTCGGCCCAAGCACTCTTACTAACCTTAGCCCAACCCTGGTTGCGGGGCCTTATTCCTAATGCAAACATTGTCTTGTAACCCGCAATCAAATGTGTAATTAACATACCAAATTTGGGTGAATTCTGCCAAATTTGAATTTCTGCCCACAACCGGCCCCCTCCCCACCTCCACCCAGTCCCACCATGTGATTGGAGCCTAATGTAAACGTTGTCTTAATATTATGGGTAATTCTCATAACAAATTTGATTGAATACCACCTAACGGTTTCGGATCAGATAGCCAGATGGATGGCCGTAACAGACAGACTGACTGACGGATGCAATATCCCATCCTATTTTTAAAACAAATAGGGACGAGCTATAGTTGCAACTTGGGCGTCTTTGTCAGGAATTTAAAAACGTGACAGACAGAAGCCTACATCAGTTCGGGAAATCTCAGAATTCAGAAACGTTTCCGAATTTAGATACACCACATTTCCGAATTTGGGAACGTTTTTCAATTCAGACACTAAGTTTCCAAATTGGCCTATCTGGATTATCGCGCATGTGCAGTAGGCGATCTTACGAATGCTATCATTTTCTAAGCATGTTACGACAGCCCCACACGATTCATGCTACACCCTTGTCTATACACAGGCTATTCCAATAGCAGTCCACTGTATTGGCAACGTTGCAATATGACTTTGTGAGGGGCTTGTATACATATTGTAGATATTGGATCGTCTTATGGGAAGTCATGACCCCGGTAGACGTCTTATATTTGCAAGTAAGACCTCAGTGAAATTTATGTTTGAAAATACCAGGTGAGCTAAGGACTGAATAAGCATCGTAGTAGTTAGGTATAGATAGGAAGATGCACTGGATGACTTCAGCCAGTGCTGATGATAGGATACAGTTTCGCGGAAATAGAATAGGTTTCGCAGAAATAGAATAGGAACCTGATTGAAACTGTAGTAGTATATTCATCACAATAAGTTAGAAGTTAGAATAGATTAGAATAAGACCAACGGTTCTGAGTTGGTGAGATCTGTCAATAGTTGAAGAGAAAAGTTGTTGCTGTGGGATCGGCATACTCTTTTATAATATTCAGCAGTCATTTCGGCCGTTAGTTTAGTAAATAATAGAGTGATAAGAATAGATACGAATCAGTGGGAATCGAGAGAAATTATAGGAAACAGACGGACGGTTAGTTGTTGACGGTCGGCATTCCGACTCCCTTAAGCAAGTACAACAACACCAGCTGGCAATGAGATCATACAGCTCATGTGCTTATTAACGTTCGTTTCCTACAGGCTTATCCAAGATAGGCAAGGGACAGGACAGAGGCATTGTAGTGTCCTGTAGGAATTAATAACATAATCGAAATTTGTATATCAACTATATGTCAATCAAAGAAAGGCATGCTACAACAACACATACCGTAATGTTGTTAGTTAGCTGACAGATCGCATCAAATCAGAACCAGCCAACATCGCTCTGACCCTATTTTGTAGTATCTCCCGAGAAGAGAAGCTCAGAGTTTGATTAGTCAGGATGACGTCATAATCAATGAGCATCGAGTCAAACTCTGTGGCAGAGAATCCAAAGAAACAGAGTTTCAAAGTTAATCGAGAGATAGGCGAACAGGGATTGGTCGGAACGACCAAAAGAGAATAGGTACGATCTTCTAGGAAGAGATAAGCAGATGTTGATTGGAGGCAAGAAAGCTGCGGGCCAATCAAACTGTGGTTATGACTACCTAGAAGGATGAAAGGAATAAAAACTATGTATTACGATATATATAGATCTATATATCGTAATATGTATAGAAGTTAGGAATCGAAAAATAGTATAAAGTAGGCAGTTTGTCTACTAAATCTTTAATCTTCACCATCAGTGATTCCGTAGCAGTCTTGCTTCGTGAATAAGCTAGATAGTCGAATAGCACATCAATTTAGGTTGGGAGTAATTCGTCTCAGTTAGAAATAGGATTTGATAGAGTAGCATTAGATAAGTAATTAAAGTAAATCATTTCATAAATTGTAGAAAGTATCATTTTATATTACGACTGTAAAAGTCGTCTTTGTTATAATCAGTAGTAGTGTAGCGAATAAATCATATCGTATTTAATCAAGTATAGATCCGAGTTGAGTTCGTGTAATATACTCCAGAAGCAAGGAACACACTCCTTGCCTTACCTGAGCATCTTCGCAAGTCAGATAGCCCCCGATTACGAATCAAAATATCTTCACCACCATCAGAAGAGGTGAGCCTAGTAATCGCATTGCTGGTACTGGGAGGAGATAGGTTGTCGTAGCAACCTATCATCATAAGTCTTCTCTGGTTAGCGGTGATAGTTAGTTAGTGACGTTTCGAGTAAGAAGATAAGACCGAAAATCTTCAGTGGCTTCACCTGCCAGGATTGAGAGTATATAAGGACACAAAAACTGTAAGTAATGAGACGTATGGCCCAAGCCCAAGTAGAGAACCCAACCCAGCAAGTTTGAAAGACGTGGCCGACCACGTTCAAGTATTTATAGCAGCCGCAAGACAGGCGGAGAGCACCAAGGTGGTCCAGCACCACGAATATCGCGAAAACTCGTGGGTAAAAATAACTACCGACATTACATGCCCTGAACAACCCAGGTTACAAAAAGCGATAATCTGCCTGTACTACCATTAGCCTGATTCAAAATGGCCACTCCCCGTAGACCAACCGAACCAGGACTGACCCCGCAGGATATACCCGTCCATCAAGAATTATGACCCGAGACGGTGGCGGCGATGCAAGCCATGGGATCTGCTATGGCCGACACGATCGTCGATAGCAGCAACAGGAGGGAAACAGAGCGGCAAGAGATCCGAGAAACAATACAAAGGATCCAGCCGTGCGATGGGTTGATACCCGAACAAGTGCGAATATTCCTTGACGAAACCAGTCGGCATGGGTAGCCAACGAGAGTAGATTAGGTGGGGTACCCGCCTATATAGTGACACGAGCTGCCCGAGGACAATTAGCGCGAGCCATAGACGGCTACCTGGTAGGCAAGGTCAGAGAGGACGTGACCTTTGAGGACCTAAAGAACTACATAACCCTCAACTTTATTTCGGCCAATGAGGATGAAAGGGTTAAATATGATCTGGATGGGGTCCGACAGCGGCGAAGCGAAACGATCATTACCTTCAACCGGAGGTACCGTGAACTAGCTAGCCGAGCCTACCCCATAGAGAACGACGACAACAAAAGAACTGTCATGGGCATATATCTCAAGGCCCTAAATGACCAAGGACTAAGCCAACGGATAGTGCGAAAGAAGGCAGCTACCCTGAACAGAGCGATCGAAATTGCCGAGGAAGAAGAGGTCTGCAATGACCTGTTGAAAGCGATGAAGATCGGCAGACGGCAAGAAGAGAACATGGAGATAGATGTACTAGAGCCGGAGGAAGAAAAAAGGATTTGGCAAGTGGTAAACGCGTTGAAAAGACAGATGGCGAAACAAAGTCGAATGATCGAGAAGTTATGCGGCATCATAGGCGAATTAAAGGAGGAAGCCAAGGCACCGCGACAATCAGCAGCACGAAAAACGCCACCAGCCAGAACCGCGAAACAACAAAAAGGACCGCGTCCTCCCATCAAATGCTTCAACTGCGGGAAAACCGGACACATGGCCCATGACTGCCAAGTTAACGCCCGAAGTTCGGAACACCGACGTAGTGTGAAATGGGACATAACATGTTTTAATTGTGGACGAACCGGCCACTACAAGAGTGACTGCCCACAACCAATACAGCCTCCTCAAGGGAGAACCCGTGCGCAGACAGTACAAAGACCACGACCACGGGGACAGCGACCCCCAATGACTTGTTTCAACTGTGGTAAGGAAGGGCATGTCGGCCAAGACTGTTACACGTTTGCCAGCCGGAAAGGCCACACCAATACAGTAACGTGTTTCGGATGTGGGAGGGACGGACATTTTATCCGTGATTGTCCCACCACTGGTCCCATGCAGACGCCAAGATCAAGCCGGATACATCAACACGCGAACAAGCGTCCCCGGACCGAGGATGTAGCCATGGACATGGACATGGACATTGACGAAGTGGGAGGTCAGCAATCGACCATGCCCCGTTCGTGTTCACACAACGTGCGAAGAGACATTGCCAACGGGATGCGGGATCATGACGAATACGAGGACTCGGAAGGATTCGTCTTAACCGGTGAAGGGACAGATGCCTACGGCCGGTATTCATACGGCATGGACAGTGCATCTGGCCAGAGGAGTTCGTATGCGGAAGTGGTTAGCGGACGAAGGAGTCTGGTAAATGGCGACAGAGGAAACCGTTGGTGAGGCCACCGACCGAGCGGTTTCTGATTCGTCTTAGATTAGAAAGAAACGGTCTTGTGGATAAGGGTGAGTACCTGCATGCGTTAGTAGATACGGGTGCTAGCACATCCTTAATTCGGAAGGATATTTGGCGTAGTATGTTAGATGCTAGGCCATTAAAAAGAGCCAGAACGCTCTTAGCCGTAAATGGTGCCCCAATAGAACTTTTGGGAGAAACGCAAATCAAATTTGAGAATGCCCGGCCTATTCCAAGTACGGTAGTGGCGAGTATAAGGCATGAATGTTTGATTGGAGCAGATGCTTTGCACTTGGGAAATGCAAAGATTGACTATCGGACCAAAGAAGTAGTATGGTTTGGTCAGGTATATCCCTTTAGGTATCCATATAGGGAACAAGCGAAATATGTATATGCTAGTTGTAAGGAAACGACCGGATATAAAGATATCGACAAAGTTGTAGATGACTTTGCGGATATCTTTGATACGGCTCGTCCAAACACTTTAGGATTGGTCCCCAAAGTGAAATGTACGGTACCAACAGGAGATGCTTATCCTATAAGGCAGAAAGCCTACCGTCTACCGCTAACCAAGCAATATGTGGTCAAGAACCAAGTAAAAGAAATGCTTGATGCGGGCGTCATAAGACCATCGTCATCACCATGGGCGTCACCCATTACTTTGGTTCCTAAGAAGGACGGTGACACCCGGTTTTGTGTTGACTATAGGAAATTGAATTCGGTATGCCGTAAGGACAGTTACCCACTACCGAATATCTCTAACATTTTTGATTCGATGCGAGGCGCAACGATCTTTTCTACTATGGACTTGAAGTCTGGATATTGGCAGATACCAATGGACAGCCAAGACATAGAGAAGACAGTGTTCGTCTGTAGCGAAGGTTTGTACAAATGGATTCGTATGCCATTCGGTTTTTGCAACTCAGGTGCCGTATTTCAAAGGGCAATGAATGACATTTTCCGGGAATTTGTAGGAAAATATGTGCACGTTTTTGTTGACGATATAGTCGTATATTCACGAAATCCGACAGAACATGCACAGCACTTGCGTAAGGTCATGCGCAAGATTAGAGAGTATAACTTACAAGTTAAGAAAAAGAAATGTGATTTCGCCAGTAAGTCTGTGGACTTGTTAGGCTATCGCATTTCTGCACAAGGAGTAGCTCCTCAGGCTCAGAAGGTCAAGGTCATTAGGGAAATGTCCCCACCACGTGATGTGGGTGAAGTAAGAAGTTTCCTTGGAGCTACCGGATATTGCCGATCCTGTGTGCAAGACTATGCAGAAATTGCCAAGCCTTTGATAGAACTAACAAAGAAATATAAGCGTTTTGAGTGGGGTAAGGATGAACAGCAAGCGTTCAAGAAATTACAGAACTTGCTGTGCAGTGAGACGGTTCTCACATATCCGAATTTAAACGCCCCTTATAAGTTATATACTGATGCGTCTAGTTATGCTATTGGTGCTATATTGGTACAAGAAGATGATAAGGGTATAGAGCGAGTAATTCAATATGTAAGCTCTACTCTTAAAGATAGTCAGCTTAATTGGCCCGTAATAGAGAAGGAGGCTTACGCGGTGATCTATGCGTTGAAAAAGCTCCGCCCATATCTATTTGGCGCGCAGTTTACCGTGTACAACGACCACAAACCCCTAAAGAGTTTGTTTGTGGGTGAAGTGAAAAACACGAAGGTGCAGCGCTGGGCAGTGCTGATTGCTGAGTACGGATGTAAGATTGAATACATCCAAGGCTCGAAGAATATTCGAGCGGACATGCTGTCCAGATTACGTCATCCCGTGGAAGTCGCCACGTTAGACACGGGCGATTATGTCATACCCGAGGTAGACGAAGGTCCCTCTAGAGGTTTATGACATACCCTACGACGAATTGCGTACCGAGCAGACAAAGGAATACCCGGAGTTGTTCAAGAACACACCGGGGGAGTATATGGTCAAAAAACGGTATTTTGTATTCCTTAGTGACACCTTCAGCATTGGACGCTGAGTACCCCAGAATTGTATTACCTACCCTGTTCCATGAGAAAGTGCTCCGGAAGGCTCATGAGAGAGCCGGTCACCAAGGTCTGAAAAAGACCATCGGTATGGTAAGAGATTCTTTTGTGTGGACGTCTTTAAGGACAGATGTGGTTCGTATGCTTGAAACGTGTACGACGTGCCAGGTCAACCGACCCGTCACTACACGGCCTCAATACAGTGAGATGCCCATGGCTAATTATCCGAGTCAGATAATTGGTATGGATTTGATCGGTCCACTGTTAGAGTCAAGCAGAGGTAATGTGTATATCATGACGATAATCGATCACTGTTCTGCATGGGCAGAAGCATACCCAATTGCTGCAAAAACATCGCAGAACGTTGAAGACAAGTTTTTCAACGAGTATGTAGCTCGTCATGGTGTCCCGGAGATCCTGATAACGGATCAAGGGAGAGAATTTTGTTCAAATAGTCTGGAGGAACGATTTAAAGAACACGGTATCGATCATAGACGATCGAGTCCATACCATCCGCAAACAAATGGACGTACCGAGAGGTTCAATCGTACGCTCAAGGAGCTAATCCAGAAAGGTGTTAACAATGAATCTCGTGCATGGGAGGACGAATTGGGCGCGGCTTTAACAGCATACCGCAGCTCTCGTCACTCCACGACTGGATATACGCCATTTTATCTGACGTATGGTCATCGTGCAAGGCTTCCGTTAACCATCCCACTGGATGCCACGCAGGATCTGGGTGAAAGACTTACATGTCTTAATAATGCCTTACTGCGCGCTCGTGGAGAAACGGCTAAGTCTCGAGAAGTTCACCGAGAACAAATTAACAAGCGTGCAAACGCTGGTGAATTCAAGGTGGGCGATTCAGTGGTTGTAAAGGCTGAGGAGAGGATGAAATTGACCTCTCGCAGTGACCCTGAGTACGAGATCTTCAAGATCAATGGTCCCGTAGCTCATGTCCGACATCAGAGATCTGGGAAAGTACGCGTACTTAATATATCTAAGCTATGTGTAGTTGACTCAGAGATGTGTTGGGACAAGGTCCGACCACGCCCTATTCGTAACCCTGCTAAAGGTACGAAAGCTAGCCATCACCCTCGAGTGATAGTACCCGAGTCCAAACCTTTGCCAGTAAGCGACTCCAATGCGACATCAAGTAAGAGGGCTCGTAGGAAGCGACCAGCTTCTGATGAGGAGCCAACGATGCACAAGGTGGGTAAGGCAGTTGATGTAAATATAGATCGACCTGGGATGAGTAACGATCGAAACTATGGGTCAACAAGGGAAACCACCGAGACTCGTCGTACCGTTATGATGGACACCTCGGAAGATGTACCCGAGCCTGCCAATGAGCCGATGGAAACGCTTCCATCTCATCCCTACTTTCTGAGCAAGCGCAGTCTCGCTCCTGACGTCTATTCAGACCCTAAGAAACTCAGGATTGGCGCGTTTGGCCATGCTCGATACGACGATTTCATCAGTCGTATTGATGCAGTTATAAGGCGACGTAGCAAGAGATAAAGTTAATCTCTGCCTGATCGCAGTACTGACCACTTGTCATGTTAAGTGTGTACCCATAAGCATAGCATTAATAACCTTGCGATAAGCATAGCATCAGTTCTAAATATCGAGTGTGACGAAGAATTTACAGTAACTAAGTATGGGATCTACAGTGCTCCGTGTTCATGGACTCACCCGGTTTGCGGTAATACCAACCAGAGGGTCTAGGTTTGCCGCTGGGTGCGATTTGTACAGTGCTTACGACTATACAATCCCAGCCGGAGGCCGGATGGTGGTGCGAATGGACCTTCGGATTGCTGTCCCGAGGCGGTGTTACGGACGAGTGGCCCCGCGATCGGGATTGGCCATTAATCATAGCATTGATGTGGGAGCTGGGGTGATTGACCCGGATTACCGGGGCAATGTGGGTATTGTCCTGATTAACTTTGGTAGTAGTAGCTTGCCTGTAAGTAGGGGAGATCGTGTTGCACAGCTGATTATGGAGAAGATAGTTATACCAAAGATACGCGAATGCGCGAAGTTGGAACCAACGGAATGGGGTGGTAGCGGCTTTGGTTCAACGGGGGTTAGGTAAATCGGTGGAACTCCCGACATTGTATTGCGACCATCCGGATTAACACCACGGATAGCAACTGAACTGTTCAACTGTCCAAGTCCAATGAACCACTAGTAAGTAATTGCCAACAAGAAAATGGGCGTAGTTTTGCAAACGTTCGGAGAAATGGTGGAAGTACACTGCGGCGGACGACGGACAGACCGGTATGTAGTTAAGAATGGTGTGTTTGCTCTAATGTCTGGAGAGTGTGATTATAGTGGCAAGGGTTGGCGATTTGAGCCGGTACAGTCTTATAGTCGGACTTACACTCGAATCAGTCTGGCCATTGATACACCACGGTTGGATGGGGCCGGAGTACTAAACCCCTCGATGATAGTTAATCAGTTGAGTATGCAGAAATGGGACCATTTGCTTAAGTCTAAGTATGTGCCACTAGCACCATTATCTGCGGTCGACCCAGCGATGGTCGATGGCATGGGGGTACGATCATTTGTGTCGTATTCAACTGGCTCCTTCGTCGTAGTGCTCGTCGTTGTGTTGGTATTATGGAAGTGCGGTATTCTTTCACGCATGTGGATATGGATTAAATGCAAGCCACATGCGGCCCATAGCAGTGCGCCATGGACTATTCACCCTCACAGGCCCCGGAGACCTGCAGCCCTACCGGAGCCGCTGAGGATGTCAGCCGGGTCATCGCCTAACGCTGTTGCCAAGACTGAGATCAACCCGATGGCTGACGACTGGATAGACGTGGTGATTGACAGTCCTAACATTCGTGTATCGTATGAGAATTTGTCACTATAGCACTAACTCATTATAGTGCCATGTTTATTTTATTGTGACTTTTTATGGATTCATAATTCCTAACATTAAGATGGAGTACGTGGATTCTTCGTCATATTGACTATAACACAGACTTTAGTATTATGCAATAGTTTAGAATTTGATATATTATAATGTTTAGGAATTGTGCATGACATGTAATGATTATTCTGTAGGGTTACGGTTGATATATTGCTTTCACATTGTTTATCTTCTTTTATTTAGTATTCGTTTTGATTGTACTGTTTATCTTATTTTATTTATGAGTCATTTTGATTGTTTTATAGCGTTAGTGATCATCGTTTTAGGTTAGTAGGTGAGGGTATTGTTATGAGTCTGGATAGCCCTGGTATAGTGTGGTTTTGTTGTTGATAGAGTACAATGAGTTAATTAACGTTCTCTTAAGGCCTTAAGAGATGGTTAATTAACTTCGGTTGAGGGGCATGTGTAGATATCGGATCGTCTTATGGGAAGTCATGACCCCAGTAGACGTCTTATATTTGCGAGTAAGACCTCGGTGAAATTTATGTTTGAAAATACCAGGTGAGCTAAGGACTGAATAAGCATCGTAGTAGTTAGGTATAGATAGGAAGATGCACTGGATGACTTCAGCCAGTGCTGATGATAGGATACAGTTTCGCGGAAATAGAATAGGTTTCGCAGAAATAGAATAGGAACCAGATTGAAACTGTAGTAGTATATTCATCACAATAAGTTAGAAGTTAGAATAGATTGGAATAAGACCAACGGTTCTGAGTTGGTGAGATCTGTCAATAGTTGAAGATAAAAGTTGTTGCTGTGGGATCGGCATACACTTTTATAATATTCAGCAGTCATTTCGGCCGTTAGTTTAGTAAATAATAGAGTGATAAGAATAGATACGAATCGGCGGGAATCGAGAGAAATTATAGGAAACAGACGGACGGTTAGTTGTTGACGGTCGGCATTCTGACTCCCTTAAGCAAGTACAACAACACCAGCTGGCAATGAGATCATACAGCTCATGTGCTTATTAACGTTCGTTTCCTACAGGCTTATCCAAGATAGGCAAAGGACAGGACAGAGGCAGTGTAGCGTCCTGTAGGAATTTATAACATAATCGAAATTTGTATATCAACTATATGTCAATCAAAGAAAGGCATGCTACAACAACACATACCGTAATGTTGTTAGTTAGCTGACAGATCGCATCAAATCAGAACCAGCCAACACCGCTCTGACCCTATTTTGTAGTATCTCCCGAGA
Organism: Chaetoderma sp. LZ-2023a; assembly: GCA_034401795.1. NCBI lineage: Eukaryota > Metazoa > Mollusca > Caudofoveata > Chaetodermatida > Chaetodermatidae > Chaetoderma > Chaetoderma sp. LZ-2023a. The sequence continues at coordinate 183,786,938 of CM067369.1, read as the reverse complement.
AGAGAAGCCCAGAGTTTGATTAGTCAGGATGACGTCATAATCAATGAGCATCGAGTCAAACTCTGTGGCAGAGAAACCAAAGAAACGGAGTTTCAAAGTTAATCGAGAGATAGGCGAACAGGGATTGGTCGGAACGACCAAAAGAGAATAGGTACGATCTTCTAGGAAGAGATAAGCAGATGTTGATTGGAGGCAAGAAAGCTGCGGGCCAATCAAACTGTGGTTATGACTACCTAGAAGGATGAAAGGAATAAAAACTATGTATTACGATATATATAGATCTATATATCGTAATATGTATAGAAGTTAGGAATCGAAAAATAGTATAAAGTAGGCAGTTTGTCTACTAAATCTTTAATCTTCACCATCAGTGATTCCGTAGCAGTCTTGCTTCGTGAATAAGCTAGATAGTCGAATAGCACATCAATTTAGGTTGGGAGTAATTCGTCTCAGTTAGAAATAGGATTTGATAGAGTAGCATTAGATAAGTAATTAAAGTAAATCATTTCATAAATTGTAGAAAGTATCATTTTATATTACGACAGTAAAAGTCGTCTTTGTTATAATCAGTAGTAGTGTAGCGAATAAATCATATCGTATTTAATCAAGTATAGATCCGAGTTGAGTTCGTGTAATATACTCCAGAAGCAAGGAACACACTCCTTGCCTTACCTGAGCATCTTCGAAAGTCAGATAGGCCCCGATTACGAATCAAAATATCTTCACCACCATCAGAAGAGGCGAGCCTAGTAATCGCATCGCCGGTACTCGGAGGAGATAGGTTGTCGCAGCAACCTATCATCATAAGTCTTCTCCGGTTAGCGGTGATAGTTAGTTAGTGACGTTTCGAGTAAGAAGATAAGACCGAAAATCTTCAATATGGCCTGTTCAGTCATATTCAAATGTTCTTTCTTTGAAGTAGAAATCTGGTTTGTTCTTGAATGCTTCGACTTTTGTTGCTTCGGATGTTGTAGCTGACAGTGAATTCCACTGTGGTACCACTCTATTTGTGGAAAAGTGCTTCGAAATGACTTTTTCCTGCGTTTTATGTTGAGCCTGAACTTATGGCCTCTGGTCTGTGTAAAATTGGATGGCTCGAAAAAGTAGTCTTTATCAATATTATATAGATCCCTGATGAGCTTGAATGCTTCAATTAAATCTCATCGAAACAGTCTATATTTCAGTGACATTAGATTCAATGCTTCAAGTCTTTCCGTGTAACTATTCTCTCAGATTTGCAGTACACCTTTTGTTGCTGGGCGTTGAACTCTTTCCAATAGCTGTGATTGTCTTTTCAGTCTTGGCGACCATGTTGAGTTGCAATATTCTAGAATAGGTCTCACTAGAGACTTACACAAGAGTGTGAATATAGATGAGTCTATGTTGGTAACGGTTCTTTTGATTAGTCCTATTGTGCCGTTTGCCTTGGATATCATATTCCCTATATGTATATCAAAAGCGAGAGAACTATCTATATGCACTCCCATGTCTTTTTTTGCCTCTGATGTTGATAGTGTGTATATTGGGTGTATCTGTCATATAGTATATAGTTTGTGGGTTATTCCTGTCGAAATGTAGAACATGCATTTTGTCAGTGTTGAAGGATAGCTGCCATGTCTGCGCCCACATACATATTTTGTGTCATATGTTGCAGTGGCAGGTTATTAGGTCTGGTAGATCATTTATATATCAGAAAGAGTATAGGCCCCAGGACACTTCATTTTGGTACACCGCCGGTCACCTCTATCCTGTCTGATGTCGCATCATTGATCCTTGCTTTCTGTCTGTTATTGCCTAGGTAGTTTCCAAATAAGGAGCTATTCCTATGTGTGACTTATGGCTAGAATGTAAATGAAAACGACTCATGCACCCTCCTCTGTACCGTCACTGGTACCTCTTAGGATGGTCTTTAAGCAAAAGTGGGATTTCACTGAAAATAATAATTATAGTAGCAACGACCTAGCAGTGAACCTTTGGGAATTTACATAACCCTAACGCAGTTAAGCGTTATCTCTCAGGAAACAAGTCTCATATGGCTCATTCTCGGCACTTAGATGGCGGCAAAATATGCTGATTGCAGACTAACTCTATGGTGACTGGAAGGGCCAAGTGACTCCTTCACGCTTTCAAGGAAGGTCAGCATAGTCTGCCAACGTTTTTTTAGCCTCATCATAACTAGATAAGGCACTTATTCAACGCCTTTGTGCTGTCCTGTCTTTATCTTGTTATTTGTGGTTGTGCTGAGACATAGTTATGTCACTCATTGGCTTCGGACTCGTCGACCAGATAACACATATGTGCCGTCTGCTTGAGTGGTCCACTCAATAAGTCAGACCTGAGATGGGAGCTTGCGTGAGCTACGCAAGAAGGCAAACCATTTTCAAGTTAAGTAGGCATAAGTCATTTGAGGCCTAACCATTATACGTCTGGACATTAAAACTAAAGGTTAGTCTAGCTCCTCAAGAAGGGCCATCAAAATAATGTAGCGCTAACTAAACAAGCTATTAGCGAGTCGACTGCTCCGATTTCTGTTTTCTGTCTCCACATAACCTCGCCTGCATCCCTTAACATATAACAACACAAATATAATTCACCATACTTGCTTTGTTATTAATGGGAGATCGGCATTACTGACTCTCCTCCTTCACTACAGTGTAGAGGTTGTTTTCTGTGACGGATACCCATGCGAGGCACTTTCCACTTGCAAAAACCAATTTATTGGCCGGTGTGAGGCATATATAGTTTATAATAAACGTTAGGCTCTGCAGGGCTATCATCTACACATATTTTATCTATACATATTCATAGATAAGTTAGGTATCTCACGAGAGATATATACAATTGGCGCACCTACACCACTTCCTTACTCATAAAGGTACGTACCGTAAACTTCGGTTCATTCCTTCATTGACAAACTAAAACAAGAGCCATCAGAAGACTGCATATCCCCCCAGCCCCCCTAATCTTGCACTTAATACCTTCTAATGCAAGAACCACGACTCTACTCTAGTCCAGGTTTCTGGATGGAGTAGACTCCCTTAATGTCAATCAAACAGAGACTTCTGGAATCGTAGCTAAACTGTATGGGTTATGTTGACATCTTGAAATGATTGTCAGAGATGGACAGACCGACAGACTGACATACATACATTCTATACAGACGCATGGAGGTACAGGCATACAGATAGCATATGCACATCTTCAAGTGTTAATGAGAACACTTACCGAGTTTCAAAAGAATCACAGCTAAATTGCAGTTGTGTTGACAAGAAATGATTGGTACTGCAGTTCATGTATCAGGTTAAAGGTATTTAGGGGGGCGGGGGGGGGGTGATAACTCTGTAGTGAATAATTTTCTGGTCACCAAAAAGCACATGCACATCTTCAGATTATAATGACTAGATTTACCACGTTTTAAAGGAATTGTAACCAAAGTGTAGGAGAAGTTGCATTGATAAGGATGGACCGACAGAGGAACATACATTTGGGACAGCCAAATGGACATACAAGTATACAGATAGCACATGCCCATCTTCATGTTTTATAATGACACGCACGAAGTTTCAAAAGAATCGCAGCTAAACTGTAGGAGGAGTGGCAATGCAGTTTATGTATCGGCTTGGTCACACAGGCTACACAAATAGCTGGAACGACACAGTGGTGTTTGGTGTTGGCAGGAATGCTCACGCTGCCCCCACTGGAATATGATCGTTCTACTGGCACCAGAGGTTGCTCTTTGTACTCACCGGTGGTTCAATGTCTCCTTTCCGCATCCCTGAGGCCCACTAACCAGGAGGAGATAGAAACGGGACAACATGCTGCCAGAGCAACACGTTGTCCAGATATGGAGCGTGAAATGCCAAACCCATCACCCAATGCGACCCAGAGCTATTCCAGCCACCATTCTATTTTAACGAATATACTACTGACACCTATTGGTAACACACAGATTATAGAATGGCCTGCACCATCACATATGGTGCGGTACACGGTGCAGTACCACCACATGTAGTACAGTCTGCATATACATGATATGTCTACTCTCCAATTAGTGAAGGTGCCTTTATTGACGCTCCCGAGGTAGACATGTGCTTCATAACAATCTCTGACATTCATAACCAATGCCAAACACAGACACCTGATTATGAACTTCGCCTACACAGTTACCCTAGATGGCACCATACCTCACTGTACTCACAGCACTAACGAAATGAGTCCCCTGATATAAGGCGGCTAAGGCCGCAACCTGAAACATAGAATGTGCGACCCATTACACCATCTCACTACGCAACCTCGCCAGTACCAAGGTGCACCTCCGAGTCGCCAATCCCACAGTATGACCGGCGAGAGATAAACATGACAGGGTCATGTGCCAACACACATCACCTACCACCCTAGGTCACCTGCAGGTCCCCCACCATACCGAGGGCGTACCATGCAGAGGCACCCAGAGCCTCCACGCCATATAAGTAATCAATTGCGGTATGATGAGGTGCTAATCCACTGACCTATCCCAGTACATGGGCCAAAACCACCAGAATCTACTTGTTATTTTGATAATACACAGGCAATGGCAGCCACATGCACCACACCATGAACCGATACAACCTGATAGGCCATATACACCACAGTACCGACCATCACACCACCCAGCACATTCGCTACCTCCTTCAGCCTTTGTACCAATAAGACCATCCATACCACCAGACCTCGCACCTATCACCCCAACCAATGGCAGTAGCTGAGTCATTCTTCCACCCGAATTCAGTGGGGTAGGTGACTGGGAAAATTATCGGTGCCAGTTTAAAATAATCTCCTGGACCAACTGTTGATCCGACCAACAAATGGGAGAATATTTGGCTGCCAAACTGTCCGGCAAGGCGCTGCAAGTCCTCTTGTTGGCGACCACACCCACATACACATACCCTAGAAAGCACCCTATCTGAAAAGTTTGGTGATAGCGCTCTTGGGAAGATGAGCTGTCTTCAATTGAAGAACCTCTGGTGTCGTTCCAATGAAACCCTTCCTGAACTGTCCAGCCGACTCTGGTCCATGGTCACTAGGGCCTGTACTAATACCAACATACAAGAAGTCACGCATTTACAATTGGATACGTTTATCAACGCTCTGAGTGCGGAGTCCGCCCTTAAAGAGAAGCTGTTTCTATTGGAGCATGGCAGTCTGTAAACTCTGACTGCCACTGCTGTCCGAACAGAGAATTTCCTAGAGTGCGAAAAGAATGCAAATATGGTGGAACAAACATCTGCACCCACGGCACCAAACCACACTGAGCCTTCAGCCGCACCCACTGAAGCACTCATACACGCCACACCAGATGACCCATCACCAAACCAAAACCAGCAAACTAGCCAACCACAAAAGGGCAGAGGCTGGGCCAGGGAAATCAAAGGCCCTCTAATAAATGCCATGGTCGAAACAATAACAACAACAATAACAACCCCAATAACCACTACAGGCAACAAACAAACGCACGGTTGGAAGAGATCACCACTCAAATGACACTTAGCATCACAGTAGCAGCGTAAAACATAGCACACACAATTACACACCCTGAAAACTGTTTTTGAATGTGGACAACCATACCATTGAAGGGAATGTTATCAGAACAGATGGGGCAATAAACTAATAATCCACTCATCTTGGATCAACACTGGCCACCAGCCAAATCTCCATTCAAACAACAGTCACACACCACCCACACACTCCATCTAATTCATTAAGTATTCATCCACCTACACACATGGCTTCGCCCACGCCAGTATCCACGGCACACATTGTGCCAAAGGTACTGATGTCTACACTTCTTTCAGCACTGGCTGTCCACATCCAAGCTGAAATCACCACTCCCTCTTTCCTGTGTATGGCTGCAGTGGTTGGCACTACGGTTTCCACTGCACCTACGTTTATACTAGCACCACGACAAGCCAATATGGTGCCAAATTCACTGTGCCGTCTATTGGTCTGTAGCACCAACATTCCGCCAGCTTGACCCACGGCATCCACTCACGAAGTAGTACCATGTCTGATGATTCCGATCAGCAGCCTACATGTATTAAGAAACGTACCAAACATAAGCATGGAAGTACGCAGTGGATAAGGCGCTGTTTCTTCTGTACCTCTAAGAAGCACAAAATGACGCATTGTTAAAAGTGGGCAGAACAGCGCAAAACCTGTGCCTGGGCCACGAATTCAAATCTAGCACTACTTGCAACTAATAACACACTCACAACACCTACCCCACCAGCAACAACACCTGCTACCAACAGGCACTGGCATATCTGTCCCTTCATCACTAAGCCACCGAATATCATTCACGGAAGCTCTCACTAAACAGGGCCTTTACATAGATGACCCAGAAGCCAAGGAAGAGGGACCTCAAAACATAACATTAGAAACTCTTCCTCTGACACCTCCTAAAACTATATACAAGTGCGCCTGTCTTTTTGGCGGTATATCTACCAGTGCTACTGTAGACACTGGCGCGTCTATCATAGTACTGCACAATCGGCTGTGTGAGAGCATCCCATCTCATAGATGTACCCCACTTAGGCATACATCAATATTTCTTTGAAAAACCAGCTACTGACGCCAACATCCCAGTAGCTGGTATAGTAAATATCGTCAACCAAATAGAAGAGATGCAATTCATACAACGGGTTGTGGTCACCTCTATCCAAAACAATGCCCTCTTTGGTGCTGATTCCCTCAGTGCCAGCGAAGCCCTCATATACTGCAGACAATAAGAACTTGACATACATAGACGTCGCACACCGTTAGGGCTGGAATCATCAATATACAAAGCGTATGCATTGATATTGGCTTCTACAGCCACAGCTGAGCCAGGCCGAGAGGACTTCTCTGGGCCACTTCACCACACCTTCCCAACCACACGCATGACTATGCTGGAGCCTGATCCAGCTTCACAATGCGTGTGCTACTAGTTTCAACCACAAATAAAGATCAGATACCTTTCTGGGTATTCAATGGCACAGCTACCGCTATTACACTCACATATCTTGACGATATTATCGTATTTGGCTCACGTTAGTGCAAACCTTGGCTAACCTAGCTGAGGTATTAGAGCATTTTAAGAATGTGAATTTAAAGCTCAACCGCAAAATGCACCATTTCTTTCAACAACAGGTTGAATTCCTATACCGTATCATATCTACCAACGGCGTGGCAACTCAGCCCAAGAAGACGCACGCAGTAGCTGAGTGGAAAACTCCCCACTATGGTCGCTGATACCCGCAGTTTTCTCAGTCTTTGTCAATATTATCATCGATACATCTGCTATTTTAGCGAGATCGCGGCGCCAATGTTCCAAATCACTGAAAAGGACCAACCCTTCGAATGGATGAGTGAATGTGAGGTAGCTCTCAATGTTCTTAAAGCACAACTAGTATCCGCACCCATTCTCACTCACCCGAACCCAACCTCAATTTCATCCTCGGCATGGACGCCTCTTTGTTTGCCATTGACGCCATTCTATCCGAAGTTATGGAAGGCGGAACAGAGCAGGTATTGGGTTATGGTTCACATACCCTCAATAAAGCAGAAAACAGTACGCCACAACAAAGTGAGAATTGCAAGCTGCAGTGTACTTTACAAAGTGCTACAAACACTTTATGTATGGGCGACCGTTTACATTACGTACAGATCACGCCTCCCTATGGTGGCTCAGGAATCTGAAAGTTTCTGAGGGCCAAATAGTGAGGTGGCAGGAATCCCTGCAAGCCTATAACTTCACAGTCATACATCCGCCTGGCACACTGCATCCAAATTCTGATGCCCTGAGTTGAATTGGACTCGAGGGAGACATAGAAGTGGCCACCAACATTAAACATGATCAACAGCCAACCCCCACCTTCCCAGAACTCCGGTGTGAGGACTGGGCCACTGCTGAAATCGCTTACGAACAGGCAAAAGATGCACACATGACACATATACGCATTGATCCAGGAGGGGGTACACCTTCCACGGGAATCCGATAGTCCATTATCAACATCGGCCAAATATTATTATCAAGATTCTACTGAATACCATGTGCGAAATGATATTCTCTATATCAATAACTGCCTCATTGTCCCCGAATGATTTGACGGCAAAAGACGTGGCATGACTGCTGAGTACATGGTAACCCCTATGAGGCCAGAAAGATGGTTTGGATTCGCGATATCAGACGTTCTGCAAATGTACCTAGTAAACCGAGTTATCAGTGGAAAGGTCTATATGTGTTAGTAAGTAAGAAGTCAGACATTCCCTACCTGATCGGTGCCATGGATGGCCTGACCTCCGTCATCCACTTCGATCAGCTTAAGCCATGTGTTGGCACCAAGCCAGATCCTGAGCTCGGATCTGGTACGCTGCGAAATAAGTACTCCCGACATCAACCCACTGCATGAGTTCAGTCCCTCTCCTACCAAGTCAGGTGTCGGCCCAACGTTTGGTTAATGATGAGGATGATTGGTAAGATTAATGCTCGCTCTCTCACTCCTCGGATCGGGTCTACTAGGTCTGGTAAGCTGTATCTGAAGACCTTTTCGTTTGTATTGTGCAAGAAGGGTGGGACAGTTGCTCCACCTTCTTTTTCCCATTCCAACCCACTTCACGCTATTACACCGATTATCAAGCTACTCAAGCCAAAGCCGAGGCCGGTCCCATTCATTCTGCTTTGCCAGCGGCTATATATGTAATAGGTAGTGTAGAAGTGAAAGGGTCTGATGAACCCTCGGCCTGTTATAACGAACAGATGAAAAGCCAAGTTCGGCAACTTACCATTTCAACCAACTGACCGACAGACCAATCAACAGAACAACCAGCCAGCCAGCCAGCCAGCCAGCCAGCCAGCCAGCCAGCCAGCTGGCCAACCAACAAACCAACCAATCAAAGAACCAACCAACCAACCAACCAACCAACCAACCAACCAACCAACCAACCAACCAACCAACCAACCAACCAACCAACCAACCAACCAACCAACCAACCAACCAACCAACCAACCAACCAACCCTCCCACGAACTGTCCCACCAGCCAACGAACAAAGCAATCAACCAATGATCAAACCATCCATCCATCCATCCATCCATCCATCCATCCATCCATCCTCCATCCATCCATCCATCCATCCACCTACCCACCAACCTACAAACCCACCCATCTAACCAACTAGCCAATCAACCAATCAGCCAACCAACCTAACAACTATCATCAGACACCACCACAATAATTACCAGCAACAAACCAACCAATCATCCATCCATCCATCCATCCATCCATCCATCCATCCATCCGTCCGTCCATCTAACCAAACACCCACCCACCCACCCACCCACCCACCCACCCACCCACCCACCTACCCACCCACCCACCCACCCACTCACCCACCCACCTACTCATCTAACCAACCAGCCAACCAACAAATCAGCCAACCAACCTACCAACTATCACCAGCCACCACAACAATAATTACCAGCAACAAACCAACCAATCATCCATCCGTCCATCCGTCGGTCGGTCCGTCTAACCAAACAACCAACCAACCTACCTACCTACCAACCAACCAACTAACCAACCAACCAACCGGCAACCAACTAACTAACCAACCAACCAATCAACAAACCAACCCACCAATCTACCTACCACCAACCACCACCACTATAATAACTAGCAACTATAGCAGACACATTAACAGCACCGACAACATAAGCACAAATACAATGACAGCAGCAATATATCAGCAACGATAAGGATTATAGCAATGCTGACAACGACATCAGCAATGATGACACCGTTGGCTGTGGTAGTTGCTGAAGACGATGGTGACACAGCACCATTTTGCTGCAACAAAATCAATCATTTACGCCGGCGACACCTTACAGTAGCCTATAGACTTACGTTATCTATGTATATGATAAATCTATTTATCTAATTCCTGATTGCTAAACTGCCGTAACAAGTATTTATGAAGGGGAAAAAGAAGACACTACAAAGTAGTGAGTTGCCAATAACAGTATTCGTTTGACAATATTCTGAAAACATCCGAGTTAAAATGAAACAAGGCGTCTGTCCGGCAGCTGATTGTCTATTGATTATACGCATTAATAGATTGGTTAGGCAAACAAATAGCAACTCAAATGTAAATTTTATAACGTTATAGACAAGAGGATTCGCTGAAATATATATTTAGAAATAATAGCCCTGCTTGCTGTTTTGTGATGTATATCGCGATAATAAGGTGTAAGGCAGAGTTTTCTATCTTAGAGAGTAGTTAGAATTACAAGCTATAATTCCACTTCATGAGCCGTGCAAAGAGAAAGAGAGAAAAAGAGAGAAGACTAATTGAGATTTCTCAAATGTTGTACATGAGTTTGTTTATCAAGCACGTTATCGAGAAGAGAACTGTAGACAGGCCTTGGCATGGCAGTAAATCTGATTTAAAATCAGAAACCGCGTACATAAGGTTGACTATAAATTTGGACATACGGTATCGAATTGAGTGTAGGCTATAAACTGCTTCTATGAGGGCAATACTAGCATTTGATCTTCAATTATTATAAATACGGACACTCAATAACCAAGAAGATGGGAATTAATAATTCCCAAAATATTAAAAACCTAAAAGAAATTTGACGTCAAATTTCACGACCGTTTCACAGAGAACACCAGCGTATTCGCTTACGATCATGTCGTTATTTGTTGATCCTATAAATGCTATGTTAGCTCTCTTGGAGTATAGGACTCCAAATATTGTACAATTCCAAGCATTCGTATCTCGCGAGATCCTCTTCGATCCGAGATCGAGAAAAGTATCTCGTATGTATTGAGTAACCATTGGCGTAGTGATTTCCATCGGAATATGGTGGTAGAGAGAATTGAAACTTAAAAGGACACGCGCGCTACTCTCTTCATAGAAGCCAATATTAATTCACGTAAAACGAGATGATATAAAGCCTATAATAGCATGCATAACAAGTAGTTAACAGAAAAATAATCCCTCTGAACTCGTCGTAAAATTCAAATCTCTCGTGCATCTGTCGCACACAAAATGAGGTCAAGAATTTGCTGACGTTGCGTGGATCCACTGGGTGGATCGAGTCGATTTTAATGTCTGTATCAAGCTAGTAATACAAAGATAAAGGTGGTACCATAATGAGCACGATCCACAGTGTTACTTATACTGTCCGTTACAGAGATAAAATGGGTCCCGATCTGTCTGGTCTCTGAAGCGGAGTCTATGTAACAGACTAGTCGTTGTGATGACGTAATAAGATGCCCGGTCAATACATTAGAGGTGTATTCTCAAAGAAGCCACACCTCTATTTTTAGATTGAATTCCGAGTAGTAGAATCAGGTACCGGATACTCGTTAGAACTAAAAGTAATGACAGGTGCCAATCAAATTGTAGAAATCAATTTATATATATAGTTTAACTTCCAAGCATTAATTTATTTGTACATCTAGGTTTAATATTCATCATGTAAATAATGCCTATTGTTCTTTCTGTGTTCGACTATATCAATATGTATGTAGATTTTACGTAAATAAAACATTCTCATTCTGATTCTGTATATAACAAACACGTGTATTCTCGGCATAGCACGAAGCTTCGGCTCTATGTAGAGCTCAGAAGCTTGAGGAACTTCAGAGCTTCACTCAGGAACTTCGTCAGAAGCTTGAGGAACTGCGTCAGAATATTAAGGAACTTCGTCACTCAGGAACCTCATCTTCCACCTGCTCCTCTGTATCGTTCAGCTGCTCTGGAGGAACATACACTGTCTGGAACTCTTGCCAAGCCGCACACATGGCTCTCTTCTTACCGAACTTCTCACGGAAGATCTACTTCTTCCATGCTTTCTTAACATCTGCCTTATGGGCCGGCCTGATGAGGTAACCCTGGTAGTTGCCAGTGGGGAACTCTAAAAATACTGCCATATTCTCCTGTATCTGCTTCTGGCCCTCGGCATTGGATATGTGAACAATGGCCTCCTGTGCACCGGTAGCATGACACTCCTCAATACCACTAGCAATACCCGCCTCCATGCCAGTAGTATGGCCCGCCTCCATACCAATAGCGTATCCAGAGTCGAAGCCTTCATCGTGGTCATTGTCTCTGCAGCTCTGATAGAAGTAGAGAGAGAGAGAGAGAGAGAGAGAGAGAGAGAGAGAGAGAGAGAGAGAGAGAGAGAGAGAGAGAGAGAGAGAGGGAGAAAGAGAGAGACACTTGCCACCGAATAGGCCCGCCTGCCTCTCAAGTGATGGCATAGAGTTAGGACAACGTTCCGCCTGACGACGAGGATGCGAATTGGTCCTCTTAACATCCTGTTTGTACACTTTTCGACTGATGGAAAATAATGTGCACGGAGCCTCTCTTCCTCTTTTCCCTTCCCCCATCACAGTAGCGCCCAAAAGATAATTGCATAAAAAAGAGCCTAGCTTGAATGCAGGTAGGGAAGACCGAAAGTCACCTGTGATAAAAAGCGCCACATGCAGCCCTTTCCGCCTCTCTTCAGACTCACTCCCCTCACATACCCCGCAGATAACATGGTCAATATGCCCTTACAAGTAGGACCCACCGGCCTGGAACCACACTTCAGACACACGTACTAGAATGCCCACCACCATCACAGAAAGAACTTTTCCACCACGTGCATAAGAGCACCCGCCTCCACCTCTACAAGAACTATAACATGTCTCAGCGCACCCCTCCTTTGCTCCGACAGAAGAAGAATCTCCAAAAGCCGAGATGGCTACACCCATTTGTGGATAGCAACGACAGGGGAGAAAGCGACACATTGATCGCTGGAGGATGTCCAGCTTCCTGACTGCATCATCTACCGACACCTTGCCATGTCGGGGATACCCAACTGGACCCACGCGTCTCTAAGGAGATGGCTGGCCACTTTGGCCAGCAAACGTTTGTAGGGGAGCTGCCAGACAATACCCATGTGATGGCGTCGCAAGCCCCGAGACCCTTGATCGAGAGCCACTAGAAAGGATTCCTGGGCATGGACAGTCTATGATGCAGTGACCAAACCATGCCGGATTGGTGCCCCAACCCAGAGCTCAAGGGATGATGAGGAACGCTTCCACGATGACTGATTGCCCAGTCTCTCCCGACGACACCAGACCCAGCCTCGACAGCTGTGTATGTGTGTGTGTGTGTGTAGGGGGGGGGGGGGGGGTCAGGCGCAAGATGGCTGCCACCCGGCCACAACTGATGCCTGATGTGGGGCTGCAATAGCATATTGTGACCATGATCCCGCAGCTGGATACCAGCCAGATATGATGATGTTCGCATCTTTCACCCCACATTGCCTACCCAAGAAGGGGACAGAACGTACAACCTCCCCTGGAAAGCCACACCTAGACAATACCATCCACAACAACGTACAGATCTTCTGCCAGAGACGTTCTGCCCAGACGAAGCTAATCCCATTTAGAGACTCCCATCAGAAGATAGCGAGGAATGGAGATATCAACTTTGTTGCCTGTATCCCCACCTACTACAACACTTTACCGCTCATGGCCAGACATGCCTGGCGGTCCTCGCTGACATAAGACAGACACTTCTTGAGTACGATAGTGAGTCACCTTGGGAAAACTATCTCTGCCAGTTTTGCCTTATCGTGGAACTCAATGGATGGGATTAGCCAGACAGAGGATTGTACCTCGCCACCCATTTGAAGGGAAAAGCCCAACAAGTATTGACCGATTTACAAATGAATGGTCCGCCATCTTTCCCATAACTTAGCGCAGCCCTGCAAGAATGCTTCAGTGACAGTGCTGAAACAAGCTGGATTCTTCTGGGTGTGATTCGCTGGGGATTCAAGGAAACTCATCCTGAGTTGGCAGGCCACATCCGTTGACTTGTGATGCAACTTATGGCTCTCCATGGGGAAGCCCAGAACTCCATCCTAATAGACAGCTTTATAGAAGCACTGCTTAGCAATCCCAGACTAAAGTTTCACTTACATCAGGCCAATTTGTGGGACATTACCGAATTAACCAATGCAGCAATTCGAATAAACAACTTCTTAAACCGCAAGGCTGCTCAGCGAAGAATGCTCCATCCCATAGAGAATGTTGAAGATGTACAGGAAACCGCTGCCATAATAAATCAAACCATATGGACTCAGTATGAATAACAACCAGCCATGCCCTGCTACCATGTGCACACCAGTTTCCACTGATTCTACCACCCCAACAACTGTTCTGCCTGTTGCCACTACATGGAAGCCATTTTGCAAGCAGTACAAACCATATCTGTACCTCAGGCCCATGAGCCTAGCCAACTACGGCTAGAAGCCAGCATCTGCCAAATAATCACACAAAAATGCTGACAACACTGAACCGACGGAATATTTGAACCTGTGAGCCTGCCCCAGAATACAAGCTGGATGATTTAAACCCATTCGTGTCTCTAGACCAGAGCTTCCTAGAGGCCCCGTCCTCCAAATAATCTCAGCGTCAGATAATACCACTTGCACATGGAAATTAGTACAGCGATTTCTGCACTGTCCATGTTCCAGTTGCCGCCAGATAGGACATGAACGCTGGAACTGTACAGATAACACTGTCAAGCAACCACCAACTCCCCCCAATTCCAGATAAAGATCAAGGAATTCCACCTAAGAAGCTCGTATCCTTGATGAAGGTTTCTTCCACTAGCTTCGACACCGCACCTCAGTGAAAACTAACCAAGCAACCATATTTTGGCCACACTTCTACCGATGAAAATATCAAACTTTCTGCCCTGGTCAAATACATTCTAGAAGCACAGATGGCGTCATCTGAATTCCTGGCCACCTTAGAGACTGTCCGCCTTCCACACTCTAGCTCTTTTAGGTGTCATTGTAGTATTAAGTTACCCAAGCCCTTGCAACTATTGATACTGGAGCTACCATCCTTAGCTCCTGCCTTTACGCCATCATGCCGGAGAGCTTACATGATAAGCTGACAGAATTCTGCACTCACATTTGTGGTGCTACTGGAACTCTCCTGGTAGTTGCAGGAACCACTTCATGATCCAAATCGACAATCTTCGATTCATCCAACGAATCATCGCAGCTAACATTGCAAACGACGCTCTAATCAGCATTGATTTTCTCAGGAATTGTGGAGCTATAGTGCATTGTGATCACCAAGAACTGGAAATTAATGGATGCCATAGGCGTTAGGTGAACATTCCGTCCTTCACCATATTAGCACGCTAGTCCACTCCAGCACCATCATGCTTGACCCCGGCAAAGAATAGATTCTTTGGGCCTCAGCATTGAATCCTCACCTCCGTATCCATGCCACCATTTCGGGACCTGATAAAGATTTTATGCTGGTCGCCGAAAACGCTTGTTCATGAGACATAGTCAGCCTTTGTGATCCCGATTGGATTGCCTATAGAGCTTTCAATATGTCCACCCGCGCCATCACCTTAGAAACCGGGCAAAATTTGAATGTTTGAGATTGCCACTATACATGATGATTACCACCCCAACAACTGTTCTGCCTGTTGCCACTACATGGAAGCCATTTTGCAAGCAGTACAAACCATATCTGTACCTCAGGCCCATGAGCCTAGCCAACTACGGCTAGAAGCCAGCATCTGCCAAATAATCACACAAAAATGCTGACAACACTGAACCGACGGAATATTTGAACCTGTGAGCCTGCCCCAGAATACAAGCTGGATGATTTAAACCCATTCGTGTCTCTAGACCAGAGCTTCCTAGAGGCCCCGTCCTCCAAATAATCTCAGCGTCAGATAATACCACTTGCACATGGAAATTAGTACAGCGATTTCTGCACTGTCCATGTTCCAGTTGCCGCCAGATAGGACATGAACGCTGGAACTGTACAGATAACACTGTCAAGCAACCACCAACTCCCCCCAATTCCAGATAAAGATCAAGGAATTCCACCTAAGAAGCTCGTATCCTTGATGAAGGTTTCTTCCACTAGCTTCGACACCGCACCTCAGTGAAAACTAACCAAGCAACCATATTTTGGCCACACTTCTACCGATGAAAATATCAAACTTTCTGCCCTGGTCAAATACATTCTAGAAGCACAGATGGCGTCATCTGAATTCCTGGCCACCTTAGAGACTGTCCGCCTTCCACACTCTAGCTCTTTTAGGTGTCATTGTAGTATTAAGTTACCCAAGCCCTTGCAACTATTGATACTGGAGCTACCATCCTTAGCTCCTGCCTTTACGCCATCATGCCGGAGAGCTTACATGATAAGCTGACAGAATTCTGCACTCACATTTGTGGTGCTACTGGAACTCTCCTGGTAGTTGCAGGAACCACTTCATGATCCAAATCGACAATCTTCGATTCATCCAACGAATCATCGCAGCTAACATTGCAAACGACGCTCTAATCAGCATTGATTTTCTCAGGAATTGTGGAGCTATAGTGCATTGTGATCACCAAGAACTGGAAATTAATGGATGCCATAGGCGTTAGGTGAACATTCCGTCCTTCACCATATTAGCACGCTAGTCCACTCCAGCACCATCATGCTTGACCCCGGCAAAGAATAGATTCTTTGGGCCTCAGCATTGAATCCTCACCTCCGTATCCATGCCACCATTTCGGGACCTGATAAAGATTTTATGCTGGTCGCCGAAAACGCTTGTTCATGAGACATAGTCAGCCTTTGTGATCCCGATTGGATTGCCTATAGAGCTTTCAATATGTCCACCCGCGCCATCACCTTAGAAACCGGGCAAAATTTGAATGTTTGAGATTGCCACTATACATGATGATTACCACCCCAAGATCAACACTTCCGCCAAGAAGACACCGGCTCCTCCCCTCTTTTGCCGCCCCACTTACAAGACCTATATTCTTGTAATAAGGAAGGATTGAGCAGTGAACAATGTTACCAAGTATATGCACTGCTAAGTGAATACACAAACACCTCCAGCAGTGATTTAGACCTGGGAAAAAACCCACCTGGTATTACATAATATCGACAAGGAGATTACTGCCCCCATCAAATAACTGGTACACCATCTTCCCATACATAAGGAACAGGAAGCATACCAACCAGTAAAGAAGATGTTGCAATCCAGCGATCACCCTGGCCCAGTCCCATCATCTTAGCCAGTTAAGAAAGACAGTTCTTTTCACCTTTGTATTGGCTATAGGTACTTAAACGACCACAGTGTCAGGGACGCCTACCCTCTTCCTCGGTAGACCATGCCCTACATTCCCCTGCCAGTACTGCCTGATTCTGCACACATTTGGTCAGCGGGTACTGACAAGTTGAAATGGATGACCGCAACAGAGAAGAAACCACTTTTGTCTGTCATGATGACCTCTTTCAATTTAGAAAAATGCCCTATGGCCTCTACAACACATCTGGAACTTTCGAATGACTAATGGAATGAGTACTCTGCAAATTACAGTGGAAAGCTTGCATTTGCTACCTAGACGCCGTAATAGTGTTTGGATCTACTTTTATTGATGCAGTATATAGCCTCCATGAGGTACTCAACCATTTTTCCGCTAACAACTTGAAATTGAAACCAATACAGTGTCATATGTTCTGCGAGGAAGAATTCCTTAGTCATCTTAACTCTGCTCAGGGCATCTCTACCGAACCTGCAATAATAGCTTCCTTAGCCACATGGATAATCCCCACCACCCTTATGGAAATCTGCAGTTTCCTGTGACTTTGACAATATTACCGCGTTTATGTGTCTGAGCTCAGCAAAATTGCCACACTCCTCTTCCAGCTTACAGAAAAAGACCACTTCTTTCAGTGGACTGCTCTATGTGAAACCACATTCGGACTCTGATACTGTCACACTCAGAACCCTCGTGCCCATTCCTCCTCGACACTGATGCATTGGTCACCAGCATCAGCTCCGTCTATTCTCAGATTGAGTGCAACAGACATGAACAAGTTATCAGCTATGGATTTAACCACCTTTCATGGACTGAGCGCCACTATGCTGCCACCAATTTCGAGCTCATGGCCACTCTCCATTTTATCAAACATTTCAAACATTTTCTTTATGGGAAACCTTTTACACTGCGGACTGACCATGCTCCCTTGTGTTGGCTCCAGAAACTGTGAAAACCATGAAGGACAGATTGCCCGCTGGCAAGAAACTATACAAAATTTCCAATTTGGCGTGATACGCCACCCTGTAAAATTACATGGGAACACTGATGCTTTGTCCTCAAAACTCCCTGGACCTTGCACAATCCAGGATGACTTCAAAGATCTGCCCATGCCTGCATCTTCGTGCACCACCAACATCATTAAAACGATAGAGAGCGAAACTCCATCCTTTCCGCTCCTCTCCGCTGAACAATGGGACATCGGCTACTTATGTACCATCCAAGAACAGGATCTCCACCTTGGCCCATTGATGAACTGGATATGCGAGCGCAAACATCCCTCTCGCAAGCAGATATCCGCTTCTAGCACCACTAAGTATTATGACCAATGACTTGAGGAGTGTTGCTTATACAACGGAATACTTTATTACCGCAACCACTTTGTAGTACACCGGAACTACCGCGAACCTATTTTGGAACAATTACATGACTGCTGGACATTTCGCACATGACAGAGCCTTGGAACGAATTCGACCTCGCTTCCACTGGATCGGCATAGGCTCTTCCATAAAAAAAAATGGATCGCTAAATGTATCCCATGCCAATGATGCACCCCCAAAACCTGTACTGTTGCACTACAAACTTGCATCGTGTGCACACTATTTGAGCGTATCGCCATTGATGTAATGGGACCACTCACCTTCTCGGACTATGGAAACCACCATATTCTAATCTTCCAAGATTATTTTACCAAATGGACGGAAGCTTTTGCCCTCCCATCCCAAAAGGCTGCTATCATCTTAGACACACTTGTGAACCAAGTATTCTCCCACTTTAGAATCCCCAGACAATTGCATTCCAACCAAAGCAGCAACATTGAAAGGAAGCTATTCCAGCAACTTTGCTGTCTATTACACATCATAAAGAAATGATCCACCCCGAACTGCACTGATGACAAGATTGTTTATACCCAGTGCCATTCACTTGGCTGAAAGGCCACTCCTACCTAATTAAGATAATAGACAGGCAACCCTGCCATGCTTTAATAAGCAGACCTTTTAAATGGATAATATTTGAACACAGTGCGATAGCAATACGTCGCTTGTTATTATTGTTTAACTAAAATATTATGAAATCAATCAATGATTTCCACTAACTACAGTTTGACATTATCACTTCCCATAGATTTTGCTCATAAAGAGCCTGTCGCCATAAAATACTTTACGTCTGAACAGATGAGAAGCTTTTATGTCAACTCGACACGACATTATTGGACATAAAAATGTACATGTCATGAGGTTAATTGTCACGATCGCCTCTCACACCCATGATGCCTGACATATATTCCTCCCGAATTTTGGGTTGTCTTTTCTGCAGAATAATTACTGGAACCTCATCACCGCCAGGAAATATGAATGATGCAACCAAGAGAAAATAGTACCTTCTTAGGAAAACGAATAAGGAACCTCAACTACGAAAAAAGGGACTGAAAAATTGGCTCAATCCTTATGCCTCGCTGAACATTATAACACCCCATTTCGCTATATATGCGAAGACACCTTACCTAATTTTAATTAAGGATCCGTCCACCATAAACGGCATATATAAAGAAAAGTACCACTTTAATTAGCCTCTTTGAATTTGAACGATTCCACGTTAGACAAATAACACTTCAGATCGTCATCATGGGAAAAATCTTGCCCTATATGCTCGAAAGTCTTTACGCGCTGCAAAGACTTGAGAGTGCACCATGAACAACAGCATCTGGGATGAGGGCTGTTTGTCTCTCCTGCAAGGCAGTTTTCAGGCGGGTGACCCAGGGTCACCACCATGCCAAACGGCTCATCGCTCAGTTTATCATCATCAACCAAGCACCCGATGGACCTTCTGATGCGCATTCTGCTCTGACTGATCTTTCCACTGCATTTTCTTCCACTGACAATCAGCCATCCACATCTTCTGTCACTAATGCTCATCCATCCGTATCTTCTGCTGCTGAGAGTCACCCACTTGAATCTGCTGCTGACATCCATCAGTCCGCATCTTCCATTGCTAATGATCATTCATCAACATCTTTCACCGTTGATAGCCGTCCTTTTGCTTTGTCTGCCATTCTGGAATTCTCTGTTGAAGGCCAAGATAACATTCCGACTCCATCTAAGAAAGTCCGAACTCATGCCACACCCTCACTACAGCCGCCACCACTCCCTTGGAAACAAAATGGGCTAAGCCATCTTCTCTCCGATTCTGCAGACCTCATGTGGCTAAATCTACTCCCACACCTGTTCTGCGTCAGGGCTCGGCATCGAGTCAATCAATGCTGACGATGGTAGTCTCTCGACCCACATCGCCATTGTGGCGCTGTGTCTGGAAGATGACCCGACCCATCCAGTATTGTTCTCTGGGACGAAGCGCCCTACACAGACTGAGATTGAGCAGGACGTGGTTTTAAGTGATAGTGAAACTGAGACCTCAGATCTTAATATGACCACACCGCCACATCCTGAGATTGTACTGCCATTCTGGATCTGTTAGTCAACATAGGAATGTCAGCTAATGACAGACTTCAATGATTTACTCAGCCAACCCAACATCTATTACCAACTGACGTAGTCCTTGTCGAAGATACTCCGATGCATTTTCGGTATGTCCACCATCGGCTTGTCAATCACCCTGACAATCACTACCGTAACTCCATTTCCTTCTGCAATTTCTACCATGACTAGCCATTGAGCACTGCCATTACAACTACCTTTTCTTCACCTCGTAGTACTTCATCATCTTCATCATGACTGCTTATTTCCTCTCCGATCACAACCGCTGCGCCGTCTAGGGAAACTTCCATTCTCTCCTGCCCCAACAGCCTATGCCTGTGTCTCCGCACTGATAACGGCAATCTCATCGCCCGCCGTCATGACACTGTTATTCGTTTTGTGCGACCAGTTCCAGAGATTTTTATCATTGCCTTTTCACCTGGTATGATTTCCATTTCCTCATCTTCATCTTTAGTCATGGAGCTAACAACATCTCCAGACACTGTTTCTGCCACCGCCACGATGGACACAATCAGCAACACGGCCACCACTTTGACCGCCACCACAAGCACAACAGCCACGACAACAGCCACCAGCCTTCCATACATCACCATGCCTATTCTAGATGCTGTCGCCATCACCACCCCAGCCACCACCATTGCAGTTACCACTGCGTCTGCAACATCTGCCACCGCAAACATTGTCACCACTGCTACCACCATGACCCTCTCCACGAACACCACATTTGGATCTCCACCCATCGAGGTACACGCCCTTGGGATGCCGCAGCTACTGATGCCAGCCTTACTGAACTAATACAGCAAATCTGCACCTGTCCAGCTGCCACTCTAAGGATTGCTGACCCAGAACTCTGGACGTTTTCACTACAAAACCTATACGTATCCACCTCTATCTTAGAAACTGCTGGTTCGACCACTGTTCCTGAGAACCTCTGCATCCCTACACTGCAAGATCGGGCACGTCAAACTTCTCTGTCTGCTGAGCCATTTCTCAGGTGGTACGGAATCCTTTCTTCACATTTCGCGGCCTTTAGACCAGATACTTTTGCCTCAAGGCACCAATTTCATTACTTGCCCAGAGAACTACAACAAGCACCTCCTCCCGCAAGTGACTGGACACCAAACAATTATGTCATCATGACTCTTGGCCTTCGGCCTCCAGTTCTTCTGCAGACTTGCTTAGACCGATTCATCTTTCTGCATTTTCATCTGTACATATGTATTTTTGTTAAACCTTTTATATATACTACTATGATATCAATGTTCAGGGGCGGCCGCTCATCTCCGGGGCCCGGGGGAACAAAGTACTCCAAGACTAATGG
The DNA here is from genome assembly GCA_034401795.1 of Chaetoderma sp. LZ-2023a. Classification (NCBI taxonomy): domain Eukaryota; kingdom Metazoa; phylum Mollusca; class Caudofoveata; order Chaetodermatida; family Chaetodermatidae; genus Chaetoderma; species Chaetoderma sp. LZ-2023a. Next base: position 183,764,966 of record CM067369.1, on the reverse strand, counting down.
GGATGAGCCGTTATTATCATTGTAAATAGGTTCCATAATAAATAGAGGCAAAAACAAAAACATGCCCGCCATAGAAAAACTAATTTTTTTTTATAAAACATGAGCTTCCCAGCTCGGGAAAAAACTAAAAAGTATGCTACCCTTCCCCCCTCCTCTCAATATGAAAAGCTGGTATGACCCACCACCTCCCTGCTACACTCCAGCGTATTGCCTTCAATAAAGATACTGATGGCTAGGGGGCGTGTGGTCAGGTAGCGGGATAGACTAGCCAACCCAGAACCATTAAATGCCGCCGCCCCCCACCCTCGGCTATGCCATGGCTAGACGATGGACAGCAATACCGAAACACACTGGCAGAAGCAAAATATCTAAGACATGATTTGTCTCCTCTGTGCATGTGACGGGCCACTGGGAGTACCCTCATAGTAGACAGGTTTTGTCATAGGGCAGGACATGGCCACATACGCGTGGTCACTGAGTGGGTAGACTCTTTTTAGGATGTACATATTATCTTTGCATGATTTCTTCCTCGGAATAATCGCCAACGATCACAATGTCACTAGGAGTGGTCGGTACCGTTAGAGAGACCAGGGAGTCTAATTTCTTGAAACAACACCCAAAGGAACATTTTAGAAAAGAAGCAACCAAAGGACTTGACATTGAACACCACCTAACATGATCAAAGAACTAAGCACGTAGTCATGCCATTGACTGGTTGGCTCTCTTACGCGAATACTGCTGGAGCTAGTACACTTACATTGTATACTACCGACTCCTGATTGGCTGAGAGCACACCTAAGACGTTGCTCATTCATCAGAAAATAATGAGATGCAGAGCTGACTAGCATCAAAGTAGCCAGTTCTGTGCTGAACGAGACCGCATTTCGGCCACACTCAGCGTTGATGGTTCGGCAATGACTCCGGTCGATGGTCTGCTCTGTTCCTACTTCACTTGCTACAGCTTGTGTGCCCTCACCATGGAACAGTTAATTTTACCACTCACAACAATAGACATTTACAAAGCCACCAGTACTGAGTCTCCTTTTTGAAAGGCCGCTTATGGACCAGCGGCCAAACTAACATCCTAAATTATTCTGCCTTCCTAAAGACTTTCTGCCTCTCCTTATGCTACTCGAGAGGCATGTACATGGAAACTTTGCACTTCCATCTGATATGGAAGAAGGACTGAACCTGCTGCTGCCATGGACGAACCCGCTTACGTCACCTTCTGTCTACACTTGCGACCATTGAGAACACAGTTTCCAGGCTTCTGCCTCCCGTGAAAGAACTTCGAGCTCAAACTTTGGTACAAGCCTCTGATCCAGTTCCACTTTGTGCCGCTCCATATCTCTGCCTCAAGAAGGAGATTTTGTGATGAAGCATCACACGAAATTATGCTTTTCCACCTGCTGCTCCTGTTCACGATTTGTCTAATTTTTCCTTCTCCTCTACAGCTTTTGGAGAAACGTCTGCCACATTCCTTCTGCACATGCTTTCTCATGAGGATCCGAGTGAACTTGACCCGCTCTAAGAAGTTCCAGCTCCATCTTCCCGGCATTCGGATCTTTGGCCGCCGAGGACTAAGTCATCGTGTAATGCTGTGCCTTGGGAATATACCTACCAAGGTTGGCTGAAGCCAGCATCGCTCACAATAGCAAAACCTAGACGTGACCTCCATGGGACTGTTGTGACGAACTACTTTTACCATTCTACCAGGACTTGAAAGCATGGGTTAAATATTAAATGCACTAACTAATCAAGCTTTCTATTCTTTACAGATTTATACTGCCTTAAAGTTATCCTGAAGCAATAACATTAGGAAAATATTTGAAAATTTCAGTGACAATCATCTTCTTCAGAGCCACCATTTTACTTTGATTTTTGCAGCCACCATTATTTGTGATTCTATTGTTCTCACTGTCGCGCCATTTCAGTATAACACCATTCCCGTAACGCTAATTCTAGTCATTGTACGGTTGGCCTTCGGGGTGAGCTAATCTACCTCTATAATGGTGTAGTAAGCGCATAGTAGTTCGATTCTAAATGTGTATTTCCTATTGTAAACCTGAAACGCGCTAAGCTTACTACACGCTATCCATGTAGATCCGCTCACCTCAGAGACCAGCATTAGTTTCAGTTTTAGTTTAGGGTTACGGGAACGGTTTTATACAGAGCATTGGGCAGAAGCGAGAACAATAGAATTCCAAATAATGGTGCCTGCAAATATCGATGGAAAATGGCATCTCAGAAGAAGACGATCGTCACTGAATTTTTTTCCTAAATATTTTCTAATCTTAATGCTTGAAGAAAAATTTAAGCATTTTTCTGCTCTTAAAGTGGCATCTTTCCATTCGTCTTAGCTGTCACATTCGGATGGCGATCTCGCGCTCTGTTCGATGTGGCGATATATATTAACGTTGTTAGCGGTGTCATCTTTTCGATATATTACTATGATAATATGTAACAATGCCATAATCACCTTTATAGTAAACAGATAATCAATAAACAAGTTCAAACTACAACTAAAGCTCATAACAATATATACATGAGCTGTGATTATAAAGGCAATGAATATGAAATATGTATGAATACTTATTAAGATCCAAGGAGAATGGTTCCAGGAACAGTTTACTAACCACGATGATGAGCCCTTGAACCCGTTCACAGTAAACCCCAGGCCATTACTAACACCAATTAAAACAGCAGAAGTTGAGGAGGCACTCAAATCCCTGAAAACACGGGCATACATCTGGACCTGATTACATGAGCAATGAATTATTCAGATATGCAAGTGACATTTTCTCAAACCCGATCACGCACCTAATCAATTCAGCTTTTATGCACCACCTCACCATCGATGCTGTAGGTCAAGGCACCCTTATGGCGCTATGCACGTCCAAGAAGTCAACTGCCCCCGCGCACCCCCCCCCCCCTCAAGCCGCGGCCCATTGTGCTGCTCAACAGCGTATGGAAAATCCTATCCAATGTTACTCTATGCCGCATCCGAGAAAAGATCAATGATTTCACCCGATCATGTCAAAGTGGCTTCAAATATTGACGCAGCTGCGCAGATAGTGTATGTGCTCAATGCATGCTTGTGTCGGTAGTCATGCCCAAAGACTGGGATTTCCACAAAATGGGTATTGCCATGTCATGAACCTTCGACACAATTAAACACTCAAAGATCCTAGATGTACAAAGCCAGGCTAGTTGCAATGAAGATGAGATACGACTAGTGTGACTACTGCTTGAAGACACCAAGCTGAGAGTATATGAGTCAAGTCAGTGGAGCCTGTAGTTTGAGACATCAATCGGCTCCCCATAGGGAGTTGGTCTATCCCATGTGCTTTTCACATGTTACCTTGCTGATGCATTGAAATCCGTGCAGGAAACTCCAACACACCCCAAACCCTAGTGTCAATACTGGGTATGCCGCTAGAGCTGGAATATGCTGACGATGTGGACTTCATAGACGAGGAAAAGAAACCCCTTAACGAACTTTTATCGATGGCTGCAAGCAAACTAACTTCTATCAATGGATGCAAGCAAACTAAAGATTGATAATCTCTTTATGAATGAATCCAAATCAGAGTTTACCCACACATACCTATCCACAAAGCATGAAACTAAAGAAAATGACGATCCCATTTGCGTCCGTGAACCATGGAGGAAAAGTAAAATCCTGGGCTCTCTGATGTGCGGTACTGCTGACATTGCTGCACGCTGCGTCATGGGGAACATAGCTTTCCCGTCCTTCTGGAAGCTATGGATTCATAGATCAAAGATACCCTTGATAAAAAGACTACGTTTATACAATGCAACCTGCTCCAAATACAGCTCTAGACAAACTCGATGCCTGCCGCCGCAAACATCTGCGCACCATAACTGGACACTGATAGCCAGACAGCACAATTTCCAATGATGCACTATACAAGATGTGTAATACGTCGCCACTGTCTGTCAAAGTCGCCCAGCAAAGATGGTCTATGTTTGTCCATGTGCTTAGGATGCTAGAAGACACACCAGTACAGAGAGCCCCGGAATTCGCCATACTTGGAGCCAACAAATACAAATCTGCTAAGCATGCAACGAGCTGACCTCAAGAAAGCAGGACTCGGTACACTCAAGTCAAGAATGGACCTGAGGAAGCTAAGGGCTGAGGACAAGACACAGTGTGCAAATGCGAAGAAGGACCGATTGCAGCTGTAAGATGTTTCTATTACTACAGCCGCAGAATACAGTAATCATACATCATACATACTTAACCATCTCCATATGCTTCAATGCCATCGTATATGCTAATTAAAGACTGAAGAGTGGGGGGGGGGGTCGGTGGTGGTCAGGATTTGGCTTGCTGTGACTACTAGTTCGTTGAAACAAAGGAATGTATGCACCAGGCTAGTCTCGAGCCGGGAGGACGGATTCATGATGTGATGAATATGCAAGATGTAATTAATTTAGAGAAAATAATGCATGAGTGTACATACCATAATTTAAACCGATTTATTGTCATAAATCTTGGTTTATGCTAATTGGGGCAGACTCAACTTAGTCTAACTCGTACCCCACACCGTTAGTTGTAATGGCATTCTGACGGTACATGGACAGATGGGAGGCTGGACATCTATGGTTTAAGGTAAAAAGGCGGGTGGGTGGGGGTGGTGGTAAACCAGATGAATTGACTGACCTAGGAATGCAAGGAGTTGCGAATGCAAGGAATTGTGACGTGTTGCACGAGTCGTAGGAGGGTACAACTCAGTCTAGCGACCATGTTATTCTATTGCAGGACTGGACGACGAGACCGGCTCAACGAGCATAGTTGCTATGATGTTGCAGGCAGCTGCATGAACGATGATGGTGTTCCTACTGGGAATAACGAGTACGGCGATCACGCTGAAGGAAACGTTATTTCCTGGGCTTATAATAAGAATTTAGAAGGCCGCATAAATACACTAACAGTTGAAAAAGGGAGTTCCTATATGCGAAAGGATTGGTGGGGGGGGGGGCAAGTAGAAGAGGCATTGAAAACTTGATCATGGCCAAAACTCATGTATTATAAATGCGATGACTAACATTTATTGAACTATATATGTTGTTCTTTAGCCATAAAGAATATCAATATCATCTGGCGATGTGGCATGTCCCATGTGTAACCACTCAGAAGAATGAATTCGCATATCCAAATGTTCTTCAGTTATTCGTAACAAACGTACATTTGTTTGTCACTTTGCTGAAGGCTGTCATGTCGGTAATACGCGCTATTGCCATTTGAACATAGGCCTACATGTGAGCTGCATCCACGCGCACGTACGCACGCACGCACGCACGCACGCACGCACGCTCGCTCGCACGCACGCACGCACGCACGCACGCACACATACATGTACGCGCTCACACAGACACGCACGCATGCACACGCGCACATACCACTCTGATGTCAATATTCTATATTTTACTCTGTCAATATCAAATAAACTGCTGTACATTTTTAAACAATGTTGGTGGAAGATGTTACTGTCGTAGATGTAGACAGCACGATCTTCCACAAAATTTGTTTCAAAAATGAACACCAGTTGATATTTTAATTAATTTGAAAATTTTAAATTTTAACATCAGAGAGGTAAGGTAAGCAGGATAAGATACGACCAAATCTTTTTCACTATTGGATTTAAAAATTAATTTCCAGTTGTTACTTGGAACACGAAGGCTTGGAGATATCGCACAATTTCCTTTCCTGATTTGTGCACTTTCTGACTTTCATATTCAGCGTCCACCGCATGTCCATTCTCGAAATAATGCTTCATCGCGCTTGCTATTTGCTCCACGGAATTCCGGAATAAAGTCAATGTGAACAATTTCTGTAAATCCTTCAGACAGGTTAGGGGGTTGATAGTTTTTATTAAACACAGCAAAACCAACACCTGGTACACGACGCACGACACCATTTGTCTGATTTTGGCGTACGAGATTTAAATGGTTTGCCAACTCTGTAGTGGTTCTCATAACAAAGCAACGGCAATCCACGCCTGAAAAAAATTTATAAATATACCTTTAGAGGCTGAAATTGTGTAGGCCTATATGCCTACCTCGACGTAGTCAGACGATATAAATCTTAGCATACGATAATTTCATATAAATTAATATAATGTTAGTTGTGAAGTCTAATGGATGAATCCAGTTTTAGCTATGCCCTCCTGTCTCTAGCTAAGTTCCACCCATGCCTCGCCCATACAGCGTTAGGATTGATCGAAACCCGAACTCCTCGAATCTCAATTTCCTGAAAACTATACAGGTAAGCTGCTGAATATTTTGAAACTAATTTGACTGGGTGCTGCTGTTGCCTATGGCAGCAACAGCGCCTAGTCAAATTAGTTTTAAAATATTCAACAGAATGGTTATTAAATAGTAAAGACGTACAATTAGTACAACTTGACGGACTATTAAGCTCTTACATACGTCATTCACGACGTAATTGATTGTGACGTCAACCTGCATGTGGCATAATTCATTATGATGTCATATATTTGACTGACATACTGGATTCCTATACAATTATTTATTTCCAAATTATATTAATTAATCTCTCATATCTCTCATATCCCTGTTCTCGTTCTGAATTAGACAACCAGATACCTTTTTCAAAAACAAAAATCTGCTGTAGTAGAGACTTACTAGAGAGCAGATATGGCTGTATGACCTATCTGTTGAAACTAATTATAAAACTGGCCTTTGTGTGGTTGAGTCATTACGTCATGAATGGCTAACTAGATTTGTCACAAGAGCATTAATTGATGACAGGCAAATCGTTGATGTATGAATTGTATATCTTTACTATTTAATAAACATGATGTTGAATATTTTGTCATTAATTTGTCTAACGATAGGCAGCAACACCTCTATGGCAACAACGCCACCCAATCAAATTAGGTTCAAAATATTCAAAAGCTTACTTTGTACAGTTCTCTGGAAAGTGATAGTTAGGGAGTGCAAGGACCGATCGATCCCAACACGGGCGAAGTGTGTGCGCAGCTTAACTAGGGATGGGCGGGGCATAGCTAAAACTGGATTCCTACATTTGCATAGATCGTTCACTTTTTAGGGTCTTGAAAAACTAATTCTGAATTCAAGCACGTTAGGCACTTTCTAGGTTTACTGAATCTTATAATACAATGGGATGACATATGGAGAACGGCAAGATCCGATCTGTCACTCAAGTATCTGACGTAGTAAACAACTAGATTGATCAGTCAATGAGGCGTCATCGCAAATCCCCACGTTCCACGCTTTGAACTTTTGACACACCCCAACCCACCCCAGGGGCGGAGCCAAATGTAAACGGCCTTTTGCATTCGACAATCATATGGGTAACTCACATACCAAATTTGGTTGAATTTCGTGCAATAGTGTCAGAGGACTTGCATTACAATCATGTTCATGACCTTTTGACCGCATCTCCCACACCTGGGGGAGGGGCTAAATGTAAATGGGCTCATCCACTCCACATTGATATGGACAACTCACATACCAATTACCAAATTTCGTTGAATTCCGTCCAATGGTTTCAAAGGAGATGCATTAAATCAATTTACGCAGGTTAAAATTTGACCTTTCAACCCCTCTCCCGCCACCTGGGGGTGGAGCCAAATTTAAATGGCCTCTTGCGCTTCGCAATCATATGGGTAACTCAGATATCAAATTTGGTTGAGTTCTGTCTAACGATTTCAGAGGAGTTGCATCACAATAAATTTCATGACCTTTTGACTCCATCCCCCATCCCCTGGGGGCGAGGCCAAAAGTAAATGTGCTCATCCACTCCACATTGATATGGGTAACTGGCCATCCAACAGTGTCAGAGGAGTTGCATTATAATCAATTCTTTTACCTTTTGACCCCACCCGCCCCTGGGGGCGGAGCCAAATGTAAATGTTCTCATGTACTCCACATTGATATGAGTAACCCACAGACCAAATTTGGTTGAATTCTGTCCAAGGGTTTCGGAGGAGATGCATTACAATCAATTTCCGCATGTTACAATTTGACCTTTTGACCCCTCCCCCACCCCCTGGGGGCGGAGCCACGTCTAAATGGCCTGTTGACTCCGCAATCATATGGGTAACTCAGATATCAAATTTGGTTCAGTTCCGTTCTATTGATTTCAGAGGAGTTGCGTTATGGGTAACCCACAGACCAAATTTGATTTAATTCCACCCAATGGTTTGAGAGATAGTGTGATGGACAGACGCACATAAAGACGGACAGACGGATGGAGGCGATTACAATATCCCAGACGGGGTTTTTTTTAAAACGTGGGTATAATCACGTCACTAAATAGCTGACATCACGATCATAATGACGTATAGTTCCGTCATGAAAATCTAAACTCCTGTCACTAGTGTACGAATTGTATGCCAGCATGATCAATTTACAATTTAATAAACATTCTGTTGAATATTTTGAAACTAATTTTACTGATCATCTGCTACACTTGCAGAATTCAAGCGCAAGCTGAAAGCCATGTCTCCGTCTCAATCTCCACCTAGGTGGTATTATGCAGGCATAAGACCTGCCAATATCCCCTTTGCTAGACACCGTAATGGCTGTAGCAGCCTAAATAGCCACCTAAATGACAATTTCATATCGGAAACCCGTATGTGCTCCTGTGGATTTCCAAGTGAATCACCTGATCACTATTTTTTGCATTGTCCATTATACAATAACCAAAGGACATCATTTAACAACGGGTTAACACTAATTAATGTCTCTCCCACTACGCTTACAGCTAAAGAATTACTTTTTGGCAATGAGAATTTCGATCCGAACACAAATATGCAAATATCCACAATCCTCTGCCAATACATTGCTGATACTGGACGTTTCTAATAATACACGTCCGTTCCTAATCTATTCTTTCCCGCCGTCTGCACACACATACCCTCATACCCTCATGATCTAACTAGCTGTCATACTAAGTGAAATCCCAATAATGATGTTATGATACTGAACTATGACCCCGTGCTTCTATAATAATCCCCCAAAGCACGATGTAAACACTAGTAAACATTACTAATCAGTACATTGGCAGGCGCCAGTGGAAACCAGACGCCTTTTCTTTCCACTTTATCTCCTCAATCCTCTTCCTACCACCATCTAAACTCTATCTTTGTCCAACTCTTCACGAAACAAGCTTTCCCTCCCACTCTATATGTCTATCTCAGTATATTTCCTTAACTTATATACTGTATAATGCCGTAAATTTATATACATTTTATACCTATGTAACCGCCTCTTGCTAGTAATAGAATGTACATAACTCAAGTGGGAATCACACTAATAAGATACGTCTTAATGTGCTCCCACTTTAACAGAAAAATAAAATTTGTTTAAACCAAACTAATTTGACTAGTGTTGCTGCCATTTGGGATCATGTGAATTCAAGGTTCAAAGTATGTAATTTGACTCCAACACATGGCGCGCGGAGCTTAACTAGAAATGGGCGAGGCATAGCGAAAAATTGATCCCTACTAACCGATAAGCCGTGTTACCTTTCTTTTTGGCCAGTGCAATAAAATCTTCCCGAGCTGATGCAGAAGGGTTGGTGTTATCAATGACAACACTTTTACCTTTGCTTAGGAACTCCCCTGTTGCCTGAAAGCAAAAACAAAATCGTGTAAACAACACACGTGATACGACATCTCAAGAGAGGTCTTGTCAGGAGAGGTACACCTATCAATTGCATACAAGTGGTGTACAGTTATTCCCGAGTGAACAACACTGGCACAGTCAGGAATTCCTTAACTGGGTGTCCCCTGGAAAGTTCATATATGACGTCATAATCAATTCACCTTTCCAGAGTACCCATCTATCAATTTGACGTCATAGGACGTCATAATCAGTTAAAAGGCGTGTATGATGACGTCATAATTATTATGTCATAAGTGATTCTATTTGGCCCGTCTTTAACTCTTAATAGAGTGAATAGTACGAATTGTATGACTATTTAATAAACATGCTGTTGACTATTTTGAAAGTAAGTCAAATTAGTTCCAAAATATTCAATAGCCTACCGGTATAGTTTTCTGGAAATTAATAGTCAGTGAGCTCAGAAATCGATCGATCCCAACACGAGCGGGGTGTGGGTGAAATAAGAGAAAGGGCATTATCAATGGAGGAATCCAGTTTTAGCTATGCCCTGTCAATCTTTAGCTAAGCTCCACCGTACAGACATACAATTCGTACAACCTGACTGAATATTAAGCGTTTAAGACAGACTAAATAGACGTCACGTAGTTGATTATGACATCATATAATTGATGGATAAACTGGACTCCACAATTGCATCGCGGTTCTGGAAACTCCGATGGGGACAGACAGCATAGAGAAAGAAAACAAAACAGCACATACTACGGTACAACCATAAATAACGTTGCATGTCTCCAAACCACAATAAAACGTAAGCTACTGTTGAATATTATAAACATAATTAGATTGGATTGGAAGACGTTGCTGCATTAGGACCTTTCAGGTTTTAGCTATGCCCCGCCCATCTCTAGCTAAGCTGCACCCACACCGCGCCATGTTGGGATTGATCGATCCCTGAATGCCAAACTTTCAATTTCCTGAAAACTATACAGGGAAGTTGTTGAATATTTTGTAACTAATTTGACTGGACGCTGTTGCTGCCTACTATGGCAGCAACAGCGCCTAGTCAAATTAGTTTCAAAATATTCAACAGAATATTTATTAAATAGTAAAGGCATACAATTTGTACAACAGCGCATAGATCATCTTCAAATATGCGCTCGTGACGTACTAATCGACATCATTCATGACGTCATTCATTATGATGTCATTCTACGCATCATGTAGTCGATTATGACGTCATATGACGGGTTGATACTCTGGAAAGGTGAATTTTCCTCAAAATATTCAACGAAACATTTCCTACATAGTGTTCAAAATTCTACAAACTAACATGTTTCTGGGGTTTTTTTGGAAACATGTTAAACTATTTATTAACTATAGGCCTACTGTGTGTACAAACACATTTAGATATCTAACAAGGGACCTTTCCAATTTATCCATCCACCATATGATGTCATAATCAACTACGTGACGTGTATGATGACGTCATAAGCTCATAAGCAATGACGTCATGAATGACATAGATAAGTTCGTCACTAATCCAGTCAAATTAGCTTCAAAATATTCAACAGCTTATCTTTATAGTTTTCTAGAAATTGATAGTTCAGGGGTCGATCGATTACAACACGGACGAAGCGTTGGTGGAGCTTAACTAGGGATGGGTGGGGCATAGCTAAGACTGGAGTCCTCCATTATAAAAGCAATGACTCTATGACAATACCTTTAAGCATTTGGCCATCGTACCAAGTGTATCTCGGTTAACAGGATTGTACCCATGAGGCTCTAGATAATTTCTGCGAAAGGTGCTTTTTCCAGAAGCTGGCGACCCTACCATAATGACCATCTCTGTTTTCTGAATATGCATGTGAAAAAAACAATACATCAAAAACCCTTTATCTCTCGAATTTTTTCAGGAAATTTTTTATAATTTCCCATAGAAAATGTTCATTTACAGACCAAGAAAGTACAATTTTTTTTTAATTTACCACTGAAATGACTGGCTCGGTTATCGAACCAGTCATTCCAGTGGTAAAATTTAAAAAATAGTCTTCTCGTCGTTTTTGGCTGATATAAGTGTTAAAGGGTTAATAGGGTATCCAGTTCGCCTCTCAAGTATCTGACGTCATAACTAAATACGTCACGTGTTAGCTAACTTTTCGTATCAAAATGACGTCGCTCTCTGAGGAAAATCGAAAGGTCTGTCACTAAAGTGTACGAATTGTGTGTCGTTGATGAATTTACAATTTAATAAGGATTCCGTTGAATATTTTAAAACTGATTTGACTGAGAGTTGTTGATACTATAGGCGGTAACTGCTTCCAGTTAAATTAGTTTCAAAATATCCAACAGCCTACCTGTATAGTTACCTTCTGAGATTCTGGAACTGTGGTACTCAAATTGTTAAAATCGATTCCAACAGCGACTCAAAGTGGGCGGAGCTTACCTAGAAATGGGCGCGCACAGCCAGAAATGGAACCCTGTGTTACACGTAACGTACGTAACGTACGAAAGAAAAGTCTCGTCGCCGCTAAACTCAAACTTGGAGGTTTTAAGCTGTGACAGTAAGCCTATTATTACTTTCATCATGTTAATTGTCAAGATTTATCAAGAAAATCCAAAACGTTTTCTCAGTGAGTGTTCATTTGCAGCCCACGAGAGACTATTTTTGAAAATTTACCACTGGAATGGCTTCTCTTGGCCAGCAAATGGACTTTTCTAATGACCATCGAAAGACCCTTTTGAGTGGCTTGACCATTAAAGGGTTAACAAAGCTACGGAGAACAAAAAGAGTTACAGAAAATTGTGAGGAATTCCGAAGGATTTGGTTGCAAAACATTGCTAGATAGAAAGAATCTTGAAAATAATTATTAGCATTGTTTATTTCTAGATATGGAAAGATTAAGTTAGGAGGCTTTGTAAAACAAAAACAAGAAATTGTATGGCCTAATTTCTATGTAGTATGGGTGTTAACAGATTTACGATAGACCTATATTGGCTATATAATAGTTACCTTTGAATGATAGGGTCCGTGAGGCGGTGATTTAGCTATATAATAGTTACCTTTGAATGATAGGGTTCGTGTGGCGGTGATTTGGCTATATAATAGTTACTTTTGAATTATAGGATCCGTGTGGCGGTGATTTGGCTATATAATAGTTACCTTTGAATGATAGGGTTCGTGTGGCGGTGATTTGGCTATATAATAGTTACCTTTGAATGATAGCGTCCGTGTAGCGGTGATTTGGCTATATAATAGTTACCTTTGAATGATAGGGTTCGTGTGGCGGTGATTTGGCTATATAATAGTTACGTTTGAAGTATAGGATCCGTGTGGCGGTGATTTGGCTATATAATAGTTACCTTTGAATGATAGGGTTCGTGTGGCGGTGATTTGGCTATATAATAGTTACCTTTGAATGATAGGGTCCGTGTAGCGGTGATTTGGCTATATAATAGTTACCTTTGAATGATAGGGTTCGTGTGGCGGTGATTTGGCTATATAATAGTTACTTTTGAATTATAGGACCCGTGTGGCGGTGATTTGGCTATATAATAGATACCTTTGAATGATAGGGTTCGTGTGGCAGTGATTTGGCTATATAATAGTTACTTTTGAATTATAGGATCCGTGTGGCGGTGATTTGGCTATATAATAGTTACCTTTGAATGATAGGGTTCGTGTGGCGGTGATTTGGCTATATAATAGTTACCTTTGAATGATAGGGTCCGTGTGGCGGTGATTTGGCTATATAATAGTTACCTTTGAATGATAGGGTCCGTGTGGCGGTGATTTGGCGATATAATAGTTACCTTTGAATGATAGGGTCCGTGTGGCGGTGATTTGGCGATATAATAGTTACCTTTGAATGATAGGGTTCGTGTGGTGGTGATTTGGCTATATAATAGTTACCTTTGAATGATAGGGTCCATGTGGCGGTGATTCGGCTATATAATAGTTACCTTTGGTTTAAACGTGATTTATTTTGTTCAGATGGAAGCACGATAAGACTTAGAGTCTTATGCCCGTGTCTCCCATACACATACAGATTATTCAAAACCTTTTTACAACAAAATGGCGGCAAATCATAATAGTTTAATTAATTGTAGTCTATTAGTGTGTATAAGTGTGTGGATGTTGAGTGTGAGGTGGGGGAGAGTAAGAAGAAAGACCGAGATAGAGAGAGAGAGGGGGAAAGGGGGGAGAGAGGGTGAGAGATAGAGAGAGCGAGGAATAAGATCAAATGGAAGAATAGCAGAGGTGAGCTCTAGGTGCTGCCTTCGCCCCGACCTGTACGTGTTGGGCTGCTGCCCATTTACCACTTAAACTATAAGTTCGCGAACGGGAAGCTAGCGGTTGGTGTTAATTATGTATTGACATACCATATTACAGATCAGTTTGTTCATTTCCAAGTTGGCAGTGTAAGTCCCGTATAGAAGCTCGTTGACCGTAAGATTAGCAAGAGAAATATCGTTCAAGGCAAGCTGATTTTGGAAAACGACTCTTTGCTCATTAAAAAGGGCACAATGTAAGAGGTAGTGGTTTGTAGATTCATCATTGTGCCCACAAGAACAACTGGCAGATTCCGACAGAAAGTTGTCAAATAGATGTCGGTTTAAAGAACTACAACCATTTCGGAGCCTGCATAGCATTATGTTGGCAAACCTCGGGCCTACGTAATACCACTCAGGGGGTTGTCGTATGGGTGACATAGCCTTGAGTTTGCTTTTAAATTCTAGAAGAGTGACAGAATCTCTCACCGGCACAGGAAGCATAATCCAGGCGTGGATGCTTGCTGGGAAAAAGGATCCATAGAAGAGCTCAGTACGGCAGCGGAATGGAGTGAAGAAATTTGGATGACGGATATTGTAAGGATTTCGTGCTTGGGATAGTGTGGGAAGATGGTTGACCAGAACCTCACAGGTCATCCCATTAATAATTTTAAATAGCATAGATAATCTATGAAATTCACGTCTGCTTGACAAGGTTTCGATGCCTGTTTCTAAGTACAGGTCTTCAGTGCTCGCACTACGTGTCATTCCACATACCGTTCTGAGAGCATCTTTTTGGATATCCTCTAGCCGAATTACAAGATATTGTGGAATATTATCCCACACAACATCTGCATATTCTAAAGATGGTCTAATAAATGTTTTGTACATGATCTCGAGACATTTACGGTCTAGAATATATTTTAGACCTTTAAGTAAGGAGAGTTTGTGTTGAGCGTTTGCTATGAGATTACTCACATGGTTAAGCCAATTCCCTTTGTTATTAAAGGTAATGCCGAGGTGCTTATGATCAGTTGACGGTAGAATTTCCAAATCTTTGAAGTTGACTGAAAAGGATGTGGGCTCGGTGCGCTGGGAAAAAAATAGAGATGTAGTTTTCGAGGCATTAAACTCGACGAGCCACATGTTTGCCCAATGCGTCATGGTCAGTAGATCGTAATCGAGTGTGGCAGTGTGTTCTTTTAGATCATCTGACATCACATATAGGCACGTGTCATCAGCAAAAAGTCTAATATTGTGAATTATATCGCTGGACATGTCATTAATAAAAACTAAGAATAACAAAGGACCAAGCACAGAGCCTTGTGGCACTCCAGCATGTAAACGAAGTAGGGTGGACCCATTGCCGTTCATAACTACTCGCTGGTATCGGTTTCCAAGATAATTGTCGAACCATGCAAGTAGATTTCCACAGATACCAAAATTCCTAAGCTTCTGTAGGAGGCCGCGATGCCATACTCGATCAAAGGCTTTAGATATATCGAAGAATAGAAAGATTATTTCCTTTTGATCGTCAAGGGCTTGAGTAATATCCATATAGATATCAAGCAGTTGATTTACTGTAGAATGTGATGGAAGAAAACCGGACTGATATAGAGTGATATCGTGTCTAATATAGTTATAGATATGTTTAAAAACGGTTCTCTCCATAACTTTACTAAGACAACTCAACAGTGATACTGGTCGATAATTTGAACATAAGTTCTTCTCTCCTTTCTTGAATATAGGGGTTACATTGGCGATTTTCCAAGAAGTGGGGAACTGCGCACTAGAAAGTGAGTAATTAAAGAACTGCGCTAGTATTGGGACCAATACTTGTTGGCTCTCGAATAAGAGTTTCGGACTTAATTTATCCGGGCCAACAGCTTTAGACGTGTCCAGATTGGACAGTGCATCGGAGATGTCAGTGTTTGATATTGTAATTGAGTGGAGAGTATTGCCCGTATACATAGATAGAGGAGGTAAGTTGGCATTAGCATCGTAATATTGGCGATGCTAGAGAAGTACCGGTTAAGGAGGCTTGCCTTTTCTAAAGAGTCGTAAGACAATGAGCCATCATCGCGCTTCAGAGTCGACATTTCGCTAAAATTAGAGTTAGTATCACATAGGAACGTCTTGCATATTTTCCACCACTCTTTAGAACCTGTGCGTCCATGCCTTATTTTTTCAGCTAATTTATTCCTGAAGTTTTCTTTCGCTGTTCGGACTAATCTATTGATGAGGTTTTTCTGGGTTTTTTAAGTTGGCCACGTCTTGCTCTCGGTTAGTTTTTCTTGATTTCTTGAACAATTTTTCCCAGACTCTCATTTCGTGCTTTATTTTGCTGGACATCCTGGCTTTATCGTTTGGGTTTATAGTTATAGTTTTATTTGGGATACTAATACTAGCAGCGGCGATAATGTTTGTAGTGATTGTCTGACACCAAATGTCGACGCCATTAACATCGGAGATGTTGTTCCAGGGTGCGTTAGTTAAGTGATCCCTGAATAAATCCCAATCAGCTTTCGCATAGTCCCATATATGGCGAGTGTATGTTTTACGTTTAGGTATGGAGGATGATAAAACCAAATATACTGGAGTATGATCACTACAAAATGGCGCAAGTATTCCACTCTCTTTTACTATTCTGGCACAGCTGATAATAATTGGATCAAGTAATGTATTTGAAATAGTTACCTTAGAATGATAGGGTCCGTGTGGCGGTGATTCGGCTATATAATAGTTACCTTTGAATGATAGGGTTCGTGTGGCGGTTAATTGGCGGTGATTTGGCTATATAATAGTTACCTTTGAATGACAGGGTCCGTGTGGCGGTGATTTGGTTATATAATAGTTACCTTTGAATGATAAGGTCCGTGTGGCGGCGATTTAGGACATTTATTAAGAAATTCATCTGGATTGATCGACTGCCATTCAAACTTTGCTGGAGGCTCATCAAAGTAGAATTCTTCTGGCGTTTTGAAATCTGAAGGAATATGCACATCACTACTAGATTATATTACAAATAAAATCAATTTCCATAGGCGTGTATTTATCTTTCGGCACACCCACCCCACCCCTAACCCACAAAAAACATAGGCTACTAGTTATTTTGGATAAATATATAAACCGCCGGACCACGAATATCAGATCGGTAAAATGTGCATATTCACACCAGAATGCTTGAAAATTAAATTATCTAAATTGTATACTTTTAGAGGCTTAAACTGTGTGCCTAAAATTTAGTAAATATAAAGAAACGAAATAAATTTTAACAATAGATGATTTAATTGCATATAAATTAATATAATTTTTTGAGTTGTGAAATTGAATTTGAGGCTCGTGCCTCTAATTCAATTTCACAAATTAAAAAATTATATTAATTTATACGGAATGAAATCATCATATGTTAACATTTATTTCGTTTCAATACATCCAGCCACATAATTTAGGCCTCCAAAAGTATTCAATTTTAACCATTTTATTTTGAAGCATTTAGTGCGAATATGCGCCTTTAATAATAAGAGTTGAAAAAGTTATATAATCCATGTCCAATGGTTTACCTTCAAGTGTAGAGTCACGCATGTGAGAAATCATGTTTTGCAATGATGTAACTTCGCTAATGTTTACCGGACCACATCGTAATTGAGGGATCAATTTCTAACTATCCCGCCCATCTCTAACTATGCATCACCCACATTTTACGCGTGTTAGAATTGATTTGAAACTTCAAATCCTGAATTCGTAGAATCTAAATTTCAAGGTAACTATGCAGGCCAGCTGTTGAATAGTTTTGAAACTAATTTGACTGGGAGCTATCTGTTGCTGTCTATACCCAGTGAAATTAGTTAAAAATTATATTAAATAGTAAATTCATCAAAAGACATATATAATAGTCTACAATTCGTACACTTTCTTGGCCGACATTTCAATTTTCGCGACGGAGCTACGTCAACCAACATGTGATGTATTTGATTGTGACATTAGATACTTGAGTGACAGGTCGGATAACCCTTTTAACATTTACAGACCAGGAACGAAATATTTTGATGTAGGGACTATTCTGTTGACTTTTCTGATGCTAATTTGACTGGTAGTGTTTTGGGTGGGAATTTTCTTAAAACAAAACATTAAATTGGTCTGGCGTAAGCGAGTTAATAATGTCAGGTCAGATTACACAAAATAGTAGGGTCCTAATTTGCCATCTTAACGAATAGGGGTTGTCCCGAGAAAAGGAGATTGTCCAGAAAGGGGAATTTCCCAGAACTGGACTGTCCAGAACTGGGAAGTGTAGGTTAGGATTAGATAATCGAGTACCCGATTCCATATGTACACGATTTTGGGACTCGGCAATGGAAGGATATGGGAGTCGGGTACCGGCCTAAGGATTATTCAATTCCCTTTAAGTTCCTTTGGAGTCGTGTATTCTCACGAATGGAGAATTATGAACAGGTGTCCAGAACCGGGAACTGTGTCTCTTTTCACTTAAAGAGAGAATTACGAGTAGGTGTCCAGAACTGGGAATTGTCTGTCCGTCTCTCATCAACAATGGTGCACCATTTAATTACAGACAGATCTTCATGAGATCTGGTCAAAATGTTCATATCCACACCTACCATGCCCACTTTGGAAAATACGTTGGTTCGACCTTAAAAGCCAGAGTTGTGCCCCTTTGAAATTTGTATAGTATTAGTCCAATTCCAGACACTGTTAATTAACACTAACTGACTACGAACGATGCGCCATCGTGGTTATGATTTAATATGGCATTATGGCTCGTGATATTTTCACTCGGATATTATTTTAGTTTACCTATTTTGATGTTTGCAGCAAACATTCGATCACTACAGGAAAAGTCCCGCGGCTTGCCGGGGGCCCATTCTTTTGCACGACCAGCAGCATCGCCTACGTAGCTACATCGTCGTGTGTCGACCTACAAAAATGCAGTATTGTCAGTATATTCGCTTCGATTAGCATTCCAATGATTCTCGCAGGATACAACTAAGCTAATATACACTATTACTTTTTACATGCCTGCACCGTGGCTACGCCACGAACATTTGAAGGGGGTGCACCATCTTGGGGAAGATTTTTCGCCTCACACGAAGCGGGGTTTGGGGTTTTCTACTAAAACTTCTTTCAATTAGATGCTCTAATGAGCGATTTCTTGCATTTCTGGGTCATACAAAAATGGATATTTTAAGATGAATCAATTATTATATTTTAATGGTAGGCGAATGACAGTCGATTCTGGCTATGTGTGTTTTCAAGCTACTTAAAGAACAAACATAGTTCACCTACATCAAATATTATTAGGGCACCAAGTAGCGCCAAGCTTTCATAGGGGGGGGGGGGGGGGGAGCACCCAAATAAAGTTGGGCAATGTTCTCGCGCTCGTTGGAGTTTGTGTCTGAGCTACAGTTCAGTTCCTGTTCTTTGAAAAAACCATCTGAAACAACGATGATTTGGCAGGAAAAAGTTTTTGAGATGTTATATGAGCCCACTGGAACTGAGAATAATTACGTGTATAGTACGTTAGAATGCGACACGTATTGGACACAGGCACAGTAAGGTAGGTACTAAGGGCCTATAGGCCAGGCGGGCGGGCACGCGGATAGAAGAATGAACAGATGGACTGACGGCTGTATGGGCAGATGGATGGACAGCAAGACAGACGAACACCAGGACATACATACAAACAGGCAGGTAGGCATACAGGCAGGCATGCATGCATACAGGCAGGCAGACAGACAGACAGACAGACAGGCAGGCAGGCAGACATACTCTATCACCGTCACCTACTACATACAGTTCAGGTAAGTCACCTTTAAGCCTCCATTAGAATGTTTGACAAAGTAATCCCACATTAGCGTACTTGGTTTCCTGTAGTGGTTGTTGCCAGTACAAACAAATGCCTGAAAGATTAAACAGCTTATCGATAGAAACTTTATGCTTACTCAATAAGAAGTGTACATTTTTGTTAAATACTAATGGCACTATTAAATTATTACATCTATTAGTTAGTACAGTTTTGAATACGACGTATGTAATGTTCTGTTGAGTATTTTGAGGATATTGGATTATTAGAATTAGTAATGTCTTCCAATTCAATTATGTAAAAAAACTATTCAACAGTAGGCTTACGTTGACTTGCTGAATATTTTGAAAACAATTTAACTGCCTTCAAAATATTTAGCAGATCCAGAGACATAATAACCCTTGGAACAATGTCGTCTGCAAAATCTCAGCAGTCTGACAATTATGTAGCACATCGTATTACACCAACTATTACAATCTGGTTGTAAAGATGTTCTTGGGGACAGTGGCAGACTTGTCAATATCAGACATTGTTGCTCCTATGGCAGCTCCAAGAGGAACAGGACCCGTGTATACGGCATCTTTAGATGCAGCACACCCGCTGGTAACTACCCCTGGAACCGATAGCCTACTGCATGCACTACTGGCGGGGCGCACGTGTAGCTGTGCAGCCTCTCAACGATTTTGAGAACAGGTTGAGTATGCACAGTATGTCACCCAGGATGGATGTAGAGCATGTTATACTCGATATGGTTGCAACCACGGTTGTCAGGTTGCCAGAAAGCCAAAGTAGCGGAAATACATAGGCCTACTCGTACTGGTAATTATGGTGCAAAAAGTAGCATACCAATAGGCACCTTTAATAAAAGTAGCCGATTTGTTGTAATTTCTCTATCTACCCTAAACAAGGTCACCTGATTGATAACGATAGCCGAGACAGTAATTTCGGTGGTAAAATTCATACTGATGTCAATATATTTACATTTCCAAAATGATTAATAAGAGCACATGAACGAGTGAAAACAAAAATGCCGTAATTCAAGAATGGCAAGCACACCCTTGCTTCTACGACGTCTCTGGCAAAGATTTTATAAATAAATATGAATAATACCATATAGGCTATGTGGCATATACGTGGGCCGAGTCACATGATATAAACGTGGGGTAATCAAATATACATATAATGCCGTCTTACATCGTCAAGATGTTCTAGTTCATTCAGTGTGTTTGAAATCCCGACACAACACCGAGACGATTAAACCAGTATGAAGGCTTGTTTCCACATTCGATGAGCTGAGCTAAGCTAAGCACTAAAATTCTCTGGCGAAAAATGTCGCACGCGAGACGACTGTCCTGACATTAGCTAGATTTTCATATTAAGTCAGCGTCTATTGAGACTCGCCCGCATGTATTTTAGGTGATTCTGAAATGATTGATTTTCGTAAATTCTCGAAATCATGCAATAGGTCGCTATCGTCGAATGCCTGTACATTCATTAAGTTGCTGTGAATCCGTAAAGAGGTACCACATAACTGAAGATATGTTTAATGGTAGCAACTCTGATCAATTGTCATCTAAAGAAGACGAGTTGTTGCTTCTGTTGGCTAGTCAGCTACGGGAAAAAGGGAGAAAGCGTTTCTGGGTGCACAGCACGTTGCAAAAGAGGAAGCAGTTAGGTGAATTTCACACACTAGTCAGAGAGCTAGATGCTGACAATGAGACGTTTAAGCAATATTTTAGATTATTTAGAGAGCAGTTTGAAGTCCTTTATAACACTGTGCATGAAGACCTACAGAAGGAGACTACATATTGGCGGGAAATCATAGGGCCGCGTGAAAGATTAGCAACATGTCTGAGGTAAGAAAACATACTAGTGAACGTAGGATTACATGTTTTCGTTTTTGTCCGGCCGTTTGTCTGTTTATCTGTAGGTCAATCTATATGTCCAATGGTCCGTCTATCTTCTTGCCAGTCAATCTGTCTGATTGTTGACGCGTCTTTGTACCATTCTTCCCATCTGGACCCACTGTGGCTCTCTGTCTATCTGCCTACCAATTGATCCCGCCACCCTGTCCTACCTGTAATAGATTATAGCGTCACTCAAGTATTGCCTTAAAGTCTTATGTCATGTTATCTTTGGGTTTCTGGTTTTCGGTTGTTGTCAATAAAATGTGTTTACCTAAATAGCGTGTTACGCTTGATATATAGAGAATAAGACACTACCCACACCCTGTCATAGGCGCAGAAGAGGCATATACACAATAAACAAGACAAGTTTGCATTCAAAGCAGAACAGGTCAACATACACTTTGCAATGTTGAATGTTCAGCTGTTTTAAATATTAATCCATAGCTATTAAATTAAAAAATAAATTGAACGTTTGAATATGATAAACACAAGTTTAATTGATAAATTGAATAATTAATAAATCGAATATAATATGTACAGCGTGCTGTATTATACAATACTGAAAGGCTTTTAAGATAAATTCAACCTGTTGTTTAGAAAAGTGTTAGCGAAAGGATAATCATTACACGGAAATTGTGACGTCGGAATCGGAGTGACGTGTGTCCGTGTAGGAGGGGCTAATGATGGAAAGGTCTGCGTTGTTTTGTTTTCTGAGCCATGTGAGACACGCCTAGTCTGGTGTTCGATGTCGGCTTCAGAATCACACCAGGGAGACAGGTTACCCATGTAAAATCGCATCGCCATCGCGTTGTGTCGGCGCAATGTACGCCGGGATTTAGTATAGGCCTATCAGTACCTAATTCTACTGGCCTCGCGTTCTGATTAACCCTTTAACACTCATCAGCCAAAAATGGCCTCTGCAGTGGTCTTGAGAAATGTACATACTTTGCAGAACAATTTTTAATTTACAACTGGAATGACTGGCTTGATAACCGAACCAGTCATTCCAGTGGTAAATTTTCAAAAATAATCTCTTGGTCTGCAAATTTACACTTCTAAAGACCACTTAAATGGTTAGGCTGTTTAAATCAGCTGTTTAATTGTTATGCCTAAAATAAATATGTGCAATAATGTTTGCTCAGTATTCGCACATTTCTGCGCACATATTTAACATCCTAAAGTGAACATGCTTTCAAATATTTGTCGCTTGAGAATCGCTGGCGACCGAAAATAGCATTAAGCAATGACTGGGTAGGCTTAAATCATGTGATTTTCGATACGTAATTTCTGCACGTGAGCTGGTGTTAAAAATAGAAACATAAGAAGCTCTTAAATCGCTAAGTAGTCTCATCCTGTCGGCGTAGTGAGCGCTAGATAACGACGCAATAGTGGCACGACGTGACTATAGTAGGTGATAGGTAGCGATAGCTGTGGCCTCGTGTCACCCCAGATGCATGAACTGTACATTGTAAATCAATGGTGAGCGATAAAAACAGGTGATGTTGTGTAGCGTCTCGTCGCGCATGTTTGACGTAAGATTAAGAGTCGACAGACCCACACTCCAGCCTCATTGAAGCTTTTCTAATCCATAGTCGTGGTTTCTCAACGTTCAAGATAAGAGTGTTGTCCAGAAACTCTCCCCAAACAACTCAACCAGTTCGTCTGTCAGCAAAGATGTGAATGTTGACTCATTTGTGCCACATGTTATCCTTCATTTCCAGACATGTCAGACTCAAAGCGTTCTAGAGCATTTATCTGCTAGGCTCCGGACATTGTTGCCCAATATTATAGCAAGGAGGAAATTGAAGGTTTCCATCTGTGCAGCAACTCCGATAAATAAGTGCTCCCGTTTCTGAATGCTGCGTTATCTCTTTGGTTTCTACCATGTTTGTCTGGGAGACTCATTTTGCATATGTTATCTAATGCTCCAACGCGTAAAGAAGCAAGTTCGAACACCCGCCGATAAAGGTGATATTTCCTCTTTAAATTGGGCAAAAGCATAAAAATTTACCAGGCAACTAAGGGTTCACATATATATATATATATATATATATATATATATATATATATATATATATATATATTTATATATATATATATATATATATATATATATATATATATATATATATATATACATATACATATATATATATATATATATATATATATATATATATATATATATATATATATATATATATATATATTTATATATATATATATATATATTTATATATATATATATATATATTTATATATATATATATATATATATATATATATATATATATATATATATATATATATATATATATATATATATATATATATATGCCAATGTCTAGAAATGCGCGAGATGCCATCTGAGAGGATCTAGATTTCAAAATTGGGGAAGGCCACCCCACCCAACCCCACCTCATACCACCCCGGTCTACGATCATCCCCATATTTCGAAACTTGTCTACTCACTTGCATGTCAGATTAACATATGTAGCTCGCAGGGGTACGCGCTGGTCCGCTAGGTTGCTCCGCTCCGTTGCTCGGTAGTTTAATATAAACTAATATACCCCTAGCACACACAAAGAAAATTTTCTTGTTACGAGAGGAAAGTGCCCTGCGCGGGCCTCCATCACAGGAAAATGCTGGCAAAAACGGCCACTCTTTTGTTCAAACAGAAAATGCTAAGTGCTGAAAATCCTAGTGAAGCCATAATTAATGTGAGGCACACTGGTTTACGTGAAGATGGGATGAACGAGATCCGAGGATTTCCCAGGTCACCGTCTTATGTAGTTCCAAAGTTATTGCATTGGCGGTTGCCGCTTTATTTATGCGGGCCTTCTGCTACATTCTAACCTACCAATTAGTTATTAGAAATGAATACAAACTTTGGCCGCAAGTGGCAGGGATTGCTACCTAACTTTAGATACATTTATCCAATGGGCGCAGATGCTCAGTTTCCCGTAGGTCGCCCTGCATAGCGTCTACATCCGAAGGATAGCATGCGTACATGTTACGAAGCAAGGCTCCCGAATCAACTAATAATCCGATTGGCCTGTCCCGCAACCACAGATAACATCACCAGGACAAGGGTTACAGTTTACCCAAGCAAGTTTGGATAGTGCCATGTCGTTTATGGTGGGGATAGAGAGACGGATATCCATCGCGAGTGTCCTTCCCGTGAGTGCGTGGCAGATTCCAAGATCTCACCCGACGCTCCAACGAGTTGGATAGAGATCCGCATCGCGTCCGTCACTGCGTCCTACGGATTTAACATTTGACCTGTCATTAGGGTTAAGTTCCAGAATGCCCAGAATTGCACTGCTGGACAGTACCTAACTACCTTACATATTAAACTATTTTGTTTTCGTAGTGCTTCCTACATTGGTGGGGATATCTAACAAACAAGTATCCGAAGATACGGGGGGGGGGGGGGGTGATGTATGTAAATCGACACTTTAACCATCACCACTCGGAAACCTCCGATAGTTTCACAGGGTCGGATCTGGCCACCGTGTCGATAGGGAGTCCAGACAATTAATAAGCCTTGCGGCTGGTGGATCGTGGAAAGAGACAATAACTCAATATATAGTAGAGGCCCTAAAGGTAACTGGCCAATTTTACACAACCTTGCCGGTGCGTGGGCTACATTACCACAACAACCGGAAAAGAGGCGTACACTAAGCGTCTCTCACGGAGAAATTGGCCATAACCACTTTAAACCTATCCTATCGAGCTAAATAGTCATGTTTAGTTGGAAACATGTCAGGCTCGAGCAATTAGAGCATGATCAGCGACCTCAGTGTAAAATTGATGCTGGCGGAGATATAGTGATGCGGACATATATGTTTCTGTATAGTATTTCATATCGTACTGCAGTCTAGTGATTTTATAAATAAACAAAACATATTAACTAGATGGCCACTTGCCATATGCACAACTAACTAATACACCTGACGATTATGATTAGAATAAAGTGTCACAGGTCATTGGTCCTTACCGTGCTGTTAGTTGAGAGCACCCACAGTAAACAAGGATAATATTCACAGTAAAACAGAAATTATAAGAATGCGGTCTTAAGACCGATAAGGCACCTATTAGTCATCAGTACCATATACGGAAATAATTAAATGTTCAATAGTATAGCTACTTGAGTACCTATTGGTCATTGGTACGGAAAAAGTTCAAGAGTCACTGAAATTGAGGCGCTAATATATAAATAGCGTGAGATGGCACGTTCTCCGATGCTGGAAAGATTTCCGCAGGCAGGTATCCGCAAGCAGGCTCCCGCATGCAGGTATCCACAAGCAAGTTTCCACAGGCAGGTTGGATACGGCACATTCTCAGGACAGTGTAATAGAACGCTTCAGGAGATGTCCATTAGATAGTCTTTTAGCTGCTACATAATTTAAACAGTTGGTTGTAAAGTTTCCGTCCAGCGATGGCCAGCGATGGCGGTATGAAAGTTTGGAGTTGCCCATTAACAGCGAGGGCTAATATATATTTACTTATGCATTTACAATAACTGGCACACCATTCGGGATACGTCGCATAGCTCTTGCGGCGCACTGAGCAAAGTCCCACCAGACTGTGGTCTAAAAGTTAATATTCACATGTGACTTGCAGCGCGGAAATTTGAATCCACTTTTCAGCGTGGTCGGCAAATCTGGCGAGTCATCCACCAAGAATCACCATCAGCTCTACATTTGGACTTGCACGGCCCATCCGCGGAACGACTCCCCTAGGAAAGTCTGGATGAGGGAGTTATTACTTTAATTATTTTGCCCCCAGATGGCCGTCCGGGAGCGTCCAAAAACTTGTATCGCAGAAAGTCGAGAACTGTTTACCGGCGCGGGTGAACTGAAATCCGAATGGCACCGTGGTGACAAAGGAATCACCGTAGGTTAGCAGTTACACACGTCTAGTCTGTGTTGGTCTAGCAGTCCTCCTGACGGGTCGGCTTTCACGCCGGTGCTGCTCCTGATTCTCGATTTTTCACCCCTTTTATACTACTCGTGACGTCAGAGGTAGCTGCCTCAGCCAATCGGCTGCCAAGCAGTAGCCAATCAGCGTGCAGCTTGTAGTGGTGACGTGGCTATCACGTGCACAGTACATTCTCTATCTATTCAATGCATACGCGCGATTACGACTTCAAAAGCAATATTTTGAAAATAATTTAACGGGAGTTTCGCGGATAACTCAGCCATTTCTAGTCCGATTTTAAAATAGTAAAAAGTTCTGTAATCCTCGTTTTATCTCGGTCCTGAACCGTACCAAGAACAATGGGAATGGTATAGTTTAAGAAAATCACAAGTACCATCTCGGTACACTATAGGCATGCACTCTCTCCCAATTCCGATACGTGTTGTCAGGGAAGCTCTGACGCGCGCGCATGTGCACCACGCATTCTAACGGACGTAGCCTTTTTTACGAAAACCTCTCACATAGAGCTTATATATGCATACTATCCTACTCAGGGAGGCGTGTTTGGAGCGAATCCGGAACTGCCGTTCCATACCCAGCTTAGCTGGGACGGCCGGTACCCATCCGGTCGATCCGTGCTACACCTATAATGTATCTGTAGCATGTGTTTGAACGTCTATATGTATCTAATAAATCTAATGGTCCGGTTTCACTCGATACACTCATGACTGAACCTGAGGAACCTAAAGATTTTGGCTGAGGACAGGACGCAGTGGTCAAAAGTAAAGAAGGATTGATTGCAGAAGTAGTCTGCTTCTACTACAGCCGCAGAATACAGTAATCAATCATACAATGGTCAGGTTCGAGAGTGAAATAATTTCAAATAAATGATTATATCATAGGCCCAGTTACCAAACCCCTCAACTTACCAAGACTGGAATCCCAAGCTTCGAGATGATATCCTCAATCTTCATACGTACTTCCTCTGGTTTGACGTTCTGTTTCTCGATTCCAGCTTGATTAGTGAAGAAAACAACTCGATTCCCCAGCCTGTCTAATTCTCGAAGCTTGTCCGTAACACAGTCATCCCACCAGGTCCAGTCTGCAGCACCTGTGGGCATTTACAACATCAACAACGATCGTCATATATTATAATAGTCAGAGTTCTCTGACTATCTTCTGCCATATAACAATACAGGGATCCATTTCTAGTTATGCCCCGCAACTAACTTATAGTTTGCTGTTTGCCTTGAAAATATTTAATTGGACATTAGTTCCTAATTATATTCGCAATCGGCGGGATTCAGAGGAAACGTTCTTTTTGTGAAAACTAGGTTATCCAATACAAATCTGCCAATCATGTTGAATATGTGAGCAAGGTGTGTTCAGCTCTCGTCTTAGATGAAGACCATGAGGTTTCTTGAGTTTCATATCAAACAGTTTCACAGGGTTTAATCTAATTTTTTAAATAGTACAAAATCCTAGATGGCCACCAACAAAATCGATCAAGCAGCTTTCCGGGACCAACCATGGATCTGCCAATATGGATCCTTCTTGCCCAGCAGTTCTTAAGGACTCGTTTAAAGAATACGATGGACATATGCTGGATAAATAGACAGATGAGATAGAAACACAATTACGTCAAATTAGTAACAAACTCTTCAACAGCTAGTGTGCATGGAATAAGTAATTTAAATTATGATTTCGCAGCCTCTTAGTTAACCATATTGGCGTGTGGGTGTCAGAGGTACATTTGGCCCGGGCTATTCAAAGGAGGCCTTTAAATGTCTGATTTCGTTTACGTGTGGATGGTGGCATCATCTTTTATGGTTAGAACTCAAAGGGCTTGACATGGCTATACATGTGTATCACGACCGTACGAGTTGTTAGGGGTGGCGTGAGGTGGGGTGGGGCGGGGCCTCATACTAATATAAATAGCACAGTATTAAAAAATTCAAGAGGACCATATTTATTACTTAGAGATGTAGGAGATTTAGGAGATGGCTTCTAAGCGCATCTATTTTTTCCATTCTTTAGATGGAGGCCGCAGCCACAACCTCCCATTCTATGTGTGTGTGGGGGGGGGGGGCAACAACTCTTAGACACATTCCTCAAATACACCCACCGACATTGCACTTCAGCCCTGTGCATACAAATTATTTCTACCGCTGCATCGGCTTCACACGTCAAATAAAAATTTGAGTTAGAGAGTTGCTGTTAATTTTAATATCCTTTAGTGTTTCCACATTTCTGCACTCACACGCACGCACGCACGCACGCACGCACGCACAGAGATATCATTGCACATATATTATATTCTCCCTACTAAGCAAGGCATTAACGGAGTGTGGACCAGCATCATTTCAAAAATTCAAATAGCATATGAGTATGACTATGTATCTTACCTTTACTTGTAAAGATACATGCAGCGTTTACAGATTAAAAAGCCAATATGTCACATGTAACTGCCACTACATAAATAGCGTTTATTTGATTTGATTCGGCCGAGAAGCAATCCCATATTGCTTTATGGACTTATGTTAATGTCAAAACAACCAAACATTAATGCAACTACTCAGTCTGCTCTGAATATTCTAAACAATCTTGTTTAAAGTTCTAAAGTAAAGTTTACTAATTTTTCACAGAGAAATGGGTAAAGGGCACAGCTGCACCCGCTTCCCCCCCCCCCCCCCCTCCTGCCAAAAGGGCAACGGGGGCAGCTGCCCCGGCTGCCCCGACTTCCGGCGCCCGTGTGTGAATATGTACTTTGAAATGAGCGTAGCAGAGCTAGAAATATATATATATTAGTGCTGCTAATCGATTTTAGATGATATTATTTATTTATTTGTTTATTTATTTATTTTATTTATTTTTTCATTTTCAGTTCTGTGCTGACACGCTAATCTGTTGTAGTGGCAATAACAGGCTAATCGATTTTAGATGATCGATCGTTGATCGATTGAATCAGTGATCGATTATGAAAATTTGTAATCAATTATCGTTATTTTATTATTATTTATTTATTTATTTATTTATTTATTTATTTATTTGTTTATTTATTTATTTATTTATTTATTTATTTTATTTAGTTAAAAGTTTACCCTACCGAACATGGGCCGCCGCCCAGGGCTACCCGAAAATCAGCGCCATGAAGCAATGGGAAGACTCGCTGCTGGGCAGAGCGTTCGCGCTGTTGCTCGACATTTTAATGTTCACGCCTCAACCATTTCCCGTCTCCGCCAACGTGAGCAGGAAACTGGACGTGTTAATGACCGACCACGATCTGGCAGACCGAGAGCAAAAACACCACGAGAAGACCGCTACTTAGTGACATCATCACGATGTCACAGGTTTGAGACCGCGCCGCGGCTGTCCCGTAATTTGCACACCGCTACCGGCACTACAGTGCATGCACAAACTGTGCGAAACAGACTCCATGATGCTGGACTGCATGCCCGTCGTCCACTTGCTGCTGTTCCGCTTACAGAGCATCACATCGACAATCGGTTTGCATACACAAGAACTCATCAGCGATGGCGTACTCAACAATGGAGCCGCGTTTTGTTCAGTGATGAGTCGAGGTTTTGTGTGGATGCGGCGGATGGTAGGCAACGGAGATTCTGTGGCGGCAGTGTCATGGTGTGGGCTGGAATCCATGAAAATGGCAAAACAGATCTTATTATGATTCGCGGAAATGTAACGGCTCAACGTTACTGTGAAGAAGTTGTCGCCCCTGTTGTCATCCCTTTTATACCGCATCATGCAGACTTTATGTTCCAGCAAGACAACGCCCGTTCTCATTCAGCTAGGGTCACCAGTGATTTCCTTGAGGCTAACAACGTTCCAGTGTTGGACTGGCCAGCGCGATCACCGGACCTGTCTCCTATCGAACACGTGTGGGACATTCTTGGCCGTATGGTGCGTGAGAACCATCCAAATCTTCACAACGTGCGGGAGCTGGAAGCTGCACTGCTCCAGGAATGGGATGCGATTCCTCTTCGTGACATCAGGTGCTTAATTCGAAGCATGAGAAAGCGATGTACGGCGGTGGTTAATGCGCGCGGAGGTCACAACCGGTATTGACAGCTCAGTGTCATTATTTAAATTGGGCCCTTCCGTTGAATGATGCCGTGTTAAAGGCGCGATGCTAGCATTACAGTAGCAAGAGACTGTTGTTCAAATTGGAAAATGACCTATCAATTAAATAATATATTTGAATCAATTTATTGTTTTTGTTAAATAACATTTATACAGTAATATTCTCAGTGTTGCTAAACCTTTTTGGTTCAGTATATATGTCTTGTGGGCAAGACCGGGGGAAATTTGTGCCATGCTGTGTCAAACCAGTTTGTGCGTGATTTTTTTATTTAAACATATTTTATTGTAACATCTGTGCAATGGAATTGGGCACAACAAGTTCTGGCAACTTATTTTAGCCCGCTCCCTACAGAATTAGTACACGGCAGCATATAATTAACTCTTAACTCTGATGTCAATATTCTATCTTTTACTGCGTCAATAGTAAAGAAACGGCTGTATATTTTTCAACAATTTTTGTAGATGATGTACACCTTCAACAAAATCTGTTGAAAAATAAACACCAGTTCATCTTTTATTTTAATTTGAAAATTTGAGAGGTGGACAGGGAGAGGACCACACCAGTCAATAATGCTATTATACTCCTCACAAGAATGTCAGTGTGATGTATAGCCAAAGTTGCTTAAAGGGACCACCGACTCCCGCGTGCATAGGACGGCGCCCCTCAAGGCGGTGGTCACAAAACCACCCGTCACCGGGTGACGGGTGGTCCGGTGACGGGTGGTCACAAAACCACCCATCACAAAGAACCACCACGTTCTGCCCACAAAGGCTATTTGCCACGAGAGATAAATTACATTAGCCCTTTAATGACGAAATTTATTACAAAATTAAAATATTTACTCATTGAATGTCCATGTGCAGGCCAAGAGAATACAATAGTTGAAAAGTTACCGCTGGAATGACTGGCTCGAATATCGAGCCAGCCATTCCAGTGGTAAATTTTCAAAAATAGTATTCTCTTGGCCTACAACTGGATATTCTCCAAGACAACTACAGAGGCCGGTTTTGGCCGGCTTCGTCGTGAAAGGGTTAATTAACCAAATGCTTGTGTACGTCGTGCACGCTTGCATATGTGCGTGCGTGAGTGAGGTGCGTGTCGGTGTGCATTCAGGGACGTAGTGTGGTACCGGGGCCAGGGGCAATCCTGAGTGTGCCTATATGAGGGATGTCGTCTCATAGATGGGGGTGGGGGGGGGGGGGGGTGGGGTAATATTTGATTGCTGTTGTTGATGGATTATGGCGTGTTCACACATGGCTCACCAGTAGCGAATCGTCGTCCAGATGCAGTTTTAATAACCGTGTAGTCAATATCAAATCCAACAGCTGTCCCACGTCCTGGTAGGGTTTCAGAGTCCAGTACAATCAGAGGTTCTATGCCTTTTATTGGATCCCCTACTGTCCGCCAGCGTAAACCATCGCCGAGATCTGTATCGCCTCTTGCCTTTTTAGCTCGCTGTTCTGATGCGTTTACGGCTTTACGCTTAGGTCGACCTGACATTGTCTGTTCAAAATATTAATGCAGAATTCCTACGTTTAAACAAGTATTAAGCTGCACTTTAATAGATATGGCCGATCTAGTAGTTAGATATGTGTTTGTTATACTCCCCCAATTGCAGGTTTTATATATATATATATATAGCCTATGCGCGCCTGTTTAGTGGTGGGTCAGCAGTTTCTGTGTCAGGTTTAAACGCGTTCAATAAAGCGTCATATAACCAGCTAGAGATAAAACTCGATATGTAGGACGATTGATCTATAGTAGCAATCTAAAGATAGAGGCGTGGCTTTTACGAGGATACGCTTTTCTCGATCTCGAATCGAAGGAGATCTCGCGAGGTACGAATGCTATAGTAGGTGAGTGTACGTTTCTATCTTGAGATTGGCTGTCGTGGCCATAAGTAAATAATAGGGGTTTCTCTGACTATGTGGTGTATAAAAAAATTACAACACAAACAGAAATGATGATTTGGGCAATTTAGATAGGCCTAAAATAAAATATATGCCTACTATTCGCAAGTTTTCGCCACATGGACAAAATTTTGAATTAACATTGTCTTCCATTTCCTATGGGAATCACCGGGTGACGTCATCGCGGGAATAATTGTTGTAGTATGACGTCATAGCATGATTACCATTTTCATTTGATTATTGATAGCTCGCAACAGCCTCATTTATATGCCTTCATATCTGATGTTCAGCTTCGTAACTATAGACGCCAGTTTCGTCTATTCTGAAAACACTACGTGTGGCGTAATCTGAACCCACGTATTTAACAACTCACGCGCTGAAGTCAATTTTATGGCATGTCAAAATCCGATATTTTAATACTCTTCTTTTTGGTTGTCTAGATTCAAGATTCAAAAGTTCAGTCCATCGAAGGCCAGGCCTATAATTGACGTCACCCCCCCCCCCCCCCCCACCCGCCCGCCCGCCCGCACGCCCGCACGCACGCACGCACGCACGCACGCACGCACGCACACACACACACACACACACACACACACACTACGTTATAAACAGACCCAGCAAACATTGTCTCGTTGGCCCAACGTAAGTTTTATTTGTTGGTCCAAACTAGTTTTCCTCGTTGGCCTTACGTTGGCCCAACGTGTGGTTTCATTGGCCCAACGTGTGGTTTCATTGGTCCAACGTTGGCCTTACGTGTGGATGATTAAAGGGAAATTCCAGTGAAAATCGGGAATAAGGCAACTAAAAATATACTATAATCTGAAATAGTTGCTGCAAAAAAAAATATAATACACTGTTCCATTGCCGAGAAATAATAAAATCAATATGCCCAAAACGGTCGAAAACGTGACTCCTCGGGCGCGTCCATTTTCTCGTAACGAGAGCGAGAAACCGCGAGATTATGACGTCTACGACACACCAGCAAAACATCGCCAGTGCTTTAGATTTACCTGTTTACTTCACGTTATGAAGGCTGACTATTAATTAACCATTTAATGACCAAATTCTGTCAGAATATTTCCTTATTGTATGTCCATTTGCAGGCCAAGCGAAGACTATTTTTGAAAACTGACCACTGGAATGGCTGGCTCGGTTATTGAGACAGTCGTTTTAGTTGTAAATTCTCAAAAATAGTCTTCTCTTGACATGCGTCCTCAACTTGACGATTGTGGAGGCCAGTGCTGGCATGAGATGGTTAAATCGCAACATGTCCGCATGTCAAGCATGGGCTTTCAGTAATAGAAACGATCATGGAAAGGGTACGGAAATTCACATTTTCAGATACCGGATCCACAGAAGCATCCGCATAAAAAGGGGATAACTGAAAGGTGGCTTCATAACATCGCACTTGATGGATATCTTCCACATTTAAATTTGGAAGACACAAGTTTAGAACATATAGTCTGTACAATTTTAAAATAGTGTGTCATGCATTTCAAAACATAAGACACGGTACTTAATTTTAATATAACAGAATCAAGCTCGACAATTAACGTCAGTATTTGCTTGCATCAATTGTAAAATGAGATTTGCAAACCAAAATGAAACGATGTCACTGATTGTCCGGTCGGTCAATTATAGGCAATCGCTTAGCGGCTTACTTCATAAACGATAGTAGGTGACAGCTATTAAATAATGACAAGTGCACGCTAGACATAATTAGTAATTTAGTGCTTTCACACTATTTCACACCTATGCAGGGTAAATTTTAAGCTTTCTGCTTTTCTGTCCTTGAAAGAGTTAACTAATTGATCCCAAATTTTAAAATGTTTACCCATATTTACTGCCTGTTGAATATTTTGAAACTGGAATCTGACTGGGAGCAGAAGTTGCAATAGGCAGCAACAGCTTTAAGAGAAATGACTTTCAACATTTATTCAACTAACATATTTTCACGCTTTCAAGAATTTGTTGTAACTGGTTGATTGCAAACATGCGCCTGGCATAACCCTACAATGTTTTTTTAAAATAGATTATGCCCATTTGCCGACCAAGAAGACACTTTTTGACAATTTAGCACCGCAATGACTGGCGCGATCATCGGGACACTAATTGCACTTTAATTTCCTCCAAACACTGTGGCAAAGTGTCAGTTGTTTAGCCAATATGCTAATTATCCACGAGATGCTAGATTTACCTCCCCTGGTTACGGCTATCCTCGATCGGACGAAGAGAGTTGGTGTGTCGGTGACGTCAGCCGCTTGTCCAAAATGGCGCCTCTCTACTGGTTACTTTAGCAATTTAAATTGAGGATATCTTTTTTATTTGTTGACATAAAATTGTGCTCTTGGTCTCAAATTAATACAGAGAATTAGTACTTTACGCAAGATGCACAAAATCCCCCAGTGGAATATCCCTTTAATAGAAAATTAGTTACGTTGGGTCAACGTTGTATTTACGTTGGTTGGCTGATGGTATGTTAGCTACGTGGCCCAACGTAGTTTTTAGGTGGGAAAACTACGTGATACGTTGGGCCAATGTAATCCCAACGACCAAAACCATGTTGGCCCAACGAATAAACATACGTTGGCCCAACGTTGTGCCAACAAAGCATTGTTTACAGGGGAGACAGACAACATTAAATTAGATGATTAACACCAGGGCCGAGTCAGTATACCTAAGATACGATGGTGATATCTCAGCCCAATGTACTCAGTGCACAATATTTCTCGTTTACGACCGCCTTTAAATAAATGGGAATTCCTCGGTCTATTGGCTTGTTAAGTATGACGTCACTGCGCGTGATTCGCAACCCGGAAGTGTGTATTTTCCTTTATTACATACTTAGCGATACTTAGCGATGTTTTCTGGTACAGGTCCTCAGCGGTCCTCTTGACCAGACTCCATTTTCTTGATCTCCCAATGTTGTGTTCTGTTGCAACTTCCGATTTGCGCCTTGTAGTTATCATAGAGAATGTCTTGTGTGCTCCAGAATTAATCTGTCTAGGCGATTTTTGAACGCGTTTACTGATGGTACAGACACAACCTCCTCTGGTAAGTCATTCAAATTTGTCACTACTCTCAGTGAGGAGTAGTTTTGCCTTCGTGATGTTGTGCTAGGCTGCATATATAGCTTCTTGCTATTTCCTCTTGTGTTTTCTCTCTACACTATATCTGGCACCGTAATTTAATAAGCGTGCAAGTTTCTTCATCGTGCACGCCATTAGTGACTTTGTACATCTCTATCATATCACCCCTCTTCTTTCGTTGGCAGTTTTAGTTTTTTCAGTCTCTCTGGATATGAAAGGTCTTTGATCCCAGGTATTTGTTTCGTGGCTCTTCGTTGTACTTCTATCATACCCACATGTTTCATTTCGTATGGTGACCACACTGGGCTTGCGAAGTCGAGGTGTGTACTCACTAGACTTTTGTACAGGGGTATAAATGTTTCTTTTTTTAAATACTGGAACGTCCTTCTTATTAGTGCGAACATAGAAATAGCTTTCTTTACTTTTTCGCTAATGTGGTCTTCAAAACTGAGATCTGAGTCAATGATTGCCCAGATATCCTTTTCAATATTTGCCTTTTGTAGTATTTTGCTGTACAAGTGTGTATTCCCTTTGTGGCTCTGTGCGTTTTCCCCAATATGCATATGTTTACATTTGTCTGGGTAGAATTGTTTTTTGCTTTGACTTTATATATTGCCATATTTTACTCAATTCCGCCATTACGTCCAGGTCTTTCTGCAATCTCAGCTGGTCATCATCTCCTTTGATGCTCTTAAATATCTTGGTGTCATTAGCAAAAACGTACATTTCTGAGTCGACGTTGCTTGGCAGGTCATTTATAAAAATGACAAAAAGAATTGGCCCCAGTACAGACCTGATGTAACATTTGTCCGACTTGAATGTTCTCCATTTATGGAGACTCTTTGTACTCTATTTTTTAGAAAGCTTTTTATCCACTTTACCACACTTTCTTTGATTCCGTATGCAGGTAGTTTGCCTATACGTCTCTTGTGGGGAACTGTAGCAAAAGTCTTCTGGTAGTCCATTTGCACAAAGTCTATTGAGTACCCTTGGTCCAGTGCCTCTGTCCATTTGTCTAATACTGCTAGTAGCTGTAATGTGGTGGATCTCCCAGAAATAAAGCCAAACTGTCTTTCTGAAAAGAGGCCATTCATTTTCGTATGTTCGATAATGTGTTTTCTGATTGAGACTTCCATAACTTTGCACGGGGCAGAGGTAAGACTTACTGGTCTATAGTTACCAGCTTGGCATCGACCACCTTTCTTGAAAATTGCTGTGGTCTGGGCTTTTTTCTATTGGTATGGTATCACCCTTGGCTGTAGTGATTGATTAAAAACCATGGTTAGTGGACTAGCTATAGCGCTTGCCGTTTCCTTTAGAAATTGGGGGTGTAGCTCATCTAATCCTGGTGATTTATCAATTTTCAGATTCTCTAGGGGTTTCCTCACCATCTCTGTTTCAATGACAAGGTTAGTCATCTCCAATGGTACTTCTTTCGCTGGTATGGGTGGGATTTCCCATGTTGGCTCCTGTACAAAGACAGAGCTAAAGAAGGTTGCCAGTATTTCTGCTTTGTCCTTGTCATTGTTCATTTTTTGGGATGTTGGGTCTCCTGGGTCTATATATAGGTCTCCGATCACTACTCTTGTCTTTTACTTTGACTTTATATATTGCCAGATCTCTTTTCGGTTAGACTTGGAGATTTTTGGATAGATCCATCTCAAATGTTTTGCAGATATTCCTTATTACTTTTCTTACTTGGTTCCTCACTCTCCTATATTCTGTTTATATTTTTAGGTCGTTACTCAGTAGTTGCCTTTCGTGCTAGGGTGTTCTTTAGCTTTAGCTTTTCGAGAGTATTTCTGTCTACTGGGAATCCACGTCTCTGATTCGTCATTGCTTTAATGATTTTCGTAGGAACATGTTGCTTTTCATTTTGCTTAATTTTATTAAGAAGTAGTATCCAGTTCGTATTTATATTATTTTCACAATTTAAATATTCGCTCCATTTAATCTTGTCTAATGCATTCCTGACATCTTTATAATTAGCCTTGTCATAGCACTTCCTCAGTGTTGGTGTTTTGCTGATTTTTGTATAGCAATTATAGTTAAAGTTTAGAACACAGTGGTCGTTTTTTCCAAGTGGATTCTGGTGTTCTATGTCTGAGATCATATTTTCCTCGTTTGTAAATATTAGATCTAACGCATTGTGACATGGTGTGTATCAGTTCCCCTTCATCTTGTAGGTTTAGTTATGTGTTGAAACAGATAATTTTCAGGGATGCAATCAATAAATTTGTGTTCATCTGTGCTGTCCCCTTTTGAGTACCAAGTTTCCCAGTTTATCTCTGGATAATTGAAATTCCGCCCCCCCCCCCCATGACTAGTATGTGGGTGAAATCATTGCCAGCTGCTTCATTTATTATTTCATTGTTATCTTTTGCTCAATTATCTGACCTATATATTACTCCCACTAGGAGTTTATCGTTTGAATTTAGTTTCACTTCCACAAATATATATTCCTCGAACTGGGTAGACATGATGACTTCGTTGGCCTTCAGTGCTTTGTGCATGTATAGAATTAATCCCCTACCAGTGTCGTTCTCAATATTTTTGGAAAATATATCATATTCATCTGTGTTGTCTAACGTGAACTCTGCAGTCTGCAATTTATGCTTACTGTTTTTGGTTTGACTTCTGTGATCCCAATAATATGAGATAAAGCAGCTTTTCTTCTTACCAATAGTTCTGTGAGTTTGTTGCGTAGTTGATCTGCGTGTGTATATGTACAATTCAGCTTTTCAAAAACCGTGACATTATTTACATGGATCTTCTTTTTGTCAGACTTTCTTCCTAGTGTTGTGTTGCTGTTGCTGCCGCAACCTTTACCACTTTCTTGCCCACAGTGGCCCCCAGACTTTGTAACGGTGGTCCCCCACTGCTGTCGGATTTGCCTCCATATACAGCTCTCTCTCTCTCTCTCTCTCTCTCTCTCTCTCTCTCTCTCGATCTGTTCGTTTCCGATGTGTATGCCTCAATATGCCTCATTTTGATATAGTCTAGTAATGTTTTTTAATAAAGCCACTTTTAATTCCTGGGTGTCAAGAACTGCTCATATAGGCCTTCCTGACGTTGGCTCCTTTGGGCTGCCTACACCCGGTGGCTCTTTGCTGTTAGGATTATTGTATCTCCCTAATCTTACTGTCTTGTTGATACTGTTTTCTTTCAGCTTTACCTTGCATTTCTTAAATAAGTCCTTAACCATCTCTAGATCTTTCCTCTTCACTCTTCTGTGTCTTGCGATTCAACTTCCTTTACTCCATATATTATGATATTCTTCTCTCCGGATTTCCTCTCGTTGATCTCTGTTATGACAGTCTCGAAGCTTTTGTTAGTGCTTCCATCTATTGCTGCTGCTTTGTCTGTCTCTCCTACATTTTCGTTGCTTGCCGCTTTTTCTAGTTATCTATGTATTATTTCTTTTACTTTGCCTCGTCACACTTCTGATTTATCTGTTCCTCTAATGTTGATGGTGTAGTTCAGATCGACCGGTCGGGTAAGCTGGGTATGCGCCGCCCGTCTAGGATTCGTTTCCTGAACACGCCCCTCTGGGTAGAGCTATAAGCGTATACAGGCCTATGGGAGCGAGAGCATGTCGAAAACCGACTAAGTTCGTTAAAACGCATTATGCGCATGCGCGCGCCAGGATGCTGTTTCTATGGAGCACGTAGTTGTGACCAAGATAGGATGGCGCTTATAGTGTACCGAGCTGGAACTTTGTAATTCTTATTGATTGTCTGTTCCCGTCAAATCTGGCATTAATCAAGAATTCGACGGGTTTTCTAAATCTGTAAGCCATTTCAAAATCGGTTGAGAAATGGTTGAGTCATCCAGGAAAAACTCTTCTTGATTATCTTCAAAATATTGCCCTGACGTCATTACCACGTGGACATAAAGCTTCTAGAATGTTCTAGAACGTTCGATGACGCTATTATTAGCTGTGCGCTGATTGGCTGTTGCTCGAACGATGATTGGATGAAGCCTGCGCCTGTGACGTCATGGAGAGTATAAAAGGAGAAGCGATCCAGTGATCGAGAGCATCCTTAGCCAGGGGCCGAACAGGTTGGAGCTGTACCAACTATTATCACGCGCGACACGCGTCTTTCTTCGCTATGAGTCCGGGTTTTATCCCGTAGCGTGCAGGTCCAACCCACTGCACTAACACAATTTTGCAACTCCCCTTCTGCGGGAGTAATTTGGAACTTTCGATAACCGTTCACGAATACTACATCTACATTCGGAACACACACTTGCGGTGAGGCCTTTGCGGCCTGAATATGTGAGTCTACAGATGTAGAGGCAGGATGTTCTTTGATGGATGACTCGCCAGATCTGCCGGCCATGCCTAAAAGTGGTATTTCAAACAATGCCGCACCAATCGTGTACGTTCTTTTAACTTTAGATCGCAACAAGTAAACTCTGCCTGGTGCGTCTTCAGAGCTGGTTGACGTACCCAGCTCCGTAAAGCTTTGTTTTGTATCTTCATTTGCCTCTGACAACCCCCACTTGTGATGGGTTGTTTACACCTTCCATCCATGGCATCGGTGTACGGGAACTTTCTTGACCACATAGTACTATCGTATCTTTTACTGACTGCTCGTTAGACATTCTATTAGGCATACAGCACTAAGCAATGTACTCCTGCCATGAGTGTGCTTGCAGAACTCTTGTTTGCGGAAAACAGCTTGTGGGAACCACCCTGTGGGAACTTTCCAGCTTCCGGAGAGCGCATCATCTCATGTAGACTACAGATCTACGTGTCAATTTCAGTGACATGGTAGCCTAACTTGGGAATGACTACCAAGTATTCAAGTTACTATACTTCACCGTTTAATTATTTCTCTATATAGGTTTTGTTAATTATCTTGTATCCGTAATAACGGTTCCGATGACTAAAAGGAACCATAACGGTCTTAGGACCAATAGTTATAATTTCTGTATTTGTTAAATAGTTATTTTCATTTTCCTCAATGTGTTTCTAACCGCACTATAGTAGGTTCGTCAACCTGTATTACTATATATATCTTAATCATTGCCATGTTTGTTCCGGTTAGATTACGTTAAATTGTTTTGCCTAAGTATAGAAAATATAGGAATGCAGTGCACGTAGGAAACACTATACAGCAACATTTATATATGCAGCATTCTCTCCCGCCACCAACAATTTTTCACTGAGGTCGCTGTCCATGCTTTAGCTCTGTTTAGCCCGGCATGCTACCGACTAAACCTTTTCTATTCAGCTCGATAGGATAGGTTCAAAATGATTAGAGACACTTTCTTCATTACATACTGTAATATATTCTTCTCTTCCGGCAGTGCGATAATCTAGCCCCGCACTCCGGTAAGACTCATAACTCCAAGATTTTGTCTCTCTTCATATTCCTCTTAGCCTTGTAGCTTCTTAATTGGTTGGACGTCCCTATCCACACCATGGGCT
The DNA here is from genome assembly GCA_034401795.1 of Chaetoderma sp. LZ-2023a. Lineage (NCBI taxonomy): Eukaryota > Metazoa > Mollusca > Caudofoveata > Chaetodermatida > Chaetodermatidae > Chaetoderma > Chaetoderma sp. LZ-2023a. The sequence continues at coordinate 183,723,872 of CM067369.1, read as the reverse complement.
GATCCGACTCTGGGAAACTATTGGGGTTTCCGAGCGGTGATGGCTATGGTGCGGTATCACATACACATTCCCGTGTATCTAATGGCTAGGTAGATATTGGCCAGTTGCGGCCTAAACTATTTCTTGTTCTGAAAACAACTAAACAAGTGATTAAGCAAAACAGAAGGCCCGCAGAAATAAAGCGGCAACTACTAATTCAGCATATTAGCAATGACATAAGATGGTAATGAAGGAATCCATCGGGAATCTTCCGTTCCGTCTTCACACAATCTCAGTAGGTATGGTCTTTTCTTTCTACAGCATTTTTGTTTGAAATATTAGAGTGGGCCCATTTTTGTCTACTATTCTTCTCCCGCTTTAAGCCATGGTGACACCTTCCCGAGACGGAGGCCCACGCGATGCACTTGCCTCTCGCAAGGATTTAGCGATGACGGTCCACGCCAGGATGATACTCATCACCCAAACTAGCACTAGGAGTAGTGCCCGCGTGAGGCACATCACTTTTTCGTCTGAGATCGCCTTCTTCCTTTTAGCTTAGAGGTATAATAACTTATATTAAGTTAAAAAGCTATGTCTCGTGTACGGGGGCCTCCCTTGCGGGGATACCTCTGTGGACCTATGAGTCTGTGTGGTACCTCCGGGAGCCCCATGTTTAAAAGTTCATCTACCCGCCTCTATGTCTTGTATTTTCGTATGCTCTAATTGTAGTTTTATCTGGCATATTTTTCAATTAGTTAGCTAAACGCAATTGTATAGACTTATATTTTTAGGTCGCCAAATCAATTCTTGTAAGTCCATAGATCACGAAATTGCTATTGACAGGCATACTGGTGACACAAACTCTTGGGATGAGACCGTTGTGTTTAATTTTCACGGCAATGGTCGCACGGCCCCACCGAAATGATTGAGTTCCACCGGCATTAGGAGCCGGTTTTTGTTTCCTGCAGGGCAGTCTCGTTCAGGGTCTGTCACCCCGAGACCGGATGCTAACCAGCGTCGTCACTCGTCATGCACTTATGACGCGGCGAGTCGACATGAGACATTGGAATGGCCCAACACCGCCCGGCGAGCTACAATATCCTATGTTCATTGTGTAGATATCGGATCGTCTTATGGGAAGTCATGACCCCGTTAGACGTCTTATATTTGCGAGTAAGACCTCAGTGAAATTCATATTTGAAAATACCAGGTGAGCTAAGGAACTGAGTGAATAATATTAGTAGCAGTTAGATACGTAGTAGGAGGATGCACTGGTTGACTTTGACCAGTGCTAGTGGTACAGTTTCGCGGAAATAGGATAGAAACCGTGTCGAAACTGTAGCAGTATATTCATCACAATAAGTTAGAAGTTAGAATAGATTGAAATTAAACCAACGGTTCTGGGTTGGTGATATCTGTCAATAGTTGAAGATAAAAGTTGTTGCTGTGGGATCGGCATACACTTTTATAATATTCAGCAGTCATTTAGGCCGTTAGTTTAATAAATAATAGAGTGATAAGGATAGATGCGAATCGATGGGAATCGAGAGAAATTATAGGAAACAGACTGACATGTAGTTGTTGACGGTCGGCATTCCGACTCCCTTAAGCAAGTACAACAACACCAGCTGGCAATGAGATCATACAGCTCATGTGCTTATTAACGTTCGTTTCCTACAGGCTTATCCACGATAGGCAAGGGACAGGACAGAGGCATTGTAGCGTCCTGTAGGAATTAATAACACAATCGAAATTTGTATATCAACTATATGTCAATCAAAGAAGGGCATGCTACAACAACACATTCCGTAATGTTGTTAGTTAGCTGACAGATCGCATCAAATCAGAACCAGCTAGAACTGCTTTGCCAGAGTTAGCGTGTAGATATATCGTGTTTAGTAATGAATCCCTAGAAGAGAAGCCCAGAGTTTGATTGGCCGAGATGACGTCATAATCAATGAGCATCTAGTTAAACTCTGTGGCAGAGAAACAAAAGGAACAAGGTTTCAAAGTAAAATCAGGAGATAGGCGAGCAGGGATTGGTCAGGACGATCAACAAGAATAGGTACAAACTTCTAGGAAGAGATAAGCAGGGGTTGATTGGAGGCAAGAATGATGCGGGCCAATCAAACAGTGGTTATAGCTACCTAGAAGGATGAAAGGAACAGAAACTATATATTACGATATATATAGATCTATATATCGTAATATGTATAGAAGTTAGGAAAATAGGAAGAGTATTTAATAGGCACTTGGTCTATTGAAAAGTTAATCTTCACCATCTGTGATTCCAAAGCAGACGTTGCTTTGTCAGTAGTAATCGAGTCGTTGTTACGTTAGGCTAGCTAGATATCATATCGACCGTAGTGTCGAGAGTAATCGGTAGCCGTAAGTTAGGCAAAGTCAGAATTGAATAGTTTAGGTTAGGACCGTATTATGTTAAGCAGTATTATTAATATAAAGTATAATCTATTTTCTGTGACAGTAAAAGTCACCATTGATACTTAAAAGTTATTGTACAGTTAGCTATAGAAATAAAATTATCCCCTTGTAAAATACAAGGCACTAGTTCGGTTGTTATTTAGAGGCTCCTAAACAGTACGGAGAAACACCGTACCTTACTCAGAATCTTCAGGAAGTCAGATCAGGCCCAGTTACTTAAAATATCTTCATCCCATCTTTGAAGAGGCGAGCGGTAACTATACGACTGCAGCGGCGAGAAGATTGATTGTCGCAGCAATCATCAACATCATAAGTCTTCTCGAAGTTGTAGTCGCGAGCGTATAAATAATTTAGTAGGAAGTGATATCGAAAATCTTCAATATGTTCGCTTTATAGCCTGGCAACGCTCTTCTATTTTCATGTCAGTGATTATATTTTTTCGATCACTTCTCTGCAGATTCCACAGAATCGTATCAAATCAGAGTGTTCTAGAATTGCATGTTCGTCATTTGATGCAGTGATGTATTTTGCATCTCTGGCATTCCAACATCCTTGCGGTCAGATCCGTGAATGCATGCATTCTGGCAGATTGTGCATTTCCACATGTCATCATCCTCTTCCTCACCTGCACAGGGATGTGGTGACCGATTCCTTGATCCGCTTCTGGAGCCCGTTCTTTGTTCTATCGGTCCGTTACCACCACCTTTCCTTTTCTCCTAATGTTTTGATTTACTCCCAGACAGTGTTTTATTAGCGTAGTATATTCCTAGTAAATAATGAAGTAACAATAATTTGTAGTTATATTATACTTGTATTATATGTATCGCAGCTAGTTGCATATATTCGATCTTCTATTAAAAGTCCCTTATATTGTTGTAAATATCCATTTCATACATGTTTCAGACAATATAAATAAATGTATATATAACGTAATCTTAATATTAATTATAATTTTAGTTTAATTCTTTTAATGTTATTTTATGCATTGCCATTGTGTAATTTGTACGTGTTTGTTCTATTGTGCTGTATGCCATCTTCTGATAATGGGTGACTTCAATTATAATCAAATTGACTGGACCATTGAATCATCAAATATTCAGCTTTGCTCTGCATCAAGCTTTCTTGAATCAATTAAAGATGTATACTGGCATCAGCATGTAAAAGAGCCAACTCACTTCAGAGGCAATCAAACAGCAAATACATTAGATCTTATTATATCAAATGAGGAGAATATGGTAGAAAATATAATCATAAGTGCACCTATAGGAAAGAGCCACCATTCAAGCATAAGCTTTACTTTCAATTGTTATATAAATACCATCTTGCAAAACCACTACATTTTCAATAGAGGTGATTATGATGGTATGCATGCAGATGCTGCAAATATTGACTGGACATCTAAATTATCTGGTGACATTGAGCATAATTGGTGCGAAATATTGAATGAAGTTAAAAGGCTAACTGATACATTTGTTCCAATATCTAAAATTAATGCAAGAAAAAAATCAATTTACCTAGCCAAAACTGTTTTTGAAACTCTAAAACAGAAGAGACTTGCCTTTCAAAAATGGAAAAATCACGTGGCAATACTGACTATTTGTATAACCAAAAAATCAGAAATCATACAAAAAAATGCAATGTAGGAAAGCAAAGCGAAATTTTGAACAAAAAATAGCAACCGAATCAAAATGTAACCCGAAAGCTTTCTTTCATTATGCTAAATCTAAACTGAAAACAAAAAATTTTGTATGTGACCTAAAGTAACAAAATGGAACCCTTAGAAACTCAGATTCTGAAAAGGCTGATGTCTTAAATACATTTTTTACTTCAGTCTTTATGCACGAGGATATGTCCCTCGTATCAATGCGAATAAATCTGCTGGCCCTGATGGGATATATCCACGTGTTTTGAAAGAACTAAACAGCCTCATAGCCTACCCCCTTCTTCACCTCTTTGGAAACTCGCTGAAGCAGGGAAATTTACCATCACTTTGGAAACTGGCTCATGTATCACCTTTATTTAAAAAAGGTGATAGGTATTCCGCAAACAATTATCGTCCTATTAATCTGACATCAGTTGTGTGTAAAATACTGGAATCTCTAATAAAAGACCATTTAGTAACCCATTTGGAAACTAACAATCTGATAACTAAAGACCAGCATGAATTTATTAGGGGACGCTCACGTGTCAAACAACTCATTTCCATTCTAGATATTTGGACAGTTGTCTTAGATCATAACGGGCAGATTGATGCTCTCTATTTAGATTTTGCTAAGGCATTCGACACTGTACCACACGAGCGACTTCTACTCAAACTTGAGAAATATGGTATTCAGGGAATGGTCTTAAATTGGATAAGAGGGTTCTTATGTAATAGAAAACAACTAGTGGTAGTAAATGGTACACACTCTAAAGTAGCGCAAGTTCTCAGTGGGGTCCCTCAGGGTAGTGTTCTGTGCCCACTTCTTTTCATTTGTTATGTAAATGACCTGCATGAAAATATAAACTCACCCGGTCACATGTTTGCAGATGATACAAAAATCTATAGAGAAATACGCTCCATTACAGATACATCAGAACTTCAAGATGATCTGAACAATATAGAAGATTGGTGTTGCACATGGCAAATTCTTTTAAATCCAGAAAAGTGAAGTGTAATGCATTTAGGATAAAATAACGACAAGTATCCATATTATGCTGATAGACTTAAACATTTGAAGCTCCAATCATTATACTATCGACGTGCAAGGGGGATATGATTGAATCATACAAACATCTACATAATATTTATAATATTCAAAGCCAATATCTTGAATTAGATAACAAAGCCAAAACCCGTGGTCATAGCCTGAAATTATCCAAAAAGCGGGCAAATAAAACCATAAGACAGCATTTCTTTTCAACTCGTATCGCCAACAACTGGAATGGGTTACCTGAAACTGTCGTAAATTCCCCAAGCTTAAATAGCTTTAAAAACCAATTAGATATATATTGGACTACATTTTGGTATATACAAGAACCTATGCACAACAGGTGCTCTGCAGTAAACATTGCCTATCTTAGAAACTTATACGGTGCAATGCATTTACTGTATTATCTACCTACAGGCTAAGTGGCCTATCAAGGTAGTATATGATAAGTTAGTAAGTATGCGTACACCGTAATATTTGGTATTTTAGCGCAATAAATTGATTGATTTCTCTAATATATTGGCATCCACTATTACGGTTGGTAATGTGTGTAGTAAGTGCGTGTTTATGACGTCATCATCTGTTGTTAAACAAAAACACAGTTTTGTGTATTTAACAATCGAGCTGAACCCGGAAATACGTCATCACTTAACAAGCCCATGTGCTTGTTAAGTATGACGTCACTGCGCGTGATTCGCAACCCGGAAGTGTGTACTTTGCTTTATTACATCATAAGTGCGTGCTTATGACGTCATCATTTGTTGTTAAACAAAAACATTGTTTTGTGTATGTAACGATCTAGCTGGGCCCGGAAATACGTCATCGCTTAACAAGCCCATACGTACGCTGCATCTCCTTCGTTTTATGATTCAGATTCAGATTATTTATTGGCACAAAATCTTTTACACGAAGATATAGCCAAACATGAAGGTTACACAGACATTATACAGATTACAATACACGCAGTACGAATAGATAGTACATACGATATACAGTTGACAATAAGTAAAATATACATGATATATACAATACGCACACGTACACGCACACTCTCACGCACTCGCCCACGCGCACGCACCCACGCACACATAAGATGACATCCACGAATTAAGGCTGATGGCTCTGTTATCAAATTAAGTGGTTATATTAATATATGAGACTACATGTCATTCATAGTGTAAATTTGAAGTTAATGTTGAAGTTAATGTTCTGCTAGGTACTGCGCATTAGTTACAGTGGAAACTTCATTGACTGTTGTGTGAAATCTCCGCCAGGATCAATAAATAAAGAAGAAGCAGCATCACCACTCCCCATATCTCAATATCCCATGACAGTTTAATCACCATGAGATTTTATGACACAGAAGATAACGATGTCACTTCTTCACCCAGCCGTCATATAAAAGGGCGATAAGGATACATGTAATGCACATACAGCAAAATTTGCTGCCGATCTGATCAGCTATATTGCAATTACTAGTGAAGACGGTGGGTTAGTGGATTGTTTCGGAGCCAACGCATTCTGCCTTTTCATGAAACAATCATTGACATATTTTAGTACCAGTTTGCAGACCTCAGTGTCACCATTATTGTAGGACATTATGAACACAAATTTATGCTGTTCACTGAGGGAAGCAAAATTTACAAAAACATTAAGGTAATTAAATAGCGATTGTCTTTCACTGTGGTAAAATGGACATTTTAGAATAAAATGTCTTTCATCCTCAACAGCTTGAATGTTACATAGTGAACATAGGCCTACTCTTTTTTCTATGGGAGTTTTGGGAATTGTTTGTCTCACCACTTCTATCTGGAGATCGTGTGCACTGACTCTGAGTTTGGCAAACAAATTTCGCCTAGAAAAATCGTGTTCAGTTAGTAAATAATTCTCGATGTTAAAGATGCTTTTAAATTTGTGGGCCTGCTTAAAGCATTGGCAAATTGTGGATAGTACGTTTTGGTGCCTGCCATCAAATTGTTAAGCACCTCAAACTTCTCAATACCACTATTATATTAAATTCTGAAAATAGATTTTGATAAGTGGAATCAACACTTAAGATTGGTGGTGCAATATTCTATATGAGCCACAAAACGGTTGGAAGCTAGCGTTCAGTAAAACCCTTCTCAAGACGGTGCACAACTTTTGTATGGATGAAGGGATCCCAGGAATTGTAAACGACTGTCAGTCATGGGCCATTGTCATCATTTAGGAATAGTAGAAGAGCGGACTGGAACACATTCCCCTGGTATAAATATGAGCGACCGTGAAGGGAAAGCAAGTCCATTAATTTCGATCTTAAACTAAATTCTAAATTCTCGCAATAGATTGTTGCTCTCTCAGTCAAGCTAGATAGCTTAAGCATTAATTTTTAATTTTTATCCTTATCTCATTAAAAGACTTAACGTATTCAGTGAAAACATTGTAAGAAGTCTAAGTCAGTAACCATTATCCAGAAAGAAATGATAATCTAAAATTTAGACAACGCGTTTCGAGTTTCATTTCAAATAATCATCTCAGTAGTACAAGAGGAGAAGGCAACCTTCTTCCCAAACCTGAACGACCTTGCCCCTGACCCTTGTGGGGTCACGAAATCTTCAGTTGTGAGCCTGCCATACGATTTTTATTTTAATAAGAGCCACGGAGATCTAACGGAGGAGCTTGTCTGAGAGAGCAACGCGAGTGAGTACTATATAAAATGTTAAGAATAACAAGAGATATTGTGCTACGTACGGTCATGTAATGGACACCATCGAGCATACAGCCACAAGTGAGCCAAGAACGGTATCATTTTCAAAATTTATCAGTGCAATCACGAGGCAAATTGATTTAAGAACTTTGATACATTAAGCCCTGTGTGATCACTTAAAATAGGAGTTTGCTCTGCAAGTCGATACGGTGTCTAGAATCCTATCGATTTGACTCACAAAACGTTTGTGACAAATTTTCAATCAACATGGCTCAGCAACAGAGAACCGATGTACTGCAGTCTCCGCAGAGAGCAGCGGACATGAATGTGGGACCGGTCATACAGTAGTTCGAAGCTTTCAACGTGTTATCAGCCGAATTGAAGGCACACGTTCGCATAGCACTAGACTCTCTGGATCCTTGTCAGCCAGGCGATGTCACATACATTATCAGCTGGACAACCAGCGGCCAACTACACAAAGATGTTGAGCAGTTTCCATCAACACAGGACAGGAAGGCTGTCATGTGGGAAGATATTTCTTCTCACATTGTACAATTCTTTGGCTCCGCCAATGAGTCAGAGAGGCTTTAATGTGAGTTGGAAAATGTCCGACAAAAACAAGGAGAGACGATCAATACCTTCAATCGTCGCTTCAAAACAATGGCCCGAAAGGCCTACCCAGAAGACAATCGGGACAGCCGCCACGTAGTAGTGCATGCCTACGTAAAGGCTCTGACAAATACAGACTTAGCCCGATGGGTAATCATCAAAGGCAATGACACGATAGAAAAAGCGACCACCTATACTGAACATCAAGGTGACATGAATGATCTCTTAGATGCCATGAATCTGAGACCCAACCGACATGAAGAGTCCATGGAGGTGAACGCCATAGGGCCCGACCGACGACAACGACCAGCTGAAAGTATAGATTCAAAGTGAGCCAAACAACTTTGAGATTTGGAAGAGAGGATCACCTCGAGGCAGGAAAAGCTGATGAAGGACATGTTTGCCATGGTGAAAGGATAATGTCGAGTTCACAAGTACAACTCGACCCGACAACGTTTTCATCACCACCGATAAAGAAAGTGAGGAAGCCAATCCACTGCTTCGATTGTGGACAAGAGGTACATACTAAACGACAATGCCCCAAAAACAAGAACACTAACCGACCTAGTCAGGCGCGAAGGGACACTTGTTTTAATTGTGGCAAAGCCGGCCACATCGCGAAGAGCTGTCAGCAATCTACCAGTAACAATCACCAGCTTCCTCGTGGCACCTGACCAAGTAGACAGAGTTCTCCGCCACAGCCACCCACTTGTTGGCAGTGTAACCAGAAAGGACAATATTCGTTGCAATGCCCGAACAATAAACCACGAGTTCATTTTGCACAAGCGCAAAACGTTTGCTCTGCATTCGACAATGCGTGTTGGAAGTGTGGAAGTCGGGAACACCGTGATTTCCGATGTCCCTATTTTAGCCAACCCAGGAGGGAATCAGAGCGTATGGAGATCGATGAGGTCACACCAGCATGGGGATGTGCGAATGTGTGACGGGACAATAGAAATAGGTTGACGAGAGACAATGACTATATGGACAGAGATGGTTTTGTGTTAACGGATCCGGACACTGATGAGTATGGCAGATGGCTTCAACCGGAAGTCACACGAAGATGCAGCTATGCAGATGTGGTGGACAATAGATGCCAGTGGTCGGGAAATGGTGACTGAGGAGACCGGTGACCGAGAGGTTCCTCATCCGACTCACAATAGATTCATATGGTTGTCATGTTGATACCGGTAAGCGTAGTATAGACATTCTCATAGATACTGGTGCTAGTACGTCACTTATTAGAAGAGATGTATGGAAGAGCATTTTAGGTGCTAGACCCTTAAGGAAAGCACAAACGCTCTTAGCTGTGAATGGCTCCCCAATAGATATGCTAGGTGAAACAGAGGTCAAATTTCAAGATGCCCATCCTATCCCTGTTATGATTGTGCGAATTATGAAGAATGAAGGGTTAATTGGGGCGGATGCTTTGCACTTGGGTGGAGGGGTTATAGATTATAAGAGAAGGGGAATGGAATGGTTTGGAAAGAAACACAAATTATATATTCCCCATAGGCACCAGAACGATTGCTATGCTGAAGCCAGTATCAAGGAAGCGACGGGGTATGAAGTTATCGACCAAGTCTTAAATGACTTTGCCGATAATTTCGACACCGCTCATCCCAGGGAATTAGGTAAAAGCCTGCTAGTGGAATGTACTATTCCTACCACTGTCCCACCAATCCGACAGAGGCCATACCGACTCCCATTAATGAAAGCAAATATAGTTCAGGAACAATTTAAAGAAATGTTGGAAGCTGGGGGAATAAGGCCATCATCATCACCATGGGCATCACCCATTACGCTGGTTCCTAAGAAAGATGGGTCCATGCGCTTATGTATAGATTTTCATCATCTTAATGAGGCCGTACCCCGTGATAGTTACCCGCTTCCGTAACCCTGTTTTCGACGATGGACTTGAAATCGGGTTATTGGCAAATACCGGTGGCCGGTCAAGACATCAAGAAGACGGCATTCATCTGTCACCTAGGTCAATTTGAGTGCCTAAGAATGACCTTTGGATTTCGTAATTCTGGGGCAGTATTCCTAAGGGCAATGAATTCGGTTTTTCACGGCTATGAGGTCAATTCATGCATGTCTTTGTTGACGATATTGTCATGTTCTCCAGGACACCTGCCGAGCATGCACAACATCTCGTTCTTGTGATGAAGCGACTCCATGACCACAACTTGCAGCTCAAACGGAAGAAGTGTGATTTTGCAAGTAAATCAGTTGATTTGCTTGGGTATCATGTATCAGCGGCGGGCATTTCACCCCAGAAACAGAAAGTGAAAGTCATTCGTGAAATGACACCTCCACATGATGTTGGTGGGGTCAGGACAATACTAGGTGCGACTGGCTACTACAGATCGTGCATACCAGGGTATGCCGAAATAGCCAGACCCCTCATGGAACTGATCAAGAAATACAAATGATTCGAATGGGGTAAGGAGCAGCAACTAGCATTCAACAGATTAAATTCTTTGATGAGTATTGTGCCAGGCACTGCGTACCTGAGATACTGATAACCGATCAAGGGGGCGAATTCAAAGAATCAGAATTGAAGTGCCTATACAAGGAATATGGAATTGATCACCGCAGGACTACACTGTACCATCCTCAGACGAATGGACGGACAGAGCGATTCAATCGTACCCTGAAAGTGTTGATCCAAAAGGGGGTAAATAACCAAGCCCGAATGTGGGAGAGTGAATTGGCGCCTGCCCTTATGGCATATCGAAACACTTGGCATGCCACCACTGGCTACCCGCAATTCTACCTAACATACGGTCGGCGTGGTAGGCTACCCTTAGCAAGTCTGGTGGATGGATTCCAAGATCTCGGTGACCGGCATCACCAATCTCAATAATGCCTTGATCAGAGCCAAAGTGTCAACCGAAGCATCAAGGGAATATCACCGGCAAGCGATAGACAGGAAATCAAATGCTCCCGAATTCAAAGTGGGTGATTCGGTCATTGTGAAAGCAAACGAGCTACTAAAGCTCACAACAAGGAATGACCCTGAATCAATGGCCCTGTTGCCCATATACGACATCAGAGGTTGGGAAAAACCCATGTGATAAATATATCAAAACTCAGAATTGTTGACTCCCAGATATGTTGGGATAGGGTTAAGCAACAGCCAATAAGAAACCCTGTCCAAGGTACAGCAGCTAGCCACCCGGTTAAGAAGCCATCGGAGGTCCGACCCAAGCCAACAGCCCGCCTACTAAAGCGATCCCTTCCTCTCGTAGGAATAGCTGGCCCATCGAGGAGAAGAACCAGAGAACCGGAAAGTGAACTTCATCAAGAAGGGCCCCCTGAATCAAGACAAAGATTAGAATGGGTAGATGAAGAGGAGGTTGAAATGCGGATAGATCCGCAGAACAACGATAATGTGCTGGCGGACCAAGATGTGGAAATGGAGAGTGAAGAACCAGTTGCCCGATATAACCTGCGCAAACGGCCACATCGGCCGGATGGTGCCGAATCCCTAGGTAAGTGTCAGCGCAGAGCACCGGTTAAACGTGAGCTCCACACGGATCCCCACATCATATCTGATAAGAAGCCACGTATTGGTATCATAGACAGACAGTCAACGGATTGATTTCACAGCCGCATAGAGGCAGTTATAAGAGAACATGAACGTCACACACAATGTACAAATAAGGCGCGATTCACATAAGGTGTCAGATTATTGAGCAATCCGATTGAAGTCATGTTGAAATATTTCATCAATGTCCAATCAGAAATGCCTGTCATAGTTAAATATAGAAAACTCGTGATACCTAAAACATAGAAGATAAGGATCCATCATGACTAAATATAGAATCACTGATCATCAATGATAAGGGGATTTCAGACAAAAGTTGTTTGCGCATAAAACGCCTAGTCATCGATGTAAGTGGAACGTCACGGGCAAAGATATAAAGAGGGGTGTCGCGTAGCGGCTGTCACATAATCAAACGTGATTCAGTTAGAATAACACACAAGTTAACGAGATCGCAATAATATAAGAAGAAAATAGGACATCTGTAGATATGGATAGATGGAATAGCTACCATCTGATCCGCTAATGTCCGCAGATGCCCTATAACCTCGCCGATACCATCTTCACCCCCTCAGGAATATAGGCACGATCATCATGCAACCATATTCGCAAAAGAGTCAGAGAGACGGATGGATATGAAGGCATATTGGACAGACAGACAGACGAATATTATTCTCATTATACTTGGAACCTATGTGGAACATCATGTGACCTTCATGAATTAAAATCACAGCTCATGTGCATCAAGCTGTGAGGTGTATTTACGTCAAGCTGGGAATGCTAAGATATAGGACGTACGATGAATTTTGAAATGAGAGAGCTGACTGATGTTGGGACAATGCAAGCAATAACAGAAAGTTGTTGCTGCAACCAACAGCAATCAATTTCCAAGAAATTATACTGTAATTGAATTAAAACGGAGGAAAATTGTGAGGATTGGAAACACAATTGTGAGTGTGTCTGAAATTCAATAAAACCCAACATGGTCGTGTTACCAGGAGAACTTGTCACAAGACATCAAAAGACCAAAGTCACGAGGACATTGTTTGGTAGTCATGCAATAACCAAAGAGGATACTTTGCAGTCCATCTGTGGGCCTGCTTAAAGCATTGGCAAATTGTGATAGTACGTTTTGGCGCCTGCCATCAAATTGTTAAGCACCTCAAACTTCTCAATACCACTATTATATTAAATTCTGAAAATAGATTTTGATAAGTGGAATCAACACTTAAGATTGGTGGTGCAATATTCTATATGAGCCACAAAACGGTTGGAAGCCAGCGTTCAGTACAAGCCCTTCTCAAGACGGTGCACAACTTTTGTATGGATGAAGGGATCCCAGGAATTGTAAACGACTGTCAGTCATGGGCCATTGGCATCATTTAGGAATAGTAGAAGAGCAGACTGGAACACATCCTCCTGGTATAAATATGAGCGACCATGAGGGGAAAGCAAGTCTATTAATTTTCGATCTTAAACTAAATTCTAAATTCTCGCAATAGGTTGTCGCTCTCTCAGTCAAGCTAGATAGCTTAAGCATTATGTTTGAATCGTTTTCCTTATCTCATTTAAAGGCTTAACGTATTCGGTGAAAACATTGTAAGAAGTCAAAGTCAGTAACCGTTATCCAGAAAGAAATAATAATCTAAAATTTAGACAATGCGTTTTGAGTTTCATTTCAAATCATCATCTCAGAAGTACAAGAGGAGAAGGCAACCTTCTTCCCGAACCTGAACGACCTTGACACTGACCCTTGTGGGGTCACGAAATCTTCAACATGTATCTTACAGTGATACATATTCACTTACATGATATGAAAATTACTCCCATTGTAAAGGGACTCGTATCTGGTCCGGCTATTGGCATCTTATATATTACCATCCTGTACACTATTATTGTATATTGTGTGGCAGATGGTGGTATGTATGATGTCAGTTGTTGAACCCCCTGTTTATGACTATTAGCTCGGCTTCAACGTGTCGCAGGGGTGTAACCCACTGGGTGTCAATCCAGACCTTGGGGGGGGGGGGGGGGGGGGCTAACCAGAGCATTATGCACAATGCTAATGAATGACACTTGGGGATCGAATAAACCGAAATGGTGCTCACCCTATGAGGATCCACCATGCAGGTGCAGCGCCGGGCTCCATGCCTCGAAGGAGCCCACCCTCAGCTACTTGAGGTCCCATCAACTCGTCTTGTGGAGCCAGGGGACGAGGATGGAGAGCTACTGGCCAACCGAAAGAGAAGACCAAACCAAAAGAGAACCCCAGTATCAACATCATGCACTGGAACGCAGAAGGGGGTTACCAACAAGAAATCAGAGCTCGAACAGTTCCTGTACAAAAACAACATTGATATCTGCTGCATCCAAGAGACACACCTGCAAGAAGGAAAACCATTTAAGATCAGAGGTTACCAGATTTTCCGGTGTGATCAAAGAGGAAGAAAGAAAGGTGGGGTGATCACCTTGGTCCGAAACAGCGTGAACGCCAGCCAGATCAAAACCTTTACGGAAGAGGCAGAATATATCAAGATCACGGTAACAACCAGCAACTCTGTGATTGACATTGTCAATTATTACTGCCCTAATGACAAGAATCTCTCACTTGACACAATCCAGGTCCCGTACTGCCACTTCCTCATTACGGGAGACTGTAATAGCCAGTCTCAGAGCTGGGGATACAGAACACTTGATAAACGAGGAGAAGACATTGAAGCATGGCAAGATGAAAAGCACCTTTTACTTGTCAACAATCCCACAGATCAGCCTACCTTCTACTCGCACCGGTGGCACTCGACAACAATGCCGGACTTGGCATTTGTGCAGAAGACATTCACAGAAACCTCAGTAGAGTGGTCGGATCACAGTTAAGAGGAAGCGACCACCGCCCAGTCCTCCTCTCTCTTTCTGGAAGTATTTCGACAAGTTCACCTCAACATCCAAGGTGGAACTACAAAAAGGCAAATTGGAGTCTGTTCAGCATTCGTTCCAATGAGCTTACCCAAAATATAGCAGTAGGAGGGAGAAACATCAACAATGTGGTCACGGAATTTAATTCAAGTATCCTCAAGGCTGCCAACGAAGCGATTCCTCGAGGGTTCAGGAAAAATTACCGCCCCTACTGGACAACAGAACTGCAAGCAGCACATGATAAACTAAACAATGCCAGAGAAGATGCAGAGGGTAATCACTGTCATGAAAACCACTTCACGCTACAACAAACTAAAGCCAGGTATCTAAAGACCAAGCTGGAGGCCAAAAGAGGAAGCTGGAGGGAAAAGGTGGCATGGTTTAATTTAGAGAGAGACACCACAAAGCTATGGAGACTGACTAAAGCACTGAATGATGAGGGTGTCGGGGGGAAGAAGATTACTCTTGAAGAAGATGGACAAACACTGTCAGGAAAGATGCCTGCAGATGCCTTTGCGAAGGCATATGCAAAAGAAAGCAACATTTCTATACCACGAATGCGTCAAAAAGAAGTTAGAAAAGAGCGAAAGGAAAGAACAGACACCAACACTCATGATGCAATGAATGTTGGCATTAGTTTAGCAGAACTGAAGAAGGCTATCCACCAATTGAAGAAGAAGAAATCTCCCAGGCCAGATGGCATTACGAATGAAATGGTCCAACACCTTGGTAATGCATCTCTCCGCAAGTTGCTAGACATCTTTAATCTCAGTTGGACCAATGGAGAGGTTCCTCAGTGCTGGAAGGAAGCCAGAATGACTCCTATTCTGAAAAAAGGGAAGAACAAGGCGAAAGTGCTGAGCCCTGGTCCTATCAGTCTTACAAGTTGCATATGTAAGGCCATGGAGCGCATTGTCAACCAGCGATTGCAGTAGTACCTGGAGTCGGAGAACATTATAGCTTCAGAGCAGGCCGGCTTCAGAAGATACAGGAGCACAGAAGATCAAACAACACATCTTGCACAGAGGACACTTTTCATAGAGGACACTTCAAGCCAAGAAGGTGATGCTAACTGCCTTTATTGATCTGCAGAAGGCATTTGACAAGGTGTGGAAGGATGGCCTCCTCGTGAAGCTCCGGCGCACAGGCATCGGTGGCAACATGTTCCGATGGACCAAGTCATACCTACACAATCGCAGAGCTAGGGTGCTGGTGGATGGCCAATCTGGACAGAATGTATCGCTGAGACAAGGGGTACCACAATGTGGAGTATTATCACCAACTCTGTTCATACTCTTCATTAATGACATTGTAGCAGAGCTGCCCAATGGGATCCAAGCAGCCCTCTATGCAGATGACCTCGTACTCTGGTGCACCGAGGAGTACACAATGACTGCCACATCCAGAGTGCAGCTCGCCTTGGACCAATCGCTGGTGTATTACCATCAACAAGGAAAAATCCTCAACCGCTATTCTCACTGTCCACCAAAACCAAGGTTGGCAATCTGACCCTGGGCGGTACTCCACTCGAGTACGAGGACCAGCAGACATACCTGGGAGTCACCTATGACAGAAGATTAACATGGAAGGAGCACATCCAGAATGCAGAGGCAAAGGCCAGAAGAAAGCTAAACATCATGAGGAAGTTGGCAGGAACAAAGTGAGGTGCCAATGAAAGGATCCTCAAGACCATCTACCTAGGTGCCGTACGACCACACCTTGAGTATGGATCCAGCTCATGGATGACAGCAGCTAAATCTAATCAACAGAACCTCGACAGAGTACAAAACCAGGCACTGTGCATCATCACTTGTGGAATAAGATCAACACCAATAGAAAAAATGGAGCAGACAGCAGGCATCCCCCCACTTAGTAAAGGAAGGGAATGCAAAGCACTGATCCAAGCTGCAAAGTTCAAATCATTCAACAACCACCCGGTGAAGATCAGGCAAGCACAGCTGTCATCAGGAAGACTTAAAAGATCAGGTTTGTGTGAAAGAGACAAAAGCACTTCAAAGGAAACACCAAGAAATGTTTCCAGCACAAATAGAAGACCCAAACCACACCCTTGATCCTCCACCCTGGGAAAACAAACTAGAGAGCATAGCTATTCGCCCCACAGTACCTCATCTCACCAGAGATGAACACAGTGATGTGAGCAAGAAGGCCCTGACCCTAGCCATGCTGGAAGAAATGTACCCTCAGGAGACATGGATAAGGATCTACACAGATGGATCAGCCAAAGATGCAATTAGGAGCGGAGGTGCCGGACTGCACAGACAGTATCCAAACGGACAACATGAGTAAGCTGCAATACCGACAGGCAAACACTGCACAAACTACAGAGCTGAAGTTGAAGCACTGGACCATGCAGCTAATACCATCAGCAGAACAGCAGACCATATTGCACAGATTGTCTTTTTATCTGATCCCCGCTCTGTCCTTGAGGCTATCACCAAAGGTAAGCTGCCACAACTTGAAGAAGCACTACAAACCATCAAATGCTTTCGGATAGCATTGCAGTGGATCCCCTCACACTGTGGAGTCCAAGGAAATGAGGAAGCAGACAAGATGGCAAAGGTGGGTGCAGAAGAGAATCAGACAGAAAACACGGTTACACATACAGAGATGAAGACTATCATCATGTCACTCTATAGAACACCTCAATCAGAAGATGCCTACCATCATCTCTCGAAGCCAGAGCAAGTGACCATTTTTCGTCTCAGAACTGGACATAACAGACTAAACTAACACATGTACAGGCGGTTCCACCTTACGACATCGCCCGCTTGTCCTTGTGGAGAAGCAGAACAGACCACAGAGCACATACTTCAATGTTGTAGTACATATCAGCTGCTGAGAGAAGAGATCTGGCCTTTGTCAACCTCTTTTCTTGAAAAGCTGTATGGGTCTGTGGAAGAACTGCAGAAAACCACAGATTTCATCTTGAGAACGGCTCTCCAAGTGTGATACCAGCGATCTAAAAGAAGAAGAGGAAGTTGTTGAGCTGGATAGGAGTCCCTAAGGCCCATTGCTATTACTTAACTTCATTATTTTCAATAGTTAAATGACTGAAATCCTACTAGACTGTATCGAGACACCTCAGTGCTAATGAGTCCCTTAAGCCTAATCCATATTACTACTATATAGTATATATATATATATATATATATATATATATATATATATATATATATATATATATATATATATATATATATATATATATATATATATATATATATATATATATAATATATATATTGTATTATAATATATCTATATGTATATATATATATATATATATATATATATATATATATATATATATATATATATATATATATATATATATATATATATATATATATATATATATATACACCTGTGCAAAAGTTAAGCACCACCCTATTTTTACGCACATGCGAGGGTATATTCATGTGCTATGAAGAAAGCAATAGCATAAACATTTATGTACCCATCCATCTTAGTGCAAGAGGTAATAATGCAACTAGAGGAATGCTGATTATCATGATGGGGAAACACTGTATGTTTTTGTTTGAACTTGAAAACGAGGCCTGAATATGGTTACGTTGACACAACTGACAACTATTGCCCTACAGTTGACACGTGGCTAGATTGTCATTAATGGTGTCTGAAAACGAAGTTTAACATCTGTGCACGAGTTTGAGACTGTCATTATTAATACCGGGTATATCCACCTTGTGCCTGGATGACGGCCTGGACACGACGTCTCATGCTGGTCACCAACCGACTGATACGCCATTGTGGTATTCGTTGCCATTCAAGATGGAGTGCGTCTGTTAATTCCTGTAGGTTCTGCACAGGAGGATCCCTCCTTCTCACCATGTTTCCCAGAATGTCCCAGATATGCTCAATAGGGTTCATGTCAGGGCTCCTTGCTGGCCATGGTAGGGTTTCGATGGCATTCTGGCGGAGGTATTCATGCACAGCTCTAGCACGATGTGGTCGGGCGTTGTCATCCATGAATATAGGGTGGGTTCCAGGTGCATGATTTACAAAATGAGGGACCACAACTCTATCCAGTATGGAATCTTGATATCTTTGTCCATTTAGTGTTCCAGGTACAGTCAACAGATCCAGCTTACAATCAAATGAGATGCACCCCCATATCATAACGGAACCTCCACCAAATGGAACTTCTTCCATGATGTTACGTTGGTCGTACGCCGTGCGTCTGGACCTCCATACACGAGTTCGACCATCTGTGGCATGAAGCAGGAACCGACTTTCATCGGACCAGTGTACCCGTCTCCAGGATCTCATGTTCCAGTGTCTTCTTTCGTTGCACCACCTCAGACGCTCCTCTTTGTGGTGTGCAGTGAGGAGAGGACATCTGACAGGTCTCCTAGCTTTCATGCCAGCAGCATACAGTCTCCTTTTGACGGTAGACATTGACACTCTATTGCGCATTTCCCATTGCTGGCTGAGCACTCTGCTGTTGGTGAATGGAGATCTCCTAACAAGGCGTACTAGGGCTCGATCATCACGGGCAGTAGTCTTCTTCGGTCTTCCAGATCTAGGCCTGTCCTTCACCTCGTTAGTTTGCCCATGTTTTGCAATCAAACGACTGATTACAGTATGGTTAATGTTCAGCTGTCTGCCAATCTCTCTGCATGACATACCAGTGGTATGCATGCCTATGATTTGCCATTTCACACGATCACTTAACCTTCGTCTTGCCATAGCCGTTCACGATCAAGAGCTAATTCTCTCCGTACAAATAAACCACGGTCATGAACACAAATTTCCTAATCTTGTCGCCTAAATCTGTATGTAATGTTCTACACCTCAAACTGGACTTTTACATAACTGAACACGTGTGCTGTTTCCCGCCACGCACGGACATCAAGCGGCGTGAAGTCATGCATGCATGTGCATTTCGTACTTGGATTTATGTCAGCTAATGCGGGGACAAAAAGTATGGCAGCCTAGTTGTACCATCATGTTTCTACGTTCTATTGTTTTTGTATGTATTATGTCCACGTTCTACAGGCTATATCTATTTGTTTATAGAGTTTGTGCCAATAAAATATTCGGATTCTTTCTTCCTATAGTATATAGTGCATGCACCAGTTCTACGTGTATAATTTATTTTTTGTTCTATGTAGGGGTCCAAGGTCTAGATATCGTCACTGGTGGAGAACCTGTTGTGCTACTGCAGATTGTATATTATATATAAAAATGAATTTGAAGCTCAACTTCAATTATAATCTCCGGCCACGCTATTTACCATTGATGCCTTGCCTCAATATGTATACTTGCCATTTATTTAGGTTGTACAAATTGTTCTTATGTTATGCGTGTAAGGAGTCCACCGCCCTATAGGCTCTGCCTTATATGGACTACCCGTTGTGACATTAAATATGTACCAAAAGTAATGTAGTAAATAACATTGAATCTTGAATCTTGCTTGAATCTAGATATCCAGATATTATGCAGTACTCTGAACCACGAACCAAGTCTGTTGCGAAAAAATCAGATTGCTGAGCCAGAGAATCGCCAGCGAGAGAATAAGGAGTCGATTACCAACAGCACAATAAAAACTAGTCACGTGACTGGTTGAGTCTGGAGCTGTCGAGGTCGAGTATCATTTTAGTGGAGCATTCCCAGCAAATGGATGAACATAAAAGATCCACTTCTTTCTTCGATTTAGTCGCGTATGGATATTGTGTCTGTTCTGTTTAATTAACCGTAAGTTCAGTTTCGTGGGCCTTATCGTGTTGGCTATATGATAATTGTGTTTATTTCATTAGAAGGGGTGTAAACAGTAAAGAATGGCAGTTATTGCAACCTGGATTGAGAGAAATTTTACCCCATCCTTTTCTCTTCTGTTATCTGTATTTATTTCTGGATCAATACCGTACGTACTGCCAGCGCTTGCTCTAGCAGCTGTTTATCATAA
The DNA here is from genome assembly GCA_034401795.1 of Chaetoderma sp. LZ-2023a. Lineage (NCBI taxonomy): Eukaryota > Metazoa > Mollusca > Caudofoveata > Chaetodermatida > Chaetodermatidae > Chaetoderma > Chaetoderma sp. LZ-2023a. The sequence goes on along the minus strand of CM067369.1, from coordinate 183,703,056 downwards.
ATACAGTCTAGTAGAAGCGTATGAAACCCTGGCCGTAGTGGATGAGTCAGTAGAGCTTATATATGCTTTCTTAATATAAGTAGCGTACGAAAGAATTTTCCCCAAATTACAATTACATCCATCACAGTAATCAGCAAATCCAAAGCTAACTCTCCTATTTTAGAGGTGGTGTTTACAGCAGTCTGACAGTATATAAATTGGAGAGGTGACAGACATTGTGCTTTTAAGCGGATTAACTGTCTGACTGTGGCATGCAATAATTTCAATGGGGAATAACTAGACCTGCTGAATATTCTGAAAACAATATGACTGGAAATTGTTGGTGTCTTAGCCATCAGCAACTTTGAATCATATATCCAGAGTGATTATCCCCATGGAAAATGTAGTCTGCAGAAATTCAGCATGCAGACAGTTAAATGTAACCAGATTGAGAACAGATAGAATAGATAGATCTATAGACTTCTACCTTTCAATGGCGTCTAAATCACTTGTCTCACAGTTACCCACCCTACATGGTGGTGCCTAAGTCTTCTAAAAAAATTTCTATGAAATACTGTATATAGATAACAAAATATGTGTTGTTAATAATGAGTAATTATTGCTCACAGTACATGGAATGGCTTCTCACAGCATCTGATTATTACATTTTTCTGGGATAGAATCCCTACTCAGGGACAGATCTGGCTTTTGCAATGTTCTAGCCATTGATTAGCCAAATACCATTTCTGTTAGCCTAATAGTAAATATTTTAGCCACATCTTCACCTCAATGTCACTTATGAACATGATTGCAGTCAGTTAATACTATACATTTTACCAGTCCAGATACAATAGGGTCTTAATATATAAGAAATGTGATGAATATTTTGAAACTAATATGACTGAAAGCTGTTGCTGCCTAACTGTTGCTACCTTAGACAGCAATGGCTTTCAGTCATATTAGTTTCAAAATATTCAACAACGTAAACAGGAGTTTTGCTTTGCAATTGTAACGCTGGAATTAGTCATGATTCAGCTAATTAAGAAAATTAAATTAATTTTAATCATTAGCCGATGATTTAGCCAATTCTGCTTTTCATTAGCCAGATTTCAATTTCACTAGCATTTGACTAATTGGCTAATGGGTAGATCGGTCCCTGCTACTACTGAAGCAGTGCTGCGGGTAATACTCTCATCAGGTCAGTCACTCTTTAGGTGGTCAGAGTGGCAAATGGCCTAAGCACCAGTCCTGTATACATGTACACAACTATGCACTAGTGATTGTAGACTGCTAAATATACTTGTAACCGTTTACGCATTTATTTCCCAGAATTCACTACTCTGCCAAAATGGGTGTGGATCTTCGTGGGGTTAAAAAGAAATTTGCATCACTGATGGATGAAGTGCAGCCTATGGTGACATCACAGTTTGTGATCTGGTTGGATGAGAAAGTGGCAGAATTCAAAGTTCAAGGATACATGGACCTCGGTGAGATTTATAGCACAGCGTGCTGTTGAATATTTTTTAATTGTCCTGGAATTTCATTTCATAACTCCAAGCCACCAGACAATCTTTTCAATTGGCAATAACTCTGAACCTGCTGAATATTTAGAAACCAATTTGACTGAAAGTTGTTGGTTTCAGTCAAATTGTTTTCTAAATATTCAGCATACATCCAGAGTTAAACCCCTTAGAAAATGTAGACTACTGCAGGAATTTCGCAGGCAGACAGTTAAAGTTATATAGCGCATGGCTAGATGAGAAAAGTTAGATTGTTAGCTAATGAACAGTAGCGTAGCCAGGGGGGAGCGCTCACTCCCCCTGGACCAATCTTCCCAAATGTGGTGCCTATATCATGTCCGTAACACATACAAGTTTCTAGACATCCCAACTCCCAAGCCACCTTTAACAAGTTAAGCAATATTCAGACATTTTGCAGAATGACTCGGATTGTAATTTATGTAGCTGCGTCATACACACAAATCTAGATATTAATTCTTGGAGGTTATGGAATTTGTTAATTTTGGTCGTTGGAAAAGTCATGGAATTTGTTAATTTTGGTCGTTGGAAAAGTCATGGAATTTGTTATTTTTTGGTCATGGAAAAGTCATGGAATTTGTGAATTTTCGTCATGGAATTTGTGAATTTTCGTCATGGGGAAAGGTCATGGAATTTGTTAATTTTGGTCATGGAAAAGTCATGGAATTTGTGAATTTTCGTCATGGAAAAGGTCATGGAATTTTAAACATGAAAAGGTGTACAAACCCAGTCTTACATCATGTTCAACATTGTACTAACTAATATGTTGCCGTTTTGGAAACGTGTTAACTGTTTTTTAAATAGGGACAGTGGTTTTTGCGCTTCCAAGTTTGTCAGTTTCCGTTTCACAAAATTGCTTATTCTGTTTCCCAAGCTTTCATCATCTACATGGTGCATGTACACTTAATATCGTCCATAAGAGTCAAATTTAGTTTTTCATTGTGTTTTTAGTATGCCCAGATAGTAAAAAGCTCGTGTGGTAGATAAAAATTTATAATTTTCGCTAGAATATCTTGCGTTCTTGAAAAAAAGGACTAATTCATTAATGTATGCTTGCATCATGTTTCCGTTTCGATTTACAACTGCTTTGCAGAAACATGTGACAATAACGTGATCCATTTCTAGCTATGCCCCACCCATTTCTAGATTCTCTCCACCAACTTTATGTAGGCGTGTTGGAATCAAATTGAAACTCTGAAACCTAAATTCTCAGAATCTAAATTTTACGGCAACTATACAGGTAAGCGGTTATATATTTTGAAACTAATTTAACTGGGGGCTTGTTGCTGTCTATGGAAGCCATTTATTTCAGTCAAATTAGTTTCAAAATATTTTTAACATAGGTTTATTAAATTGTAAATTCATCAAAGACATACAATTCGTACACCTCATGACAGACTTAAATCTTCCTGATGTGGCTCTACACAATTGAATGACAGATTGGATCCCTCCATTAATTATTTGACTGGTGAAGAAGATGTTAAGATGAATGTTAATATTAGTGTTGTATTATTCAGACTGCTAGTATATGACTAGAGGGTCATTCCGTATAAGATGGACCAATGCCTGTCAACTCATAGTCACGGATTTCCTTCAAACTTTCTCAGTTCCATAGGGATATTTAAATTCTGAATCTCTGATGACATACCAGGTTGTGTGTTAGAAAATGACCGAATGTATGAAACATCATCAGATGAAATTCGCTTTACTGTGATAGAGTTAGTGTCATTTGGAACAAACGAATGGAATGACCTGGTTCCTTGCACTGTTTTGGCAAGGAGATACCGCTCTTCCAACATTGTATGATGGCTCTGGATCTCATCTTTACCAACTAAGAAGAACTTGATCTTGCTTATGTTCTGTTGGCTGAATTCATACAATTCACTAGCATTTCGTATAAGCGCTGTTTGCAGACTAGCCCTTGCGGCTAAGCGCTTCACTGTGCCACCGATACTGTCGCAAACACCTTTACCATGGCTGGTAGCAAAGAAATGCCATTCTGCCTTAATATCAAAATCTGAATAATGATGGCAGACATTAATAAAGTTTTTGAAGTTCTTGTATTGTCCTGCACACCCATCACTAAAGTATTTAATTATATGAATATTGGGATACTTTTCCTTCAAATATCTTGTAAAAATCTCCTGAAAACAGTACACAGTATTTGTTTCGTGTTTCAGACACTCAGAGATGAGGCATACATTTTCTTCATTCAACTTTCCATAAGCGTTAACATAAAATGCCAAAGGATGTATCATGACTTGAGAATTGTTCCAATAAAATCCCTGTACACAATCTTGCACAATAATGCTGTAATTTTCAGCAAAGTCGAGAACAACAATGGCAGTAGTGTCATCTAAATCATGTTTGCACGCTTTCAAGAATTCACTTTGAGATTTCGCTATGAAGGAATGTGGTGTTAATTCTTGGATCCGTTGACATAATATAGAAATAAAATCTTCAACTGATACTTCTCGGCGCATGATTTCAATTCGGTCTGTGGATACCCATTCATTGAATTTAATGATGTCATCCTCATCCATGTGCTCGTAAAGGTCTTGCTCTAAGTAAGTTTTGAGAAATGCAGTTCCTGGACACTTTTCACATCGTTGCAGCATGCAATTTCTAGAACTACTGTCACATACAGATTTGTCAATTAGGTTATGATATTCTTTAGAGATAACATCCACCATAAACTTTACATTTTGGTGTTTTTCGCATACACAAACATTGTGGCTGCCGCTAGAAGAAACAGTTACACACCATTTGGGTCTTAACTCAACAAATTTAGAGAAACCAATTTTAAGTCCAGTTTCTGTTTTGAAATTAGCATGTACTTCCTTCAAATTTGTCAGGATTAGCCGTTTTTGCTTATGTTCTTTGGTACCACAAATTCTTATAGTAACAAAATCATTTTTCCCGGGTAATAGTCTAGATAATTTTAACAAAGTAAGGTTTTGACATCTCTAAAATCCATGTTTATCTATTTTGTAAAAGGGAAATGCTGGTTGTTTCTTTTAATAAGGCAGGGAAACGCGCTACATCTCTTGTTTCATACTTTTAAAATTATTAACCCCCCAAAATCGAATATCATACAAGTTTTTGAAAAAATACCAGATTTTGTATTTGCCATATCTCTAAAAGGAAACAAATGTAAGAGTGAACCTTTTGGCCCTGTAACCATTGACCATATATATAACATTAACCAAAATATTAAAAAAATTGAAAGGGGTTATTTTGAAAAAAGATGTTATGAAGTCACCCCATTTTGGCGAACAGGGGTGGAGGTATGGCTCCCACAAAATTTTTGCGCAGCATATCTTGCCATTAGGTAATAAATATCACTAAAGTAGCAGTAGCTCTAGTTAACAGGATAGAAATCATTTGTGTAAACCAAATACAAATACATTTTATGGCATCACCAAATTTGGATTAAAATATGAAAAATCACATTTTTTGGCATTTTTTACGACCCCTAATACATGCCTAAAACAGGTCAGCACAAAATCCTTGTGATTTTCTCGAACTATGGTGACCAGACTGTTAAAATAAAAAGACCTAGTATTGTGAGCACTGTAGTCGGTGAGATATGAAGCCTCAAACATAGAAATTTTGTTACAAATTTTTGTCAATTTTAGGCAGGGGGTATTGGATAGGCCAGTTTTCAAAAAGTATTTGACCTTTCACTATAATACTTGGAATTTCCTGTTAATACATAGATATGCTTACTCTGACAAAGTTTGAAGGAAATCTGAAACTATGACTTGACGGATTTAAAAAATTTTGGTCCTTATATGGAATGACCCTAGATTGACTCCCAGTATAGTGATTAAAACCATTTATACATTGTTAGCTCACCTGGCCAGAATGGTCGGAATAATCGTCCGTCCGTCAACTTTTTCTTTAAACAACTTCTCAAGAACCACTGGCCAGATTTCAATTATATTTGGCAGGTAGCATCCTTAGGGCATATGGATCCAAATTTGTTCAAACAGAGCTGATCAGCCAATTTGGCCGACGGCCATCTTAGATTTTGGCCGATTTTAGGAAGCATCTTCTCCTAAACCTCTTGGCTGATTGATTCAAAACTGATGAAACAGCATCTGGGTGCTTAGCTGAACCAAGTTTGTTCAAGGGAACTTGCTTGGCCATATGGCTCATCTGGGATGACCTAATTTTTGCGAAAAGGACCTCTAGAACTGCTGAATGGATCGGGCCCAAATTTTGGAAATGTTATTAGTGACTAAGGCCCATTAAAGTTTGTTTAAGAGAAGTTGATACGTAAAAAAACCATGGCCGCCGTAGACCAATCAAAATGTAGCGTGTTTGGTGGCCATATTGGATTTTGTTATTTGATGGATTTTGAAGCCAAAATTGGCTCTATATATGTTTTTGAGTATCCTGATTTCAAGTTTCCACTTTTCAAAGCTGTTGGATAAACCATTTGGCAGCCGGCTTGGATTGTTTTCCCGCTAAATACTCCCATACTAACATGACTAAAGCAATGGGAACTACAGTCTTCTTCTCGAGAAGCACTTGGCCGATTTCAAGTATATTGGACAGGATTCATCCGTAGAGAATATGGATACAAGTTTGTTCAAAGGAAGATGATCGGCCAATTTGGTCCGCGGCCATCTTGGATTTTGGCCAACTTTTAGAAACATCTTTAAAAATGCTTGGGGGAATCAATGCATACCTCATGAAATATGATCTTCGGGGAAGAGCTGAACCAAGTTTGTTTGAAGGAACTTGATTTGTCAAATTGTCTGGTGGCCATCTTGGATTACCTAGTTTTCGCGTAAATGACTTCTCCAGAACCACTGAACGGATCAGGCCGAAATTTGGCAGATATGATTGGGGCTGAAACGTTATTAAAAATTTGTCTATGGAAAGTTGGCGGACATCTTGTATTTTGTGCAAATTTCTGAAAAAATCTTAAAAAGACTTATTTATTAACCACTGGGCTAATTTTAATAAAACTTGGCTAAGCCTTCTTCACAGAAATTTGATTCGAAAATTTTTCCAAAATTGTCATCTTGTTTTGTTCGTTTATGCTAGTGGCCAATAATTCCAGATGAGCGATACAGGCCCCTTGAGTATCTGTTTTACATTAATATTTAAAATAAATTGTATTATCCGGTGTTTATGACTGAGGGCATTAGCTGGCGCAGAAATATTTGTGATATTTGACCCTTTGACCATTTAATACTTACATGTATATCAGCCAAAAATGGCTTCTGCAATGATCCTGAGTAATGTCCATTTTCAGACCAAGAAAAATCTATTTTCCACTGGAATGACTGGCTCGATAACCTAGTTTTCAAAAAATAGTCTTTTTGGTCTGCAAATAGACTTTTTCTGTGAGAATTTAAAGTTTCTTGAAAAAATTACAGGGTTAAAGGGTTAATGATTAGTCAAGAAACTTGAGATTTATACTTAGTTTTATTATCATTCCAGTAGTAAAACTAAAAAAAAAAAATCTTTTTGGCTTTCCAATTGACATTTATCAAGATCACAGCAGATGCCTTCTTTTCCAACTTGATCATTAACTCTTTCACTGATGAATCTCCCATGTGTCATTTTCAAGGCAACCATACAGTCCTGAAAAGTGTTAAATATTTTGAAATTAATTTAACTGGAAGCCGTTACTGTTACTGCCTTAGGCATCAACTGCTTCCAGTCAAATTAGTTTCAAAACATTCAACAGAATAAATTTTTATATCTTCATGAATATGTTTTTTCCAGGATTTGTCGTTGAAAGGGTTAACCCATACCACTTTGATGTCCAAATTTTAAGTTTTCAAATTAAATTAAAAGTTGAACTGTTTTTAATTTTTCAACAAATTTGGTTGAAGATGTTGCTATTATAGACTGCAACATCATCCACCAAAATTGGTGAAAAATGTACACAGTTTCTTTGCCATTAACACATTAAAAGATAGAATATTAACATCAGAGTGGTAATAGTTAAGTTAAAGTATAACAGCATTTGGCTACCTCTTTGCTTTAAATTGAATTTAATATGTAGATACCTGTAACAGATTGTAATGAGCTGTCTAACCCCGGGCTAGAAATTAATGACTGATCCTGTGATCTGTTGGCCATTTTCGCATACGGATCTGTAACTGATCACTGCTTTAGGACAATAACTGATCTGCCTAGATCACTGTGCTTCATCAGTAGTAGTTTAATGACAAAATTCCAACAATTTATTGTCTACTTTATCAACCAGTTGGTGTAATGTATGATTACTGTATTCTGCGGCTGTAGTAGTAGAAACATCCTTCATTGACACTGTGGGTGGGGGTGGGGGGGTTGGTTTGGTCATGTGGAACTTTCCTACACAGATTTCAATGCGGCAGCAAGGTAGCAGGTGAAAAACACCGGAGATAGACCATCTCCCTGTGGGGACCCGATTGATGTTTCAAACTCTGCAGACTTCACTGACATGACTCGTACTCTCAGCTTGGTGTCTGCCAGCAGTAGTCTCACTAGTCGTATCTCATCTTCATTGCAATTGGCCTGGCGTAGTACATCTAGGATCTTTGAGCGTTTAATTGTGTCGAAGGCTCGTGACATGTCAATGCCCATTTTGTGGAAGTCCCAGTGTTTGTACATGACTACCGACACAAGCATGCCCATACATGTCTGCGCAGCTGCGTCCACGTTTGAAGCCACTTTGACATGATCCGGTAAAGTAATCGCTCTTGTCTCGGATGCAGCATAGAGTAACATTGGATAGGATTTTCCGTATGCTGTTGAGGAGCACAGTGGGCCGCAGATTGGCTGGTGGCCCAGGTGGCTTCTTGGGCTTGGGTAGTGCGATAAGGGTGCCTTGGCCTACAGCGTCGATGGGAAGGTGGTGCATAAAAGCTGAATTGATTAGCTGCGTGATCGGTTTTGAGATAATGTCACTTGCATATTTGAATAGTTCATTGCTCATGCCATCAGGTCCAGCAGATGCACGTCCATTTTTCAGGGCTTTAAGTGCCTTCTCAATTTCTGCTGTTTTAATTGGTGTTAGTAATGGCCTGGGGTCTCCTGAGAATGGGTGCAAGGGCTCATCAATCATTGTCAGTGAACTGTTCCTTGAAGCATTCTCGGATCGCCTCCTCTTTTCCCTGGTCAGTCCCGATAAAGTGTCCATCAGAGTTGTGTGCAGTGAGTGGTGGTGTGTAGTCAGTAACTCTCAGGTATTGGGCTGGACGAAACATTTTGTGACGGTCATCCGTAGCAGTGATTTCATCTGCTAGGGAGTCTGCCTGTTGCATAGTAAGATCTTTTAAGCGTTCGCTAATGTGGCGCAGAATAATATTGCGCTCCCGCCGGAGTTTGGTGCGCTTTTCACTTTGGCCACTTTGATAGATGCGCAGCCATAATGCTTTCTGCTCTTCTGACAGTTTTATTACTAGAGGGTCGTCAGTATACCTAGTTTGGTTCTTTTTAAGAACACCTATGGTGCTGGTAGCGGATGATTCCATAGATTTCATTATTTTGGTTAGGGCTTCATTTGGATCGGAGCTGACATCGATGTTAGCTATCTGCTCACCGAGGGCTTTTTTGTATGACATTTGAGTGTCAGTGTCGCTGATGAGCGTGGGTAGGTTGTAGGTGACTCTACCCTCTTGCCTGTATGGTGTTTATATATTAGGTAGAGGGGTCATTCCATATAAGAAGGACCAAAATTTTTGAAATCCGTCAAGTCATAGTTTCAGATTTCCTTCAAACTTTGTCAGAGTAAGCATATGTATGTATTAACAGGAAATTCCAAGTATTATAGTGAAAGGTCAAATACTTTTTGAAAACTGGCCTATCCAATACCCCCTGCCTAAAATTGACAAAAATTTGTAACAAAATTTCTATGTTTGAGGCTTCATATCTCACCGACTACAGTGCTCACAATACTAGGTCTTTTTATTTTAACAGTCTGGTCACCATAGTTCGAGAAAATCACAAGCATTTTGTGCTGACCTGTTTTAGGCATGTATTAGGGGTCGTCAAAAATGCCAAAAAATTTGATTTTTCATATTTTAATCCAAATTTGGTGATGCCGTAAAATGTATTTGTATTTGGTTTACACAAATGATTTCTATCCTGTTAACTAGAGCTACTGCTACTTTAGTGATATTTATTACCTAATGGGAAGATATGCTGTGCAAAAACTTTGTGGGAGCCATACCCCCACCCCTGTTCGCCAAAATGGGGTGACTTCATAACATCTTTTTTCAAAATAACCCCTTTCAATTTTTTAAATATTTTGGTGAATGTTATATATATGGTCAATGGTTACAGGGCCAAAAGGTTCACTCTTACATTTGTTTCCTTTTAGAGCTATGGCAAATACAAAATCTAATATTTTTTCAAAAACTTGTATGATATTCGATTTTGGGGGGTTAATAATTGTAAAATTATACACTAGAAGTATGAAACAAGAGATGTAGCGCGTTTCCCTGCCTTATTAAAAGAAACAACTAGCATTTCCCTTTTACAAAATAGATAAACATGGATTTTAGAGATGTCAAAACCTTACTTTGTTAAAATTTGACATTTTTGTGGGTAAACTACAAGTCATTATTCAACAACATTTTCAATGGGAATAACATATTGCCTGGAGAATATTTAAAAAACAATTTTACTATAAGTTGTTGCTGACTTAGCCATCAATAATTTTCAGTCAAATCATTTTCAAAATATACACCATGTACAGAGTTTGTCCTGTAAGCTGGTCGAGCTGCAACAGCTCATCACTCAGTCTTGAGTTATCCAGTGTTAATAAAGACTGAGAGATTTCATATCTAGAGAAAATAACTCAACCTTCAGAGCTTTGTATATAATTAGGTCAATTGCTGTAATAGACATAGGTAGTGAGGTGATATTGATTAGTCACATGGTCTCAGTTTTTCTCAGAGATCTGCATGCAAGTATTGCTATCAACAAGAGTTCAGTCAAGCATTTTAAGTGATCAAGATTTGGCAGCATGACCAGTGAAAGTGTTTAATAATTACTGCTTTGAAACATTGACATTGTTGCTGATACACAAATGTTTAGATATTTACTTTAGAAATTTAATAATTCACTATACATTTTAATGATAAATTAGGCCTTTTAATTTGAAAAGTGTAAACTTTGACTAGGACACGTTGCACAATGGCTGAATTACCAAAGACATTTTGTTCAGTTGGACGTCTCACTAATGATAAATGTCATAAGTTTACGGATAAATGCTCTGTAAATGATGTTGTACAATTGACGGCTACAGATTAAACACTTGTTGCAATGAGAAGCGGCCAGAGTGAGGATAGTTTAGAAACAGTGTGCTGTTGCCACAAGAAACACTATCTGCATATATTCCCGATGATGAAGCAGAACACTTCATGTTGTGATCCCCTAAAAGTTCACAAAAAGCTTATTAAAAAGGGACTAGTTAATATAGATCAAGAAATTGTGGCATTAATACAGTCGAAAACTAGAGAGAGAAAACAACCTGGCCAAAAGATTTGCCATCATTGTTTGCAGAAAATTAATAACCTGACAGATTGTAGTGACAGTGAACCGGAATCAATGGCCATAGCAGATACTTTGTACAGTAATGCTGAATGCCTCAACTCTAGTTTCTCAGCAGTTGGAGTTTCTCCCCTAAAGAGTGTCCATTCAGAAAGGAAAGTATCATGTGGTAAACGAAAAATCAAACAAATGGCAGAAGCAACAACAAGTCACGTGGCATCCCACCTAGGTTTTCCACCTAATAAATTAGTTGCTGACACTTCACAAACTGAATGTACATGTGATTCTAAGTTAGATGTGGACTACTTGGTATCGAACATGAATGAAAAACTGTCTGTGTCATCACGAAATAAAAAGATACAAGTATTGACTATTACACCTAAATCATGGTCGATAGATAAAACTGTTCAGGTTTTTCAGGCATGTGGTGTTACGCGTTATATGGTGAAACAAGCCAGACAACTTGCGCAGAATGATGGAATACTCGCTGATCGTGAAACCTTTAAAAGAAATAAGCTTGATCAGCATACACTAGATAGTGTTATTAACTACTACCAAGATGATACTGTATCTAGACTATTACCCGGGAAAAATGATTTTGTTACTATAAGAATTTGTGGTACCAAAGAACATAAGCAAAAACGGCTAATCCTGACAAATTTGAAGGAAGTACATGCTAATTTCAAAACAGAAACTGGACTTAAAATTGGTTTCTCTAAATTTGTTGAGTTAAGACCCAAATGGTGTGTAACTGTTTCTTCTAGCGGCAGCCACAATGTTTGTGTATGCGAAAAACACCAAAATGTAAAGTTTATGGTGGATGTTATCTCTGAAGACTATCATAACCTAATTGACAAATCTGTATGTGACAGTAGTTCTAGAAATTGCATGCTGCAACGATGTGAAGTGTCCAGGAACTGCATTTCTCAAAACTTACTTAGAGCAAGACCTTTACGAGCACATGGATGAGGATGACATCATTAAATTCAATGAATGGGTATCCACAGACCGAATTGAAATCATGCGCCGAGAAGTATCAGTTGAAGATTTTATTTCTATATTATGTCAACGGATCCAAGAATTAACACCACATTCCTTCATAGCGAAATCTCAAAGTGAATTCTTGAAAGCGTGCAAACATGATTTAGATGACACTACTGCCATTGTTGTTCTCGACTTTGCTGAAAATTACAGCATTATTTTGCAAGATTGTGTACAGGGATTTTATTGGAACAATTCTCAAGTCACGATACATCCTTTGGCATTTTATGTTAAGGCTTATGGAAAGTTGAATGAAGAAAATGTATGCTTCATCTCTGAGTGTCTGAAACATGAAACAAATACTGTGTACTGTTTTCAGGAGATTTTTACAAGATATTTGAAGGAAAAGTATCCCAATATTCATATAATTAAATACTTTAGTGATGGGTGTGCAGGACAATACAAGAACTTCAAAAACTTTATTAATGTCTGCCATCATTATTCAGATTTTGATATTAAGGCAGAATGGCATTTCTTTGCTACCAGCCATGGTAAAGGTGTTTGCGACGGTATCGGTGGCACAGTGAAGCGCTTAGCTGCAAGGGCTAGTCTGCAAACAGCGCTTATACGAAATGCTAGTGAATTGTATGAATTCAGCCAACAGAACATAAGCAAGATCAAGTTCTTCTTAGTTAGTAAAGATGAGATCCAGAGCCATCATACAATGTTGGAAGAGCGGTATCTCCTTGCCAAAACAGTGCAAGGAACCAGGTCATTCCATTCGTTTGTTCCAAATGACACTAACTCTATCACAGTAAAGCGAATTTCAACTGATGATGTTTCATACACTCGGTCATTTTCTAACACACAACCTGGTGTGTCATCAGAGATTCAGAATTTAAATATCCCTATGGAACTGTCTTTGAGTGACTATGTTGGTGCATTGTATGACAAAAATTGGTGGTTTGGCATAGTGTTAGAAATTAGTCTAGAAAATGAGGACTGTCTCATTTCGTTTATGAAGCCGCATGGACCAGCTCGATCCTTTAGTTGGCCAAGGCGCACAGACCAGTGCTGGGTTCCTTTTTGTGACATTCTAAGTAAGGTGTCAACACCATTGACAGCAACTGGCCGGCAGTACACTTTTCCACAAACTGATATCAACTTTATAAATGGACTATTTAAATAATTTGGAGGAGCGGTATATGCTGGATCATGTACCGTATCATCAATTATTGCTGAGGTATGTAGTATTATGTACTATCTCTTAACACTTTTATATTATATCATGTGTATTAACCAATGCCTGTCTCAGTTTATTAAATAATTCTATGAAACGGGTGACATTTAGGCATACTTTAGTATGAGAGATTACACATATTGGCCTGGTCGCAGTGTGTCAAAATTGTCTATAAATGGCCATAGAAGTCCATGTAGCTGTACTAATATGACCATAATATACCATTCAATGTCCACCTATGATGAAAAAGTATCTAAAATGCTAAAGTGGAGATATTTTAAACTTTTTAAAACAAATTAGATTGTCGCGAAAAACGTCAAATTTTAACAGAGTCAGGTCTTTGGGTCTAGAAAATCGGTGTTTATGTATAATATAACCAGGGAATGCTGATTGGTTCTTCTAATATAGCAGGAGAACTGGTTGTATCACTTGTTTCATGCCTCTAGGCCCTATAATGTTAAAATTATTAACCCCCAAAAATGGAATATCGTACAAGTTTTACAAAAATATCACATTTCTAATATGCCATAGCTCCAAAAGGGAACAAATGTAAGAGTGCAACTTTTAACCATGTAACTATTGACCATATACCTACCATTCACCAAAATAAAATAAAAATTGAAAGGGGTTATTTTGACTTAATAGGCGATGAAGTTGGCCCTCTTTTGTGAACAGGGGTGGTGCATTGGGCCCCCAAAATTTTTTGATGAGCAAACCTTGCTGTTAGTCAGTAAATATTACTAAGCTAATATTAGCTCTAGTGAACTGGGTAGAAATCATTTAGTTACAGCAACTATAATATACATTTTACTGTATCACCAAATTTTGTTGAAACAGGAAAATTAGCTGTTTTTAACGTTTTTGGTAACCCCTAAAACACACCCAAAACAAGTCAACACATATTGCTTGTTATTTTCCTCAAGTATGCTGACCAGAGCATTAGAATGAAAAGATCTAGTATTGTAAACAGTATATTGGATGAGATATGATGTCTCAAACATTGGATTTGTACTTGAAACTTTTGTCAATTTTAGCATAGGGGTCTTTGAGAGGGCATTTTTCAAAAAGTATTTCACATATCAGTTAAAAAATTGTCATGCTCAACTAAAACATCCATATGCTCACACTGAGAAAGTTTGAAGGAAATCCGTGACTATGAGTTGACGGGCATTGGTCCATCTTATACGGAATGACCCAGAGATCATTCATCTGAAGGCATGTAATGACTAGCTTATGGTCAGAATTGAGGTCTGCCTCCATACGAACGTGCGTTCCGGAGTAAGGGTTTTGCTTCTGTCTTGCATAGTATGAAGTCTATTTGGTTGAAGACAGCTGTTGTAGCCTTAGAACCTTTTGCGGCTTTACGATCAGTAATGTGTCCAGTCCATGTTGTCCGGTGATGGCATGGGTGTTTGAAAGCCGTATTTGTGTCAAATAGGCCATTGGAATTAAGGAATGCCACCAGTGCATCTCCATTGCTGTTGCGTGTGCCCTCTCCATAGGATCCCATGCATAAGCCAAGTCCTGAACTTTTGTCAGCAATTCCAAGTTTACCCAGCTTGGAGTTGAAATCTCCACACACAAACAGTTGCCATCTAGCTGGGATTGTAATGGCGGAGCTCAGTTCTGCATAGAAGGAATCTAATATTGCTGGATTCTCTTTGGATAGTTGGGCCATATGCGTTGACAATTCGACACTTAGTGGTGGTGTGTTTCCGCGTAGGTATAGCCAGGTCGATGAATGCAATGCGATCACTGACATATCAAAAACTAATCAATACCCTTGGTCCGATTACGAAGCCTAAGCCCCGGTATGTGGCCTGTTTTTGCTCCATGAGCACTAGCTTATGGCCTGCCTATAGTTGCTGCTCTGAGTGTTTAGCTACTTTAGTCTCTTGAATGCATGCAATATCGATGTTATATTGTTCACAGTCTGCACCTAGGATTTGCCTCTGATGTTGCACTCAGACCACGTACATTCCATGTAGCTATGGTAAGCTCCTGGGAAGATTGCGTCGTCCGAGGATGTCGAGCACAGTTTCTTGTTTGAAGAAGGGTAGACATAATCAGAGTTGCCTCTGTATGCGGATGTCAGCCCGCAATCCTTGATGACTTAGTTTCCCAACAAAGTTGGTACTTACGGAGGAGATCGGCGTGAAGGTGTCATCTTTCTCCTTCGATCAATACTCACCATTCTGTTACTTCTGATATACAGCTGGCCCTGACAGCGGCTCTAGGATTATAGACTTAGAAAGCTTTACCGACTCCTGGGAACCGGGCACTCGGCTCCCAACTGCCGAGTACCCGTTTACCATAGAGCTCATTCTTGTTTGTATAGCGACAAGAGCAATACATGCTTTTTGCATTAAGGATTTTAGTGTTTTAAAATAATCTAAGTCTTTAATCAGTGATAGTTTGTGTGTTCTGAAAGGATTAACTAAGGACTATGGAGAATACCGCCCAAGACAACCAGGTTGTATTGTTCTTTATTATCCATAGTTAAAAGACTTAGGTCTCTAAATTTCGTTGTGTCGCATGTTCCAATTTCTGACCCCATAGAATCTGGGACGTGTGCTAACAACGATATATGCCAGACGATCGCCTTCTTTAAACCCCAACAGGCGATCGGCAGATATGAAAATAGGTGTTTGCTACGGTATTTCTAACACGAATATCGGCTGACGTCGTTCTCCGTAGAATCCGAGCGGGTGACGTCACACCCGGTCGCTCGGATGTTTATGTGAAGATAAATTTTTCATTAATTCGCGCATCTTATTCTGGGTGCTGCGTACTAAAAATGGTACCAGAAACTTTAGAATGATCAAGTTTACGTGTGATCACGATCGGTTTGCAATGATCGGTGGTTTCAAAATTCGAGTAGATGTGTGGTCTGCGGTTTTACCGTGTGAGACAGCAGTTTTGTTATACATTTTGTTGTTTTCTTCACATATCGTGCTGCGTTCGTTAGGAGTATAATTTATATTGATTAGTAAATATACCCTGAATGCTATGCGATATGATTCCTGGAGCCGTTACACATCCTGGAGGATCTATTATAGGTGTGTTGTGCCCGCCGCGTACTTGTCGTCATAATCAATGCGATCGTTGTTGTAACGTGGTGGGGTGCGGGGAGGTTACGGTTAATTTATGAGTCAAATTATTTGAAAATTAATTGTCTGCCTTCCATCCGGGTCTCGTTCCGCTTGTTTATTGTAGGTTTGTGCTTATTTTATAGGCCAAGCCAGCCCCGCCATCATGTGACGACTGCCATAAGTTTGTCCGTGTAATGTTCAAGGACCATGTTTGTTTTAGGTGTGCCCTGTGTAATATAGATCATAGGTGTAATGTTTGTGCAGTGTGGTCCGTCGAAACGATGGTTAAGTTCCTTGCCCAGAAGGACTTGGCTGGGTCTGACGCGGGGTCAGGCGGTCCGAGAGTAAATCGTGGAGCGCCCGGTTCGGCCGGTGCGGGTGCTCCACGTCCCCAGCTGGAGGTGGCGGAGATGGCACCGCCGGCGTGGTTTGGTCCGGCTCTGCAGGGTTTTTCTGCATAGCGTTCTGACCATGCTGGTGTCGTCCCTGCTACCAAAGGTTGAGGGGCAGTTTCTCCCCATGCCTGGTACGGATCCTGTCCTCGGACAGGATTCTGGACTGGTTACCGAGGGGGCCGTCTCGTACGGCCCCCTGGCAGTCCCGTCTGGCTTCGGCCAGACAGGTTTCTGTTTCTCTGCGGCCACCTCCGGGTGGTCCAGTAGCGGTGGCCGGGCCGTCAGGTGTGGGAGCCGTCCGCCAGGACGGTTCCACGGTTGACTCGTCTAGTGACGACTCTTCGGAGTCTGAAGACGAGGAGGCCGAGGAGGAGAGGTTACTGCGGCCCGTGAAGCCGCAGGTGGAGAATATGGAGGTTGATTCCGTCCTAGACGGAACCGGCCTCCATTTGTCTGGTTTGGCGCAAGCCAGGTCAGCGGCTCCGCCTGTGGCTGAGGCAAATCCGTTACCGTGCACCGGTTCCGTGCGGCTTGGTTTGGCACCAGCCGTCACGGGAACGGGTGTGCCGGGCCGGGCGTGGTACTCACCTATCTCGCCTGGTCGGACGTGGGGTGCCGTGGGCGCCCGTGTCCGGCTATGGTTCCACGACTGCTACGGGTCCGTACGGTTTTCCGTGCGGACCTACCCCATGGACCGGAGTGTTTCATGGGGTGGCGGCGGAACCGTGTGGTACCGGAGTGCCTGGCGTGTCAGCCGTGGCTCCTTGCTGGGAGGCCGTGGCTGGCAGACCCGTGAGCACGTCAACGGGTGACGTGTTTGCGGGGGTGTCTTCATCGGAGGTAGATTGGTCAGATGCTCTGGCGTGGCTAGCCAGGGTTGACCCGTCTGTGGTTTCGGCCACGGCCGATGAAGATGCGCCCCGTCCGTCGGTTGCGTCGTTCAGGACGGGGATTTTTGCCCGCGGCCCGGATCCAGTCAGTGGGACTGGATCCACGGTTCATAGAATGGTTGGATGCTATTTATAGCAAACAACTGATGACCAAGGGTCAGCTCCCTGCGGCCTCCAGGGAGGTGCGGGCAAGATGTATTCCGCGGGGGGAATACGACAGGTATGGTGTAGTCCCGTCGGTCACGGAGGATGACCGATGGGTACTGGGCGTCCAGAGTGCCGTGGCGGGTCACCCCGGTCCGGCACTTGTGGACAAGTCTCAGGTACACCAGGAAGAAGTCCTGTCCCTATGCGATGAGGGTGTGAGGGCAGCGATGAGCGCTGTCAACCACTCTTATCGTCTCCTTCAGTCGGTGTGGGCTGAAGCGGGGCAGGCCACCCTGTGCCACCTGTGGCGCTTTCATGTGTCAATGACGGCCTGGTGCTGTCGATGGACGCATTGGCACGGGTGCAAGCGCGTGTGACGAAATCCAGGAGGCAAATGGTCATTGACCATATGCGTCCGGCTACGGCAGTCAGGGAGCGTCTCCTTGGGACACCCCTGACAGGCCTAGCATCTTCGGTGGCCAAGCGTGGGCCATCTTAGAGGATACCGCCAGTATCGCGCAGAATCGGTTAGCGGAAACCTACAGCTAGAGCTAGTGCGGCAAGCGCATGCACTAGGGCCTGTGGGGAAACCGCTAACGGGACAACCTTCAAAGGAGCAGAAGAAGCATAAGGGCAAGGCGAAAGCTAGGCCTGTTGCGACTTCTGCTTCAGCTGGGGTTTCAGAGCCGCCGCCGGCGAAGAAGCCCAGGAAGGCTGTAGAGGCGCCTACCCTCCCCAATGTTGCTCCTGACCGCCCTAGAAGCGGCAAGGGTAATGGTAAGGCCTCAAAGGGTGGACAGAAGGGGCCGAAGCGTACCTGAGGGTACGAAAGCTCCCTTCATATCCGCCTGGACCGCGCCTGTGCGACAGGAACAGCGGTGCCAGTTATACCCATCGTGCCTAGAACGAAATGGTTCTCTCTCTCTCTCTCGTTAAGAAAGAGGGGGGGGGGGGGGGGCGGACTGCGAGCCGGACAACCCCGTTAGACGTCGAGGCGTCTATGGTGGGTGGAAGGCTCATGCGTTTCGTCGAGGCCTGGCAAGGTGTGACGTCAGACAGTCTGGTCCTGGGATGGTTATCCCAGGGTTACATGCCGGAGTGGTGGGACTTTCCACCACAAAATCTGTCTTTGGCACCTGTCTGGACACCCGTACCAAGGGAGCCAGACAAGTTAGAAGCCGTTCAAAAGGAAGTGTCGGGTTTGCTTCTGAAGGGAGCAATAAAACCAGCAAATCGAAACACTCCAGGCTTCTATTCAAACATGCTCCTTGTCCCCAAGAGCACAGGGGGATGGAGACCCATACTCAATCTCAGGCCATTAAATTGGTTTATCCATACGCCTCGGTTCCAGATGGAAACGCCGAGGTCGGTAATGCGGGATTGAGGAAAGGAATGTGGTGTGTATCGATCGATCTGGAAAATGCATATTTCCACATTCCTATGAATCGGAGTTGGCACAGGTTTCTGAGATTTGCGTTTCAGAATCAAGTATGGGAGTTTACAGTCTCCCGTTTGGCCTGTCGACAGCTCCGAGGGTTTTCACAAGAGTGGTCCTTGCGGTGACAGCGTTTCTCAGAAAAGAGAACGTGGCGCTACACACCTACATAGACGACTGGCTGCTTAAGGCAGACTCGGCAGCCAGGTTGAACGTGGATACTGCTCTGACTCTGAAGTTACTTTCAGATCTACGCTGCATAGTCAACGAGGAGAAATCCGAGTTGACGCCCACTCAACGTTTCGTTTATTTGGGGATGCGATTCGACCTCGAGGAGGGCAGGGTTTACCCGTCAGAGCCCAGAGTGGTGTCTCTGTTAGCCATCCTCAAGAGTTTTCGAGTGGGAAACCACATTCAAGGCGAGGCGGTTCCTTCAGATGCTGGGCATGATGGTCTCCATGGAGCAGGTATCCCATACGATGCTCTAATGCGAAGGCCTATCCAGTTGTATCTGATGTCTCTGTGGAAACAGAGAACAGAACCCCTGTCAAAACTGTTGCCAGTTTTGGAGCCGATAATATCGCATCTTCTATGGTGGAAACAGCGTCAGAATCTCCTATTAGGGGTTTCGCTGCACCTACCCCGCCCCCAGCTGTCCGTCTACACGGATGCATCGCTGGAAGGGTGGGGTGCCTGCCTGGGAGAACCAGGTCTCGGGCACATGGACTCTCCCGGAGAGTCAGCTGCATATCAATCTGTTGGAAATGATGGCAGTGGAACTGGCGTTGGAAGAGTTCCTTCCGATGATCAGGGGCAGGGTGATATTGATACGGTCGGTCAATTCAACAGTAGTATCATATATAAATCGCCAAGGCGGGACCAGGTCGCCCACTCTGTGTATCAGGGTGTGGCACTTGATTCAATGGTGCAGGAATTACTCGGTTGTTTTGAAAGCAGCTCGTATTCCTGGCCGATTGAACATTCTGGCGGATGCTTTGTCTCGCAGACAGAGAATCCTGCCAACAGAATGGTCCCTCAACCCTCCAGTTCTGCGACGGATCTTCGAGCATTGGGGCAAACCCAACGTGGACTTGTTCGCCACAAAGGAAAATGCTCAAATCATGACATATGTCTCGCCGATTACAGATCCAAATGCCGTCGATACAGACGCTCTGGCGATAAGCTGGAGAGGGATGCACGCTTACGCGTACCCACCCACCATTCTTCTACCGAAGGTTTTGGTGAAGGTCAGGGAGGAACCGTGTCTGGTCCTGCTAATAGCGCCGTATTGGCCGAGCAGGGCGTGGTTCACGGATCTTCTAGATCTGCTGGTGGAAAATCCTGTGCAGTTGCCCGAGATTCCGAACATAATCTCCCAGGCCAAGGGACGCTTCCTACACGAGCGTCCCGAAATGTTCAATGACTGCGTGGATGTTATCAAACAACGTTCCACGTCGGAAGGCTTTTCTCGACAGGCTGCTGATTTCATCGCGGCTGCGAGAAGGAGGTCAACCTTCAAGTCATATAACAACAAGGTTAACAGATTTGCAGACTGGTGTGAAGAAAAGGGTATTGATACCTTTCAATCCACTATTAGCAAATAGCAGACTTTCTCTGTGAGCTGTTCTTTTGAGGACTAGCTCCCGTCACAGTTGCTGGATACAAGTCAGCTTTGGCATCAGTTATCCCTGTCTAGCCAACAGGGATAGTCCAGAGGTGGCCCAGTTAAATGTGATGTTGAAGGGAATGAGCAATCTCCGACCGAGACAACCGGTAGTCATTCCAGCCTGGAGTCTATCTTTAGTGCTTAATGTACTAGCCAAGCACCCTTTCGAACCGTTGCGTTCGGCTAGTCTAAAGCATTTGACTCTAAAGGCGGTCTTTCTATTGGCAGCTTCCTCAGCTAGAAGGCGCAGTGAGATCCATGCGCTTTCGGCAGAGAGGAACCGATTTATTGTTTCTGGAGAAGGTCTGCGTCTTCTGCCAAGAGCAGAGGTTATGTCAAAGAACCAATCTTTGAGATATCCCGGCAAACCGATCATTATACCGAAGTTAACTAGGTTTGATCGTGATGCCAGTGTCTGGTGCCCGGTCCGTGCTTTGACTAAGTACAAGAAACGGACTGACTCGTTACGGTCGAACGATAGACATCTGTGGATCTGCCATAAAAAGTCTTATGGCGCCGCATCCATGGATACTATCTCTCGTTGGGTGGTCGAATGCATTCAGACTACTCACGAGATGGCGACTGGGCACCAGGTGCAAGGCGTAAGGGCAGACAATGTCAGAGGAATAGCCGCCTCGACCGCCCTTTACAATGGTGTTCCGTTAGAGGACATCATGGCCGTTGCACAATGGCACTGTGAGTCCTCATTCACGGATTACTATATGAGGGATGTGTCAGACTCAGCCAATCCACTCGCTTTAGCTGTTTTGAAACGATAGTTAGTGACCACACTGCTTTTCACCCTTTTCTCACTTCGGTAAGAAAAGAACCTAAAGCAGGCATGGTCAGGCGAGAGGATGTCAACCAGATTGTGTCACTGATGGCCGAACCGGTGACTGGTTGGAGGCGGTACGTCTGAAGTCCAATTATCATAAGGTAATTCAATAGTGAGAGTTTTTTGTATTATGGATATGTATCATGTTCATTCATCTTATATATTCATGCTCATTCCCAGGCTAATACATGGAGTATGCAGGGAGCAGTTAACCCTCTTGGCATATTTGTGTTTTCAGGCGAGATACATGTTCGTTAGTTCTCTCCCTTTTCTTAGGAGGAAAAAGGGGGGGGGGGGGGAATGTGATTCGGTTCCGTGAACTTGACGGTCCTTTTAGGTCTCCGTTAGTCAAGTTTGAAGTCTAAAATCTTTCTCCAAGGGGCAAAATTACCATTTATGGCTTGCCCCTTCCCACCAGGTTACTGATCAAATCTGGTGTATATCAGAAGTAACAGAATGGTGAGTATTGATCGAAGGAGAATGCAGGAAATGTCAATTTCCCTTTCTCCGAGATCTAACAATACTCACCATTCTGTTACGGACCCAGCCTCCCAGCCCCACGGAGGCAAGCCATAGTTTTCTCTTGTTTGGTGGCTATGCAAACAATATGAGCTCTATGGTAAACGGGTACTCGGCAGTTGGGAGCCGAGTGCCCGGTTCCCAGGAGTCGGTAAAGCTTTCTAAGTCTATAATCCTAGAGCCGCTGTCAGGGCCAGCTGTATATCAGAAGTAACAGAATGGTGAGTATTGTTAGATCTCGGAGAAAGGGAAATTGACATTTCCTGCATTCTCCCCCAGTTGTTGTAATCTGTTGTGTTTTAACCATTTAATCGTCAAGCCAACCAAAAATAGCCTCTATAGTGGTTTTGAGAAATGTCCATTTGCAGGCCAAGAGAAACATGCCAGTCAGTCCAATGGTAAATTGTCAAAAATATGATTCTCTTGGCCTGCAAGTAGACATTATGTAAGCAAATGTTTTGACTTCTCGACAATTAAATGATTCCTAATTATAATATGGCACATTCAGAACATTTGATTAATTTTATATTGTGTCGAATGCTACAGTTATGACAGTATGGATCAGTACAAAGTTACAGGGATCTGTAAATTTTCTGCTGTACTTATCCGTACGGATCATAATTAAAAAAGTTAATTTTTAGCCCTGCTAACCGTGTTTTGTCTAAATGTGACAAACGGGAGAGAGACCTGACACTGATCATAGCAAGAATTAGTACTGAATATTTAATATGTATTGCTGTGTTTCGGTTGTTCCTTTCAGATACCAGCCTGGAAGCACCAAAATGGATAAAAGACTATTCCATGAGTATGTTGGTGTCTGGTGTCTCACTGACAGCACATAGTAATGGTAATGATGAGGACAGAAGCAAACAACGAACACCGTCACATCGAAAAGAAAAATTATGGTCTACAGGAAGTCATTCTCCAAATAGACCTGTTTCTCGAGCATCGATGAGGAAGTCAGCGGTGCCAAGCTTGATTCCACAAACTGTTCAAGAAACAATAGGAGATCTAACTTCTGATTCCAGTTCCAACGCTTCACAAATTCGTAAGCGTTTAGCTCCATCAATTGAAGAAGACAATGATGATGATGATGGGTTTGAAATTGTTGAAGTGAAACGTGAGAGATTAAATAGTCATGATAATAACGATGTTACTTATGAGTTGCGTAGTCCAGAAACTTCTAGAACTAATACAGATTCATTATCAAAGTCTGCAATACATAATAAGAATTTACATTCGAAAATGGGAATAACGTCATCTTCGACTAGTAAAGTGTCACATGTTCGAACGTTAAATTCTCAGTCGTTAAACACATTAGCAAGTCGGTTATCAGGGGTATTAGCATCTCAAAAGCAAACACATAGTCACCCGACTTCTGCAGTAAAATCACCAAGTCTATTAACAAATCAAATTAGTAAGTCTGTGAGATTAGGTAGTAGTGATGATGTGTCCGCAGTGTCTAATAATGGAGCATATTCCATTGACGCAAATGATGATATTGCTTATAGTCAAGACGATGCAGCCTTTGATATGTCTGCAGATATGGATGAGAATCCGGCTATGAATATGTCATCAGAGGATAATTCTGATACATTTGTTATGACTCAAGGTGCGTTAAGACTAAAAGGTGAAGCAGGTGATGAGCAGACACAGTTGAGTACTGATGAGTTTTATACAGAGCCCTTCTTGCCAAAGAGTGCTGATAGCAGAATGTTAGTGCCAGTTTCATCTGCGCATTCACAGGATGACTACTCTGAAGCGGCTGGACCGTCAAGTAGAGATGATGGTGGGTATAAATTAATGTTTTATTCCTCAAATATGTCCAAGAAAATTTCAGTTTTCTCTTCGACGATGTCTACTTGCAGACCAAGAATAAATAATTTTTGAAAATTTATCACTGGAATGACTGGCTCGGTTATCGAGCCAGTCATGCCAGTGGTAAATTTTCAAAAAAAATTCTTGGTCTGCAAATAGACAGGTCTAAAGATCTATGCAGAAGTAGTTTTTGGCGGGTTTAAGTGTTAACCATTTAACTCTTAAATCCTTTCAAGGAAATTAAAATTTTCTCATAGAAAATGCCCATTTGCAGACCAAGAGAACATCACGATAGGTTTATACCATGCCCAAATGTTGGCGGGAGATTATGAGATAGAGCCCTGTGGGCGATAGAGTATTTTCTGGAGGATATCTTCACCATTTATCGGATCACTTTGAAACTTCAAAGGTTTATTAGGCTAGTTCTGAGGAATGAAACCTATCGCAATTTATGATGATCTGAAATCAATGATGACCGTCAGTCACCTGTGGCCATCTTGAAAACTGATATCCAGATGGTAGTTCTGCTAACACTCTAGATTAGATCGCTTTGAAACTTTATTAGTTGATTGGACTAGTTTTGGAGAAGAAACCTATCAAATCGATGATGATCGGAACTCCAAATGGCCATAAGCCTTTGGCGGCCATCTTGAAAATTGATTTCCGGATGATAACTCCGCTAACATTTATCAGATCAATTCGAAACTTCATAGGTTGATTGGACTAGGTCTGGGAGAAGAAACCTTCGAAATTGAGTCATTAATTGATGATGATCCAAAATCCAAGATGGCTGACAGCCACTGGTGGCCATCTTGACATCTGCTCTCCGGATAATAACTCGACTACCGTTTATTGGATTGCTTCGAAACTTCATAAGTTGTTTGAACTTGATCTGGAGAAGAAATCCCTCGAAGTGTATGATGATGCAAAATCCAGGATGGCCACCAGCCGCTGTCAAGTGGCCACCATGTCTTGAAAATAAGTTTTCGGATGTCAAATCTGCTAACGTTCATTATATCATTTTGAAACTTCATAGATCTCTTGTCGTACATTGGGAAAGAAGTTTTTTGAAATCGATGGTGAGTTGAATCTTATCCAATTGAGAGGAAAGAGGCAGAAATGGGTGGAGATTTCCCAAGTTGCTTTAGATTGCTAGACAGTTCGCCATTCAGTCTTGACACTGGGGCTGCCAGTTAAAAAGCACAGTTCTTGGACTGTTGCACCATAATTCATATCCAGTCGATTACAAGTGTCGGATCACTTTGAAACTTATTATGTCCATTGGAGTATGTATAGGTGAAATAAATGGTTGCTACATGTACCTGCGAAAACTTGTTTTTCAGATCAGATGTCGATCATCATCCATTCATCTATCAATTTCTATTCACCAATCCTTCCAGCATATACCTGTTTGTAGATTTTTAAGCAAAACCTTTCTCGAAGTATTCATGTACTTGTTTGACTAGAGTTCATGCCAATCAAGTTTCCAGATGATAACTGTGTGCTATCTTCTGACAGCTCTCGTTCTTTGGCTTATTATCATGATTGGTTATTGTGTGGTGTTTATAGAAAATTTATCGCTGGAATGACTGGCTCGTGTATCGCATTCCAATAGTAAACTTTCAAAAACGGTTTTCTTGGTCTGGAAATGTAGACTTCTCAAGACGACTGCAGAAGCCGCTTTTGGCCGACATAAGAGTTAAATCGTTTTTAAAGCTTAAAATGTATGTGTATCTGCTCAATATCTTCATTTGTTAACCATAGATACAGTAACATACATGTATATATGCCATAATATGAGCATTTTCTGCATGGCGAAATATTCCTGTCAAATGCAGAGAAATATCTTTAGCCAAAGCGGAATATAGGGATTTGCTTATATTGTTGGAATTGTACAACAACAGAGTAATAATTATGTAGCATTTACAACAATGGATTGAATGAAGGGATCCAATCGATCACTTAAGTATTTGACATGAGCGATGTCATAATCAATTACGTCAATTGTTAGCTGATGTCACATTCATAATGACGTAGTATGAAAATTTCAACGTTAGTCCTGAGTGTACAAATTGTAAGCCTTTGCTGAATTTACAATGTACTGAACCAAAAAAGTTTAGCAATTCTCATAAAAACACTAAATAAATATAATTTTGTAAAGAGAACGATTTCATTCGAAAATATTATTTAATTGGTGGGCCAATTTCCAATTTGAAAAACAGTTCATTGTCGCCATAATGTAAGCATCGCGCCTCTATCACGGCGTCATTCAGCGTAGGGGTCCAGGCAGAAAAATTTTCTAGAGATGTCAAAAGCGGGTGTGGCCTCCGCGCGCATTAACAACTGCCGTACACCAGCGGCAAGTCATCCCGTTGCTTCATGGCGCTGATTTTTTGATAACCCTGAGCGGCGGCCCATGTTAGCAGGTGTACACTTTATTAACGGTTTCAGTTCACGTTGATTACCTGTTTTGGAATGTGGTGTCATTTCACCTACGTGACGTGCAAATTTTGACCAATGCGAGCAAACTGCATTTTCACATGCAGTAAGCGCACAGGCGTGAAAAGCCAGAAATGATTTTGATTTCATTACAGACAGCGAGACATTGTGCTGAAGAAAATTACCTGCAAATTTGATAACAATAGGGCACATAGTTTTAATACGGCAAGCAAAAATTTGAAATTGCTACACTTTTTTGGCTCAGTATATAATGAACAATCTGTTGAATATTTAGAAACTAAATTGACTCAGAGCTGTTGCTGCCTGCATAATTACCTTGAAATAGGGATTCTGAGAATTCAAGGTTTAAAGTATATAAATTGGTTCCAACACACAAAAAAGTGGTTGGTGCTTGCTCAGCTTAGCTAGAAATAGGTGGGCCTTATCTATGTGTAGCCGAGATTGTCAGCAAAAATACATACTTTAACTCTTTAACTCTTGAATTTGTTCAAGAAAATTTAAATTTTCTCATAGAAAATGTCCATTTGCAGACCAAGAGAAGACTATTTTTGAAAATTTACCACTAGAATGACTGGCTTGGGTATCGAGCCAGTCATCCCAGTGGTAAATTTTCAAAAATAGTCTTCTCTTGATCTGCAAATGGACATTTCTCAAGACCATTGCAGAAACTGCTTTTGGATGATAAGAGCGTTAAAGGGTTATCGAGTGTTAGAGGCTTCTGCAGTGGTCTTCAGAAATCTCCATCTGCAGACCAAGAGAAGACTTTTTGAAAATTTCCAACTGAAATGACTGACTTGATAACCGAGAAAATTTCCAACTGGAATGACTGACTCGATAACTGAGTAAATTTTCAAAAATATTCTCTTCGTCAGCAAATAGACATTTTCTATCAGAAAATTGAAATTTTCTTGAATAAATTTAATGGTTAAAGGGTTAATGAATATTGTTATTTAAATATATATTCATTCCCCACAATTATAACACTTGCTGTCACCTGAGTTTGCTGACACTCCATGTATCTCTGTCTGTATTGTCTTTCCTGCGCATGTGTATGTGCGTGCGTGCATCTGACCGTTCATCCATATGTGACTGTCCAGCCGTCTCCCCTTCCAGCAGCCCAGTGTATTGTTGGAATTCCTGCATGAGTTCCCAGCAAATTTAATACCTTGCATGCCTTGTGGGAACACCTCAGTCATGCCCTGAATTTGGGATTGCATTGCTGCAACAAACTGTCCATATTCAGCATGTTCAGCAGAAATATATCCCCATTTCCAAGTCTCAAAAGTGGTATAAATCTAGTTGTCAGCGTGAGCGTACAGTGGATTACATTGTAGCAAAATCTGTTCATGTTCAGATTTGTCTCCCCTGAGTCCTGACAAACACTTGCATTGGCAAATGTTTTGGCTTGTGCTGGATAACGTTAGCCATTTAATGGTCATGCCGGCCAAACCGACCTCATTTGGTTTTGTGGAATGTCCATTTACAGGCCAAGAGAATACAATTTTTGAAAATTTACCACTGGAATGACTGGCTCGATAGCCGAGCCAGTTATTCCAGTGATAAATGTTCAAAAATTGTTTTCTCTTGACCTGTAAATGGACATTCAATAGGCAGATATTTAAATTTTCTTGACCAAATTTGCCCACTAAAGGGTTAACAGGTCTTGTGGGTTGTGTCTCCAAGAGATGAATCCACTTTTAGCTATGCCACTCCCATGTTTAGCTAAGCTCCATCCATGCTTTGCATGTTTTGGGATCGATTTATATCCTTTGAATCCTGAATTCCAAGAATCCCAATTTTATGGTAACTACACAGCTAACCTGTTGAATATTTTGAAAATAATTTGACTGGGCGTGGTTGCTACCTATGGCAAACATACAATTCGTAAAACTGACAAAACTATTCAAGGTTCGTGACTCACATAGTTACGTCAGTCATTACACATTTTTATTGTGACATCAACCTACATGTGACATAATTGATGTAGTTGGGTGTCGGTGATGGGTGTTACATTCCACCAGAGACATCTTAACAATATAGAAGGAATCACCACGAAAGAAGAGCTCTTCATAGCCCTCATTAGCTAATATTCAATCTTGAATGTTGACTTTTGCTCCAAAATGTGACAGACGTTACACCTAATTTTCAATGACACAACTAGTACCGGTATATAATCAAAGGTCTGTGTAGTTGTAACCGTCATCGTAAGCACTGTGATGGGTGTTACAAGGCCGTTACGGGTGTTAGTGTCTGAAATTACCATCTAAAAGACAACTATCACTGAGAATTGAACACAAGACAAGCAGCTTGATATTTGTACACACATTGATATTTTAGAATGTTCTGACAGATTTAGTGGGATTTTGTCATGTCTGTGAAACAATACTAGCATTCCAATAAAGGTTCCAGTTCTGATGTCTGGATAGTTCCACTTGGTCGGGATAGGAAATTTAATTATTCAGCATCAATAATATCAGAAAAGTTGTTGATATCTGACGTCGACATTATGATATCATACATGTATGTAAGGTGCTGGGCTGCTGGCATACCAAATCCCTGGATTCTTTGTGTCACTGTAAGGTATACTACATGTAGGATAGAGGGGTTTGTTTGGATGTGCTTTATACATGTACATTGCACCTGCAGGCGGCCATCCACAGGTTCCAGTTGAGATTAAACAGTACGTAGTCATGGTAATTTAAGCTCAGGCAAGTATGGCAAGTTGTCTGAAATATTTGAACCCCGAATAATTCTGAGAAGCTAACATGAAAAATGCAAGAAATTATTGCCAATGCTATTCTGTTGTATATTCTTAGCCCTTTAACCCTCAAATTTATTCTAGAAAATTTAAATGTTCTCATAAAATATCCATTTGCAGACCAAGAAAATTTTTTTTTTCAAAAATTTACCACTGAAATGACTGGCTTGGTTATCGAGCCAGTCATTTCAGTAGCAGATTTTCAAAATACAGTCTACTTGGTCTACAAATTTATGAACAATTTTCAAGACCACTCGACAAGCCGATCTTGTCCGGTATGGGTGTTAAAGTGTTTCGAGGGTACATGTAATTTGACTGGGAGACATTGTTGGCTTTTGCACTAATGGCTTCCAGTGTATGATTGCCCTGAAAAAGGCCTCAATATTTCAGATTTTATATAAATATTTTTGTTTGCATGATCTGTGTTGATCGGAACGTAATGAAAACTGAACTTCAGTTCCGTGAATAAATCATGCTTATAAATTTCAATGATAATGTCAATAGGTATACAGTTTTTGGTTTCATGATTTAACCCAGGTTACTGACACGCTCACAGAATCTAAGGGTGCCTTGAAATATCAAGGCCTGCTGAAATTGTGATGTCCATGTAGAGATTCCATCACCATCGGGAAACGGGCAACCAAGCTCTGAGATAATATACTCGGATGAAAATCAGATTTACAACCTATTTCTAGATTACTCTGATTTTTCCAAAGTTTGGGTTGTTTCATCTATACACTGATATATGTACCCAAGCAATCTAATTGATACATTTCCTTACCCAATGTCTGGCAACCAACATCAGTGGTGCGTTCAGGAGCGCGAAAAATGTTCGCCGTTGCGTAACTGTTCAATAATGTGTCGTTTACTCATTATATACTTCAGTTTAGTAATGTAGATGACACATTACTGAACACTGTCCCACAAAGAACGCTAACGTTCGCCGAACATTCGCCTTCCTGAACTCACTCCGGTGTTCAATCTCTCTTTGTAGTTGAGACTCACAAAGATCTAGTATTAGCCAGTCGGTCAAATTATGACAAAGCTGACTACGTCGCAAATATAGCACATTCGCACTTGTATCAGTGCTATTTTAACTAACCGAAGATTGTTAATTAGTTATTAGCTCACCTGACCAGAATAGCCAAGTAAGCCTATGCCATGGCGACTATCATGATCCGTGATCTGTCTGTTCATCAACTTTTTGTCTCGCCTGCGAAGCAGAAAGCAGGACATAGGGATCTTTAATTCTGGCGGTGGCAGGCGTCATTTGAGCACTTTTGGTTAAGGTTTTTAAATCAACTTATTTTTCATGAATGGCTCATCCAATCTCAATGAAACTTTAGAGAAGTGATTGATACTATACAGGGATGTGATCTGCATAACTATAGATTTAATTTTGGACCATTTAAACTTTTTTTCACGGTTTTGGACTTTTTCATGTCTATTGGCAGTTTACTTTTGGTTTAATTTATTTTTCAACAATGGCTCATCCGATTTCAATGACACTAAAGTTTTCTATACTATACAGGGATGCATTCTGCCTGACAACATATTTCATTTTGGGTCATTTGACATATTTTTTCATGTTTTTTTAACTTTGAACTTTTTCATGGTTTTCTGGTTAATGTTTTTTATGGACCATTCTTCTTCAACAATGGCTCACCAGATATCAACAAACCTTTACAGCAGTGTTATTTACTATGCAGGGCTACAATCCGCATCATTACCAATTTCATTTTGGAAAATTTTTCCTGCTTTTAACAGTTTTGGAATTTGATTTTTTTTTATGGTTTTTAGCTTACGGTTGTTTATGGACCATGTAGCTGAACTATGGTCATTCCAATTTCAATAAAACTACAGAAGTCTTCTATGCAATACAGGCATACGATCTGCATCATTATTGATATGATTTTGGGCAATTTTTAATACTTTTTTGACAGTTTTGAACTTTGAAATTTTTTTTTGTGTTATAGATTTTAATGGACCACTCATTTTCAACAATCATAGGGCTCACCAGATATCATCCAAATTTTACAGCAGAGTTATATACTGTGTAGGGGTGCTATCTGCATCATTACTAGCTTGACTTGTCAAGATCAGGCTATCAGCAGTTTGGTAAAATTTTCGATTCTTGATTGGTTACAAGTTTGCTTTGCAACCCACACTTTCTCCTTCGATCAATACTCGCCATTCTATTACTTCTGATATACAGCTGGCCCTAGGACTATAGACTTAGAAAGCGTTACCGACTCCTGGAACCGGGTACTCGACTCCCAACTGCCGAGTACCCGTCTGCCATGAAGCTCATTCTTGTTTACATAGCAACAAGAGAATACATGCTTTTTGCAGTTGGAAAGTCTTAAGATTGTTTAAGCCTATGTCTTTTTGCTGTGATTAATTGTGATAGCTTGTGGGTTCTTCTAAGGATATTTGGATTAATATGGATGCCGCCGATGAAAACCAGGTCGTATTTTTCCATGTTATTCCATGGTTAAAAGACGTAGGTCTCTAAAATTTTGTCTTCGTCGCATGTTCCAATTTCTAACCCCAAAGAATCTGAGACGTGTGTTAACAACGAAATATGCCGGATGATCGCCTTCTTTAAACCCCAACATGCGATCGACAGATATGAAAATAGGTGTTAGCTACGGTGTTTTTAACACGAATGTCGGCTGACGTCGTTCTCGGTAAGATCCGAGCGGGTGACGTCACACCCGGGTGTTCTCAGATGTTTATGTGAAGAAAACCTTTCATTAATTCGTGCATCTGATTCTAGGTGCTGCGTACTAAAATGGTACCAGAAAACTTTTTCAAGTTTTGCATGTTATCACGATCTGTTTGCAATGATCGGTGGTTTTCAAAATTCTTGATTAAGATGTGTGGTCTGCGGTTTTACCGTGTGCTACAGCAGTTTGTTTACATTTTGTTGTTTCTTCACATATCGTTTTGGCCTTCGTTAGGAGTATAATTTATATTTATTAGTAAATATACCCCGAATGCTATGCGATATGATTCCTGGTTCCGTGATACATCCTTGATGATCAGTGTATGGGTGTATTATTGCCCGCTTCGTTCTTGTCGTCATAATCAATACGATCTTTGCTGTAACGTTGCGGGGTGGGGTGCGGGAGGGTGTCAGTTAATTTATGGTCAAAATATTTGAAAATTAATTGTCTGCCTTCCATCTCTGCCTCGTTCCGCTTGCTTATTGTAGGTTTGTGCTTATTTATAGGCCAAACCAGCCCCGCCATCGTGTGACGAGTGCCACAAATTCATTCAGGTTCTGTTTAAGGACCATGTCTGCTTTCGATGTACGAAATGTAACCTTGACATTAGGTGTAATGTATGTGCAGTGTGGTCGGTTGACATGATGTTGAAGTTCCTTGCCCAGAAGGACTTGGCTGGTCTGACGCGGGGTCAGGCGGACCGAAAGCAAATCGTGGAGCGTCTGTTTTGGCCCTTGGGGCTGCTCCACGTCTACAGCCAGAGGTGGCGGAGATGGCACAGCCAGCGTGGTTTGGTCCGGCTCTGCAGGGCTTCCTGCATAGCGTTGTGCCCACGCTGGTGTCGTCCCTGCTGCCAAAAGTTGTAGGGCAGTCTCTCCCCATGTTTGGACAGGGTTCTGGACTGGCCACCGAGGGAGCTGTCTCGTACGGCCCCCCCCTGGCAGGCTCCGGCCTGACGGGTTCTGTCTCTTTGCGGTCACCTCCAGGTGGTCCAGTAGCAGTGGCCGGTCTGTCAGGTATGGGAGCCGTCCGCCAGGACGGCCACACTTTTACCTCGTCTAGTGACGACTCTGGGGTCTGAAGATGAGGCGGCCGAGGAGGAGAGGTTGCTGCGGCCTGTGATGCCGCGGGTGGAGAATATGGAGGTCGACTCCATCTGTCTGGCTTGGTGCAAGCCAGGGCAGCGGCTCCGCCTGTGGTTGAGGCCAATCTGGTACCGGGCACCGGTCCCGTGATGGTTGGTTTGCCGCCAACCGACACGGTGATGGGTGTGCCGGGCCAGGGGTGGTACTCACCTATCTCGCCTGGTCCGGCGGTCAGACATGGGGTGCCGTTGGCACCCGTGTTTGGCCACGGTTCCGTGACTGCTACGGGTCCGCACGGTTTTCCGTGCGGGCCTACTCCATGGACTGGTGTGTTCCATGGGGTGGCGGCGGAACCGTATGGTACCGGAGTTCCTGGCGTGTCAATGACGGCTCCTAGCCGGGAGGCTGTTGCTGGTAGGTCCGTGAACATGTCAACGGGTGACGTGTTCACGGGTGTGCCCTCCTCGGAAACGGACTGGTCTGAGGCTCTGGCTTGGCTAACCAGGGTAGACCCGTCTGTGGTTTCGACCACGGCGGAGGAGGATGCGCCCCGTCCATCGGTGGCATCGATCAGGACCAGGTATGGCGTTGTCCTGTCGGTCACTGAGGATGACCGATGGGTTCCGGGTGTCCAGAGTGCTGGGGCGGGTGGCCCCGCCCCTGCACTGGTGGACAAATCCCAGGGACACCACGATGAAGTCCTAGCCCTTTGTGATGAGGGTGTGAGGGCAGCTATGAGTGCTGTCAACCACTCTTATCGCCTTCTTCAGTCGGTGGGGGCTGAAGCGGGGGCAGGCCACCCTGTGCCACCTGTGGCGCTTTCGTGCATCAATGACGGCCTGGTGCTGTCTATGGATGCATTGGCAAGGGTGCAGGCGCGTGTTACCAAGTCGAGGAGGCAGATGGTTCTTGACCATATGCGTCCAGCTACGGCTGTCAGGGAGCATCTTCTTGGGATGCCCCTGACAGGCCCTAGCATCTTTGGTGGCCAAGCGCGGGCCATCTTAGAAGACACAGCTAGCATTGCACAGAATCGGGTGGCGGTGAACATGCAGCTAGAGCTAGTGTGTCAAGCGCATGCACTAGGGGCTGTAGCAAAGCCGGGACCATGCAACCTTCTAAGAAGCAGAAAAAGCAGAAAAAGCACAAAGGCAAAGCGAAAGCTAAACCTGGTGCTGCTTCTGCTGGGTTTTCTCAGCTGCCTCCGGCGAAGAAAGCCAAGAAGGTTGTGGAGGCTCCTACCCTCCCCATTGTTGCTCCTGATCGCTTGAGAGGCGGGAAGGGTAAGTCCTCAAAGGGCAGAAAGAAGGGAGCGGATCGTACCTGAGGGTATGAGAGCTCCCTTCGTATCTGCCTGGACCGCACCTGTGCGACAGGAACAGCGGTGCCAGTTAGACCAGCCGAGCCAAGACCAAAATAGTTCCCTCTCTCTCTCTCTCTCTCTCTCTCTCTCTCTCTCTCTCTCTCTCTCTCTCTCTCTCTCTCTCGTCAAGAGAGGAGGGGGGGGAAGCGAATCGCGAGCCGGACACCCCCAGTAGGCGTCGCGGCGTCTATAGTGGGTGGAAGGCTCATGCGTTTTGGCGAGGTGTTACGTCAGACAGTTTGGTCCTGGGATGGTTATCCCAGGGGTACATGCCGGAGTGGTGGGATTTTCCACCACAGAATCTGTCTTTGGCACCTGTCTGGACACCCGTACCAAGGGAACCAGACAAGTTAGAAGCCATTCAAAACGAAGTGTCAGGTTTGCTTCTGAAGGGGGCAATAAAACCAGCAAACCAGAATACTCCAGGCATGTTCCTTGTCCCCAAGAGCACAGGGGGATGGAGACCCATACTCAATCTCAGGCCATTAAATTGGTTTATCCATACGCCTCGGTTCCAGATGGAAACTCCGAGGTCGGTAATGGCAGGATTGAGGAAAGGAATGTGGTGTGTGTCGATCGATCTGAAAGATGCATATTTCCACATCCCAATGAACAGGAGTTGTCACAGGTTTCTGAGATTTGCGTTTCAGAATCAAGTATGGGAGTTTATAGTCCTCCCGTTCGGCCTGTTGACAGCTCCAAGGGTTTTCACAAGAGTGGTCCTTGCGGTGACAGTGTATCTCAGAAAAGAGAACGTGCCGCTACACACCTACATAGACGATTGGCTGATCAAAGCAGACTCATCAGCCAGGTTAGAGGTGGATACTGCTCTGACTCTGAAGTTACTTTCAGATCTAGGCTGGATAGTCAACAATGAGAAATCCGAGTTGACACCCACTCAACATTTCGTTTATTTAGGGATGCGATTCGATCTCGAGGAGGGCAGGGTTTACCCGTCAGAGCCCAGAGTGGTGTCTCTGTTAGCCATCCTCAAGAGTTTTCGATTGGGAAACCACATTCAGGCGAGGCAGTTTCTTCAGATGCTGGGCATGATGGTCTCCACTGAGCAGGTAATCGTGTATGCTGATAATAGCGCCGTTTTGGCCCAGCAGGGCGTGGTTCATGGATCTTCTGGATCTGCTGGTGGACAATCCAATGCAGCTGCCCGAGATTCCGCACATAATCTCCCAGGCCAAGGGCCGCTTCCTACACGAGCGGCCCGAGATGTTCAAATTGACTGCGTGGATGTTATCAAACAACGTTCCACGTCAGAAGGCTTTTCTCAACAGGCTGCGAGCTTCATCGAAGCCGCGAGAAGGAGGTCAACCTTCAAGTCATATAACCACAACGTTAACAAATTTGCAGAGTGGTGTGAAGGAAAGGGTATTGATACCTTTCAATCCACTGTTCAGCAAATAGCAGACTTTCTCTGTGAGCTGTTCTATTCAGGACTGGCTCCTGTAACAATTGCTGGATACAAGTCAGCTTTGGCATCAGTTATCCCATGTCTAGCCAACAGGAATAGCCCATAGGTGGCCCAGTTGAATGTGATGGTGAAGGGAATGAGCAATCTCTACCCGAGACAACCGGTAGTCATTCCAGCCTGGAGTCTATCTTTGGTGCTTTATGTACTGGCCAAGCACCCTTTCAAACCTTTGACTCTAAAGGCGGTTTTTCTATTGGCAGCTTCCTCAGCGAGAAGGCGCAGTGAGATCCATGCACTTTCAGCAGAGAGGGACGGATTTATTGTCTCTGGAGAGGGTCTGCGAATGCTGCCAAGAGCAGAGTTTATGTCAAAAAATCAGTCTTTGAAATATCCCGGCAAACCGATCATTATACCAAAACTAACCAGGTTTGATCGTGATGCCAGTGCGTGGTGTCCAGCCCATGTTTTGACTAAGTACAGAAAATGGACAGACTCGTTACGGTCGAATGATAGACATCTGTGGATCTGCCATAAGAAGCCATATGGCGCCGCATCCATGGATTCTATCTCTCATTGGGTAGTCGAACGCATTCAGGCTACCCACAAGATTGCGACTGGACACCAGGTGCAATTTGCTAGGGCCCACGATGTTAGAGGAATAGCCCCCTCGACCACCCTATTCAACGGTGTCCCATTAGAGGACATCATGGCTGTTGCACAATGGCACTGTGAGTCCTCTTTCACGGATTACTATATGAGGGATATTTCAGACTCAGCCAATCCACTCGCTTTAGCTGTTTTGAGACAATAGTTTATGGCTACACTGCTCTCCTCCTTTTGGTACTTTGAAAAGCAAAAGTAGTAAGAACAGACATGGTCAGGCAAGAGGAATGCAACCGTATGGAACACATCTGGTCGAAAGTGTGTTGGTATGGTGGCTCCACGTCTGGAATCCATAATTCATGAGGTAATTCATGTTAGATAGTTTTTGGTATTATGTTTATATATCATAATCATTCATTTTATATATTCATGCTCATTTCCAGGCTTATATACATGTATGCAAAGAGCTGTTAATGCTCTTCGCATACTTGTGTTTTCAGGCGAGATGCATGTTCGTGAGTTCTCTCCCTTAGGAGAAAAAGGGGGTGGGGTGGGGTGGGGTGGCGAGCGGTGACGCGAATGTGATTCGGTCCCTAAACTTGTCAGTCCTTTTAGGTCTCCATATGTCAAGTTTAATTATAAGATCTTTCTCCAGGGGCAAAAGAAGCTATGTATGGCTTGCCCCTTCCCACCAGGTTACCGACTAAATCTAGTGTTATCAAAGCGTAATATAATGGTAAGTATTGATCGAAGGAGAATGAAGGAAATTTCAATTTCCCTTTCTCCGAGATCTAACAATACTTACCATTATATTACGGACCCTGCCTCCCAGCGCCACGGAGGCAAGACATAGGTATTCTGTTGTTTGGTTGCTATGCAAACAATATGAGCCTCACTGGCAGATGGGTACACAGTTGTTGGGAGCTGGGTACCCAGTTCCAGGAGCCGGTAAAGCTTTCTAAATCTAGATTCCTGGAGCAGCTAGCTAGCTAGTTTGTATTTTCAAAGAGTAATATAATGGTAAGTATTGTTAGACCTCGGACAAAGGGATATTGAAATTTCCTTCATTCTTCAAGGGAAGTTGATAGGCCTAATGCTTTAGCAGCTATTTTGAATGACTTAGTTTTCGTGAAAGTGACTTACAGAATCGCTGAACGGATCGCCTGAAGGTTCGGAGATATGATTAGGGACTAAGGACCTTTAATATTTGTTCAAGAGAAGAAATGAAGAAACATGGCTGCTCTGTACTTGTTGCAATTCTAGTCAACTCCTTATGGTTCTACTTGTAGTTGATGGCCTTTCTAGTTGAAATGCCTGTTCCAAGTGAGCAATACAGGCCCCTTGTGCCTCTTGTATTTGCAAAAGTCCTTATTCACATATGCAAAGATATATACATAACTACGACAAACAAGAATGAAATCTATAAAGAAATTTATTTTGAAATGCAAGCAAGTATTTATGATAGATAGTAGTGCTGACTAATTAACTAAACTCTCTTCAGGATTTGTGTAATTTATTGCACAATGTCGTGGCTTTGAGACATATATATATGATAACAATATTCATAGATGTAGGACATGTATGACAATAATTTGATCAACTAGTAATCACTAGATATGACTTGATAATGATATCATGTTCTTGGACTATAGCAGATCCAAGATAGTCACCCCACCCACCCCCATCACTGAAAGATATCCTGATTAGTGGTCGCTTAACTATTATGTGGTGCAGCTGGCCAAAACCAGCCTCTGCATGGGTCTTGAGGCATGTCCATTTGCAGGCCAAGAGAGGACTATTTATGAAACATAGCATTGGAATGAGTGGCTCCATACTAACCCAGCCAGTCATTCCAGCTGTAAATTTTCATTGGCCTGTAAATGGACATTCAGTAAGCAAATATTTTGATTTTCTTGAGCAAATTGGATTACTTGCTTACAGGGAAATTATTTACACTCATGTTTTACCCCTTTAACCCTTAAATTTGTTCAAGAAAATTTTAATCATCTCATAGAAAATGTCCATCTGCAGACCAAGAGAAGATAATTTTTGAAAATTTATCACTGCAATGACTGGCTCGGTTTATCGACTGGTCTGCAAATGGACATTTCGGAAGACCACTGCAGGGTCTGTTTTTGGCTGATATGAGTGTTAAATGGTTAACTCGGATATTTAAGGCATCATTTATCATTTGCTGTAAAGGATGAGTTAACTCTATAACACTCAAGCTGGTCAAAACTGTTGCTGCAATGCTCTTGAAAAAGACTGATTTTTGGAGCAAGAGGAGACTATTTTTGGAAATTTATCACTGGAATGACTGGCTTGATAAGCACGTCAGTCATTCAGTTGTAAATTTTCAAAAATAGTCTTCTTGGCCTGCAAACGTATATTTTCTATGATAAAATTTTATTTATGTTGAGCAAATTTGAGGGTTGAATTGTTAAAGCCATACACATGGTTACCTGAAGCTATTGAACACCTCTTCTCCTTGGTGTTGTGTACTGATGGTCTGTAAATGACTGGAGAAATATGTTTTCATCATATGTATACATTTCATCTCTCTGTACATGATCTTCTTCGTTTTATACTGTTAACCCTTATAAGGCAGTGGCGTGGCCAGGTTTTCACGTCGGTGGAGCGAGGTCTGAAAAGGCGCCACCCCACTTGAGCGAGGACTTAAAGCGATGCTAATTCCATCTCAAATGTTGTATTGCACCGATAGAATATGGTTTATAGAGTCCATATCATTCATATCCTGTCACATTCCATTCCCTGGTCTGTATCGCAATTATCTGTTTTGTAATATCGAGTAAATGTTGAACAGTGATTGACACCATTCTGTCTCCTCAAGCTATTGTGTGTGATGTCATATAAGCTCCAATGCATCACATTCTTTATTATGTAATGCTCATCCCATTGAATATTTTGAAACTAATTTGACTGGAAGTTGTTCCACGGCAACAACTTCCAATCAAATTGGTTTCAAAATATTCAACAGCTTACCTGTAGGATTGCTTTTATACCACATTGCCAAACTATAGCTGGAGCCTCTATGACTGAGCGTATATACCGAGGCAGACACACTAGGGTTTTTCTGATTGGTTGAAAAGTAAATCATGACAGCCATCATAGGGTGTAGAAATGTACCGACATTTAACTACTAAATCCTGAATATCTTTCCTTAGCGGCGTGATAAAAAGCTTAAAATTACCTGGATAGTTTATGACCAGCGTGTTAGATCACCTGAAAAGCTATCAAGAGATGGGATTAGTTATCCTTTGTAAGACACCACCCTGCATACCAATTAGGCGTTGGAATCTGCATAAATTTCTTTAATAAAGAGAAAATAGCAACCCAGCATCGCCAATTATTTTATTCTACTGAGAAAGTAGCGTGTATTCTACTATTCTTTGTCTTGATGTAGCGTAATTAAAAATTCTCAACATAGCGATGAACAAGCATGACAAGAAGACATTAACAATGTTGTAAATTCAAATAGTTTTGATTTTCAATGTAGATTAACTTGTGAAAGGTGGCTTGGGAGTTGGGACATCCAGAAACCTGTATGTGTTACGGACATTATTTAGGCGCCACATTTGGAAGATTCGTCTAGGGGGAGCAAGTGCTCCCCCTGGCTACTGCTCTAATATCAATATTCTATCTTTTACCATGTCAATAGCAAAGAATCTCATGTACATTTTTCAACAATTTTGGTGGACGATGTTGCTGTCTTCGACAGCACCATCTTCCACCAAATTTGTTGAAAAATGTGGGCCAGTCCCTCAAGGTTACAGACATGACCCAACAACTTCTTTCACAACTTTATGAAGTAAGAAATATTCTGTTAAATATTTTAGAATTTATTTGTCTGGAAGATATTGCTGCCTCTGACAGCTACAGTTCCTAGTAAAAGTCATTTCGAAGTATTCAACAGCTTTTCCAGTATCAGTGCATGTAAGGCTGTGTGGTATGACGTAATATCAAACCGGTGACCATGTTGAATTTTCAAACTGGTTTCAAGCATATATCGGTTTTGTAGGGTGGTGTGGCTGGCCAAGGATGAATGTTTGACCTGAATTACACTCTGAAAGTTTAATTTCTCATAATAAGCCTCACCAATAACAAAACAAATACTGTTTTTCTATGTTATGTCAAACCAGCAGCAGGCATATGTGAACCATGGAAATCTTATGCACTAATATATGTAGATTTCTATGATGTCTGCACAGACTATGACATCCAAAGAGTTTGACAATGTACTTTTATGGCCAGAAAGGTGCTTTGTGTATAAGTTTGACCAATTATAATCTGGGAACATTCATAACAAATTTCAGATGTCAGTATTGTATAATTTTTCTGTGTCAGTAGCAAAGGAACTGGTGTACATTTTCCAACAATTTTGGTGGAGGATGTTGGTGTCTGTGACAGCAACATATTCCACCAAATTTGTTAAAAAATGAACACCAGTTCATCTTTTAATTTAATTTGAAGATCAATAAAAATTTTGACATCAGAGTAGTAAGGGTTAAAGTTCCGCATTCACACCAGGATGATTGAATATAAAAATGACTCATATACTTTTAGAGGCTTAAGGTATGCACCTGGTCTACTTTCAGTCCATTAATCTCATTTTAACATTTTGATGGCACACACTTGTAATAGAGCAGTCACTTTTGCATTGGACGTAAGGTGTCACAGTAATGCTGATTGTTGGTCAGTTAACCCTTTAACACTCATATCAGCCAAAAACAGCTTCTGCAGTGGCCTTGAGAAATATCCATTAGCAGACCAAAAGAAGATTATTTTTGAAAATTTACCGAGCCAGTCATTCCAGTGGTAAATTTTCAAAAATAGTCTTCTTGGCCTGCAAATGGACATTTTCTATGAGAAAATTGAGATTTTCTTGAACAAATTCAAGGGTTAAAGAGTTAAGAGGGATTATTGGGATCAGCATATGGACATGATTAGAGCATAGTATGCCTATAGAAGTATAAGCTTATCATATTGCATGGACTAACATCATTGGTCAAGGGACCTTTCCAGAGTAATGATGTCATAATCAGCTAAGCGGCTTGTAGAATGATGTCATAATCATTAAGTCATAAATGATTCTATATGGACTATCTTTAACTCTTAAGAGTCTGACACGTTGTAAGAATTGTATGTCTACTATTTAATAATAAAAATGCTGTTGAATATTTTGATACTAATTTGACTGGGCGCTGTTGCTGCATAATCAGCTAAGCGGCTTGTAGTTTGACGTCATAATCATTACGTCATAAATGATTCTATACGGACTGTCTTTAACTCTTAAAAGTCTGACACGTTGTAAGAATTGTATGTCTACTATTTAATAATAAACACGCTGTTGAATATTTTGAAACTAATTTGACTGGGCAGGCAGCAACAGCGCCCACTCAAATTAGTTTCAAAATATTCAACAGCTTACACGTACATGTCCCTGTACAGATTTCTGAAAATTGATAGTCAGCAAGTTCAGAGATCGAGCGATCCCAACACGAGCGAGGTGTGGGTGGAACTTAGCTAGAGATGGGCGGGGCATACCGGTATTCACAAATGGAAAGGTCCATTGTGAACTACTTTCATGAAGGTTTTCTTAGCGTTGTGATAATGCATGCATAATTAAACAACTAGAAACGTCTTTTTTGTAAATTAATTGCGATGGTTTCTGACCACTCAGAAATGGTGACTTCTGGCGTCTGTGAATTTTCAATTGAGTCCACATTTTAACCCTTTAATATGCAAAATTAGTCAATAAAATGTGAATTTTCTCATGGAAAATGTCAATTTGCAGATTATGCCTAATGGTATGATTATTTTATGGAAATTTATAACTGAATTATTGAGTTAGTCATTTTAGTGCTAAATTTTCAAAAACAGTGCTCTCTTGGTCTGCAAATTGACAGTGCTGAAAAGTACTGCAGATGCCTACAATGTTTATTTTGTATCTTGCTTGTGACAATTTCAGATATGCTAACTTTTCAAACGGGTCAGCATTTTAATCCTTAATGGACCAATTTTGTCATGGAAAGTGTCAATTTGCAGACTTATCAGGCCAGTCATTCCATTGGTAAATTTTCCAAAAATCTCATTTGCTTGGTCTGCAAATTGACGTTTCTCAAGACCATTGACGAATCTGATATTGGATGAATTGGGCATTGATATTAATAAAGAATTATAATTAAATACGAGTTGGTTTTTTGGTTTGAGCGTGATATAAATGGCGGTTTGCAAGCCGTCACCATTTTGAACCAGTTTACTATATGAGATCGGTATATCGCGCGGCTCTAGTACATGTACCATGACTGAGAAACTGAGGTGTTCATAAGTGAACATGGTGAAAGGGATAAACTGATTGAATGGGTGCTGTATGAAAATTTATAAACACTGAAATCTCACTAGAAAAGGCTTTTTAAGTGCAAACATTTCTTTAGAATGCTAGGCAGTTAAATTGTACTTTTTAAAATTTATTTCTAACATTTAACGTTTGATGGTCACCGTGACATAGAGTTTAACCCTTTAATGGTCATGATGGTCAAGAATAGCTTCTGCTATGGTCTTGATGGTTACAATGTATTGCATTTCTCCCAATGTCTATTTGCAGATCAAGAGAAGTCTATTTTTTGAAAATTTGCCATTGAAATATCTGGCTCGATAACCGAGCCAGTCATTCCAATGATAAATATTTTAAAATAGTATTCTCTTTGCCAGCAAATGGACATTGACTAATCAAAGATTTCAATTTTCTTGACCAATCATGACCATTAAAGGGTTAAAATCCTAATTGTCCATGGCTGTTTGACTGACTGGATTTCCTCTGCTGCCTGTTGCAGGGCCTGTATCCAGTACAGACATTCAACCTTATGCATATGATGACAACAACACAGTCCCAAACTTTTATCTGATAAACGAAGTGGATTCCCGAACATGGCTTTCGGCTGGAATGGATCAGACAACTGCCCATGGTTTGCAAGAACTTCCTGGCCTGCGTCGGCGTTGTAAAGGGTGTTATCGCAAGGGTCGTAGAAGAGACACTAGATATGGCTGCGATGCTTGTGGAGTTCATCTATGTAAAAACTGTTTTAATGAGTTTCATGCGGTAGACACAAATGTACATGAATTACAGGACTAGACTACTGAAATTTTAGATTTCTAACATACATTTACTGATTAATACATTCATAATAGCATATATGCTGCTAATTTCGGAAACAATGTTGCTGTAGGCGGTTATTCACGTCTAGACAGCAACAGTTGTTATTACACCACAAAAACATCCATTACCGTTCAATCACTACTTGCTAAATCAAATATCTGCATTTAGCTATCAGAATAAAGTTGTTATGCTTGCCTATACACTCCCTAATGCCTATACCATCACCATGTAGACCCTCCACCAGGCTTCTGGTAGAGGGACCCCCTGCATTAGCCTTACA
Organism: Chaetoderma sp. LZ-2023a; assembly: GCA_034401795.1. Lineage (NCBI taxonomy): Eukaryota > Metazoa > Mollusca > Caudofoveata > Chaetodermatida > Chaetodermatidae > Chaetoderma > Chaetoderma sp. LZ-2023a. Next base: position 183,659,136 of record CM067369.1, on the reverse strand, counting down.
ATAGACTGGCCCCAGTCTGTACTCACTCCTTGGTGACGCTTGTCACTAAGCATGCGCAGTAGGTCCCAATTGTGAAAACTGAATCACTTTTCAAATATTGTGCTAGCTATACAGTACTGTCAGCTATCAAGTCGATATAAAAGTTTTAGCTTGCTTCTAGAAACTTTCCAGTTATCACGAGGTTGACTCAGGAATGCCTACCATGAAGTCTATTCTTCCTAAGTTATGTCTAACTTCTATATCATGGTGTTTTAGAGGTGTTTGTAACTCTAGCGTTTGGAGTTACCAGTTTTGGTGTCACTACTCCCGTTTTCGAGGTTAGAGTAACCATGCCTATTATATACCATCAAGAGTGCCATGTTATAATAATAATAGCCAGTACCACTCCTAGTAACGTAGGTCCTAGTGCTCTCAAGCATTAATCAGAATCATTACTGATTCTTTCTTCAGGCACTTTATTAAAATCGCCCAAGGCGTAGCCTCTGTGATTTCTCAGGGGTTTCTCAAAGCTATTGCTTTATTTCGTATCATTTCTTATTTTTTATAGGAAGTGTCATTATCTTCTGAGAAAATAAAGTGTGCGTCGAATAAGTGTGATCGGGTTCACGCTAAGGATTATGCGGGGCATGTTTGCCTGAGCTGTACCACCTGCACCCCTTTAAAAATGTGTGGAATGTGCAAGGGTTGGCCATTGGTCATATCTAAAGCGTTTTTCAAGGACTTTGTGGTTAAGCCTGCGTTGCCCTCAGGTCGCTCTCCCTCCGTTGTTGAAGGTCCTAAAGAAGTATCATCTGCTTCCACCTCTGTTAATACGTCGGTTTCTACAACGGAGGGGGGCAGCTCCTCTATCTCAGATCCGGTTATGGCATTATTCGCCAGGTTTGAATCCTTTGCCAGCGTATTGACTAAATCGTTAGACGAGCGAATTACATCTGCTATTAAGGCCGCTAAAGAGGAGTCGTTAGACTCCGAATTTAGCCCCCAGTCTCGATCTCGTAACTGGGGTAAGCCGGTTTCCTTAACATCGAGGCAGCAAATCAAGTCTCCCAAAGGTAAGTCCGGCGAGTCAAGAAAGAAACCTGGTACGGCATCCTCCGGTAGGAGCCAGGTCAAAGACCATGTTAGACTTGAGGATCAGCTTAATCCTCAAGCGGTGGCATCGGGGACGGAAGCTTCCGATTTGTCACCACAAGCTAAGGTCCGTTTCACAGTGATACCGATTGCCAGGAATGTGGTAAGATCGCCGATCGCCTCTAAAGAAGCACCCGTCTCTGCTCCTGGCTTGTCCGGGCAAGCGGGTTTGCTGTCTGGAATGTCTTCTGGTTTTACCGGGTATCCGGAAATAAGCACCGTGATTGTTTCTGGCCTGGCTGAACATCCGGTGACTCATGAGAATATGGCTTATGCCTCAACATCCGTTTCCGGTTCATCAGTGTCCGGCTATAGAGTTTCCGGTTCCGGGAGGAAGAATGTAGTTCCGGGTCTGTTGGACCCGGCGGTGCATCATATGTCGTCTTCCGTTTCCGGTTCTTCGACTTCCGCTTCCGGTAGTAGTGTTGCTACTTCCGGTAGGAAGAATGTGCATCCGGGTCTGTTGGACCCGTCTATGCATTGTTCCATTTCCGGATTGTCAGGCTCTTCTTCCGGTAGTAGTGTTGCTACTTCCGGTGGGAATAATGCTTATCCGAGTCAGTTGGATCCATTGTTGCATACATCCTCTTTTTCCGGCCCAGTTTTGGTTACTTCCGGTTCCGGGGGTAGTGTAGACACTTCCGGTTCAACTTATGCATGTCCGGGTCATTTTGACCCGTCCTTGCAAGCGACTTCCGTTTCCGGTTCCGGGTTTTCTGTTTCCGCTTCTGGTGACAGTTTTTCTACTTCCGGCTTAAGAGATATGAAGCGTCCTATTTCCGGTCTCGGTGTTTCAGTTCCGGCTGGAACTACTGTTTGCGCATCAAGTTATGAGCTTCCGAATAACTCGGATTCCCAGTTTAGTAATAGGTCTGTTAATTCCGATTCTAGTTATTTTCGCGCCGGTCCTCCCGTTTTTGATAGATATTATCCTGATCGTTCTTCTAGTTCTCAGTCTGTTTCTGCTTCAGATTTTGTTCATCCTTTCTTTCGTGAGGTAGTATCGCTCTCTCTCGTTCTTCATCTCCTTCCTTTTTCTCTCAAGCAGGTTCTCAGAAGAGTAGTAGTCATCCGTCCTCTTCTTCTGTATCTGGCTTATCTGCTAGGGATTTTTCGTCTTCTCATGTTTCTAATTCGTCTTCTCTTTTTCATCCGTCATCTATATCTCCGCCTCCAGGTTTTCTTCATATTCCGGCTTCCCGTCATCAGAATTATTCTGCGGCGTCTCACATACCTTCTTCTTCTGCTCCGTCTGTCCCTCCTTTGCCTTCTTATTCTTCATCCTCTCCGGCGTTTGATCATTTGGATCCTATTGTTTCGGTAAATCTGTCTCCAGAATTAGAGTTCCAGATAGTTGATTCGGGCGTAGATTTTTCCTTGTTTTCAGTAAGCCGCGATCCATCTCTTCACCGATCTATTATTTCAGCTAGATTTTCAATTTTGTCCAGATTTTCAGCTCGTGAGTTGGATCCTTATTTTTTCAGTTCTAGTCAGCCAGAGGCTCGTGTTGTTAGTCCTTCTTATCAGTCTCCGTTGACGTTGGACTCTCTCTCGGACGCTCCTTCTAGAGCTTTAGCTTCTCCTTCCTCTCTGAGGATCGTTGATTCCTCTGTTTCGCTAGACTCGGACATCTGTCCTCCTTCTTCTCCATCTCACCTTTCTGTCAAGGCTACTCAAAGATCAGTCAGGGCCAGGGATCTGAAGAGGTTCTATCATGAGAGGGCCTCGCCAGATGACTGGTCTAGGGCTCATCAATGGATAGCTTCGTCTCTATCTCTTCCTCTTCAGGATGAATTCTTGATTGATCCTCCGTCGTTTGGTTCTGCGCATTCATCTTCAGACTCTTCAGCTAATGTTCCTTCTGTTCTTCCGGTGGATAACTTGGTCGTAGACATGTTAGATTTTTACATTAACGATGTCCAACTGAAAGATTTCTCTCTTACTCCCAAGGTAGATGCTCCAGTTCAGGTTCCGAAAGATGATTACATTAGATTGGCTTCTACTCAATCTCTTAATGGTCCGACATGGGATGTTCTTTCATCGCATCTGAAGGAAGGGGCTAAGCTAGAATCTTCGTCAGACCTTTTCAGATGGGAGTCTGTCTGTCGGGCTCAGTTGAAATCAGCAAACTTTTTGGCCCTTCTTTCGGATGCTATTCTCAAAACTCAGGAGAAAGGGGGTCAGATTCCTCCGGAGATATTTCGTTCTTTAGCTGACCTGTCAAGAGGTTCGTTGAATTCAGTTTGCCGTTCGTTAGGTTTCATCACCTCTAAGAGAAGGTCAAGGAAGCTTGCTGAGGTGAACATTTCGGATTCCCTCAGGAGTAGCCTGATATCTGCTCCGCCTTTCGGATCAGATATTTTCGGTCAGAATTCTACCTCGATTCTTAGGGCGGAGTCTGATCGTCTTAGATCAGCTAAGGATCTGCGGGATCAGATTTCTATTTTGAGGCCGTCAGCAAAAAGAGACTCTTCCGCGGTGAAGAGTCCCTCCTCCTCTCCCAGGAGGAAGAGTCTTAGGCCGGATGAGTATGGGGCTTATCCGTCAAGGGTTTTTACGAACTCTAATCGGTCCTCTCCTTCCCATTCCAGATCTGCGGAGGAGGATCGTTTTAAATCCATTTCCTCACATAGACCTAGAGCCCAGGTTCGTCAAGCCCCCTCCTCAGGTGAGAAGGGGTCAGTTTTTCTCTCGAGGTTCCAGGTCTAGTTCTAGAGGACGCTCCTCTAGAGGTTTTCAACCTAGACGAGTTTGAAGGGGTGGCCTCAGCCCGGACAGGCCTTTCCCGTTCTCCTTTACCAGTCCTTCCCCCTCTTCTACCACCTTTGGATCTATCGGTGCAGTCCCTTCTTCCCAGCGGGCCAGTAGGAGGGCGCTTGTCTCTGTTTTGGGAGACTTGGCAAGCCCTCGCGCAGGACTCCTGGCTGTTAGATCAAATCCGCTGGGGTTATGCACCGTCTTGGATAGATCTGCCTCCTCTGTCTTACCAGCCCAAATGGACTCCAGTTCCATCCAATCTGGAGAAGTTGGGAGCCCTGGAAGACGAATTGGAGTCAATGCGGTTGAAGAAGGCTATAGAAGAGGTTCCGTGTTGGAGAGTAGACCCGGGATTCTACTCAACTCTATTTCTAGTCCCCAAGAAATCAGGTGGATGGCGTCCAATCATCAATCTGAAGAGATTAAATCTGCATATATCCACCCCAAAATTCAAGATGGAGACGGTATCTCAGATTATCGCCAGTCTGAGTCAAGGCATGTGGACAGCGTCCATAGATCTCAAGGACGCCTACTTTCACATTCTCATCCACCCTCCGTTCAGGAAATTCATGAGATTCGCGTTCAAGGGCCGGGTATGGCAATTCAGAGTCATACCGTTCGGCCTGACCACGGCTCCTTTCTTCTTCACCCGCCTAGTGTCAGCATTTGCAGGTTTTCTGCACAGTCGTTCTATTCCCCTTCACGTTTACATAGACGATTGGTTGCTAAAAGCAGAATCTGCCTCAATTCTGGCAAGCATCATTCCAGAGGTCTGCGGTCTGGCTTCCAGTCTAGGATGGGTTATAAATATAGAAAAATCATCTTTGGTCCCGTCCCTAGGTGTGGCTTTCGACCTAGGTCAAGGCTTAGTCTTCCCTTCAGATGTAAGAGTAGAAGCCATCCTAGTAGCCATGGAAATTCTGGCATCCTCTGCCGTGGTCAGAGCAATATTCTTTCTCCGGGTGATAGGCTTGATGGTCAGCGTCGAGAACATCATTCCGTGGGCGGCGCTGATGAGGAGACCTTTCCAAATGTATCTAATGTCCCTGAGGAAACAGTCGACCCATTCAGTGTACCATCAGATCCCGGTCAGAGAGCATTTAAGTCCCCACATAGATTTCTGGAAGGATCACTCTGCTTCTGATGGGTGTTCCTCTGGTCAAGTCTTCTCCTCAAGCGATCATCTTTACAGACGCTTCCCAGGAGGGATGGGGAGCGGTCTGGGGTTCCCTTTCGGTCTCGGGCCTGTGGTCCCTAGAGGAGTCGTCAGCCCACATCAACATTCTGGAATTGTGGGCTGTCAAGAAGACTCTCCTTGCGTGGTCGGTTCAAGTGCAGGGCCGAAAGATCTCGATTCGATCAGACAATTCGACAGTAGTCTCGTATATCAACAAGCAGGGAGGCACAAAGTCGTCTCGCCTTTGTTTGGAGGTGTGGAATCTCCTCACGTGGTGTCATATGAAGCAGATTTTCCTGGTGTCCTCCCATGTCCCAGGATGTCTGAATTTTCTGGCGGATCAGTTGTCTCGCCCTTCCAAATTCGCCCACACAGAGTGGCAGTTAAAGAGGTCGGTTGTCAAAGCGATCTTCAACCTCCTGGATCGTCCCCATGTAGACCTGTTCGCGACCTCTCTGAATGGCCAGATCTCCTCTTTCATGTCTCCTTTTCCGGACAATCAGGCATTGGCGGTGGACGCCCTGTCTCAGTCCTGGACAGGAATCTTCGCATATGCGTTCCCTCCGACTATCCTGCTTCCCTTGGTTCTGAAGAAAGTCAAGGATCAATTCTGCGAGATTTTGTTGATAGCTCCCTTTTGGCCAAAAAGGATCTGGTTCGTAGACCTTCTCAATCTTCTAGTAGACTTCCCACGTCTGCTGCCAGTGTCCCCAGATCTGTTATCCCAAGTAAGGGGAACGTGCCTTCATCCAAACCCAGGAATCTTCAGTCTGTGTGTTTGGAGAATATCGAGTGCTCGGTCACTGAGAATAAATTTTCTGCAAGATCTCAGGAAATCATTAATTCGGCCAGGAGGGAGTTGACCTGAAGAGTTTACAAGGGTCGACTTAAGATGTTCGGAGAATGGTGTTCAAATCATGATCTCGTGCCCGATTCTGTTTCTATATCCCAAGTGTTAGATTTTTTATCCTCTCTGTTCGATTCTCTTCATCTGACTGCTAACACTGTTAGAGGATATAGATTTTCTTTAGCATCCTCTCTTCCTTGTTTGTTAAACGCTGATGTTAAAGATACTAAGGTTCTGAATGGTTTCATCAGAGGTTTAGGTAATATTCGTCCTCCTATTGCTAAACCTTTACCTTCCTGGAACTTGGCGTTGATTCTTCAGGTTTTGGCAGGTCATTTTGAACCCATCGCTTTGATTAGCTTAAAGCTTTTAACGTTTACGGCGGTTTTCTAGTAGCTGCTGCTTCTGCTAGAAGACGATCTGAGATCCATGCTTTTTCCGCTGAAAAGGATAGATTTATTGAAGCTGGGGACGGTTTGGTATTATATCCTAGAAGGGATTTTTTATCAAAGACGCAATCAAACCGTTATCCAGCTAAGCCGATTATTTTAAAATCTTTATCTTCGTTTTCTCCGTCTGACAGATTTTGGTGTCCAGTCAGAGCTCTTAAGGCTTATAAGCGTCGTACCAATTTTAAAAGATCCGATCAGTCTCACTTATGGGTTCCCTACGCGGAAGGGGTAGCCAGACCGGTCTCTAAAGCATCCATTGCTAGATGGATTTGTGACACCATTCAACTCTGCTACGAGATTGCTTCTCCTGAGCAAATCAATCTCTCACATTAAGGCTCATGATGTTAGAGGGATGGCTACCTCTTTCGCTCTGTTTGCTGGCTCTTCTGTAGACGAAGTTATGCAAGTTGCAGGATGGAAATCTGAGTACTTTTACCTCTATTTGAAAGACCAGAGCGCAGCGGCATCTTTCTTTAGGAACATTACTATTTTAACCAAAAAGCCTGAAGACCATTTACCAAGCACATCCCACCATTTTCGTTAAGACCGTGCGTCTGCGGATAATGGTGAGAGTTGTTCCTTGGTTTTTATTTTAAATCTTTATGTTTAAAGTTTTATTTGGTTGTTAATCACTGTGTGATTGATTAGGATGCACCATTATGTTATGTTATTAACATTTGGTTATGTTTGTTTTGATTTTTATCCTTGCTTGTGGATTCTCAAATCACCTCCCACCAAAGTTTCGTAGTGGGGCACTGACCAAATCTACGGGTTTAGCAAGTAGTGATTGAACGGTAATGGATGTTTTTGTGGTGTAATAACAACCCCCAACAGACCCCCCTTTAGTGGGTTGGTCTGTAGTTTTATTAACCACTATAAAAACATAGTTACCGTTCAATCACTACGACCCGGCCTCAGCCACCCCGCTGGGTATTGATTTGAGAATCTATGCTGGATGTAGGGCACTTAAATTTAGAAAAGTGATTCAGTTTTCACAATTGGGACCTACTGCGCATGCGCGAGCGTGCTTAGTGACAAGCGTCACCAAGGAGTGAGTACAGACTGGTGCCAGTCTATTGTAAGGCTAATGCAGGGGGTCCCTCTACCAGAAGCCTGGTGGAGGGTCTACATGGTGATGGTATAGGCATTAGGGAGTGTATAGGCAAGCATAAAAACTTTATTCTGATAGCTAAATGCAGATATTTGATTTAGCAAGTAGTGATTGAACGGTAAGTATGTTTTTATAGTGGTTAATAAAACTACAGACCAACCCACTAAAGGGTCTGTTGGGGGTTTCAGCAATGTTGTTTCCAAAAATGTTTTCTTCACCGGGCTCTGTCATGTCTGTAGCAATTAACCTTTCAACATCAGCGCGATGATGCTTACAATTTGTTGCATTTATCACTATGTGGACAGTGTTCAAAAGTATGTGATTTATATGAACTAACTTGCATTTGATGCAAGCCTCTGGCTTTATCATACCAGCCATCAGTGAGATTTCAGTGTTTCCAATACCAGTACTTAACATATGTCATACCATAGTTGTATACGGTGTGTCAATCATCCATACATGATACTAATGTAATTTTATCTTACCTGGTATGAAGGGCTTCTGTGAGGTTACGCCATGGCAATCATCCATATATCGACTTTCTTTTAGCGATCACTCTTCAATAAAACCATTATAACACCTTTTAACTGTTGGACTGCTGCAAGCCACGACTCTGCAAGACAATAATTTCAATGGGGAATAACTCTGGACCTGCTAAATATTTTGAAAACAATTTGACTGAAAGTTGTTGGTGGTTTAGCCACTAACAACTTTCAGTCAAATTGTTTTCAAAATATTGAGCATATATCGAGAGTCAAAGCCCATAGAAAATGTAGTTTGCAGAAATTGAGCAGGCAGACAGTTAACCATATTTCTGCGATGTATACTGTAGCGTGTTTAGTGTAAAGGTCACTTATTAAACCTTGAGGGTCCAAGATTGGTCAAGAAAATCTCTTTTGTTGCTTAATGCATGTTCATTTGTAAGCTAAGAGAACGTTATTTTAGAAAATTTACAACTGGAATGACTGGTTTGGGTTATAGATCTAGTCATTCAAGTTGTAAGTTTTCCATAATTAGCCTTCACATTGCCTGCAAATGAACATTTTTCAAGAGCACTGCATGGCTGGTTTTGGCCAGCTCAACCATTAACCTTTAACAAAGCCGGCCAAAAATGGCTTATGCAGTGGTCCATTTGCGGACCAAGATCAGATTATTATTTTTAATTTACCAATAAATCAATAACTGAACCCTTGCTGTCTTGAAAGTTTGTTGTTTTAGTTTCCAGACATGTACAGTGCAGTTCATAAATAAGTTCACATATTTTCAAAACAAAAACAGAAGCATGTTAGTTAGTACAATTTTTAATACGATGTAAGAAAAGTTCTGTTGAATAATTTGTTTGAGATTAGGTCCAAAATATTCAACATTACATTTTAATTTGTTTTAGAAACATGTAATGTTATTTCTGAAATGGACTATACAAGAAAGCTGTTGGAATTAATTTGACTGGAATCTGTTTCTTTCCTTTGTTAAAATTTTAAGCGATTGTTAAATTTTAAAATGATGCTGTTCAGCAACAAATTATGATGTCATAAACATGCAATTATGACATAATTAAAGATAAATATGACACTTCCGGATCCATTACATGTGTATGACATCAAAGTTAACAAACCTACATGTATTGCTCAGTGTAAATCATGACTGTCTCTCATGTCTTGTGCGGATTACACTGGTCTATTCGTAGATAACATGGGGCAGCAGATAGTAACACACTAGCAACTGTTATAGATTAGGCCTGAATGCTCTTGCTGAATATGACTTTATCTTGTAACATTTTGTCATTTTTCGGAACATTATATGTTGATATTAATTGCTACCCTATAGTAGTGCTATGACAATGTTAAGTGGGATAAGACACACATGCACACACACACGCACACGCGCGCACACACTGCACTATCTGTCTGTCCAAATAAAGATTATAGCATATCTGTGAACCATTTAGTCGTAGTTACATATAATGTCTCTACAGAAGACACTTAAATTTAAGACAGTCCACCCACATATGATTAGGTTATATATTTTACTTTAAATGAATATTATTTTTATGTGTGTTATATATAATTATCAGATCTAACCTTTTATTATCAAGACTAATATATAGATAGTGTAATATAGTTTGTCTAACCCTCGTTGTATTGGCCAGGAAACTAGAGTGAGACATACGTGTCTTTGTTATTGTGTTCCAGACTGTGTAGAAGTTCCTGTAGCAACAAGTGACCTCGACATGGTGCACAAATCTGTAGTCAGCATGGTGGACATTAATGTGACGGAACAAGACATTGGAATGCTATGCATGTATTGCTTTACACAATTCCATGATGCGGTTACATTGCGTAAACATTTGTATTCGCATTTGGACCGATACGCAATGTCTTACACATGTCCCATCTGTCAGTCAACCATTAAACTTGTGACAAATTTTATACGTCATCTCACTGCTCATGTACCAAACTTTTACTCATGTCAGTTTTGTCATCGGCGACAGTTCTCAAGGAGGGATCATTTTCGAGATCATCTTCGTAACACTCATGGGATGACATACAATGAAATAGACCAGATACTGCGTAATTAATCTGTGTAACAGTGTTCATTCTACGATCAAGACTAGTAGGCTTCCAAAGTTGTCAACAAAATTTTAGACACACAGACCGCTCCACATACTGATTTAGGTGCATGTGAAGAGTTATAACGGTCAGCATGTCCACCTGTCTATCTACCTATCAGTGGCCATGTGTAACCATTATTGTCAGTGCTGCTAAACTTACAATTCAGTTGTGATTCTTGTTGGGATGTCTTACCATTTCCACATGAAGATCCGTCCATCCAGCCTCATCATTTCTTGTCAGTACGCTATAATAAGTTCTTGTCTCCCCAACATGTACATACAGTTTAAATACAGTCCTTGTGAAAGTTTTTTAATTGTTTTGCCATTGCCAATTGGAGATGTGCACTTTATGCCATCCATTCATCCATCCATCAACCATCAATCATCAATACTCGCAATTTGTCTGTTGGTCTGTCAAATATTTTTATAATTCTGACAGTTATTACTACATTACAACCTACCTCCTTGCATTACTGTTGCTCTTTCCTTCTCTGAAGGGAAGCGTAGTAGGATGAATTTTTTACAGCCAATGTTTGCGGGGTATTGTGGTTACAGAGTGACTGAAGGCTTCTTCAGGAATCTCCATACTCTCGCTAATGATGAGATCCATAGTAATTTGCTTGAATGCTATATCTCAGAATGCGGCAAGAAGAGGGTTAATCCAATACCCAGAGCCACTGAGAAGGTCATTAAGCACAATGACAACCTCATTGGCTAATAGCTATCACATGACCGTGTTGTTAGCAACCAAGCCTTCATTCCTTTTCCTACTGTTGAAGGGAAGGGTGTATAAAAATTTTATAGCCAGTTTAAAAGTTATTTTATAACCTTTGGAATTGCTGTGGATTATAGAAAGTCGACTATGTGTTGTCTATTTTTGCTTCTTCTTTTACAGTAGCATGTATAAGCTACTGAATTGACATGCTTGTTGCGATTGAGCATGAATCTGCGATATCTCTGTAACATACTCTCTCAAAAAGTTAACCAAAATAATTTTAAAATTAGAAATCGGTAGGGTCTCTATCAATAAACCTTGGGATTAGTGCTGGCTAATCCTGAGTCATATTCGGAGCTTCACTCTATCAAATCTCTCTGTTTTTACGATTCAGATTTGAGAAAGTCTCCGAAGAAGATCAAGGAGATGGCTAAAGAAAAGAATCAGAATCATTCTATCAGATGTCCTTCTGGCAGTTGCCATAGATTTATAAAATCGGAACACTGGACACGTGTATCGAAATACATTTCGTGTACTTAGAGTCAACCTGTTTAATATGAGGGTCATGGTCCCAAGCTTCCAGAATGTCATTCTTTAAACCAAATTCCCCAGAGATCTTAAAAATTCCTGGGAATCCTTCTCCTTCAAGGTCGGTGGCTAAAATAAAGGCCAAACCCGAGGCCACGACAGATTCATCCTTGAAAAAAAATTTCTATCTATGGAATGTCTCCAGAAACAAGTTCACAATATTGACTCGTCTATTGACAGTAGGATCAATAAGATTATCCTGGACCAATCAGTTACTAATGCTTCATCTCTTGATGTAGTTGATTGTGAAGCATTGGAGCTGTCTGTTCCCAGGAAGCGCCTATTCTTTAAATCTAATAAATTACAACTCAATGATTTACATTGTTTCAGAGGTGCCACAAAAAATGAGAAGAATAAGAGCACAAAGATTTGGGTTACGCCTCGTTCACCGCCTGTTCATAAGCCAGTCATATCGCTCAAGGAAGGTTCTTCATCTTCTGTCAAAATTCTGCAGCCTGCGCCCATGTGGCCCGAGTTCGGTATATCCTCTCTCGGGCCCAAGCGGGTCATAAGTCGGTCCTGTATGTCACCTCCTATCACTACTACTTCTTCACTGTCTGGGTCGAAGGATTTCCCGACCAGAGTGGTCCAGGTGATCTCAGATCCGTTGTCTTCTACACAGGCAGTTTCATCATCTTATATTGTATCTGCTGTTTCTCCGGCTAGGCTTCCGGCCCCGGGTCCGGGTTTTTTCCCAGCCTCGGGTCTGGAAGTTGACCGTCTTAGGTTACTGATCTCGTCCTTGGGGCCGGACCCAGATTTTTGTCTAGGTCCGGCCACTAGGGAGGCTTCGGGATCAGAGTTCGTGCTGGCTCGGGCCCCAGGTCCGGGTTTTTTCCCGGTCGGGCTGTTGGCCAGATTAGGCTCCCGATCTCATCTTTGGGACCTGACCCTGGTTTTTGTCCGGGTCCGGCCGCTAGGGATACTTTGGGTTCTGATTTCTTGCCAGCTACGGCCCTGCCCCGGGGTTTCTCCCAGGTCCAGGTCCTCTCCTCTCTAGTCAATCTCCCAGCTTTCCTGCCCCAGCCCGGGCCCGAGTCAGGACCAGTCATTCCGGCATGTAAAATTTAAATTTGAATATTTCTTCAAATTTTGGTTAATCCTCATGTAACTTTTCACATGTTTCCCTGGTCCCAGGGCCCAGTTGGGCTCTGGAGCCAGGTTCAGCTCTAAATTCTCAGTCGTCCTCTATTTACTTGTCTAAGGATCGGTTTGTCAAGTTGGTCCCTAGGAGTATCCTTCGTCATTCTCGATCTAAGGTTAAGTTCGCGAATTACTCATCATCATCCTCATCCATTCATCCTTCTTTAGTATCAGATATCTTGTCTAGGGATGTTGAAGTTTCCTCCATTGTTGATGATTCTCAGGATTCTATCCCATATCATGATTCTACTCTTCAATCTTCTCAAGATACGTTTCACGGGAGACCCTCTGATTCCAAGTTTCTACTTCTTAGGGCTGCTGAGAATGACTGGTTTAGTACTCACCAATGGGTTTCAGATTCTCTCCACATTGAATTACAGCCTGAACATACTAGCTATACTTCGTACGAATCTCCTCTGGTTTCAGAAGACAATATTTCTTTTAATCGTGTTCTTCCGATTAATAATTTTTGAGCGGATATTTTAGATCATTTTTCTCATCATTTCTCCCTGGTTACTCCAGATTTAGCTTCTTCCATTAGAGTGCCTCTTTCTGATTTTGATGCAACTGTTAGATCTAAGTCTCTGTTTTGTGACGTTTGAGATCTTATTAAAGATACTGGTAGATCTCCTGTTTCGGATTCAGCCATAATTAGATCTTTAGAACAATCGGCTAGACTCAGATTTAAGCTTTCAAATTTTTCGGCTCTTTCAGAATCTGTTTTTAAGGTTTCCTCTAGAGGCGAATCTATTCCTCAGTCGGCCTTTGCTTGTCTGGCAGACATTTCTAGATTTAACCTTAATTTGGACGCTATTTGTCAACAACTTACGTAGGAAGAGAGCACATGGTTCTTTAGCTATTTCTCAGAAGCTTAAAGACACACTAATTTCCACATCCTGTTTTGGTAATGAGTTGTTTGGCCCCGAATCCACTAGTCTCATCATGAAGTTAGTGGATAGGCTCAAGAGTATTCAGAAGATCTCTTCTAAAGTTGGTCTTCCTCAGGTTTCTAGGAAACGTTCCTTCACTCCGGTTCGTTCTTTTTCTCTCATCTTCAAAGAAGTTACCTCGTTCTGATCCTCAAACATCTTTTCCTTCTCAGATTTGTGTGAATTCCAATAGATCTTTTGATAGATCTACATGTAGATCTCCTCCAGCTAGACCTTCCTCTTGGGGTCGTTCTCGTAAGTCTCCTCAACATAGGTCTATTCAGGATAAATATTCGAATGTGGTTTCCAATAGGTCCAGAGCGCAGATACCATTTAGAAAGCAGTCTAGCCGTCCTCGAAAATCAGGTAGTCGATATCATCCTCGTTGTGGACGTCATAAGTTCAGGAGATGGCCCTTTTTTAACTCCTCCAGTAGATTTATATTCTCAGTCCCCCACTATTTCAAGCTTTCCAAGCATCCCAGTAGGCAATCGTCTTTCCAGGTTCAGGACTTCTTGGGATCTTCCTATTCAAGATCAGTGGGTTTTAGAAACTATTTATCACGCCCATCATCCTTGTTGGAAGGAAAAGCCTCTCCTTTGTTCCTCGATGGACCCCCGTTCCATCGTGCCCAGAGAAACTTAGCTTTGGAATCTGAGATTCTGTCTCTGATATCAAAACATGCGGTGGAGGAGGTGATGGATTGGCAGTGTAATCCAGGTTACTTCTCGACCATGTTTCTTGTTCAAAAGAAGTGAGGGTGGGGGGGGGGGGGGGTGTTTGGAGACCGATTATAAATCTAAAATCCCTCAATCTTCTAATTGTGAGTCCTTCCTTCAAGATGGAAATGGTTCAATCCATCAGTCAGTCTCTCCAGGTGGGCTGGGCTTGTGGACAATATCCATCGACCTCAAAGACGCATATTTTCACATCCCTATTCATCCTGCATTCTGCAAGTTCCTTCGTTTCGCTTACAACGGCAGAGTCTGGCAGTTTTGCAGTCTTCCCTTCGGCCTGACCACCTTGCCTTACATATTCACTTGAATAGTATCATCAGTAGCCTCATGCCTTCATCTTCAGGCAATTTCAGTACATGTCTATATAGACGATTGGCTTTTCAAGGCTCCCGATCCCGTCTCCCTCATTGCGGATGTATCAGATGCCATCCAGGTTTACCTTCACCTGGATTGGATCATCAATGTAGAAAAGTGTGGATCGTCCTGCCTCTTTAACCACTATTTCACGTTGGAGCATTGATACTATCAAAATTTGCCATGAATTAGCTTCTCCTGGGTGACAATTCACTAGAGGGGGTTTAAGGCCCATGATGGTAGGGGCCTTGCCACCTCTTGCACCCTTTTTAATGGATCTTCTCTTGATGATATCATGCAAGTTGCTAACTGGAAATCAGAGAATACCTTTATTATTTTTTTTCTCAAAAAATCTGGTCCTTCTTCCTTTTTCTATAAGAATATTCATAAGGTAGCTTTAGGGAGCATGACTCGTATTCCTTCTTCATCATCATCATCTTCTCTTCCTTCATCATCTTCATCGTATAAGATTTTTTGGGGTGAGTGTGAGTTCATTAATTCTTTCTCATGTGTGTATTTCACCTCTTTCATATCATCTCTTTCATCACCCTTATTTATTCATCTCTCTTGCATGATCATGTTCTCTTTCTTGTATTCTTGGGGTCATTTTATGACCTTTTTTATCTCCTTATTTCATCTGTTCCCTTTCTATTAGGGTACTTATGAGAGTAATTTTGAGGAATTAATGTCTTTTGTAGTATCTTTCTCTACTTGTTATCACTAACTTCGTATTAATTTCTCAATTTTGCGCAAAAATTTGCCTCCCTCCAGGCTTTGTGCAATGTTGAAATCTGTATTTGAGCAATAGTAATGCAAGGAGGTAGGTTGTAAGGTAGTCATAACAACCAGCCGACCCGGAGGGTCTGGTCTTATGTTTTACTAATTACATATACCTACCGCCTTGCATTACGGCCCACCTCAAGCCTCCTGTCTGTCAAATTTTTGTGTTGGGGGCTTGAGGCATCATTTACATGGTCATATCTTGTTAGAATAGTTATATTCAGAAAAGATATTCATTATATTCTTCAGCCTTTAGGTTATACCCGGATATGCCAGAATTTGACATATTTGGGTATTTATGAAAGGAATATAATAGAGATAATGTAGAGAATCTAGGTTAGTTTTTAATTTCAGCTTTAGTCAGATATTCAGAGTCGAGTAGTGATAGGATCATCTGCCTCTTCATGGATCTGCATAAAGCTGGATTATATGACTGGATTCGTCAAAGGAATGAAGTCTTGAAGGTTATGTGATAGCTATCAGCCAATGAGGTTGTCATTGTGCTTAATGACCTCAGTGGCTCTGGGTATTGGATTAACCCTCTTCTTGCCTCATTCTGAGATATAGCATTCAAGCGAATTACTATGGATCTCATCATTAGCGAGAGTATGGAGATTCCTGAAGAAGCCTTCAGTCACTCTGTAACCACAATACCCAGCAAACATTGGCTGTAAAAAAATCATCCTACTATGCTTCCCTTCAGAGAAGGAAAGTGCAATAGTAATGCAAGGAGGTATGTATATGTAATTAGTAAAACATAAGACCAGACCATCCGGGTGTTCACATGTTTCAACATTGCAGAGAAATCATCAGTCATGTCAGTACTCAGTAGGCATTCTATCTCGACTTTAAAAAGTAAAACGAGCTATTGAGATGGCCTCTGCCCTCTAGGTCATCCAGCAGCGGCAATGGTGTATGCGTCATCATCTTTCAATATGCATTTAGCTCATATAGGTTAATATCTCATGTTGGGTTAATTAGATTGCACCCAAAATTTCACATATACCTCCCTAAGATAAAAACATTGCTTTTTAGCTCACCTGGCCTGAAAGGGCAAGAGCTGAGCCAAGTTTGTTCAAGGAAACTTGATTGGTCAGATGGTTCGGTCGCCATCTTGGTTGACCTAGTTTTAGTGAAGACAACTCCAGAACCGCTGAAGGGATCAGGCCAGAATTTGACAGATATGACTAAGGCCGTTTAAAGTGTGTTCACGGGAAGTTGATCCGTCAAAAAACATGACCACACCTGGCCAATCAAAATATAGCGTGTTTGGCGGCCATATTGGATTTTTTTATTTGATGGATTTTAAGGCTGAAATTGGTTTTATATATTTTTGGGGGTATTCTGATCTCAAATTTACAATTTTTGAAACTCAGATAAACGGTTTGGCGGCCATTTTGGATCGTTTTCCCGCCAAAATCGCCCATACTAAAGCAATGGGAAATTTAAAATGTCTTCTCGAGAACTGCTGGGCCGATTTCAATAATATTTGGCAGGAAGCATCCTTAGGGTGTAGAGATTCAAGTTTATTCAAACGAAGCTGATTGGCCAATCTAGCCGGCGTCCATCTTGGATTTTGGCCAATTTTTATAAACATCTTTAAAAATCTTATTCCCCGAAACTGCTTGGTGGATTGAAGGAAACCCCATGAAATATGATCTATGGCAAGAGCTGAACCAAGTTTGTTCAAGGGAACTTGATTGGTCCCATGGTTCAGCGGCCATCTTGGTTAACCTAATTTTAGCGAAAACAACTCCAGAACGTTTGTTCAAGGGAAGTTGATCAATCAAAATATAGCATGTTTGCCGGCCATATTGAATTTTTTTATTTGAGGGATTTTGAGGAAATTGGTTTTATGTATGTTTTTTGTTATTCTGATCTCAAATTTGCAATATTCGAAACTGTTGGATCAATGGTTTGGCAGCCATCTTGGATAATTTTCCCACCAAAAGCTCCCATACTTAGGGTGTGGAGATTCAAGTTTATTCAAACGAAGCTGATTGGCCAATCTAGCCGGCGGCCATCTTGGATTTTGGCTGATTTTTAGAAGTCTAAAAATATCCGAAACTGCTTGCGGAATCAATTCAAGACTTGTGCGACATCATAAAGCCATCTTGGATGACCTAGTTTTCACAAAAACAACTCCAGAACCTCTACTTATAGCCAATCGCCTTTCGAGTTTAAATGCATGTGTTCCAGGTGAGCGATACAGGCCCCTTGGGCCTCTTGTTTATATTAGTATTTTGCGTTTAGCTCCACTTAATAGTATATCTCTTATGTTTGGTTAATCATACTGGACCCAAACCTGGACACCTGCTTCCTTGTCATGAAAGGGGATGAGACAATGATCTTGGGATAAAAAATTCCAAGGTCATGGTCACTGATAAGTATGTTGATTGGCCTTCTGTATTAAGCCTTTGTCTATGTAATAAGTAGAATTATATTTGAAGACAAGCTCAATGGACCTTTCCGGTTTTAGCTATGCCCCGGCCATCTCTAGCTAAGCTCCACCCACACCTCGGTCATGTTGGGATCGATCGATCTCTGAACACCCTGACCATCAATTTCCCAAAAACTACACAGGCAAACTGTTGAATATTTTGAAACTAATTTGACTGGGTGCTGCAACAGCGCCCAGTCAACTTAGTTTCAAAATATTCAACAGCATGTTTCTTAAATAGCAAAGCATTACATAAAATTCATACAACGTGTCGGAGTATTTGAGATTTGATGACAGTCTATATGGAACCCTTTGTGATGTAATGATTGTGATGTCATCATACACTTGCTGAGCTGATTATGCCATCATACGAGGTCAGATGATGGATGGATACTCTGGAAAGGTGAATTAGTTGATTTCAATGTCTTAAAGGCAAGCTTCATCGTTGCCTATAGTATTCCAACCAATGACAAGCAGCAGGTATACGTCGGCATCATCGCTCATCATGTTTTACCAGTTTAAGCTTCAAGATTGCATTGCATCCACATTACTGGTTCAGTTCTGTGATTATCTCCCCTGTATGAGGAATAATGATATGAAATGTTTTATGGGCTCTGCATTCTTAGCTCAGCTGACTTGTCACAGTTAATTTTCCCATTTGAATCAATAGTAAATTAGTCAGACAGAACCTTTGTAATATTTCATGTACAGCAACCAATCATGGTGTACTGATATATTGTAGGCTAAATACATGTATGTCCTGTATCGTAACCTAATTTTCACAGTTCAGTGTCTGAACATCGTAGAGAATTCTTTTCCACACAATCCTTTCATGACTTAAACTAGGTGTAAGGATGCATAAAAAATAGGTCAGCGTGATCTCTTTTTTACTGTTCACTGGACATCATAGAAATTACTTGTCCAGGCTATAGTCTGAATACATTTTCGTATACAGCAATTAAACTTGATACTTGTATGGATGTATTGCACACTAAAGGTGTGTCACTTATAATTATTGTCAGTCATCATCAGTGTGACCTACTTTCCATGGTTCACTCAACAGCTTGTAAAATGGAGGATTCCAGTTTATACATCAATCATGTGACGTCATAATCAACTACTTGACGTGTAGGATGATGTCATAATCAATTAGGTCGCTATATTCGTCATGAACGCTTAAATGATGACAGACTAAGTGTTGTACGAATTGTATGTCTACTATTTAATAAACATTCTGTTGAATATTTTGAAACTAATTTGACTAGGTGCTGCTGCTGTCATAGGCAGCAACAGCACCCAGTGAAATTAGTTTCAAAATGTTCAGGCGACTACCTGTATAGTTTACTGGAAATTAATAGTCACAGAGTTCAGCGATCTATCGATCCCAACACAGGCGAAGTGTAGGTGGAGCTTAGCTAAAGAATGGTAGGGCATAAACTAAAACTGGATTCCTCTGTTCCTGTCCTTGCTGGGCTTTCAACAGTTATTTATATACCGTAGCAAAACTTAGTGTATGCATTGTATGCTAAAGGTGTGTAATATACTAAAAGTAGGTCATTGTGGCCTACTTTTCATTATTCACTGAATATCATAGAAAATTCTTGTTTGGGATGTACCTCCAAGAGTTATTCATATACAGTAATGAAACTTGCGCTAAATGTGTTTCAAAAGTATGTCACTGTGACGTACGCCTACAATTTAACATCAAATATATCGTGTCTATTCTTGAAACTCTTCTATCTATGGTCACTAAACTTGAAGTATATGTGTGTATCTTAGGCTAAAGCTTTGAGGTGTATCAAAAGTGCTTTTAAGCTGTCATGGTTCTCAACATGAACTTCACAGAACTTTACAGGGAAACATAGTTCAGGGTGGTGCATGGGTAGGTATCCTCTGTGATGCAGTGCATGACAAAGATTCTAGTTTCCTTATTAGAAGCCAAAATAAAGCCATCAATCAGCCAGTCATGCCATTACATTGTCTATTATTAGTATTATTAGCTCACCTGACTCGAAGGGCCAAGTGAGCTTATGCTGTGGCGACCGTTCGTCCATCCGTCCGTCAACCTTTGCTTTAAAACACTACTCATTAACCACTTGGCCGATTTAAACCAAATTTGGTTGGAAGTACCCTATGGCTATAGACTCCAGAACTTCCATTCAGAATTTTGATTCATCAATACTTGGGGTGAAAATCTTAGATTTTATAAAACATGTACTGGAAATTGATCATAGGCGCCAGAATTTTGATTCAGAATTTTGATTGGTAGATTTTTCTGGTCAAAATTTATTTTCCATCTTGTTTAATGTAACAAATCAAGTATATTTAAATGCCTCAAATGCTAATGGTCCAGGTGAGTGTCACACGCCTTTGGGTCTCTTGCTTTCAGCTATTTAGACCAAATATGTTGAAATTGCATTAGAATTAAATACATGTCATGCGTGAAACATCAAGAGCTTTCTTTAGGTGTTAGTCCACTGAATGTCATGGTTAATCATCAAATTGCGTCAAGAAAATTTAAATATCTGCCTATTGAATGTCAATTTACACGCCAAGTGAATATATATTTTGAAAATTTATCACTGGAATGACTGGCTCGGTTATTATGCTATTAGCCTGTAAATTAAAATTCAACAAGACCATAACAGAGGATGAATTGTGCCCGCTTGACCATTACAGGGTTAATGCATGAGACCCATGCAGATACCGAACAATGGGTTGTCTGAAATCTACATATACATGCGTGCACCTTCTACAGTTTATGTGCGCTTCTTGTGAAAGTTGATATTATACATCAATCTGTCTGTCCAGTGCCCATCCATCTAGGCTTACAGGATATTGCCCTAAAACATATCGCAAAGTATTGTGAATATTAACATATCATGCACGCTATACGTCCATCATGATTTCTTGTCACTGCACCTTAATCAGTTTTCATCAACATATTTACTACTAGTAAGTTATGAATCTTGTGAAAATTGGTAGATGTTACTATTGACACCAATGAAGCATGTGTGCCTTTCTTCAGTATGGGCCCCATACCATTGAAAATGTGGAAACTGATGTGTTCATATCAGCTGCCTAAATTCACAGGGGTATAATAATGTGATGGCTCTTGTAACGTTCTGAAAGAATTTGTTGTTTCTAATATGATGTGCTTAACTTATATCATATTGCAATAGCTGTGAAAAATATGCTAACATAGTGACCCCTATTAACCAAATAATGGAGGGATCCATCTGTCACTCAAGCATCCGATGTCATAATCTAATATATCACTTGTTAGCTGATGTCACAATCAAAATTATGTCGATCTGTCACAAAAGTGGCAGTGGTCCATCACGAAAAGATCTGAATTGTATGGTACAATTTAAAAAAAAGCATTTTGTTGAATTGTAAGGTACAATTATAAAAAAAGCATTTTGTTGAATGTTTTGCAGTCAAATTAGTTTCAAAATATTCAACAGCTTACCTGTATAATTACCTTGAAATGGGATGCTAGAAAGTCAGGGTTCAATGTGTTAAAATTGATTCAAAATCGCATACAAAGTAGGTGGGGCTTAGCTAAAATGGATCCCTCCATTTTTAGCTCACGTGGCCAGAATGGCCAAGTGAGCTTATGCCATGGTGACTGTCCGTCGTCTGTCTGGCGTCCGTCCATCCATCCATCAACTTTTTCTTTAAACGACTTCTCAAGAACTGCTGGGCTGATTTCAATCATATTTGGCAGGAATCATCCTTATGGCATACAGATCTAAGTTTGTTCAAAGGAAGTTGATCAGCCAATTTTACCGGCGGCCATCTTGGATTTTGGCCGATTTTTAGAAACTTCTTTAAAAATCTCCGAAACCGCTTGGTGGATCGATTCAAAACTCACGAAATATCATATAGGGCAAGAGCTGAAGAAATTTGTTCGAAGGAACTTGATTGGCCAAATGGTTCGGCGGCCATCTTGGATGACGTAGTTTTTGTGAAAACGACTTCTGCAGAACCACTGAACGGATCGGATTGAAATTTTGGGAATATGATTATGGACTAAGGGCCATTAAAGTTTGTTCATGGGAAGTTGATAGGTAAAAAACATGGCCGCTGTGAACCAATCAAATTTTAGCGTGTTTGTCTGCCATATTCAATTTTTTTATTTGATGGATTGTGACGCTGTAATTGGTTTTCTTAACTCAGCTTACTTGTCAGTCAGCGGTCGTATAGTGATGATCCCATCCATCTTCTGTATGTCTGTCCATCCATCTGTCTGTCTGTCACCAACAATGGCGGCTCATTTTGTTATTTCTTGACGGATTGACACCAAACTTGGTCACAATGACAATGTCCGCATCTAATATCTGTGTTGTGACAATGAAACTGATAGGACCTCAAATGCTAGAGCTACCACCCCTTAAATATTTGCAGTCTCACTTTCATAGGGGAAATACAGGTTTGTTCCCACCATCCACTGATTTATCACCATGTCAGATTTTATTGCCAAAGTAAATTAAACTCCAATTAACAGATTAACCTTTGCATCACTGCCTAAATATTTAAGATATGTATTATGTGCTCTGACATCTATGCTCCTAAAAATATTTTGAAATGTATTTGATTGAAAGTTGTTGCTGCCTAAGGCAGCAATGACTTCCGTCAAATTATTTTCTAAATTAACTCCAGCTCACCCTACCCCTGCTGCTAACTCGGTGATTCAGCCAGATGAGCATGTGTTAAATGGATTGTGTGGTGGTGGGGAATAACCTGCTATAAAGACCACCTACCTGCCTTTAGAGTAGAGCTGGGCGGTATTGATATTTACATGACGGTATCGGTACCATGAAAAAATACCACGGTATACCGTCATCTGAGCTTGAGGCATGCCACGAAATTAGAACCATTTTTTCCATTTCCTTTTCACTTCCATCTCCAATCAACGGTATATATAGGTAAAATAAATAAATCGGCTTCCTGATTTAGAGAAGAAAAACATGGCTATTGCGACTGTTTAGTTTCATGATTTTATTAGGTCACTATTTTTATTGACGTAATATCATTCACGGGAATATCGGTCAAAGGGTGTGGTCGACTCGCTAACTATAACCCGCTGTTTGAGACATTGGGGTGCACTATTTTCAATCTCGATTGTTCTTGATATTAATGCGTGCGACCAGCAAACGGTAAATTTTATTTTGGCAGTCGAGCGCTTTGATAAACAGAGTCTAGACAAAATCCGCGAGTATTTAAACGGGGCGAGTGTTGTACGCTTTTATTTCTGTTGGAGTCGTATATTCTGTTACTCGCGAAAACAGGCCTATACACATCCATATAACACGACATTGAATATAGCCGATTCCAAAGCTTCTGATAATTACCGAGTACCCGATGTGCAGACTCATTACTCGCCATGCTTCACGTGAACAATGCATGTAAAAAGCTATTTCCGCGAACTTCCGACGTGTAGCCAGTTGAAAAATGAATTACAAAAGCTAAAACACTATAATTTTTAGGCGTCGTTACCTAAACTGGATTTAATCCTTAAAGAAATTTCTTAAAACAATCCAGAAAAATAAAAAATAACGACTTCAACGCTGCTCGTTGTTAATAAATTAGCATGTGATCAAAACGGCGCGAGCAAATACTACGTTTTAGTAAATTTTCATTGATAAATTCAGCATAGTAATGTATTTTCCCACGGTCTAGTTCATAAACAACCAATCAGATACGTCTGCGAGATCGCTGTTGTGTTTGAATAGCACGCAGTTTGTATGTTATTTTGTTATTCTAGCGTGTTTGTTCGGTGACAAAATGCTTGGAGTAATAAGTTTCAAATAATAGAAACGGGAATAGGGAATATATTATAGTGTAATTTACTACCGGCCGACGGCCAGAGAATGAGTTTAGATGTTTTAAATAAAGCAATTTTACCGTGAGACTTTCAAGACATACGTTTGACATACAATTCTGCCTGTCATTATTTTGTAATTGACGTCTTGATGTTTGTTTTTACAACGACCCTTTCACCTCAACTCGGCTAATAGTTAGGGATGCCTGTATTTTTGGCACTATTAGCACCTATTTACCCGTGATCAAGTCAGATTTTATGAATATATTTCTCAAATATTGCTCAAACATTATGGACGGTATTCACGGTATTTGGAAATGTCAACGGTCATGGTATCGGTTCACGGTATACCGCGGTCCTCACGGTACTACCGTCAGACCGCCCAGCTCTACTTTAGAGACCATTTTCTTCAATTGTATTTAAACCTCTAGTAGCCGTCTGACTGCTGAGTTTTTGCAGACAACATATTCCAAAGGTTATATCTCTGAACCTGATAAATATTTTGAAAACAATTGGACTGAATGTTGTTGGTGGCTAAGCTGCCAACAACTTTCAGTCGAATTGTTTTCAAAATATTCAACAAGTCAAGAGCTTTTGAAAATTGAAATTATTGACTGCACTGGCTTGTGGTAGTGAGACAGTTAAGAAACCAACTGTTGTTAGCGCTGATATCATCTATTTTCGCTTAAACATTGTTCAAAATCACTAATGCAAAAAACAGTCCAGAGATTGTTGTCAGTATCTCGAAAACTAAATCATTTGACTGAAAGTCACTGGAAGTGACGCCGATGGATGTAAAACTTATGTAAGATTAGTTGAAATGCCAATGTTCCAGGTGAGCAATATTGGGCCTCTTGTTATGACTGTGATGTTAACCATTAAAAGCTTAAAGCTATCATACACTGCTATAAGCAGTGTCATAATTTTCATTTTATACTTTGTACTACTTGAATTCTACTGTAACAATTCCCCGTTTAAATCTTTAATGATTAAATTTGCTCAAATAATTTTATTTATTGAATGTCCATTTGCAGGCCAAGAAAAGAGTTCACACAATATTTGAAGATTTTTCAAAAACAGTTTTCTTGGCCTGCAAATGGACATTCCCAAAGACCCCTACAGAGGCCGGTTTTGGCCAGCTTCGTCATGAAAGGGTTAAACACCATGACTTTGGTTGGACAATTCGTTCAATGTCCTTTGCACAGGAAGAAATTATTTATGACTTTACTGATCAAACTTTGTCAAGAAATTCTAAATATTTGCTTATTGAATGTCATCTTTGCTGGTGACAAGACTATTTTTGAAAATTTACCACTGAGATTACTGGCTCGATTATCGAGCCAGGCATCCCAGTGGTAAGTTTTCAAAAATAAGATTATTTTTAAGACTTGGCTTGACCATTAAAGTGTTTTAATGTGCAGTAAATAGCGACTGTTATTTATTGAATCTGAAACCCACTAACTAATGCGTGCTATTAAAAATCCATCTTAATATATAAACTGAACATTTTGTTTTCATTTGACCTCTTAACCCTGACAAAACATGTGAGTGTCTCTCTCTCTCTCTCTCTCTCTCTCTCTCTCTCTCTCTCTCTCTCTCTCTCTCTCTCTCTCTCTCTCTCTCTCTCTCTCTCTCTTTTTTCTCTCTTTTCTTTCTCTCTCTCTCTCTCTCTCTCTCTCTCTCTCTCTCTCTCTCTCTCTCTCTCTCTCTCTCTCTCTCTCTCTCTCTCTCTCTCTCTCTCTCTCTCTCTCTCTCTCTCTCTGTCTCCTCTTGTCACATGGGTGGTTATAACAGTGATCTTGAGAAATGTCCATGAACAGATGAAGAGATGACTATTTTTGGTCATACGGTTATACCAGTGGAAAAATCTCAAAAATAGTCTTCTTGGTCTGCAGATGGACATTTTCTATGGGAAAATTTAAACTTTCTTGAACAAATATGAAGATTGGAGGGTTAAGGGCCTATGGGTAAGGATTGAATGGCTTAGTAGATGGCTATTATAACTCTGAATAATGGTTGCTGGTAGCAGTCAACACTAAATGAGTGGGTCTTTTGGCATACAGGTTGATCTAGCGCTTCTCCAGAAAAACTGTATTTAAGGACCAGAAGTATACATAGACATGCAACTTTAGCATGAGCTACATGTGTTAGTGGTTTAAAGTGGTTTATTTATAAGCAACTGTGCTAAAAACTAACTGTATTTAGTATTTTCGGACTATTTATGTCAGACTGAACATGTCCCTGGCCTAAGACAATGCACAATAAAGAGGGAGGGCAAAAATCATCCATTATATCCCAAAATAAAAATATTGCAAGCCTAGGGTAAACCCATTTTCGGTGAGAATGTTAACGCTTCCATGGTTTAAAATTTAATTATTAGAACATAAAGGCCTAAAATACATTTTCAACCTATTAGGCCTTATTTACCTACAGGTTAATCTGGACCAACCCTTACCACATTGATGTCAGAATTTAAAATTTTGAAATTAAATTAAAAGATGACCTGGTGTATATCTTTCAACAAATTTGGTGGTAGATGGTGCTGTCGAAGACAGCAACATCATCCACCAAATTGTTGAAAAATGTACACCAGTTTATTTGCTATTGACAGGGTGAAAGATAGAATAGTGACATCAGAGTGGGAATGGTTAATGCACCAGACCTAGAAAAGTAAAAACAAACCTATTTATTCTCTATGGATTAGTTAAAGTAAAAGGTGTATTTATTTTTTATTTTCTGTCATAATCTTGTCTCAGTCATTACTATTCAGCGTTGAATGTTATAGATTATTTAGCATCTCGAATAAGTAATGCATACATCACCGAGTATTCATGAGCATCTTCAGTATACATGGCATAACCAAATGTTTACCAGCATACAAGGATGGATCTGATCTATCTCAAGTATCTGAAGCCCTAATCAATTATGTTACTTGAGAGCTGACATCACAATCAAAATAACATAGCTCCATTACGAAAATCAAAAAGGCCATCGAGAAAATATATGAGTTATATTTCTTTGATAAATATTACAATACAATCTGTTGAATATTTTGAAAGTAATTTGGCTGGGAGTTGTTGCTGCCATATGCAGCTTACCTGTACCTTCAAATTGGATTTCTGGGAATTCGGTTTTCACTAAAAGTGTATAAATCGATTCAAATATTCATACATGTGTGGAGCTTAGCGAGAAATGGGCGGGGCTTAGCTAGAGCTAGAAGTGGCTGGGTATTAGCTGGAAATTGGTGTGCATGTTTGGAATGGATCCCTTTATTGCATATCTCTGTCACTGGTAACGTGTTATGGGGTCAAGACCGGTCATCATTACGTTGTAGTCGGCTTGCGCAATTCAATGAATAAATCAAAAATCTTGATTATTTTATTTAAATCATGAATACATGTGATTAAAAATTTAATCTAATAATCGCTATTAAAAATTTAATAATCGAATAATTGTAATTACCTACTGCATAAAATATTTCAAAACCTACTTTTAGTTACTCTTTCATGCGATCGGTCACGAAAATTGACATTTTGCTCAGTGATTGTATGCAACATGCCAGGCATTCCATTGATACATTTTCAAAAATAGTCTTCTCTTGGCCTGCCAATGAGCATTTCTAAACAATATTGCATCTTTTGTCATTGATATGCCTTTGTTGTTATGTCTGGATAATTTGTTTCCAGGCTGATTAATTGTACAATGATGACTATTATTAAATAATCGATCGTGATCACTCAAAGCAATAATCGCACAAGCCTACATTGTAAAGAAGATATCAGCTAAGTCTTGACTTAAAGGTCTTGCATACCAATAGCTAGAGAAACATTTACACGAGATATGAGATTATGTACTTGTTGATTTCTGTGTAATTTACCCAGCATGCGACTGATCAGTAGTTATGGTAGCTAACTCTTGAGGTGTATGCATATAGGACGTATTAACGGCAGTAGCTGGACAGCACATCTTTCAATACTATTCAATGCCACTTCCATAAAAGGCTATTATTCTCTGTTTGCCGCAGCATAATAGTTAACCCCCAGGAGACTACATGCACATATCTTTGCAACATCAATTTCTGAAATAAGGCTGATATTGAAAGTACTGTTAACCATCTGACTGCTGAGTTTTTAGCTCACCTGGCCTGAAAGGCCAAGTGAGCTTATGCCGTGGCGACCGTCCGTCATCCGTCCGTCAACTTTTCCTTTAAACGACTTCTCAAGAACCGCTTGGCCGATTTCAATTATATTTGGCAGGAAGCATCCTTAGGGTATAGGGATCCAAGTTTGTTTAAATGAACCCAATCGGCCATTGGCCAGTGGCTATCTTGGATTTAGACAGATTTTAGGAAACGTCTTTAAAAATTTTCTCCGAAACTGCTTAGGGGATTGATGCAAATCTCATAAAATATGATCTGTGGCAAGAGCTCAACCAAGTTTGTTCAAGCGAACTTGATTGGTCAAATGGTTCGGCGGCCATCTTGGTTGACCACTAATAGCGAAAATGACTTCTCCCGAACCGCTGAAGAGATCGGGCCGAAATTTGGCAGATATGATTAGGGCCTAAGGGTCATTAAAGTTTGTTCAAGAAAAGTTGATCCGTCAAAAAACCTCGACACCATGGGCCAGTCAAAATATGGCGTGTTTGGCATCCATATTGGATTTTTTTATTTGATGGATTTTGTGGCCGAAATTGGTTTTATATGTGTTTTGGGGTATTCTGATCTCAAATTTGCAATTTTTGAAACTGTCGGATAAACGGTTTGGTGGCCATCTTGTTGATAAAGAGCATCCTAGTTGAAATGCCTATGGTCCAGGTGAGCGATACAGGCCCCTTGGGCCTCTTGTTGCAGATGACCTATTCCAGGGATTATATCTCAGGATCTGCATCATATTATGAAACCAATTTAACTGAAAGATGTTGCTTGCACCAGCGAGACAGTTAACAAAACCTGTTGCTGTCAAAATCCGTATTCGTAGTGTTTGATGTTGTCGTTTTTTTAAAATAGCTAAATTCTTTTAAAACTCACTAATGGGTATGCTATTAAAAGTTACTCGATATTATACCCTAACAATTAAACATTACAAGTATTACATGTTAAGTAGGTTGCTCTGATCTGCAGTGACACTCGGAAATTGTGTTTCTATCTTCCAGACAATAATGGACTTTGGAATGTGAGGACTAGTGATGCAACAATGCTCAGTGGAAGTGAACCTCACCAAAGTTTATCATCTGCCTCGTTCATACCTGAAAATGAATATGATGAAAGTCTAGATGAAACTGCATTCAAATGTCCATATTGCGACCACGAGACAATAGAGCGTGACATTTACCGTCAGCACCTTTACAGTCATTTTGACAGAAACACTGAAAACTTCTCATGCGTTATTTGTAATTCCACGGTCCGGAATTTGCATAATTTTGTTCGGCATGTTTTGGGTCATTCGAAACAAGATCGCAAACGCTATGTCTGTGAACTATGCGGAAACAGAACATTTTCACGGAGTGACTACTATCGGTATCACATGATGCAGCAGCACGGGATCGAGCTGGCTTCAAATCGGAAGAAAAGAGAGCCGTTAATAGTGTTTATGCAATAAACTCTGGTTGTGCCATCAAATATGTAGCGAGATAAATCTCCTTACTTGTAGCTAGCACGTATTACAGGTTTTGAACATACATATATACAGTAGTCCAAGAGCACATTCATGCGGTCATAGTCTGCTTAGGCTTACCCCTTAAACACTTAACCATTTAATGATCAAGCCAGCCATAACCGGCCTTGATAAGCTGATAAGTCTTCTCTTGGTCTGGAACTGGACATTCAATAAGGAAATATTTTTGATTTACTTGACCATTAACAGGTTAGATTTGTTCAAGAAAATTACGCTTTTGCAGAACAATAGATTTGTTTAATTTACCAATGGAATGACTGGCTCATTTATCGATCCTATTATTCCACTGTTATATTTTCAAAAATAAATTTTTCTTTCTCTGCAAAATACAAATGGACATTTCCCAAGATGACAGCAAAAGCCATTTTTGGCCAGCTTGAGTGTTAAAGGACTAGGGAAGTAACAAATTCTCTTGAATGATATATTTAGATAATAATCAACCTGTAGCTGTACCAGTAAAAAACAGAAATAAATCGGAATAATTTGAAAAAAGCAAATAAACACCATTTATGTCACTCTGGCGGGAACTGATTAGTGACGCAGCTGGTGCCACACGCTCTGGTGTATGCCGAGCAACTAAATAATACCCGCTGCAGCCGGTCATATAATCTTAGTTATATTCACGTTAAACTGAATAGCGGCTACTTCTTGCAGGTAAAATATTGTCTAAACTTAAAACAATTTAACTGAAAGCCGTTGTTTCCAGAGACAGGATCTACATTCAGTTACATGATTTTCTGAATATTCAATAAGCATCATGTTGGGATCTTGGAAACCAGCAGTGTATTTTGAAATCATTTTGACCAAAACGCGTTGCTTCCACCAGAAACAGTGACTTTCAAATATGATGTTTTCAAAAGGATCAATAGTGAATAAACATAAGCAAGTTAATCGCTCGACATCGGCGCCTATAGAGATTAGAGACTACTATTCTACCGCTTGCGAAACTATATTCAGGTTTGCTTTTGTTATGTTCAAGTATGCGTTATACCTGCACATACAGTTGACACACGGCAGTGTGCAAAGCACCCAGCTATGTCACTAATTGGTTCCAAATTAAGCGCTCCTAGATTTAATAAATGCTTTTTCTCAAATAATCCGAACACATTTCCATTTTTTACCGGAGGCACACGTAGTTTATTTAATATTGTATGAATTTACGAATAAACATTTGTTATTTCCCTTTTCCCGTCCTTTAAAATAATGCCCTAACATGTTCATGGAAAAAAGTGACTATGTTAGTTTAGATGTCATTGTAGTGCACTGTTTTTGTTAACAAGCTGGATACTTAGGAAATGCATATGAAACCATGCAATGTTTCAGCATCATGTAATTCATGCATAACATTTGTAGTTGCATACATCTTTCATCCTAATTTGATGAGAAACCTGCACAAAAGACCACCTGCCTTGTGGTGCCAAAGGATAATGGTTCTTTAACCCTTGAGTGGTCAAGCCGGCCAACCTTAGCTCTGCAGTGGTGTTGAATGCCCATTTGCAGCACAAGAAATGATGATTTTTGACAATTTATGACTGAAATAACGGACTCGATACTCGCTCTAGTCATTCCACTGATAAATTCTCAAGAAATGCTTTCTCAGCCTACAAATGGACATTTTCAGTGAGAAAACTCAAATTTTTGTCCGCCTGCAAAGCAGGATCGAGACATAGGTATCACTTTTCCGGCAGCGGCGGCGTAAAATTTAAGTTAAGTTTATATCTCAAGTTTATATCTCAGCAATGTCGGATCCAATTGGAACCAAACTTGGGTGCATGGTAATATACATCAAAAGGAAGCAGCCCGCCGATAAAAAGGCCATGAGGTCAGGGTTACAGGGGTCAAAGGTTACAGTATAATCTTTGTTAATATTTTACGTTACGCTTTTGTGTTAAACAAAAGTTATTGCCTTATATCTCAGGAATGCCAGATCCAATTGGAACCAAACTTGGGTACATGGTGATATACTTCAAAAGGAAGCAGCATGCTGATGCAGACATCATGCGGTCAAGGTTATTTGGGTCAAAGGTCACAGTATAATCTTTGTTAATATTTTACGTTAAGTTTTTGCATTAAATAAAGGTTATTGCCTTATATCTCAGCAATGCCTGATCCAATTGGAACAAAACTTGGATTCATGGTTACCTATAATAATAGGAAGCAGCATGATGATGTTGGGGTCACAAGGTCAAAGGTCACTGTGACCTTGATACAGAACTCTGTTATTTCAACATTAAGGTTTTGCGTTTAGGAAAACTTCTCAGCTTATATTTCAGGATTGATTAAGCCTATTGTAACTGAACTTGGATACATGGTTACCTATAATGTTAGGAGCAGCATGATGATGTTGGCGTCACAAGGTCAAAGGTCAAGGTCACTGTGATCTTGATATAGAACTCTGTTATTTCAACATTAAGTTTTTGCGTTTAGCAAAACTTCTCAGCTTATATATCAGGATTGGTTAAGCCTATTGCAACTGAATTTGGATACATGGTTACCTATAATGTTAGGAAGCAGCATGATGATGTTGGGGGCACAAGGTCAAGGTCACTTTGAACTTGATACAGAACACTGATTTTCCAACATTAAGTTTTTGTGTTTAGCAAATCCTTTCAGCTTATATTTCAGGATTGGTTAAGCCTATTGCAACTAAACTTGGATACCTGGTTACCTATAAGGATAGGATGCAGCATAATAACATTGAGGGCAGAAGGTTAAAGGTAACTGTGACAAACTGGAGACAGGCGAGACATTTAATTCCGCGGAATTCTTGTCGTTATTAAATCTGACCGGTAAATGGTTAAAACAGGTAGTCATCTTTTCGATCCAGATGACATTTCCTATGGCACGGTACTTGTGTTAATCCTCTAACCCTTGAATTTGTTCAAGAAAATATAAATTTTCTGATAGAAAATGTCGATTTGCAGACCAAGAGAAGATGATTTTTCCGATTCGATAACCGAGCCAGTCATACCAGAAGCGTTACTGGTCAAATTTTGTTGAGAATGTCAAAATATTTGCTTATTCACAGGCCGAGAAGACTGTTTGAAAATTTTCACTGGAATGACTATCTCGATTATGAAGCCAGGTTTTCCAGTGATAAATTTTGAAAAATATTCTCTTGGCCTGCAAATAGACATTCCTCAATACCACTGCAGAGGTGGGTTTTGGTCAGCTTAACCGTTAACATTTTTGTGCTTTATTTGTTAACATGAAGAAATTTGACCCTCTAAAATTCCCAAATAGTACTTTTCAAGCAGAGGTTTGGTCTAAGTTAATGAATTGCATCTCAAATTCATTTTCTTTTCATTTGAAATTCAATTTGTATACGTATTTACAAAGCGCATTTTGCTCCGTAACTCCAGTGCCAGTGAAATCTAGATCCATTATTCAAGAATGCTTGACTCTTGTAGTAAGTAACATTTTGAAAGGTTTTTGCTTATTTAGCTGAATCATTTTGGATCTTCTCATAACTATTTAGCTGTGACTCGCATCTTGTATTATTCAGTCTGTCGGTTGGTTTGTCTGTCACATTTTTTAACGTTTTTGACAAGGCTGTTTAAGTCACAATTATAGCTTGTCCCACGTGCTTAGTCGCGACTCCCGACCTAGTATAAGTCAGTTTGACGGTCGGGTTGTCATGGTGTTTGTCTTTCTGTTGTAAACGTTGACATTTCTTATAAAGATGCCTGTTGCAACTATAGTGTGTCACAGTGTTGTTCCGATTAATCGATTTGATCGATGATTGATTGGTTTGCGCATTCAATCAACCGATCGATGTGATTTCAGAAATCGATTTTGATTGTTTATAAATTGACTTTATTAATATATTTTAACTGGTCAAGCTAGAAAATGAATACTTTTTGGAAAAGAAATTAAATTTAATTGTTACAACTATATAGTATTACTCCTTAGTCTAAGACATTCATTCTTTCAGCACTGAAATAGTATGTTAATTTGTAAGCAACCATAACATGTTGAATATTTTGAAACTTGTTTGGCTGGAAACTGTTACTGCCTAAGGCAGCAAATTAGTTTCAAAATAGTCAACAGATTATTTCTTAAATTATTAAGAATCTGTCATACCGGCAACTTGGTTTGAAAGGGGTAATTATCCTTGAACATGCTACAATTACTGCATTCAAAATGGGTAAAAAATGAGAACCTGTTATGATCAATCATTAATTGATCATCAGTTAGTATATAAAACCAATCATCAATCACAAAAATTGTACCAATTCCCAACACTGGTGCATCACACCGTCAGACTTATTTACTGGTTTGTCGGCCGGTCAGTCTCAAATTTTTAGTTGCGACTCACGGCTACTACAAGTCAGTGTCTGTCATAGTTTTGGTAAAGCTACCTATGTCGCATCTATATCGCATTCGCGATTGTTTTACATAAATTTATAACAATTTAAAGCCATCTATGTCACAACTATTGGATGTCTTACTTGTTAGCTGTCTGACTGCTGATATTTTGCAGACAATATATTCCAGGTTTATATCTCTGGAGCTGTTAAATATTTTGAAAACAATTTAAGTGAAAGTTGTTGGTGGCTAAGCCATCAATGACTCAATCAAATTATTTTCAAAATATTCAGCAAGTCAAGAGTTTTTGCTCATTGGAATTATTGTCTAGTGGCTTGCAGTAGCGAGACAGTTAATAAACACTTAGGGTTAAGCTGTCCAAAACCATCTTATGCACTGGTCTTGAGAAATATCTGTTTTCCAGCCAACAGAAGACTCTTTGTGGAAATTTACCACTGGAATCACACTCGCTTGATAATCGAGCCAGTCAATCCAGTGGTAAATTTTTGAAAATGTCTTCTTGCTCTCCAAATAGACATTCAATAAGCAAATACTTTGATTTCCTTCACCAAATTTCGGTATTAAAGGTTTAAGAATCGATAATAATTTGTCATATGAGTGAATTTTGCTGTAATCAGTGTTTTGTTATTAAATGGATATACACATTTGCTGGGTGTTTGTTGAATGTATTTCTATGTAGGTTTGGTTGCAAACCCGTACCGATTCTCAAAAACATGACATTACTCTTATCTACTGGGAAATAAGTTAAAATATTTCAAAACCCAAAAAAAGAACACATGTTAGTTAGTAAGAATTGTTCTGTTAAACATTTTGAAGATAATTGGACTGGGAGACATTGCTGCCTTAGGCAGCAATGTCTTCCAAGCCAGTTATCTTCAAAATATTCAACAACACATTTAAATTTGTTTTTGAAACAAACTACATTATTACTGAGCTCTACTGTATGTTATTGATGCCATGAATTTCTTATTATCTTCTCCTTGTTCATTGTCTTCTGGAGACGATCCCGCAAGATGATCGACTTAAATAATTATGAAGAAATGCCTCTCATAGTAGATCTCTGTTGATCCCTTGTTACCGACCAAATAAATAGATCGATCCATTTCTAACTACACTTTCACAGAATAGATTTTAACACACTTAATCTTGAATTCCCAGAACCTCGATTTCAAGGTAACTACCTATACTGGTAAGCTGTTGAATATTTTGAATGCAATTTGACTGTGAGGTGTTGATACATATGGCAGCAACACCTGTCAGTCAAATTAGTTTCAAAATATTCAACAGTTACAGAATGTTTATTAACTGGCCGACCGCCGGACAATAATTTCAACAGTCAATATTTACTCTCAACCTGTTGAATATTTTGAAAACAATTTGACTGAAAGTTGTTGGTGGCTTATGCCACCAACAACTTTCAGTCAAATTGTTTTCAA
Organism: Chaetoderma sp. LZ-2023a; assembly: GCA_034401795.1. NCBI lineage: Eukaryota > Metazoa > Mollusca > Caudofoveata > Chaetodermatida > Chaetodermatidae > Chaetoderma > Chaetoderma sp. LZ-2023a. The sequence continues at coordinate 183,624,097 of CM067369.1, read as the reverse complement.
AATATTCAGCATATGCAGAGTTAAACGTCATGGAAAATGGAGTCTGCAGATATTCTGCAAGCCGACAATTAAATTGTGAATTCACCAAGACAATTTAGGAATACATTTTCAGTTCAAATGTTTTGAGTCAAACATCGTGGAAAATGACTGGATTATCACCCTTGTCATACTTTTGCCACATGTTGGACCTACATTGATATGATTGTGATGTCATCTAGCATGTGACATATCTTGATTATGACATCACAAACTTGATTAACAGACCATATCACTCCATTGAACCATTCTATTTATGAATATAGTTTGATAATAGCGATTGTTATGTGCATGCGTTAAAGAGAAACAGTGCTACGTTTAACAGAAAATGCTTTCAAAGTTTACATGCCATTCTGACTGGATCACCCCTGTGTTTGTCTTCTTCAGACTGGGCGGATGCCGATGATGACGACGATGATGACGACGAATATAACGTGACCTATTCCTGTGACCTATTGTCATCCACAAGCGGCCTGACGCCTAAACCGTCACAGACATCATTTGAGTGTCCATATTGTCAGCTGGTAACTAAAACAAAGACAGATTTTACTCGCCACATGAATCTACATGTAGATAGAACGAGATGTAGTTTTGTGTGTATTGTTTGCGGATCTACGGTGAACTCTGCCAAAAACTTTGTCCGTCATTTGCTAGTACATGCGGACAAGAGAAAACAGCTGCATACATGTGTTTACTGTAGCAAGCGATACAGTCGGAGTGACAGTTTAAAGCGGCACTATCTGATTCACCATGGCATCAACACCAGCTTGAGTATCTCAACAGCGGTGACGTCATCTCCAACCTTACTTAGCTCCTTCCCCGCTATTGAGTATCCGTATAGTTCGCAAGAAAATTAGAATAATGTAATGTTATGCATACATTAATTTAATATCCAGAAATACTAAAAAATGTAATAATTTAATGAAGTAGTGGTCGCGATAGAGTAGATGCTAAGAATGTCTCAATCTATGAATATTTATGTTTTTGTTGTTGTAAATACATGTACATGTATCACTTTTTCCCCATGAGCTGATTATTTTAACTGTCGCTGAAGCAGGCCAACAGGCAATAATTTTGATGTGCAAAAGATCTTAACTTGTTGAATATTTTGAAAACAATTTGACTGAAAGTTGTTGGTGACTTACCCACCGACAACTTTCAGTCAAATTGATTTCAAAATATTTAGCAGGTTCAGAGATATAACCTCTGGAATATGTTGTCCGCAAAAACTCAGCAGTCAGACGGTTCACGATGAACTTGAAGTGGGTGCTGCATTAAACCCTTTAATCCTCAAATTTCTTCAAGAGAATTTCAATTTTTTTCATTAAAGACTTCCATTTGTAGATCAAAAGAAGATTATTTTGGAAATTTTTCGCTGGAATAACTGGCTTGGTCATCGTGCCAGTTATTCCAGTAGTAAATTTTCAAAAAAATTGTCTTCTTGGTCTGCAAATAGATATTTCTGAAGATAGCTTTGGAAGCCATTTTCACAAACCTGAGTGTGAAAGGTTTACTGGAGCAACAATGTCCAATCAAATTAGCTTTCAAATATCCATCGGCTTAAGTGTCTCACCTCTGCAAGCCACCAAACAATAATTTCAATGAGCAAAAACTCTTGACTTGCTGAATGTTTTGAAAACAGTTTGATTGAAAGTTGTTGGGGGCCTAGCCACCAACAACTTTCAGTCAAACTGTTTTCAAAATATTTAGCCGGTCCAGAGACATAAGCCCTGCAATATGTATTCTGCAAAAACACGTCAATACAGACGGTTAACCTATGAGTTTGTTGTCAAATTAATGATGGACCTATTGTTATTGTATAACTTGCCACTCTGACTATAGGACCAAATGTATTAGTTTCTCTAATCTCATCTACCCACTCAGTTTGTCTCTTGTCAGCCATTGTCAGCCGTGGATGTTTAGCGGTTAATCCTTTCATCGATAAATTCCCCATATCTCATTCTGAACGCTACCGTACAGGAAAACTGGTGAATATTTTGAAATTAATTTGACTTGAAGCCATTGCTGCCTTAGGCAACAACGTTTTCCAGTCAAATCAATGTCAAAATATTCAACAGCATAGGTTTTGTATCGTAATGAATTTAGTTTTTTCAGGGTTTTTGTGGTGAAATGGTTAAAGAGTTACCTGATACAGGTACATCTACCTGCACACACATTATTCCTGTGAACATGTGAAAGCAGGCTCATTCGAGGGGAATATGATGATTGGTTAACCCTTTTATTCAAAAGGCCAAAACTTATCTCTGCATTAGTATTGAGTAATGTCCTTTTGCAGACTAAGAAAAAATATTTTTAAAAAAAATTTCTCCAATAACTTGCTTGTCAAGTCAGTCATTCCAGTCATAAATTTTTTTTCATCTCTTAGCCTAGAAATGAACACTCACTAAGTAAAGATTTTTTTTACCATTAAAGGGTTCAATGTGTTGTATATGAGTACAGTTATAGGCAGAGTCCATGCATTTGTTAATTTTTATTAACCCTTTGAGAAATTTAAGCGTGCGATAAGCAAACGATGTTAGCTCGCAGGGTTTGTTCACGCAAGCTGTCCATAAGCACACAGCGTTAGCATGCGCAAGCACAGGATACGCTCGTATTTGAAACATCGCGAGGTTGCATGAGCTTGCACAAACATAACATACCCGCGTGCTCCCGCAACCTTAAGCGTGCGCTCCCGCATCCTCGCGCTCCCGCAACCTCGTGCACGCTTGACCGCGCACTCCAACAACCTCGCGCACACTTAACCACACACTCCTGCAACCTCACGCACACTTAAGCGCGTGCTCCTGCAACGTCGCGCACGCTTAACCTTAATCAGAGATAGTAATCTTTTTGACAGGCTCCAGGTGAGCTAATAATGGATATCAAATATATAATTTCAGCAATGCATTAACGCTGTACGATACCCTGCTTGATATGTTTGCTATTAATGACCATAACGGACAAAACCAGCCTCTGCTATGGTCTTGTTGAATGTCCATTGACAGGCCAATGGAATAGATTTTTTGAAAATTTACCACTGGAATGTTACTGGCTCGATAATCCAGTCAGTCATTCATTTTTAGTGATAAATTTTCTAATTTTAAATGTACATTCAATCAGCAGGTATTTACATTTTCTTGACCAAATATGACCAATAAATGGTTAACCAGAGATGTTAACATATTACATGCATGTATTAATAGAAGGCCAGAGTCGTCACTGCATTACTATAGGGTATAGAGCTTAAGAAGTTGTACCAAAACTGGTATCTGTCAATAAATTGTAGCAAATCAACAAGATGCATACATGTACATGTACCTCCCAAGACCGCTATTTCCATTTTAAGGTTACTAGTGCTAAGCATTCTATTTAACAGTTATATCAGACTTTACAAAATATTAAATTCTGTGTCCATAACTCATACATGTAACCCATGAATATACTAATAGTCAACAGACTTAAATTTCCCGCCAATTTTAGCAGGTCTTGGCCAGGTCAACTAAACTCCTAGTTATATTACCTAGAACCAGTGTTATTGCCTTTCTTTATATATGTATGCACAGACTGAACGAGAAAGTGATGTTAGTTTGCGCGAGTTTACGCAAGCTCATGCGAGGGTGCAAGCTTGGAAAGCTTGGGTGGAGCTTAGCTAAAAATGGGCAGCACAAACCTAGAAATGGACCCCATATATTGATGAGTATGTTGTGAGCATGTGCCTTCTTCAGTCTATACCCTGTTTTCCTAGTCATGGTCGAACCATAGTTTGACCATGGTGAATAACAATGGCTGATCATGCTGGTTAAATGGCACTACAGTCAGACCATGATAAAACCATGTATGATGCTCGGTGATAGACCATGGTCAAACATGACTGTGGTGCCATTTAACCTGCATGGTCAGACCATGGTCTGAAGTTTGGTCCCATTTGTCGTGCATATTTGAACATTGGTCAGCAATCTAGCTCCACTTTTCTATTTAAAAAAAGTGTACTGTGCTAGACTGTACAGCCTACAACATTGTACTATTTTGGTCTTAGCCAAAAGGCTGAGAAGCGATTACAACATTGTAAGCATTGTCATGAGCTATGGTAATAGTCATGAAGATATAAAATAATGATCAAACTTTCTAGATATATAAGACTATCACAATTTTGGAACGATTGACTACATTGGCATTGTTTGAAATAAAGTATACACAAAAATTCAGTGTGTATTATTACCGGCATGTTTCTATGTATGTGGCATTTACTATTCAAATGGCATAATTAATGATGAATACATAATTTTTGTGCAATAGAATAATAACTTTAAATGAAAAAGACACTTGTTTTCAGTGAAAGAGTTGCCTCCCTTATTAAATTACATCGACCATGGTCGACCATGCGCAAATAATTGTTCCCGAAAATGTTAAGACAGTTTTAAAAAGGGCGGTGTTTAAGGTATTGAGCAAAATAACTGACCACGATTTCTACTTCGCTATTATGATAATGTCTATTATCTATTCTGGCTCAAAATAAACAATTAAATCTCTGCACTCTCCATGGTCCTGCCAATACTGTGTCCGGGAATTACCCTAGCCTCCAGGTACTGAGTCAATTCCCCAGAACAGTCAGATTCGTCTATTTTGCTCAAGCTTTCAGTCACGTTTTTCTAAGCTCTCCATTTGATTAAAATTTGCGTGTTTAGTGTTTGGTTGGACCATGGAAGGAAATGGAAAATCATCGCAGGGGCAGGTTGTATCAATCTAGAATTTATACTTTCGTGCCATAGTGACTGTTTGAATTTTCTTTAAATTGGCACATTGTTTTAAAATGGTAGCCATTGTTGGAGTCGCTCCATTACCCGTTAACTTTTTAATCTTATCCGGGTTCTCGGTTAATTCCTCTTGCGACTCGATTCCCATGATTAATGTGTTGTTTTGGTTTGGCATATCTATGCATTCAGTTTAAGCCGGTTATTTAGCTCTCGCTTCATTGTCGAGGATGGATGTAGCAATCTGCCTTAAGGAGGACGAGAACGGCAGCCCTATAATGGAGGAGTCCTCATTCTGCACGTAGGCTGAATAGGTGCAGGTTCGTGCTTGGATGTCCGACCATCTCGGGTTGGCATCTGACCAAGCGCAATCCAGCAATGGAACAGATGTCAGAGCGTGTGGCTAGCGCTCTGTCAAGTGGCTGTCAGCCATGCCTACCTTTCCACTTGATACTCAGTCTTCTGATATGTTAGAGGTCGCTACGTATTGTCTGGTTCAGTCGGAGTATACTCTCCCAAAGGCCCCGAAGGGGATAAAGAGTATGGTCTGTTTTTCGGAGCAGGCCTATCATCAGTACACTTGGGTTCCTCGCCTCTTGGTCGGGGAACATGAAGCCCTGAATAGGCCATTGACTTGGAAATCCAAGGGTCATTCTCGACCATTGGTATCTCAGACCAATAAAGATGCCTTAAATCAGCGTAAGCTCAATTGAAGATGCGGCGAGAGCGGCCATGGCTGCTCTCTTGCATGGCTGTACCATCCAGCAGGGGATGCGGGCCTGTGAAGCGGAAGGTGGGGGAAGTGCCAGAGGCTTCTCCCGTAGTTGTCCGGGACACCATGTGCTTATCCCAAGATTGCCTGACCAGGGTGATCACCAGATCATTGGCTGAGCGGAGGAGAATGGTTCTCGATTGCGTAGAACCAGGACCAGAGATGAGGGCTGCATTGTCTTCTGCACCCTTCATTGGTCCGGGCTTTTTCGGCGGTTCGGCACGACAAGATCTATCCATAGTTGCGTCCATGGTTGCAGAGCAGGAAGTCGTCGGCAAGTCATGGAAGTCGACGAAAAGGACTCCTATAAGCAGCACCGGCAGGAGCAGCAGTGACAGCGGCAGAGATTGCCTTTCTGGCCGTGATGCCCATCGGACATTGGGTTCACAGTGGCTTGGCCGATCGTCTTCATGCAAAGCCTCTAATAAGAGGCCATATGAGATGCTAGGAAGGGTGGCGGCTCGGGACGTACTGGTTACCGTAAGGACAGCTGGTGTGGTGGTTCCGGGCCGTGATATTCCAAGAAGCTACGAGGTTGCCGTGGGTTACGATCCTGACGGGCTTCCGGTGAGACGTGTACTGGTGGTGCCAGGGAGTCGAGAATCTTCACTAAAAGAATTAACGTCTTGTCGCGCAACATCGACCGCGAGTTGTGCTCAGATTCCTACTGTCGGAGGCAGACTTCAGTTGTTCTCAAGCCAATGGGAACAGGTTATGCAAGATTGTTTAGTGTGTCATTGGCTAAGAAACGGCTATGAACCGGACTGGCTCATCCGTCAATCATTTGTTCCGTTAACTTTGACTCCTGTATGGACTCTCGTTCCAAGGGAATCCGATCGTCTAGAGGTCATTCGCTCAGAAATCAAAGTCTGTGGAAGAATACGATTCATTTAGACCACGATCAGTCCTCCCTGGGCTTCTATTCAATGATTTTCCTCATTCCAAAATGTACCAGAGGTTGGAGACCAATTCCCAACCTCAAGCCGCTGAACAAATTCATTCTTTCACAAAAATTTCAGATGGAGACTATAGCAGCAGTATTGACAAGGCTGAGAAAGGGCATGTGGGCAGTATCGATAGATCTGAAGGATGCTTATTTTCATATTCAGTGTCAATTCCTTTTCAGAAATACCTTCGCTTTGCGTTCCAAGACAATGTCTGGGAGTTCAATGCGTTACCATTCGGTCTGACCACGGCTCCAAAAGTCATCACCAAAGTGGTTCTCGCCATGACTTCTTACCTTCGCAGGAGAAACATAGCTGTTCATACTTACATGGATGTTGAAGGCGGGGAATCCAGTCACTCTGCGCAACAATCTGAAGGTAGTCCTGGCCTTAGTAAAGGACCTAGGATGGATTGTGAATCTAGAGAAATCAGAATTGACTCCATCCCAGGAGTTTGTATATTTGGGAATTCTTTTCAATCTCGGGGACGGTGTGGCTTTTCCGGCGGAGAGCAGAGTCAAGAATTTGCTAGCAGTATTGAAGTCAATTTCTCTAGAAGCCTATCTGACAGCGCATCAATTTCTCAGAATACTGGGTTTACTAGTCGCTCTGTAGAAAGTGGTGTCTTATGCGATACTTGAACACAGGCCGATTCAGATGTATCTAATGTCATTCTGGTCTCAGAGAATGGATCCGTTAACTCTGAGGATTCCAGTAAAAGAACCATTGATTTTCCACCTTCGATGGTGGTTATTAGAACAGAATCTCCTGCGAGATCTTCCTTTACAGCCTCCTCAACCACAGATCTCCATTTTCACAGATGCATTGGCGACGGGTTGGGGAGCAGTATTGGACGATCTGTCGGTGTCGGGGGAATGGGATCGGACCAATGCGCAAAAACACATAACTGTGCTTGAATTATTAGCAGTAACATTAGCACTTCAAAAATTTGAGAGATTAATCCAAGACAAGATTGTCCTGATAAGGACAGACAATTCCACAATGGTGTCCTATTTGAACCGCCAAGGCGGGATGAGGTCACCGGAGTTGTGCATGATGATTTAGAACCTTCTGCTGTGGTGCCAAGAGAGGAATGTTATCCTTCGGGCAGCACACATTCCAGGAAGATTGAACATCCTAGCAGATGCTCTCAGTCAAAGGACGGTTTGTCATCCGACGGAATGGCAGCTCAACCAATCGGTAGCAGAGGTTCTAGTCAAACATGGGTGCAAGCCAAATGTGGATGTATTTGCGATGAAAGGAAACGCAAAGGTGGTCACATTTGTGTCACCAATCCCGGACCCGCTAGCCTTAACATTAGACGCACTGGCAATAAGTTGGAAAGGAATGTACGCTTACGCGTATCTTCCAACAATTCTCATCCCAAAAATTCTGGCAAAGATAAGAGAGAGTACATGCCAAGTACTACTGATAGCCCCTCATTGGCCAAGCTGATCCTGGTTTACAGATCTGCTGGAGCTGGTCTGCAATCCAATCCCTCTTCCAGACAGAAGGGACCTGATATTTCAGAACAAGGGTCTGTATCACCACAACAGACTGGAGATGTTCCAATTGACTGCATGGATGTTAGCAAGCAGCGAGCATTTGGGGGTGGCTTTTCTGAGCAAGCAGCAAAGTTTGTCGCTTCATTCAGAAGGGGGGTCAGCCACCAGAACATATAATTATAGAATCAACAAGTTTGCAGAGTGGTGTAAGCGAAGAAATATTAATCCCTTTTTGGCAACGTAGCAGATTTTATGTCATTTATACACAGCCAATTCCTATCCGAGCATGGAATCTATCACTTGTTCTACAGGTTTAGGGCATGCTCCCTTTGAACCAATTAGATCTGTAGATGTTAAACTTTTAACTATTAAGTCAGTTTTCTTGGTTGCAGCAGCATCGGCAAGAAAAAGTGAAATTCATGCGCTTTCTGCCGAACAAGACCGTTTTATCGTTACGGGTGAAGGTTTAAAACTACTACCACGTCTTTGTTTCCTGGCGAAGAATCAGTCGCTTAAATATCCAGGACAGCTGATCAATTTGCCAAGTTTAGTTAGGCATGACCCAAGCTCAGAGGAGTGGAGAGATGACCCGAAATCTTTGTGGTTATGTCTCAAAGCTCCTCATCTTCGCACCTCAAAAGACACTATTTCTCGTTGGATAGTCGATGCTATTTCATAAATTAGAAGTTGTAGTAGCTTCTTTGCACTCTCCTGGACTGCTCTAGCTGAGACATGGGGGCTGACACCTTTCTGGTGGGTGTTGCCTTCCTTTTGACAGCCCTCAGGAATTTGTGTGGACAAATGAGGGAGGGAGGGAGGGAGAGCGGTCTAGGCCATGGAAGTTTAGCACTCTATGAGTCGGATGGCAGAACCCAAGCATATGCTGGGGTCCTACGTCTTCACAACCTTCTCTTTTGGCTGGTAGTTAAGAGTTGTTTCGAGCCTCACCTCCGCCCACCGGAGTTTCCTGGCTGTCGAAATCCGGAGATTATCATAATAGTACATCTGTTAAGTATTATTCGAAGTAGAATCAAAAAAGCATCCGCTTTTGTTTCTACGAGAATTGATAATACTTACCAGATGTACTATGGCCCACCTCAGCCACCCCGCTGAGGTGAGGCTGAGCTGCTTTCGCAGTTTGTCAAGATAAATATAAGACGAATCTGACTGTTCTGGAGAATTGACTCGGTACCTGGAGGCTATGGTAATTCCAGGATACAGTATTGGCAGGACCATGGTGAGTGCGGAGGGTTAAATGTTTATTTTGAGCTGGAATAGATAATAGACATTATCATAATAGTACATCTGACGTATTATCAATTCTCGTAGACAAAAGTTGATGCTTTTTTGAATCACTGTCAATAGGAATAACATTGAAATTCTCCAGTAACCATGGTTGACAATGATATATCATGATCAATGAGAGACATTGATGATTCTTAAAAATATTGGTGACATATCTGACCATGAACTAACCATGATATCATAAATAGGAATAACATTGAAATTATCCAATGACTGTGGTCGACCATGATATATCATGATCAATAAAGGACTTTGATAATTGTTAAAAATACTACTAACATATCTGACCATAAACTGTCCATGATATCACTGTCAATACAAATAACATTGAAATTCTCCAGTAACCATGGTCAGCCATGATATACTGTGGTCAAGGAGGGAATTAGAAAATTGTCACGTATCTGACCATCACACGACCATGATTTCATTGTCAGTAGAGATAACATTGAAATTATGTAGTGACCATGGTCGACCATGATATATCATGGTCAAGGAGGGACTTTGAAAATTGTTAACACATCGTGTCAGATCTGACCCTGATTTAATTGGCAATCATGTGAATAGGGACAAAACTGAAATTTGTTAATGACCATGGTCGACCATGATATATCATGGTCAAGGAAGGGACTGAAAATTTCTAAAATGTCAGATCCGACCATGAATTGACCATGATTTTATTGTCGATAGGGATAGCACTGCAATGACCTTGTACGACAACGATAACATGGTCAGCTAACCATGGTCACCTGACCATGTTTATGTATTCACTAGACCACGGTCAGTTGAGTAAAAAAGCATGGTCAACCATGGTCAAACTATGAACTACCATAGTCAACCGTGATATCATGGTCAGCAGGAAATCAGGGTAATGACATTTAAATGATGACATTTTGTTCATATTTTAACCATTTAGCCATGTAAATAGCCATCACTTTCAGCTTTATACACTCCCCATTCTTGTGACTATACACAAAGTATTTCCAAAGATATCGCTTGCTAAAACAATACAATATTCTATGTTCTTATCTTCGATCACTTGATTTGATTTATGTCAGAGTTAAAGCCTGATTCTAAAATCCGTAACCAAATCTTCTTTGCGTTCACCAGCACATGACATGTTCAATCAAATTATTTTTCCAGACCGAAGAGGAAAAGAAGCTGTTTTTCTAGTTTTCCCAACCCTCCATGTATCTTTTATTCGAGGCTTGTTTGGGTTAGCCAAATGCTTTGCCGGTGTTCACTGAAGATTTCACAATACTGCAGAAAATGGTCTGTTGTTTCATGCTTTCTGACAGCTGCAAAAAAGATGTGTCCACAATTTTCAGTTTGTGCAGATGATAGTTAAGTCTATTGTGGCCTCTCCTTAGAGAGCCATCTGATTTTTTAACCATATTTATCCCTCAAATTTGTTTTGAAAAATTCCAATTTTTCCATAGAAAATGCCATTTTGCAGACCATGAGATTATTTTTCCAGTGTTAAATTTTCAAAAATAGTCTTCTTGGTCTGCAAATGGACAGTTCTCAATACCAGTGCAGAAGTCGCTTTTGGCTGGTTTGAGTGTTAAAGGGAATTAATATCATACAGAGTTTAAAGGTACAACAATGGACCTTTCCAGTTTACCCATCCATCATATAACGTCATAAACAACTATGTGATGCGTAAGATGATGTCATAATAAATTACAACATGAATGACTCGATTTGGTCTTAAACGTTTAATAGTCCGACACGTGCGAATTCTATGTCTACTATTCAATAGACATTTTGTCAAATATTTTGAAACTAATTTGACTGGGCGCTGTTGCTGCCATAGTTTCAAAATATTCAACAACTTACGTATATAGTTTACTGGAAATTGATAGTCAGGAAGTTCAGGGATCGATCGATCCAAACACAGATGAAGTGTGGGTGGAGCTTAGCTTGAGATAGGCTGGGCATAGCTAAAACTGGAAAAGTCCATCCTTTAGTTCAGTGACGGGTTCCATCAATGTCATTCTTTAAATGGGTTTATGAGAATATGTTCTGGAAGCTATCTAAGCTCCTATGCTGGCGCAGCGCTTGTGTCACTATAGATGGCCAGTATGAAAGGCAGTATCTATCTAGGAAACAGGTATCAATAAGCTAATAAACATTATCTTTATTAGCTTACTTGGCCGGACTCAAGCAATGTCCTATAGAAAAACATTGGACAATTTGTAATGTCTTCTTAACCATGTAACACGCATATCAGCCAAAAATGTCTTCTGCAGTAATCTTGAAAATATTATTTTAGAAATTTTAACACTAGAATGACTGGCTCGATAACCGAGCCAATCATTTCAGTCAAATTTTCAAAAGGTCTTCTCATGGTCTGCATATAGACATTTACTATGATAAATCTTGAACAAATTCGAGAGTTAAAGGGTTACCAACTTTTAGATGATGCATAAGATGATGTCATAATAAATTACAGCATGAATGACTCGATTTGGTCTGTGTTCAAAATGTTATCAAATTCTCATAATCAGTGGCATGCTTTCAATATCATTACCTAGCAAATGTATATACAATTGGCCTTTCCAGTGTTACCTATGTCCCTGGCAACAGCGCCCAGTAAAATTAGTTTCAAACTATTCAACAGAATCTTTAATAAATAGTAAAAACCTACAAATCGTACAATTTGACAAACTATTATGCATTTATGACAGACTTAATCAGTAATCACACCATTCATGACGTAATTGATTATGATGTCAGCCATCATGTGATGTTGATTATGACGTCATATGATTGACTGAGAGACTGGATTCTTCTGTTATGTTGCTTTGCTTATGAAAAATTAAACTGAAAATACTTGTTGTATGTATCATTTATTATCCCCACATAAAGGCATTTCAAAAAGGCATTTGGAATATTGTAATTGCCTCTGTCTGATTCATATTACTCCAAAACCATTTGGTAGAATTCAGACAAATTTATTACAGGAGTTACTGGCCATACATATATATGGTTGCAGATTGTGAGATGACATTTATTTTGGCCACCACCCCCAGGATGTAATTAAATATCAAAGCCGATATAGCGGGGTTGGTGGATTTGGAATGGTTCATTCTAGTTGCATTTACATCTGTATCGTGCCATGTGGTTCATGATCATTTTAAGAAATATGGCTACCATATGGATCTGCTTATTCATACTCGGAAAGAAAACGTTACATGGACGTCAAAGTCACTAGGTCAAAGTCTCATATCTAGCTTATTCTGCCCTTTTTACTAACTTTATTTGAACTAATGACAACAAATTAGTTATGCATGATTACTGTTCTGATGTATATAGCAAAGAAAGTTTCAATAAAGAGAAAATTTAAGAAAATATATCCTATTTCATGTATTAACAAAAATATTTGCGTTTCAGATTAATAAATTGAGGGATCCGATTCATGCTCAAATACATCACACATTAACTGACATCACAATTAAAATGACCTACAGGTATAGCTCTGTCACGAAAGCCAGAAAGACTCTCATGAATTTTATGTATGGATTGTATTTTGTTGAATATTTTAAAACTAATTTGGCTGGGAGATGTTGCTGCAGCAACAACCCCCAGTCCAATTAATTTCATAATATTAAACAGTTAACCTGTATAGTTACCTTGAAATTTAGATTCTGGGAATTCAGGTTTCGCATCAATTCCAACAGGTGTAAAAAAGTGGGCGGAGCTTGTCTAGAAAATGGGTGGAGCGTAACTAGAATTGGATTCATCTATATGCTGCTGGACACATTAACCTTTGTCATCGTTGAATACCAGTATTCTGCTACATGAATAAACAACATGTGTGTGTGTGTGTGTGTGTGTGTGTGCGTGCGTGCGTGTGTGAGCGTGCACGCATGTGTGTGTACGAGAGACAGAAGTGACATGTGCTTCCATGGACATAACGTTGTCAAAAATTACACCGATCTTGCAAACATTTGAGCTGAAGAATACTTGAGCATCACGAACATGCAGACTTTGGCTGTCAACTTTTTGTCTGAGTTGGTGCGAAGTTACCAAGAGAATTTGTGTCTTGTCATTTAGCTGCAACAAATTATTTAACATCCATTGCTTAATATCGCGTACACTCGTCGGCATTTACTTGATCATTTGCGGAAAAGGCGAGATATAGTTGTGAGCCATCGACAGCATATAAGTGGTAGCTAATACCATGTGATTGTAGTAGTTTACCTAGTTATGCTGTATAGATGGTAAATAATAGTGGTCCGAGCACGGAACCCTGTGGAACACCTGAAAGTAATACATTTTCCGCTGACCTTGTGCTATCGATGACAACAGTCTAGTGACGATTAGTAAGATAACCATTAAGTTAGCCATTTAATGGTCAAGACATTTCACGAAAACTTAAATTTCTTCTTAGTAAATGTCTGTTTGCAGGCCAAAACATAGACTATTTTTGTAAATTCACCACTGGAATTACTGGCTCATTTATCGAGCCAGTCATTTCAATCAGTACTGTATCCAGAATATTGTATATGGGGGGGGGGGGGGGGGGGGGTTGTTGTGGATCAGCCAGACAGGGCATTCCATTAACAGTCAGGTGTTTGGAGCAAAAATACCATTGTTTTCTCTGAACAATTATATACATATTTTAGATAGACTTCATTATTGGATGATATTAGTGTTTGATAGATGCTAGGACAATTTATAGAATATCAGCCATGGCAGATTTTCTTATTGAATGTCCATTTGCAGGCCAAGAGAAAACTATTTTTGAAAATTTACCACTGAAATGACTGGCTCGGTTATCGAGCCAGGCAAGCAGTGGAAAACGTTCAAAAATCGCTTGATCAGTAAAGGGATAAAGAGCAAATGCAGTAGATTTTATTTCCACAACACTTGAGCCGGCATCTCTGGTCAGACATGGCATTGCCAGTCAGTATAGTACCCGAGCAACCAACCTTGCAATACCCTCAATAAAGCTCCCCCACCACCACCACTGCCAATGTCAACCCTCCCACCCCCACCCCTGGGACAATTTTTAACATTGTATGCGCTGAGAAGCCATTTCCTGCATACTAAGTGAAACAAGAGCAACTGTCTGTATTTTGCTTTTGAAATTTTTAGGACGCTAATCCTCCCACTCAACCACCGCAGTAGAACCTGTGACATGTACTGTCATGTATGTTACAGCTTGTATGATACTGGGTACTGAAGACATGTAAGAAACATTCTGTTTAATATTAAAAATAGAATTAGGTGGAATTTGGGAAAAGAGAGGAGATTGGGCCATCCATCAATCAAATTAGAGCTGAATATGTATGATGCATTTTCAGCAATTTAGCAGCACCCATATTTTCACCAAATTTAAAGTGTGTCAAAGGTGATTACTCTAGCATAAATGGATAGATTTCACCGAAACCACGTTATTAAACTGTGTTTCCATTTTATATATCAATTATCCTTCGAGATCTGGACTGGGCACAACAATTTGATAAAGTTTTTCAAAGGAATTCATCAAAACGGAATCATAGTGCTGCGTCTTGAAGTAATATGGCTCGTGAAAAAAATCTGAGCAAAGTTTCAAAACTCTTCGATAATTTTGATGAATTTTATTTTTTTCAAGGGAGATAACTTTGGCAAATATGGAAGGACTTAACCGCAAAAGGCACATGCACATCTTCAGGTGGTACTGGTAACATTTGCCAACTTTCTCAGGAATTGCAACTAAACTGTAGAAGTTGCGTTGAGACTGAATTATTCTCAGTCAGGCTCGTTGTGACTATGGGAAGGAAAGCGACTTCCACTTGTTATCTTTGAGTATGCCGCACCGCATATATATTTTAGGCAGATACAATGCGGGGGGCTGTATTACGCACAATCCTGTGTAGTACAGATCAGGAATTACTTAACATGTTTCCAAAACAAAATAAAATGCACTATTTAATATTTTGAAACTTGAAATTAGATTGGAAGACAATGGCTTGCAATCCAAGTAAGTCAAAAATATTCAACAGAACATTTCATGCCTCATTTTCAAAATTATACTAACTAGTATGTGTATGTTTTTGTTTTGGAAGCATGTTACCTTATTGATCACCTTAACTATACTGTAACTACTCTGCTCTTAAGATTATTTTTTTTAAATTTACCACTGGAATGACTGGCTTGGTTATCAAACCAGTCATTTCAGTGCTAAATTTTCAAAAGTACTATTCTCTTGGTCTGCAAATTGACATTTCTTAAGACCACTGCCGAAGCCATTTTTGGCTAATATGAGTGTTAAAGAGTTAATATCATATGGGGTTGGAAGGTACAACAATCCTTTAGTTCAGTGATGGGTTCCATCAATAACATTCTTTAAATGTGTTTATGAGAATAAATAATTAATATAAAATCAATATTCATCTAACAGACCATATTGTTCAGGAATCCATGTCCTGATATGTATTCAACTGACTGCCCGTGGTTTGTGCAATTCTAGCTGTGGACTTCTTCATGATGACATTCTTGCCTGGAAACTTTCACTGTCAACTATTTTTAAATACTAAACTTGATAGCGGTGAAGAAGAACTACCGCAGACCATTTAGGTGTCTTCCAATGTTATCCATCATATATTTGTTAGTTTCACGAGGATAGAGGCGGATTATAACCACTATATTGTGTAGTTATACTGAACATAGACATTCAATATATTCTACCTAACATTTATTGTTCCCAGAATTTAGTAACACTACTTCATTTTAGACAATATTTATCTCATTGTGCACCTTAGCTAAGCCCATTCAACCTGCAATTGATAATTGTTTGCTACACAGGTATAGTAAATTTTGCTGATTATTTTGAAAACAAGTTTATTGTATGATAGGCAGCATAAATCAGTCAAACTTATTTCAAATTATTCGTCAGATTTCATATTTATCTTGATGTCTCTAGTGTTTATCTCACAGCTGGATTACAACTGAACAATTAAAATTGAGCGTTTGCGCAACAACGTTCTCTCAAATCTTTCTAAAATTAATAATTTTTGAAGAATTTTTGTAATACAAACAAATAACCCAGCTCAAGTGGCCACCTGTCATATAGAGCTGAGGGAGCGCAATTATTTGTAACCCTTTACGAGACAAGATTGCTCAAGAAAATTAACATTTTTTACAAGTCAATTTGCGGGCTAAGAGAAGACTACTTTTGAGAATGTATCACTGAAAGGCATTCCAGTGATACACTATCATAAATTATCTTCTGTTGGCCTTCAAATGGACATTCCTTAACTCCTTAACCATCATATTAGCCAAAAACGGCTTCAGCAGTGGTCTTGAGAAATGTCCATTTGTGGGTCAAGCGAAGACTATTTTTGGGAATTTACCACTGGAATGACTGGCTCGATAACCAAGCCAGTCATTCCACTGGTAAATTTTCAAAATTAGTCTTCTTGGTCTGCAAATGAACATTTTCTACGCGAAAATTTAAAATTTCTTGAACAAATTTGAGTGTTAAAGGTTTAAGAGCATTGCAGAAGCTAGTTTTGGTCGACTTGATCACTAAATGGATGCCAGTCATCAGAAAAAATTAATATCTCTAAAACGGCATATTTTGTAGCCAGTTTCTTGTATCAATCCTTTAATGGTTAAGGTTTGTTCTGGAAATTAGATTTTGGCCTAGGACATGTCCGTTTGTAGGCCATGCAAAGACTTTTTTTACAAATTTACCACTGAATGACTGGCACGGCCATCGAGCTAGGCATTCCAGTCGGTGTTAAATTTTCAAAATTACCCTTCCTTTGGGCTGCAAATGGGCATTTCTCAAAACCACTACAGATGCCATTTTTGTCTGACTTGACCATTAACCCTTTAGTGATTAAATTTGTTGAACAAATTTTAATATTTACTTATTGAATGTCCATTTGCAGGCCATGAGAAGACTATTTTTTTTAATTTACCATTGTAATCCAGCGGTAAATTTTCAAAAATAGTCTTGTCTTGCCCTCCAAATGGACAATCCCCAAGGCGCCTGAAGCCTTGGCAGGTTTCGTCCTTAAAGGGTTAAAGTGTCAAAGCCTGTCTCTAGAGAGCAATTGCTTAGTATCCAGAAGGTGGTCACTTAAGACAGGGTTTTCAAATATATCCAGTGATTTGCGTCAATCAACCTATCATACATTAGTGTGCATGATAAGAGTTAACAATCCGCCTCTATGCTTGTGTTACAGGAATGAAGGCACTGGCTACAATGGCCAGTTATCGTCTGGGCCTTCCCGCTGAACTCCTTCCTCCCGACCTCCGATCACAACTAGGTCTCGCAGAAACACCAGAATTTGATTGCGTTTATTGTCACTTTGTGTATCGAGGTCTTCAGGACTATCGCAAGCACTTGTACTCTCATCTCGAGCGAGGTGTGGATGGATATAGATGTGTAGTATGCACCTCATGGGTGCAGCGGCCTGGCCATTATGTACGTCATCTTCTGGGTCACTCTGATCAAGCTCGTAATCAACTGTTTAAGTGTTCACGGTGTGGAAAATCCTACAGCCGTAACGATGTCTTCCGCAAGCATCTACTTACATGTAACTATTGGCCTGTATTGACCCAATAATATATGGAAAATACGAATTTTGCACAACTTCTGAATGATTATTATACATTTCAAAGTGGTGTCAAGGAGTCGTGGCTGTGATTTCAATTTTAGCTCTTGAAACATACCGGCACTGTGATTTTAAAATGAGTAATGTTAATATATTTGATACGCGTGAAGCGAAGAGGTAGAAAGCTTGTCAGCATGATAGTAACTGGTGCCATGTTCCTATTTAGAAATAACTTAAAATGTCACAGTCGAGTGATTCAATCTGTCACTCAAATATCTGATGTCATAATCAAGTGTTACATGTTAGCTGACGTCACAATCAAAATGACTCATCTCTGTAATGAAAATTGAAAGGTCTGTTATGTATGTCACGAAGTGTACAAATTGTATGTCTTTAATAAATTTACAATTTAAGAAACATTCTGTTGAATATTTGAAACTAATTTGACTGGGAGCAACAGTCTCCAATCAAATTAGTTTCAAAATATTCAACAGCTTACATGTATAGATACCTTAAAATTTAAATTCTCAATATATTCAAAGCTTCAAATCGATTCCAACATGTGCAGAAACTGGGCAGAGCTCTATAAATGTGTGTGGCATAGCTAGAATTGGCTCCCTCCATTCATCATTACACAATCATACCCACCCACGATATACCGGTACTATGATTTTTACCATGCATTTCCCTACAGGTCTATAGACAACTCAACCATGCCATGTCCAATCCCACATTCTCCTCCACTGTTTATCCAGCCATTGTTTCCTGCTACACGCTACTCTTCCCTGTCCTACTCTGCTCGACACACTCTATACCACACTATTCCTAACATACATAATCCCTGCTCTCCCCTGCACTGCCCCTCATTCCACTATTTGCCATCCTGCCCTACCGAGAATGGCCCTTTCCATTTTTAGCTATACCCTGCCCATCTCTAGCTAAGCTCCACCCACACCTCGCTCGTGGTGGGATCGATCAATCTCTGAACTCGCTGACTATCAATTTCCAGAAGCCTATACAGGTAAGCTATTGAATATTTTGAACTAGTTTGACTGGGCCCTGTTGCTGCCAATCAAATTAGTTTCAAAATATCCAGTAGCATGTTTATTAAATAGTATTCGTTCAATGTGTCAGAAAATTTAGAGTTAAAAATGGGCCAAATAAGAATCATTTATGACATAATGATTATGATGTCATCCTAAATGCCACTTAGCATCATATGACGTCAGATTGATAGATGGATACTCTGGAAAGGTGAATTGGTCTGCTATTCGCTGTGCCACTTCATCCTAATATATCATACCTGTGATATGAATTCTGCCATAGGCAATTTACCATACTTTACTGTACTATTCTCTCCCTTATCTTGCCCTATTTCAGTCAATCATCCCCTCCCCTATTATGCCCTAATCTATCCTACTTTATTATACCCTTTCCTACTTAAATAGCCTATCATAAGCATCCTCGACTCAAGTTCCGACCATAGCATAACTGGCTATTCCCTACTGTACTCTACCATACTTGCTATTTACTAATCACTACCGTCACTATTATGTTTAATATGTCATATCCTACACTACCATATATCTGATCAGAACTACTCTACTCTCTCCATTATTTTCACCACACATTTTGATGAAAATGGAGCGGATATTGCAATCGCCTGTGTCTTCCTGTTGCAATCTGTTCATCCATCCCCCTGTCTATCTGCCTATCAGCGAAAATCAAATTTGTTATATGTCAGTTATCCGTATGATTGCGGACTGGAAGATAACATTTTAATTAGGCTCATCCCCCACGATGGTGGTAGGGTGACAGTGGGGGACAAAGAGTCAATGTTGGTGGAATTCAACCGAATTTGGTATGTTAGTTACTCATATGATTGCGGATTGTGAGACAACGTTTACATCAGGCTCTGTCCCCAGGGTGAAGGGCTGTGGTGGGGGGAGCGGTAGAACGACACAGTTGGGAGAATTCAACCAACTTTGCTAGGTGAGTTACTCATTACTTTACTCTCTAGCCCTGGGTGGGCAGAGGCTGGGCGGTGGTAGTGGAGAACGATGGCTTGCCATCGACTATGCATTCTAGTTCTCGTTTACCAAGGCATACCAAATACAATCTTACCATGTATTGCCCTACCCTAGTCTGTCCAGAAGTCATTAACATATACAGCCGCAGTTGGTTGGCTATATGTCACCATCTAATTCATGAATACCGTCTAGTATAGCATTAGTACTGGAAGTTAAAAAGATTATCTTGTTTGCCTAGTGCATGTAATCTCACCATGATCGTTGCAAAACCTCACTGTTTGTCTCCGAGATCTATGAGCAGAGGGTCAAAGTATTAATTCTTTAAACTTTTAACACTCACATTTGTTCACGGTTTCAATTTTCTCATGGAAAGCAGATCAAAAGATTTTTTGTAAATTATCACTGACATGACTGGCTCTGTAAATTGTAGGTGGTCATTTTTCTACCACGCCAAAAAATTTGGCGGGGTATTATGTAATGGCGCCATCCGTCCGGGCGGGCGGGCGTGCGTGTGGGCGGCAGAGTGGTTTCCGGATGATAACTACATTACCGTTTGTCGGATAGCATTGAAACTTCATAGGGTGGTTGACTAGGTCTTGGGAAGAAAGCTGTCGAAATCGACAATGATCCGAAACCCAAGATGGCCGCCAGCCACTGGTGGCCATCTTGAAAATTGGTTTCCGGATGATAACTGCTTTACCGTTTATCGGATCTCTTTGAAACTTCATGTAGTGGTTGGACTAGGACTGGGGAAGAAACCTATCGAAATCGATGATGATCCGAAATCCAAGATGGCTGCCAGCCACAGACGGCCATCTTGAAAATTGGTTTCCCGATGATAACTCCGTTACCATTTATCGGATCGCTTTGACACTTCATAGAGTGGTTGGACTAGGTCTGGGGAAGAAACCTATCGAAATTGACAATGATCTGAAATCGAAGATGGCCACCAGCCACTGGTAGCCATCTTGAAAATAGGTTTCCAGATGATAACTAAGCTCTACTGACACTTTGCCCATGTTGGGATCAGTTGAAACCGGAACTCTCTGAATCTCAATTTCCAGAGAAATATACAGGTAAGCTGTTGAATATTTTGAAACTAATTTGACTGGGTGCTGTTGCTTTCAAAATATCCAACAGAAGGTTTATTATATAGTAAAGATAAAATCTGTACGACTGACAGGCCTTTAAAAGTTCCTGATAGACTTTAGCTACGCTATTCATT
Organism: Chaetoderma sp. LZ-2023a; assembly: GCA_034401795.1. Classification (NCBI taxonomy): domain Eukaryota; kingdom Metazoa; phylum Mollusca; class Caudofoveata; order Chaetodermatida; family Chaetodermatidae; genus Chaetoderma; species Chaetoderma sp. LZ-2023a. The sequence goes on along the minus strand of CM067369.1, from coordinate 183,602,977 downwards.
AATTACGTAGTTGATTGTGAAGTCAGCCTCCATGTGACATAATTGATTATGACGTCATATACTTGACTGACAGATTGGATTCATCTGTTACATGGTGAGTTATGTGTTTCAACCCTTTATGTTCCAGATTTGTTAACCTTTATCATTCTGCCAAAATTTAAAATTTTCAAACTAATCTAAAAGATGATCTCGTGTTCATTTTTCAATAAATTAGGTGGAAGATGGTGCTGCTGTAGACAGTAAAATCATCCAACAAAATTGTCGGGAAAAAGTGTACCAGTTTCTATGCTATTGACACAGTAAAACATAAAATATTGATATCAGAATAGTAATGGTTAAGAAAATTCTGAATTTTCCTTATTGAATGTCCATCTACAGGCCAAGAGAGGACCATTTTAACAAATTTACCACTCATATGACTGGGTCGTGGTTATCCAGGAAGTCATTCTAATGGTACATTTTCAAAAATAGTCTTCTGACCATGTATAAATGAACATTTCTCCTGACCTCTGCAGAGGCTGATATTGACTGGCTTGGCCATTAACCCCTCGTGTGTCAACAGCGCCTCAATGTGCTCAAAATTCTACTTATCAATTAACCCTTTAATGATCAAGATTTTTCAAGAAAATAATTTTTACAATAAGATTTACAAAAATTACTTTCTGTTGTCGTGCAAATAGACATGGCTCAAGACCACTGCAGGTGCTGTTTTTTGGCTGGCTTGACCATTTAATGGTCAAGAAAACGTGACATTTCTCAGGACCACTACATAGTCTGTTTTTGACAGCCTTGACCATTAAATTAACACATGAGGGGTTAGAGACTTAAATTAGAGTCATTAAATGGTCATTTCCCATCTATTCACTGGTTTTCAAAGGTTGATATTTTTACAAACAAACTAAGATAAATCAGGTGATGGCGGCCATCCATCGTCCGTCAAATCGCTTCTTGTCCGTAATGGTTTGACCGATTTCAACCAAATTTGGCTGGAATGATCCTAAGCTGGTACCCTCCAGACAAATTTTTCAGAATTTTGATTGATAAATTTTTGGGCTCAAAATGTTAGATTTTATGAAAAATAATGAAAAATCTAACAGAAATAGTCAAAATGCTACTCCTCCTTAGCTGCTTGACATATTCCAACCAAATTTAACTAGATGCATTCTATGGTGGTGCGCTCTAGAACTGCAATTCAGAATTTTGATTGATAAATTTTTTGGGTGAAAATCTGAGATTTGATTAAAAATCTATCCGAAATGGTCAAAATGCTACTACTCCTTAGCTTCTGAACATATTTCAACCAAATCTTTTTGGTCAAAATCTTAGATTAAAAAAAAAAATTACCGGAAATTTTCAAAGCCGCTACTCATTAACCGCTTGGCGGATTTCAACCTAGTTTGGCGGGAAGGAGCCTATGGATGTAGGTTTCAGAACATGTATACAGAATTTTGATTGATGAATTTTTTGTGAAAATCTTGAATTTTATACAAAATCTACCGGATATCGCTTAAAATGCTACTCCTCATTAACTGCTTGGACTATTTCAACCAGACATTGGTGGAAGGACCCTATGGTGGCAGACTTCAGATCTAGTGAGCAAAATTTTGATTGGTTAATTTTTGAGTGGCCATCTTGAATTTTCCAAAGGTTTTGTTAAATCAGTTAAAAGCCTACACCTCATTAATCACTTGGCAGATTTCAATCAATCTCAGTTGGAAGGACCCTAGGTTGGTAGGCTTCAGAACATTGATACAGAATTTTGATTGGTCAATTCTTTTGGTGGCCATCTTTGATTTCCCAAAATTATCTGCCATGTCTTTAAATGCAAATGGTTCCAATGGTTCAGGTGAGCGCCATAGGCCCTTGGGCCTCTTGTTTACAATAAGCATAAATTACCGAGTATGTACAATATGCGATGCTGATAATTGAATCTCAGCACATTCTTTAATGAAAATTTTTAAAACAGTTTGGCCGAAAGTCATTGCCACCTAATGCATCGACAACTCACTTAATATTGTCATTGAATAATAATTTTCAATTTATCATTTAGTCATTGTATATTTGAAAGCTACTGAAAGTCATTGCAGCCTAATACAGTAAAACCTTTCACTTGATTGAGTAATCTAACTCACAATCGTTGTAATCTGTCTGTTTCGCATCAACTGCACTCATTGTAACTATAAGGAGACATATATATAGAAAGCGTTAATTTTAATTTTCTTTTAGACACTTACTATTTTAATATCGACTTAAACAATTAATGAATATTTAAGTACACGTCTACACTTGGCCAGACATAGTTTCAAATTTTATATTTATTTGTTAAATGTGATTTTTCATTGAGCCGTACCTGGTATATGAAATAGAGGATGGATCAATATAGTCCCAGCCTCTAGTAATCTCAGATGTAAGACTTTTATCCTTATCTTAAGCATATTATATAGCTTTAAGAATATATTATTACGTATATATATATATATATATATATCTATCTTTTTATTATATATTTATTAATCTTGTTATTACATATATATCCAAAGATAAGCGCTGCCTCTGATGGGACTACCTGTTGTGATTGTGTATATTTATAAAAAAAATATAAGATATAGAACATTGAACCTTGATAGCTATCTGTAGGCTACATCAATATTTTTTCTTGCTTCACGGGACCTCCTACTTTGAGAATGTCCAAAACAGAAAAAAATAATAAAATTAAAGTCATCTATTTACATTTTTAGCTCACCTGGCTTGAAAGGCCAAGTGAGCTTATGCCATGGCAGCCAGCCACCATCTGTCCATCCGTCCATCAAATCGCTTCTTCTTAACGGTTTAACCGATTTCAACCAAATTTGACTGGAATGATGCTAAGCTGGTACCCTGCTTAGAAGGACCCTATGTTGGCAGCCTTCAGATCTAGTTTGCAGAATTTTGATTGGTCAATTTTTGGGTGGCGATCTTGGATTTTCCAAACGCTTTGTTAAATCAGCTATAAGCCTATAGTTCATGGGCTGAAGGGGCTCACCTGGATACACACACACGCACATGCGTGCGTGTACGCACACACGCACGCACACACACACAGACTAATTGACGAAACTATATTTTTCTAAAAGCTTTCGATGTCCTCTAAGATTATGCATGTTAACATGTGATAAACTGGGACTCAATATGGTTTTTGATTTGTTATATTAGAGTTAATACCCAAAGTGAAGCCGACCATATAAAGGGATTGGGATATCAAAAATTGACATATCTTTTGATAGAATCGTTGTAGATTGGTGATCGTCTACTCAAAATGTTGCTTATAGTATCGTCTACGATTGCATATGGTTTACATGCAAATCAGTTTCATAGTGAACTCGACAGAGGCCAAAAGGTCACAAATCTTTGCCACAGCTTAAACTCTAGCAACTGTATGTTGCTATCACTAACCAAGCACTGGTAAAGGAACATTCTAGTCTTAACAGCTTAAGATTGATTAAAAGGCACCATTTGACAAAAATAATGAGCAAAAGTTTACTCATTTAATAGAATAGTGTTACTATGACAACTGACAGCATAGCACATTTTGGAGAATCAATGAAAAATGCAATCATTGTAAACTAAACTTGAAATTAGCATATCATCGAATCTAAATTGTGTAGAGTAATTGCTTTACATATAGATGGATTCTATATGCAAATCAAGCAACAAATACCGCATCAGGAGTAAAAAAATCAAAGAAGTCAGATGCAATTAGAAAGCATTTGGTCATTAGGTTTTTTGGGACAGATGGTTTGGGGTAAATTTGTAATGACCTTTGATCTAGGCGTGTGTATGAAATATTATCCTATCATATGGAAAAAGTTTACTTGAATCGAAATTGTGTAGAGCAATAAAGGAGCATTCAAAATGTTTTTATTGTTGCTTGTTTTACCCACCGACTATAAATCCACTAACTATATTTGACCTCCTCTTAATTAGTCACTGTCACTAGCATCTGCCGAATCTTCTTCATTGTTGCTATCTTCGTCAGTGGAACTGTGTTCATGCTGATTCTCTTGCTTTTCACATTCCTTCTCTAGAATATCAGCCAACATAGATCGCAGTAGCTCACCATCACACACCACTTGGGCTCGAGTCTCTGCTCAGTCCAGCCATTATTCTCAGTGGGTTCAGGGATGTATGGCTTTGGTACGTGGGATCTCGTCCAAATAGCTACGTGATAGTTAACCCCCTTTATGTGCTCACGGAGGCAAACTCTCGGGGGAGTTAAGGTGGAGAAATCAACGTTTTTCTTGGGATTGATCTTTTTCTCTGCATCACCACACTGCCATTAACATCGAGAAATGAAGTGTGTCAACGTTTGTTATGGGAGTAATCTTGTACAGTCCGTAGGTGAAATCGCCTAATTGAAGAAAGCGATCCTCTGTGATGTCCCATGACTCAGCAATGGTCTGAAAAGCCTCCTGATATCTTGGTTGCTTCTGTGGGAGTCTGATGGGTTTTACTTTGCCTATTCCTCTGAATGCACTCGTTGTATCACATTTGGTGAAGGCATGAAGACCCAAAAGGGTAGAAAAGTAAAGCGGCGTAAAATCATTAGCCGGGTTTGAAATGTCCAACAGCTTTCTATTGTTTCCAGAACCAGTATGAAATAATGTGTGTCTTCATGATTTGGGCATAGTACAGGAGAATGAAAAATGCATCGCAATCTGGACTTCTGATATGCACACAGTCATAGCCCTCATTAGCTGCATAAGCACAATAGAGAATAACCCTTGTCTGATTCCTCTTGGTCAGATTTTCCTACTGTACCAATATCAAACAATTTCTGCCTTATCTTCTTGAATGTTCCCGGCACGTCGTTCATGCAATAGAAAGTGGCGTTTCCATCTTCAATGTTCAGTGTTTTCTGATCAGATGGTGCGTCTGCCTTTGATATTCCCTTGGTTAAGTAGTGAAACCCTTTACTTGTGTCTGTTTTCAACACGTGGCCGTCAGCTGTGCCAATTGATGATGGTACCAGCATAAGTGGATAATGTAGCAGTTCTGCAATATCAAGCTTATCTGGCTGATTCTGTGATAGCACCAATAACTGGAAGGCAATATTTCCTTGTTGTCTGTATTCTATTTCACGATTCTTTGAGATTTTCACAAGAGCACTTTTCGTCATGTCAGAAAACGTTTTCAATCTGCGTTTTTATTGGTTCAAATAAATATGTATTCCTTTCAAGTCTCTTTGGCCAGTTTCCCAATTGGCTCAGCAGGCATGCTATCAGTTTGGATATGGGGAGGTCAAGAGCACCAGACACAATACGGAACAGCTTATCATTATAATCGAGACTGAAAAGATTCATGAAGCTTTCTATTGACTCCATTACATTTACAGTGGCTGCTTCACTTTTGCGTACCTGTGAAGGACGGACATCCCGATATCTATTGTTCCTGTCTTTCTCGTCTGTAATATCTGCCATTTGGTGCATTGTTTCCACATATCTTGCTCTGCCGTCTTTGCTCAGCGTCGATATGCATCGTAGTTATTCAAGATACCAGATACGCCAGCCGCGCTTCCTCCTGCTCATGCATGCGATTTTGCATGCTTCATAAATGTCTCCTCTATTGTTTTGTTTACTACGCACAAATTTCCAGGGACAAATGATCTCGCAACACTTATAGCCCCTAGCTTAATCAGCTCTGTAGCTCCATAGTGTGATTCTGCTATGTTTGCCAACGTATCTTGCATAATTCTGCCCATCAAAACTAAAGAACATGTCAGCCATTCGATTAAGACATGTTCCTTACAGATAGTAATTGTTTGTCTTAACTATATTTAGGGGAGACAACAGCGATCCAACATGATCGATGTAAGATAACCAAAACTGGACAGTCTTACAGAATTAGCCATTGTTAACTCGCAGTCGAAAGTCTGAGTAGTCATTTATATATGAATGAAATGCTGTGTCATTTGACAATAGTTCTAAATTCTCTTTGGTTCTTACTTCCAATAATGTGGTTACTTTTGCCAATGAATTTGGTGGCAAATTCTCTAATAATCCATCGGACCCTTTTGCAGAATGGTATTTGTAGAGTAGCAATCGTTCAAGACCTTCAGCCATTGCTTTGTGGCAGTAGATTGCCCAACTAATTCTTACCAGACACCACACCTTTACTAGATCCGGTAGACATCAGGCCAGATTCTAGTATAATCTCAGTGAATCCAGATCCACACATCTTCATTTCTATGATTTTCATATAGGCGCATGCCAAATGAAAAGTACAAATCATAACTATGTGATTCTTGTATTAGTCTGGCCTTTTCCATATGATAGGATAAACTTTCATACACACGCCTAGATCAAAGTTCGTCACAAATTCACCCCAGACCATCTGTTCCAAAAAGTCTAATGATCAAATGCTTTCTAATTACATCTTACTTCTTTGATTTGTTACTCCTGATGCCGTATTTGCATATAAAATCCATCTATATGTAAAGCAATTACTCTACGCAATTTCGATTCGATGATATGCTCATTTCAAGTTTAGTTTACAATGATTGCATTTTAATCGATTCTCAAAAATTGGCTATGCTGTCAGTTGTCATAGTAACAATATTCTATTAAATGAGTAAACTTTTACTCATTATTTTTGTCAAATGGTGCCTTTTAATCAAGCTTAAGCTGTTAAGACTAGAATGTTCCTTTACTGGTGCTTGGTCAGTGATAGCAACATAGAGTGGCGAAGATTTGTGACCTTTTGACATCTACCGACCTGATTATGAAACTGATTTGCATGTAAACCAGTCGATCACCAATCTATAACGATTCTATCAAAAGATATGTCAGTTTTTTATATCCCCTACCCCTTAATATGGTCTGCTTCATTGTGGGTATTAGCTCTAATATAAACCCATATTGAGTCCCAGTTTATCACATGTTAACATACATAATCTTAAAGAGGACATTGAAAGCTGTTAGAAAAATATAGGTTCGTCAATTAGTGAGGGTTGGTGTTGTGGTATGTGGTATGCAGGTGGGCCCCTCCAGCTCACAGACTACTACACCTTATTAACCGCTTGGCAGATTTCAATCAATCTCAGCTGGAAGGTCCCTAGATGGGTAGGCTTCAGAATGTATATACAGAATTTTGATTGGTCAAATCTTTTGGTGGCCATCTTGGATTTCCGAAAATGATCCACCATGTCTTTAATTGCAAATGGTCCAAATGCTAATGGTCCAGGTGAACGCCACAGCCCCTTTTGTCTCTTGTTACTTTTACCTCCTATCTTGTCCAACCAGAACCTATGCAGAAAATAAAAAAGTAAAATAAAATATAGCAAGTAAATCTGGACTATTTTGAAACCTATTTAGCTGGAAGTTTTTGCTGTCTTCAGTAGTAAGACCTTTCAGTCAACTTAGTTTTTAGCTCACCTGGCCAGAGTGGCCAAGTGAGCTTGTGCTATGGCGACTGTCTGTCCGGCGTCCATCCGTCCGTCTGTCCGTTCATCAACTTTTATTAAACGACTTCTCAAGAACCACTGGCCAATTTCAATTATATTTGGCAGGAAGTATCCTTAGGACATAGGGATCCAAGTTTGTTCAAACGAAGCCGATTGGTCAATTTGGCTGGCGGCCATCTTGGATTTCGGCCGATTTTAGGAAATGTCTTTAAAAATTTTCTCCGAAACTGCTTGGTGGATTGAAGCAAACCCCATGAAATATGATCTAGGGCAAGAGCTGAACCAAGTTTGTTCAAGGGAACTTGATTGGTCAAATGGTTCGGCGGCCATTTTGGTTGACTTAGTTTTAGCGAAAACAACTTCTCCAGAACCGCTGAAGGGATTGGTCCGAAATTTGGCAGATATGATTAGGGACTAAGGGCCATTAAAGTTTGTTTACGGGAAGTTGATCCGTCAAAAAACATGGCCGCATTGGGCCAATCAAAATACAGCATGTTTGGCGGACATATTGGGTTTTTTTATTTGATGGATTTTGAGACTGAAATTGGTTTTATATGTGCTTTTGGGTATTCTGATCCCAAATTTGCAATTTTCAAAACTGTCGGATAAACGGTTTGGTGGCCATCTTGGATCATTTTCCTATCAAAAGCTCCCATACTAGAGCAATGGGAAATTAAAAATGTCTTCTAGAACTACTGGGCCGCTTTCAATTATATTTGGCAGGGCGCATCCTTAGGTTGTAGAGATTCAAATTTTTTCAGGCAAAGCCAATCAGCCAATTTGTCTGGCGGCCATCTTGGATTTGGCCGATTTTTAGAAATGTCTAAAAATCTTCCCCGAAACTAAGCGATTGATTCAAGTCATAAAATATCATTTAGGGCACGAGCTGAACCAAGTTTGTTGAAGGGAACTTGATTTGCCAAATGGTTGGGTGGCCATCTTGAATGGCCTGGTTTTCATGAAAGCAACTTCGTCTCCAGAGACACTGAACGGATTGGGCCAAAATTTGGGAGATATGATATTGATGACTAAGGGCCATTAAAGTTTGTTCAAGAGAAGTTGATACATAAAGAAACATGGCCTCTGTTTTCTTGTTACAAGTCTGCTCAATTCATTAGAGTCTACTTATTGTTAATGACCATTCTAGTTGAGATGCCTATGGACCAGGTGAGCGATACAGGCCCCTCAGCAGCTTACATGTCATCTCATGTTGCTTTGAAATTGAGTTTCTGGAAGTTGAGACTTCAAAGCATTAATTTTCCTTGGCCAATCATGTCCCCGTTGCATTGCAGCCTGACAAAACTTAATCTTGATTGGTATTGTTAATCTTTTTCCGCCCTCCTACTTTGAATCTGGGCCAATCCCGCCCATGAAACAAGAAAAAATGTTAGTGCTGCCCTACTTGAAAAATGGTTTACCTGAAAATTGTTATTGCCTAATTCACCTTTCCAGAGTATCCATCGCTAATCTGATGTCATATGACATCATAATCAGCTAAGCGGTGTGTAGGATGACGTCATAATCATTACGTCATAAATGATTCTATTAGGCCTGTCTTTAACTCTTAATAGTCCAACACGTTGTAAGAGTTGTATGTCTCTACTATTTAATAAACATGCTGTTGAATATTTTGAAACGAATTTGACTGGGCGCTGTTGCTAACAGCACCCAGTCAAATTAGTTTCAAAATATTCAACAGCTTACATGTATACTAGTTGTTTTCTGGAAATTGAGTCATGACGTTCAGAGATCAATCGATCCCAACACGAGCGAGGTGTGGGTGTAGCTTAGCTAGAGAGGAACGGAGCATAGCTAAAATGGAAAGGTCCATTGTACAGTAACTCGGTAACCAACTAGATCATAATTCAAGCATTAATACCACACAAATTCAACAAATATGAGGCAGAGCTGTAGTCAAATATTTATCAATATCAACTTCCATCAGTTACTGGAAGAATTACATCATGTAATATTTTCGTGAACAATGTCAATAATCTGACCTTTCCAGTTTTAGCTATGCCCCGCCCATCTCTAGTTAAGCTCCACCGACACCTCACTGGTGTTCGGATCAATCGATCCATGAACTCCCTGACTATCAATTTCCTGAAGACTATACAGGTAAGATGTTGAATGTTTTGAAACTAATTTAACTGGGTGCTGATGCGCCCAGTCAAATTAGTTTCAAAATATATTCGACAGAATGTTTATTAAATATTAAAGAGTAAAGATATACGATTCTTACAACGTGTTGGACTAGTTAAGATGGTCTAAATCGAGTCATTCATGCTGTAATTGATTATGACATCATCCTCCACATCATGTAGTTGATTATGACATCATCCATGTCACGTTCTGATTATGATGTCATCCTCCACCTCAAATAGTTGATTATGACATCATACGATTGATGGATAGACTGAAAGGTGCATTCATAGGTCAAATGGTCAAATATCATACAAATTCTGTCGATGACACTCTCCTCCAAATCCATTTAGTGGTATTCAATAAATCGTGTGTGAATTGCCCATATCATTACAGATTGTGAGATGACATTTTTATCGGGCTCCGCATTTCAAACTGTCTAAACACCTTCTGTATTGATCCACCCGTGACTAGAGTATGTTACAGTGACTCATTCTTGTAGGACGTGCCCGCCTCAAGAATATGATATGGGCATTATAATGATTTACTCCTGACCAGAGTCCTATTGCGCCACTGGGATACAAAATGGACTTTTCCAGTATATCCATCTATCATATGACTTCCTAATCAACTACATGATGTGGATGATGAAGTCATAATCAAGTACAGCATGGATGACTCGATTAAGTGCGTAATAGTTATGTATTATTTAATAAACAGTCTGTCGAATATTTTGAAACTAATTTGACTGGGCGTATGGCAGCAACAGCACCCAGCCAAATAAATTCCAAAATATTCAACACCTAATGTGTATAGTTTTCTGGAAATTGAGGTTCAGAGTGTTGGGATCAATTGACCCCCAACACTGGTGAATCCTGGGTGGAGCTTAACTAGGGATGGGCGGGGCATAGCTAAAACTGGAAAAGTCCATTGTGACTCATATTACTTCACATATAACGTAAATTTCACAGCCCTAGACATGTCTGTTTCAATTTGAGAAACATAACGCTACCAATATGAAACGCTGCAACAGAGGGAGCTCTTATGGGAGATATTGCACCCTTTTCAATGTCCAGCCAACAATCATCTGTATGGAACACGTACTGTTAATGGAATCAGCCAAAATACAAGCTGTCAGAATCTCAAACTAATTTAAATAATAATAAATTATTGAATTGACTAAATAAATTTAGTGGCAAATGTATAATTTAGAATAATGTGAAAATAAATCATATATTATCTATTCTATAGCAACTAGTAGTCTCTTTCATGTATTTCTAATCCGTTTCATAAAACACACATTTTGTATCCTGCGGTCAATAGTGGCATCCATTTTTAGCTATGCCCCACCCATTTCTATCTAAGCTCCACCCACTCTCTGATTTTTTTCCCTGAAGATTCAATTTTATATACTTTGAATCTTGAAGTGTCTGGAATCCCAATTTCAAGGTAACTATACACGTACGCTGTTGAATATTTTTTAATGAATTTGACTAGGTGCTGTTGCTGCCTATGGCCTATGTTCAACAGAATGCTAACTAGATAATAAAATTTGTACACTTAATGCACTTTTCAATGTTCAGGACTGAGCTAGATATGGCACTGTGTATTGTGACACATATTATGTAATTGAGTATGATGTCATGTAGTTACGTCACAGATAGGATCCCTCCATTGGTCATGTATCGCATGTTTGTTGGGCTGTGTTTCTTCATCTGTTTATCATGGTGATAAGTCCATCCATTCTTCAAGATTGTGTGCGGTAGTATTATGCTATACCGTGAGATAATAATCATCACTCACGTTTTTGTTTTTATTTACAGAGCAGTATGGAATAATGGGAGAAGAAATAGATTTATTATCCGATGTTGGCGACTCGATTCGTAATGCTATCAATGACCTGTCTAACTATTCTCAGCCTGTTGCCGAGCCTGACAGACAGCAAGGATCAGGATACTTTCAGTGTATCTATTGTCAAGCGATTCTTATGGAGATAAGTGACTACAGAAAACACTTGTCTTCACAACATGTGGTGTATGGACAACAGGAATATGATTGTATTATCTGTGGTTCCGTTGTTCAAGATAAATGGGCATTTGTTCGTCATTGTGTCAGTCATGCACTTGGTGCACGGGCAGTTAACCGCTGTCCAACGTGTTCGCGGACATTCACCAGGGGGGATAACTTCAGGCGCCATTTGAATAAAGGATCCTGTTCCAGATCCAGTAAACGATCAAATGCTATGCTACAAATAGTGTACTCTGACATTACGCCAAATATGGCTGAGTCAGAGGAGGATTATGATCCTGACATTAAGGAATTAACTCTTTGACATTAAGGAGTTAACACTTTAGTGGACAGCGTAGCTAGCAAATGACGCAGTGGTAATTTACCTTTCCAGAGTATCCATCAATGGTGGATCGTCATATGATGTCATAATCAGCTAAGCGGCATATAGGATGACGTCAATCATTGCGTCAAATGATTCTATTAGGCCTTAGACTCTTAATAGTCCAACATGTTTTAAGAATTGTATGTCTACTATTTAATCAACATGCTGTTGAATATTTTGAAATGAATTTGACTGGGCGGTGTTGCTACCATATGGAGCAACAGCAGTAGTCTAGGTGGTCGCTGGTGGGTATTGTTCTCCTGTCAAAAATGATTGATGGGTATAGGTCATGAGGTTAACTGCAATTGTTGGAGAACAATAGCGTCGAGCAGGTCCCCTCCAGTCCAAAAATGATTGATGTGTACACAAGGTCAAGTGCAATTCGCTATGAGTGGGTGTCTGCTATTGTTCTAAATGAGCTGGTGGCTGCTAATGTTCTAAATGTCCGACTACAGGTTATTGTCTGTTCTGACATGTTAATGCATAGATTAATGTGTGTTTTATATAGGTGACGCATGCACGTGTTCTTGCTGTGTTTATCGTATTAATTAGGTGGGCGCCCCTCCCCCCTCCCCATCTTCATGATTAAAAGGATATTTTGAAACTGTCAAAAAAATCAGTGTTGCGTTACACGTGTAATAGGAAAACAAAGCGATGTTGTATAATATTATATAGATAATAATCATGTATCTATCGTATTTAAGGAGTGGTCATGGCAGTCATTTAATTAGTTTAAAAAATATGAACAAAATGTTCCCAGTCATTTAATTTTCAAAAAATCAGAGCATTGCGTTACACGGGAAATATATAGGTAAACTTACCGATGTTGTATGTATAATATTATATAGATAATAATCATGTATCTATCATACCTAATGCGTACTACTATTGCTCGGAAGAGACATAAAACTGGTCCTTGTTCATTCTCCAAAGACGGTTGCAGTATCTTAAACCTCTTAGTCTTAATGCACGGACTGGGTAATATATACCCTAAGCAACCACTCAGAAGCGATATCCAGATACCTGGCTGACCATTCTGTAAACTCAGGTTCATGATACACGTAATGATCATGATATAAATGATTATGACGCGCTAGGTATACTATCTACTCCTTTGGTACACGCGAACCCATTACGCGTCACATTCCCTGATCTGAACGTCTGTCTCTATACTCGTCCTTTATTAATGGTGTATAGTGTTGAGCTCAGTAACCCATGAGTTAAACTTGGAGGGATAGCTGATCCACTTATCGTAATGTCCACGTACTCCCTTAGCTCCATTCCTACTTTTAATTATCTGTTCCACTGCATAGTCTCTATCTTCTTTCATGCCACCAATTTTCTGAATCTCATCGTGATAAAAAGTTCCAATAATTGCATCACATGAATAATTTTCCAATTTTTATAAGATCGGATATTTGTCAGAAAGAGCATTGTCCACCTTAAACAATTCACGGCTCCACTGACTGCGATACGCCTTCTCAAATGGCATTCTTGCTTGTGACATTCTCACATGATCACTAGATTTTGGTGTATTTTTCTTTAGTTTAGGGTTCTACTTCTTGTTCTTCCCTACATATATTTTTTTCCATGCGATCAGCTCAGTACTACGGTCAACATGTATCGCTGGCATACATGTGCTGGTGTGTACAGTTTTATTGTGCAATGTGACTAAACTAGGTAATACATCGATATACCTTCTCGTATTCTTATGAGTCATGTATCTATATATTCGACCCTTTAACGTCCGCTGAAAACGTTCAACCATAGCAGCGTGCAGCTTATTCTGCGAGGTATAGGAATGTATTCCATTCTCAGTCAAATATTTCTTGACTACTCCATTGACGACCTCACCACCTTTGTCAGTTTGAATAGCATGTTGGCGTCGTTCAGTACATGACAGAATAGCTTCTAATCCTTTCTTGACTGATGAAGACGTTTTGCTATACAGATTTTCCACCCAAGCATACTACGAGAGCGCATCAACAACACAGAGTAGGTATAACATGTCATCATTTTCTAATGGCTAGCATTCCCATCGAGCACAGATCTGCCTGCGATAACTCGTTGACAGCCGCGTCCCGTAGTGGGTTGTATCAGTTCCTTACGCATCCGTGCATAGACTATTTCTGTGGTGCATTGACACTCCTTGAGCCAACTAACGGACGGAATCTATGCTCCAAACTCCTGTAACAAGCCTATGAAACTAAGCGTTTGTGTACTGACACTGACCACCCACACTGGTGTAGCACGGATCGACAAGACAGGTACTGACCGTCCCAGCTAAGCTGGGTACGGAACAGCTGTTCTGGATTCGCTCCAAGCACGCCCCCCCCCCCCCCCTGAGTAGGATAGTACGCATATATAAGCCCTATAGGAGAGGTTTTCGTTAAAAATGGCTAAGTTCGTTAAAACGTGCAGTGCGCATGTGCGCGCGTCAGAGCTTCCCTGACAACACGTGTTGAGATTGGGAGAGATTGTATGCCTATAGTGTACCGAGTCGGTACCCGTGATTTATTCAAATCACACCGTTCTTGTCGTTACTGGTACATATCAGGACTGGAATGAAACTAGTATTATAGAACTTTTTGCTATTTTAAAATTGGTCCAGAAAATCTCGATAAATTAGTTTCAAAATATTGCTTTTGACGTCGTAATCATGTGTATGCACTAAATGAATAGAGAATGTGCTGTGTACGTGATAGCCACGTCACCACCTCTAGCTGCACGCTGATTGGCTACTGCTCGGCCTTTGATTGGCTGGAGCGCCTGGCTCTGATGTCACGAGTAGTATAAAAGGGATGAAAAATCGAGCATCGAGAGCATTATCGGTGTGGACGCCGACCCGTCAGGAGGACTACTGGACCAACGCAGACTAGACGTGTGTAACTGCTAACCGACGGTGATAAACAGAACATCACCGCAGTGCCACTCGGATTTCAGCTCACCCGCACCGATAAACAGTTCTCAACAGCACTACGATACAACAATTTTGGATGCTCCCGGACGGCCATCCGGGGGCAAAATAAATAAAGTTATACCTCCCGCATCCAGACCTTTCTAAGGGAGTCTTTCAGTGGAAGGGCCGTGCGGGCCCAAATGTGATTCTACGGGATGTAGAGCTGATGATGATCCTTGGTGGATGACTTGCCGGATCCGCCAATCACGCTGAAAACTGGACTCAAACCTGCGCACTGCATGTTGCGTATGATTAATTAACATTTCGACCACAGTCTGGTGGGACTTTGCTCGGTGCGCCGCAAGAGCTATGCGATGTACCCCGCACCGTGTGCCAGTTGTTGTACATGCATAGTTATTCATATTAGTAGCCCTCTCTGTTAATGGGTTACTCTCAACTTTCATATTACCATCGCCGGACGGAAACTTTACAACAAACTGTTTAGATTCTGTATCAGTTAAATGACTATCTAATGGACATCTCTTGAATCGTTCTGTTACCCTGTCCTGAGAATGTGCCGTATCCAACCTGCCTGTGGAAACATACCTGCAGATACCTGCTTGCGGAAGCCTGCTTGCGGAGGCCTGCTTGCGGAAATCTTTCCAGCACCAAAGATTGTGCCATCTCATGCTATCTATTTAGTAGTGCCTCAATTTCAGTGACTCCTGAACTTTATCCATACCGAGCTATACTATTGAACATTTGATTATTTCCGTATATTGGTACTGATGACTAATAGGTACCTTACCGGTCTTAAGACCGCATCTTATATTTTCGGTTTCTTACTGTGAATAGTATCCTTGATTACTGTGGATGCTTTCAACTAGCCGCACCGTAAGGTCCAATGACTTGTGATACTTTATTATTATGGTATTCGTTAAATTGTGTATTGGTTAGTTGTGTATATGGCAAGTAGCCATCTAGTTAATATGTTTTGTTTATTTATAAATACTCTAGACTGCAGTATGCTAGGAAATACTTTACAGCAACATATATATCCACATCACTATATTCCCGCCAGCATCGATTTTACACTGAGGTCGCTGATCATGCTCTACTTGCTTGAGACTGACATGTTACCGACTAAACCTGGCTATTTACCTCGATTTGATAAGTTTAAAGTAGTGAGGGACAATTTCTCCACAGGAGATGCATAGTGCACGCCTCTTTTCCGGTTGTTGTGGTAATATAGCCCCACGCACCGGCAAGGTTGTGTACAATTGGCCAGTTACCTTTAGGGCCTCTTAATATATCGAGTTGTTGTCTCTTTCTATGATCCTCCAGCCGCAAGGCTTATTAATTGTTTGGATTCCCATTGACACGTTATCAGGATCCGACCCTGGGAAACTATCAGAGCTTTCCATGCAGTGATAGATAAAGTGCCGATCTGCATACACGTCCCCCTGTATCTTCAGAGACTAGTTAGGTAGATACCCATGCCAAAGTAGGAAGCACTGCGAAATAATAGTATTAATTAATATGTTGTAATACCGGCTTGCAGTGCATCTCTGGGCATCATGGAACTTAACCCTAATGACAGGTCAAATGTTAACTCCATAACATGCGGTGAAGGACAAGATGCGGATCTCCATCCAACTCATTAATTCAGGAGCCTTGCTCCGTAACATGTACACATGCTATCTTTCGGAGGTAGATGCTATGTGGGGCGATTTATGGGAAGCCGAGCATCTTCACCCGACGGATAAACGTATCTAAGGTTAGGTAGGAATCCCTGTCTTCGTTGCTAACAACTAATTGGTAGGCTAGGATGTGGCAGAAGGCCCGCATAAATAAAGTTGCAACTACCAATGCAGCAACTTTGGAACTACACAAGACGGTGACCTGGGAATTCTTTGGCAATCGTTCGTCCCATCTTCACGTAAACCAGTGTGCACCACCTTAACTGTAGCTTCACTAGGATTTTCAGCAATTAGCATTTTCTGTTTGAACAAAAAAGTGGCCCTTTTTGCCAACTCTTTTTCTCTGCTTCAGTGTTGAAGGCATTTTCCTGTGACAGAGGCCTGCGTGAGGCACTTTCCTCTTGCAACAACAACATTTTCTTTGTATATGTGTTAGGGGTATATTAGTTCATATTAAACTATCTAGTGACTTCGTTGCGATGCTCCCTTACAGGGGTACCTCTGCAGATTCAAGGATCTGCATGGTACCTCCGGCGAAACCATGTGGAAAGGAGATCGGATGGTCTATGTTGTATATTATTGTGCTCATTACTGTCAAACGAATAGAATTGTTTGTATAGTACTTAGTAAATCTGTGGCTGTTTAATTATTAACATCTTGTCCGCTACTCTAAAATAGAGTGGACCGACACACCGGTGACACAAACAGCAGGGACAACACTGTGTGGTTCAATCTTGGCGGCAATGGTCGCACGGCCCCACTGGAACATGTGTGTTCCACCGGCTCTAAAGGCCAGTCTTTGTACATTCCGGAGAGACACGATACGGGATCCGCAACCCCGAGATCCGCAGCTAACCAGTGCTCCCGCACATCATGCACATGCTGTGCGATGGAGCAAAGCGAGAGGACGGATCGGCACATACCCACCCTACACTGATGGTGGCATCAACGCTTAAAGCATAGTGCACAAACTCTGAAATTTCACAGTAGTCGAGTGTTGGTACTAGGATCAGCGCTCTTGGGCGAAGTTTTACACCCTACGCCAGCAACGCTCATGTGGTGATTTGCCAGATTGCACACTTGTGTTGTGTTTTGTTATAAAACACAAGGATAGTTTCAGTACTGAACATCTCAAAATTCCATAAACCAAGAGGGTTAGGCTCCTCAAGGTTTATAGATAACAGGCGGCACTGGGCTCGAAGGCACGGGGACACGTTATAACGAGATATAGTGCAGAGGCATTACTGAAGGCCTCTGTGTCTAATGAAGGATGAATTAAAATCCTACTGTGGTACTGTCTATTCAGTGCATGTTGGGCTACTGAGATTGCGCCAATACAATCTCAGCAAGTGGCCATGCGTGGTGGAGGGATGTCAGTCCCTACCCAGGACATCTCTAGCAAACTAGAAGTTCACTTTGTTTGGTAGAGATGGCCTGCAGGCGAGGCCATGGAACACAGTCAAAGTTTGCTACTAAAGATGGATGTAGATCAGACTATCGGTTGCCCCTGGCCATGAGCTCTGGTGGTGATCGCTACCGACTGGGTCGCCATCCAATCATCTTGATCATGTCAGTACATCAACTGCGAGCCATGCCTCATGTGATCAGACTTCAGAAGAGTGAAGCTTTGGAAAGCCTGAGGACTACACGTCTAGACTTATCTTAAACTGAATACTGTTATACTGTTATAATGCTGGTCATTGTCACAACGCAGGCCATTTCTACCTGTTTCGGGTAGGCAGTGGTAGCTGTCAAGCCACTGTGCTTTTTGTTTCTGTGGTAGCCGTCAAGCCACAGTGCTTCTACATATGCTTGCTATCTGCAGGATGATAAATCCCATAAGATGGGCGAATCACTGATGAGGACAATCCTCTGAGGTATAAACGGCTGCCCGGACGCAATTCCCTGAAGAACCATATATTGATATTGCCAGATAACAAAGCTCAGGAGGTAGTTTTCTATTCTTACCTGTATTATTATGAATTACTTATACACTCTGCATGTGTAGTGAGACAAACACCCAGCCTAGGTTGCACTCATGGCAGTAATGCCTGCATGAGAGACCAAACGATGAATAGCGAAATTAGCCAGTAACTGCACCATTGTGCAGGCCTCCTGTATTGTGCCTTCCCAACAACGCAGTGAGTAAACACTTAACTTTTCCAAACCAATTACTACATGCGTCTTATGAGGAGTGTAGCCTCCGGAGGTGCGCACCAGTCTGCCGGATACTCTAGCACCACGGTACTGCACGTGCATGGTATGTTGGGGCGAGATTGCTGGTTAGCCGCAGATCTCAGGGTTACGGATCCGTTGTTGCATGTCTCCAGATTGTACAAAGAACGACTTCGTGAGCCAGTGGAAGTTGAACCACACCGTTTCATCCTGGCTGTTTGTGTAACCAGTGTGGTGGTCCATTTTCTCAAATTAGAGTTTAGACATTACAAAATACATAATTAGTTACAATTAACAAACAAACAATGGTACTCGTTTGCTGTTATGGGAGTGAAATCAAGTACGTAGGGCTTAGTTGGTGATTTGCTTAACATGGTCCTCACCAGAGGTACCTCACGATCTCCGATCGGTATACTCAGTGAGGTATCCCCGCAAAGGAGGGTCTTAACGTGGCTACTTAGCAAGTATAATATAAACTAAATTAACCCCTAACACAAATATTATTTGTTGCAAGAGGAAAGTGCCTCACGCGGGCCTCCACCACAGGAAAATGCCTACAACGCCGAAGCAGTGGAAGAGAGATGGCAAAAAGGGCCACTCTCTTGTTCAAACTATGCTATGTAAAAAGAGTCAACCTAGTGAAATTATAAGTTATAGTGATGCATGCTGTAGTACGTGATGATGGGGTGGATGATTTCCTCAGAATTCAACACTGTCAACGCATGTAGGTTAAAACATACTGAATTAAAAGTTTCCGCTTTCTGCTAGATCCTATCCAATCAGTTAGTCTTTGGGTCCAGATCAAGGTTAAGCCGCAAGTGGCTGTGTGTTCTACCTATCATTAACATATAAGCCTGACTGGCGAGAATGCCCCGTGTCCATATGGTCACGCTCACAGAGCATCCCCCTCAGATAGACAGCGTGCGGACATGTCACCTGGTGGCAGCTCCAGAATCATATAACGATCTTGTCACCACCGCATCATGACCACATATAATAGCACTGGGACAAATCACCTTACATAAGCATTGAAAAGCACATAAATTTATATTTATACGGGAGAATAAGAGACAGGTATCCAAATATAGTGACCGCACCCTGGGACTAACATTTTATGTGTCTTTAGAGTTATGTAAAATGCCCAGAGATGCACTGCAGGCCAGTAATTATAATATTTTCGCAGTGCTTCCTACTTTGGTGTGGTTATCTAAGCTAACAAGTATCCGAGGATACATGGTGTGTGTGTGTGTGTGTGTGTGTGTGTGTGTGTGTGTGTGTGATCATCGACACTTTGATTCTAACCGCTCTGAAACCCCAGAGGCTAGTGGAGCATAGATAGAGACAATTACTCTTATATTCCTAAGAACAGGAGGCCTTATGGTATATTGCCAATTTATACAATCTAGCCGGTGTGCGGTGTTACACAAAATGTCTCCTATAGAGTAATCATCCCATACTACTTATAAACCTATCCTATCAAGCTAAAATATCCAGCGACCTCAGTGAAAAATTGGTGCTGTTGGGGAACAAGGTGGCGTGGTTGTTCTTGCTGTATAGTGTAGCCTAGCGAACTGTTATTCTAATGTTTTATTTAAAATAAGCAAACATATAACTAGAATGGCTACTGCCACATGTAACTAACTATCACAGTACAGTAAAAAATGTGAGGTCACACGACCTTGATGGTACCTGTTAGTCATCGGCACAAAATAAGAACAAATATATATACAGTAAAAATATATAAACTAACTCTGTACAAAACATGATGCCATTTGCTCCAATGACAACACGCGTTGGTAGGCAATCTCTGACGCCCGCGCATGCGCGCTAGGCGATCACACTGACCTTGTTGTTTTAAGAGCCTCTCTCATATGGCTTTATACACGTGTACTGTCCTACCCAGGGTGTGTGCTTGGAACGTATCCGGTCTGCCCATTCCGTACCCAGAAAGGCTGGGATGGTTTGTACCTGACCAGTCGATCCTCGCTACACCACCCCCTCCTAGTTTGGCACCTGTGCCAAATGATACCGCAATGCAGATCGAATGTCACGGGGCATATGATAGGCTCGGTGAGAATTATAGACTTCTCGAGTAGGTGCGTAGCCGAGAGGAGTAGTGACACGAGAGACACATAATTTTTCAGAGAAGGCACATAGACGTGCGAAAGAGTTTGAGAGGGAGGCATACTTTTTATTTTGATTTTTTGCCTCATATTTATTTCCCCAACCCACCCCCCCCCTCCCCCCTTTTTTTTGATGCTGTGGTGCGTACTCTTTTGTTTGTTTTAATATTTGATTTAGCTAAAACAATAGCTCATGAGAACATTCTCCTTGGTGACAGGTAATTAATATATTCCCGTCGAGAATGCCCAGCCTCCAACATACCATAATAAAGTAATGTAAAGTAAAATAAAATATATTATATAAAATATACTATACTACAAACATGTAAACAGTGAGAACAATAACAATATTGTTCAGATACACCTGCCAGTATATGAGGGTCCCATGTGCATAGTGCAGCCCTTTAGCGAAGATCCGCATGGGTGGCTCTCGCCACCGCTTATATCCATCTCGTCTGAGAAGAAAAATAATAAGAAAAATAGTACAGAATAAGTAAAAAGTTAATCAGGCAGCTCCAGCAATAGCCGGGATGGCATGATCTAATATAAACATATTCATTGCGGTATGCTGTTTACCTACACCGCATAAGGTGTGTTTACAGCATAGAGATCTGCAACAATTATTTTGTTGATACACAGCTATGCGATAATTAGCACAGCTGTGTAGGATGATCTTGGTCAGCCTAGGGACAGGGTTTCAATTTTTAAAATATTAATAATAATAAGAAAAGTGTTTAAAAAATAAAGTAATATTCACATCACTGCACACACTAACTAGTTAAAATATTCTGCTGCAAAGCTGGTCATGGTGCGTGCCCTTGTGGTGCAGAGATTTGTCCTGGTGCTGATTCGAGGCTGGTGTCTGAGGATGTGGCTGAGGGGTTGGTGAACGATGCGCTGAAACTGACAGAGTGCGGTGTTGATGTCTGGCTGAAGGTGGTGCCTGCAGTGGCACTCGCCATGCGGATAGTTTCTGTGGAAGTGGATGCTGTCATCATCGTGGTGGTTGCGGTGGTGATTGTTGTGTGCATGGAACGGTTGGTGCTAGAGGTGGTGATGGTGCGTGAGTGCTTTGTCAATGTTCCACTGCCTGCATGAGTCTGCTGGCAGTGTGGTGCGTGGAACTGGTAGGATGTCTGGCTTGTGTGCGATGCGTCTTTTCCCTGCGTATAATCTGTTCGGTGTTGTGGCTTTGCGGATGGCTGGGTGTGCTGGTGTGATGCGGATGCTGGATGCGGTGCTGGTAATTAGGGTGGCGGTGGTGGTGGTGCTGGTGCTGTTGCTGCGCAGTGGAGTGGCTGTGGTGCTGGCTACCTCCGTTATCTCTGGGTCTAAACTGGTCATCAAGTCTGGTGGTAATAGAGAACTTTCTGATAGTGAAATGTCCCTTAATGGAATTGATAACGACGGAAATGTTACTGGTGGTACTATCACTGTTGGTGTGGATGCGGGTACTGC
This sequence comes from Chaetoderma sp. LZ-2023a, assembly GCA_034401795.1. Classification (NCBI taxonomy): domain Eukaryota; kingdom Metazoa; phylum Mollusca; class Caudofoveata; order Chaetodermatida; family Chaetodermatidae; genus Chaetoderma; species Chaetoderma sp. LZ-2023a. Next base: position 183,580,650 of record CM067369.1, on the reverse strand, counting down.
TGATGGTGCTGAGGCGTGTACTGTTGTTCTTGATGTGGATGTTATCGTTGCTGCTGGTGTGGATGTCAGTGCAGATGGAGAAGCTGATGCGGATGGAGGAGGTGATGGCGGTTGTCGTCTCTTTCTTTGTTTAATACGTGCCATCTTTCCGGTAGTTGGAACGACTGATGGGCATGCGTACCTATAATAACGGACCTACAATGTCAGTGTTTTCGTCTTGCTGATCCAGATTCAAAGTGACAATCAGAGCACAGAGCTTAGACGTAGTCGTGTGAGTGATACCATAGCGTGAAGCTGAGTACAAAAAGTTACAGTCTACACAATAAGCCCTCTGGAAGAGGTGAACCCAATCAATATGCAACTTCAGATCGGAGTTTCTCGAAAATTCTTGGTCACAAGTCTTTCCATTAGGCGAAGTGAAAGTGCACGAACATCTTTGTGCAGAACTCTTTTGGGTTTCTTCTACCGAAGTGTCCCACAACGCAAGGTCTTCTTCAAGTGACATACTTATTTCCGTATAATGGTTTGCGGATCCGCAAAAACTCCTACCATAACCTTTTCATAACTTTAATACTTTAATAGCCAATAAATTTCAATAATAATAATAATAATAATAATAATAATAATAATAATAAAAAGCAGCAGAATTTGGTTTGTAGCACGAAAATGGCCTAATGCCTGATCTTCCCTTGTGTCAGTTTGATGGGAAGATGAAGTTTCAGTTCGGGATTCCTTTATTTAAAAATCACGAACTACCTATTCTGCTGGAAGCTCACCTTTTAATTAAAGTGATGTGGTTTTACTTATATACTTGCCTATCCTAGTTTTAGGCTGGAATGCATGAGGGGGTCTGGGAGAGCGTGATTACGTCAGAAATCTATGACCCCGACTCATCACGTCTCGCCTCCTCGATCATGCACGTGGTAGCTACGCGGGAGGGACATTTATTTGTTTATAGTCTTTGATCCAATTTACCAGAAAACAGAGGTGTTGATCACATGATACGTGTTTTGAAAACCATGTGGTTGATCTGAAACTTAGGAAATTTTGTTTATGCGTTGTTATTTAATGTTGCTGACTAATGGATAATGGATGCATGGATTAGAAATATTGCTTTATAAATGTCTGTTCCTTAGAAAAGCATCCCTACATGCGCATGGTTTTTAACATCCGCTCTTCTTCTGTGTCTTGTGTGAATATTCTTGCTCGTGTTGATTCTTGAGTGGAATTTGTAGGTAAGAGAATTTTTTTAATTCTCTGTGTTGATTAAATGTCTAAGATTTTATGCTGCCCTGCCAGCTCACGCACTAATGATTTGCACGCGCGGTAGAATGTTATTAGTTCTTAATCAAAATTACAAGAGTTTAGCTGAATGTAATTCATTGTTTGATTTAAACATATCCATGTCTTGCGGGTGACAAGTTACTGACCCCACCCAGCGGGACTGTATTTACCGGGTGGGCAGACTGCCAAGCATCCTCCTCTATGGGTAGGACTAGTCTCACCACACCTAGACACAAACCTAGTTATTACAGTACAGCTGGGAAAATGTGTACGACAGTTGTACAATTTACAATACCGTCGTATGGAGATTTGTGAAGCAGTCATCCTGTTTCTGTCGTTTTGGTGGGTGTGGTATATACACGTGTCTGGTTCTCTGTGGATGATTCTTGTGGTGTAGTATAGTGTCAAAGTTTTATTGCAGTTGGGGGAGGGGTACTGTGGTGATAACTTTATCGGACTTTGAATGTATTCTCTCTGTAATGGCTGAGCCTCGGAAAGGCGGGACAGAGGTAATTAGAGCGAGGATGACCAAGCCGAGGGCGGGCATAACTTGAGTCATTGTCGAATTCCACTTTCTGGGCCTATCTCGCATTCCCATACCGATGACAGACTGCAGTCATTCCTGCTCTCTCAATAAAGGCATCTGGTATTACGTATAGATAACGTAGTTTATTATTACTGTTATTGCTGATGTCACTTCCAAGGGTTGGGGTGTCCCTTGTGGTGTGGGGTGGTGATATTCACGACGTTGTTCTCTCACCACATATGTAGTTTCCACATGATTGCGGAGAGAGGGCATGTAGTCATCAGTCTAGGTACCAGTGCTACGCGAATCGCCCAGTCCGAGGTCTGGCACTGGGCCATCACTAACACAAGGTTTAAGATGACCGAAGTGGATGGCTGAGGTCAAGCCATCTGAGGTGCGGATTTGGTAGGTCACGTCCGACTTTTTACCTACTACCAAATAGGGGCCTTTCCACTGGTAACTCAGTTTACTCGGCACGTTTGCAGAACGTCGTGTATCGTGAATCCAAACCATCTTTCCCACCTCATATGGGTCTACATGTACACGACAGTCATGCCAGATTTTCTGACGCTGGTGTACAGTGGAGAGTGTTTCTCTCACTAGCTCATGTGCCTGTTCTATTTGCAGGCGCATGAGCTCTATGTACAGAGAGGGTGAATTCTTTCCCCCAGGAATTCTGAGCATGGCCAGATCCAAAGGTAAGGCTAATTTATGGCCTAAAATTAACCGAGCAGGGCTATAACCTGATAAGTTTAGTATCATTCAGCTCATTAATTGGATGCATTTGGCGACGATTGTTGTTCTCTCTCTCTCTCTTGAGGAAGTTCTCTATCCATATACTGGTGTTGTGGTGAGTGTTTGTAAATTCCCGTGCTCCATAAGGAAGAGTTTCTCCTTGAGAGCTGGTTCCCCACATAGCACGTCAATAAATGTATCTAGGTGAAGATGCGTTACTCCTTCATTAAGGGTATGCCCTTGTGAGGAGTCACCGGATGCGGCTTGCCAATTCTGAGAACGTTTCTTCCGCTCGTCTCTGCAAATTTTTGAGTTGAAGATGACTGGTTTCTCTCAGAGCCATGTCCCCCAATTTCTCGGACAAGGTGCTCTCTAGCTCTGTGTATGCCAGTGCCATATCTGACCCCAAATCTGCCAGTACCTGTAGCGCCTTTCCTGACAGTTTTGCAGCCAGATATTCTCCCATCTGCTGATCCATCCATCTGTTCGTGTGGCTTATTATCTCGACCTGGCACTTGTAATTAACCCAGTCACCCTCCCCACTGAATTCAGGTGCCGGTATCACTTGGCTAGTGCCATGATATGGGGTTATGGACGCAAATCCAGGTGGGGGTGCGGGAGAGAGTGGTGTGAATGCTGATGCTGGTCTGTATCTGTGTGGTGCTGGCTGTGTGCGGACTCTCATATCCTGGTGTCGATACATCCACAGTGGTGAATCCCATCTGTATTGCTCAGTGCGGTATGTGGCTTTTATTATGGCCAAGCATTAGTTCTATGAACTCTGTCTTTGACAACACACTGGCACTAGGATCTAGCTCATTAATCATCTAGAATGTAATTTTACCATTTTTCAATTTTTTCGGCCCGAGTGGGGTTCGAACCTGGCAATTCTATGGCAACTTTTGCCTAGCAATTGTGAAGCGAGTGCTCTACCACCAGACCAACACCCAGAGGAAAACATCCTCTTTCACCGGACTGGCTTTCAACCACCCGTCTCACAACCACACGAATTACCTGGAATTTTGATGGTGTACATAGCAGATATCTAACTTTTACATTTTTCTGAGATCCCTCTTGCTAGATCACTAGGCACTCGCAAGTATGTAGTTTTTATTATTGTCAAGCATTAGTTCTATGAACCCAGTCTTTGACAACACATTGGCACTAGGATCTAGCTCATTAATCATCTGGAATGTAATTTTACCATTTTTCAATTTTTTCGACCCAAGTGGGGTTTGAACATGGCAATTTGATGGCAACTTTCGCCTAGCAATTGTGAGGCGAATGCTCTACCGCCAGACCAACACCCAGAGGAAAACATCCTCTTTCACCGGACTGGCTTTCAACCACCCAACTCACAACTATATGAATTACCTGGAATTTTGATGGTGTACATACATTTTTCTGAGATCCCTCATGCTAGATCACTAGGCACTCGCAAGTATGTAGTTTTAATTATTGTCAAGCATTAGTTCTATGACCCCTGTCTTTGACAACGCACTGGCACTAGATTCTAGCTCATTCATCATTTGGAATGTAATTTTACCCTTTTTCCCTGATGACTCCACTGGTTTCCTAAGTGGGATAGGATGATGAATTGAAGGTGGTGTGTCCTGCATCCGTCATTGTGGATCCGCAGGTTGCTGTGCGGATCTTCTGTCGTACAGTGGTGGTCCAGGAGAGTGACAAGGGTGATGGGTGGTGTGCGTGTGTGTGTGTTGCTTCTGGGATTATGTGGCTGTTGTGGATCCACATTCCAATGTTCATATCACAGTACCGAAGAGTAGCGCACTGATAAAGCTCTTATTGGGGTAGATGCAGGCCGCTGTGCTTGAGGGGTGAGCCACTGGTTGACGATGTGAACGCATTGGGCATGATGGTGGTTGAAGTTGCCCCCATGGGTGACTTTTCTGCTGACATCCAAGATCCGGCAAGGGTGGTATAGGCCTATTGTGGGTGTCAGAGAGAGAGAGAGGGAGAGGGAGAGAGAGAGAGAGAGAGAGAGAGAGAGATAGAGAGAGAGAGAGAGAGAGAGCTACATTGGATGCATCCACCTGAGAGGCATCACAGAAAGCCTCCTCACTAATTGGCGAATACTCCTGCTGATCTATTGGTGGTGTGTCTTCCATGTCGGGAAATTTTGTTCATCATCGGTGACTGCTCGAGCCGCCCTTCCATCATAGTACTTCACCTCTGTGTTGGGGGAATACTGGTTGAAATAAAAGGGAGACTGGAACATACGGGTGTTGTAAGTGGGTGTGGGTTCAATTCTCATTTGAGCCCCACATCGGGCACAACTTGTAGCCTCCGGGGGTGCATGCTTGTCCGCTGGATACTCTCGCGCTGCGACACCGCATGTGCATGGTACATTGTGGCAAGGCTACTGATTAGCTGCAGATCTCAGGGTTACAGATCCAGAGTTGCACGCTTCCAGATTGTACAAAGACTGACTTCGTGAGCCGGTGGAACATTCACGTTCCAGTGGTGCCATGTGACAATCATCGTGGAAGTTGAACCACACCGTTTCATCCCGGCTGTTTGTGTTACTGGTGTGGCTGTCAATTTACTCAATTTAGAGTTTGGACATTACAAAATACATAATTAGTTACAATTAACAAACAAACAATGGTACTCGTTTGCTGCTATTGGAGAGAAATCAAGTATGTAGGGCTGAGTTGATGATTCGCTTAACATGGTCCTCGCCAGAGGTACCTCACCGATCTCTGATCGGTATAATCTGTGAGGTATCCTCACAAAGGAGGGTCCTAACGTGGCTACTTAGCAAGTTTAATATAAACTAAATTAACCCCTAACACAAATATTAGAGGAAAGTGCCTCGCGTTGGCCTCCGTCATAGGAAAATGCCTACAACGCCAAAGCGGAGGAAGAGAGATGGCAAACAGGGCCACTCTCTTGTTCAACCTATGTTATGTAAAAGGAGTCAACCTAGTGAAATTATAATTTATAGTGTTTTCACGCAGTATTATGTGAAGATGGAGTGGATGATTTCCGCAGAATTCAACACCATCACCTTATGTAGGTTAAAAGATACTGAATTAGGTGTTGCCGCTTTATTTATACGGTCTTTCTGCTAGATCCTATCATATCAGTTAGTTTTTGGGTCCAGATCAAGGTTAAGCCGCATGTGGCTGTGTGTTCTCGCTATCTTTAACATATAAGCCTGACTGGCGAGAATGCTTGGTGTCCGTATGGTCACCCTCACGAAGCATCCCCCTCAGATAGACAGTGTGCGGACATGTCACCTGGTGGCAGCTCCAGAATCATATAACGAGCCTATCACAACCGTATCATGACCACATATAACAGCACTGGGAGAAATCACCTTACATAAGCATTGAAAAGCACATATAAGGTTATGGTGGGGAATAAGAGACCCAACTATTGTGACCTTCCTGTGAGGGCGTGGTGGGTTCTAAGACCGCACCCAGTCACTTGTAGAGTTAGATGGAGATCTGTGTCCTGTCCGTCACCTATCATGTTGGGGTGGGTCATGTGAGATCCGTACCCTGGGACTAACATTTTACCTGTCTTTAGGGTTATGTAAAATGCCCAGAGATGCACTGCAGTCCAGTAATTATAATATTTTCGCAGTGCTTCCTACTTTGATGTTGTTATCTAAACTAACACGTATCCGAGGACACAGGGTGTGTGTGTGTGTGTGTGTGTGTGTGTGCGCGCGCGTGTGTACGTGCATGCGTGCGTGTGTGGTCATCGGCTCTTAGAGAGTCAGCTCTAACCAACAGGGTGGAGGGACGTCCAAACAATTAGTAAGCCGAGGCTGGAGGAGCATGGACAGAGACAGAGACAGAGACAATTATTCTTATATTCCTAAGAACAGGAGTCCTTATGGTATATGGCCAATTTATACAACCTAGCCAGTGTGCAGTGTTACATATCTACTACTCCCGGAAAAGAGAATTAGGCAAAATATCTTCTCTAGAGTAACCATCCCTTACTACTTATAAACCTATCCTATCGAGATAAAATCGCCAGGTTTAGTCGGCCACATGTCAGGTTCGCGTAGTGAGAACATGAACAACTACCTCAGTGAAAAATTGATGCTATTGGGGAACATGGTGGTGCAGTTGTTGTTGCTGTATAGTGTAGCCTAGCAAACTGCCATTCTAATGTTTTATATAAAATAAGCAAAACATATAAACAGTAAAAATGTGAGATCACTCGACCTTGATGGTGCCTGTTAGTCATTGGCACAAAATAAGAATAAATATTTACAGTAAAAATATATAAACTATAAAATACCATCTCAGATGACCGAGCGGTACCTGTTAGTCATCAGTACCTTATAAATGAATTAATACATCAATACAATGACGGAATACCTATTAGGCATCGGTAGAGGTGGAATATGCCAAAGATGTGGACTTCATAGATGAGGAAAAGAAACCCATTGACGAACTTCTCCCAATAGCTGCAATCAAACTAAAAATTGAGAATCTCTTTATGAATGAAACCAAAACAGAGTTCCCCCACATATACCTACCTGCAAAGCATGAAACTAAAGAAAATGACGATCCACTTCATGGTGGCAAACCATGTGGGAAAAGTAGGGTCCTGGGCTCACTGCTTTGCAGTACTGCTGACATTTCTGCACAGTCAGTCATGGGGAACATAGCTTTCCAGTCCTTCTGGACGCTATGGATTTGTAGATCAAAGATGCCCTTGATTAAAAGGCTACGTTTATACAATGCAACCTGTGTATCCTTGATGCTGTATAACTGTAATAGCTGGGCAGCTCCAAAGGCAGCTCTAGACAAACTCGATGCCTGCCACCGTAAAAACCTATGCACCATCACTGGACACCGATGGCCAGACAGCATAATTTCACAAGACGAGATGCACTGCATAGCTTGTGCGGTGCCGTGGGCAATGTCCCCTGACTGAGGTCGAAATGTTTAATACTGAGCATAACACATGTGTGAATTTGGCGTGGTGTGGCAGATCCGGCGATTTATCCATCGTAAGCACCACTTGTCCTACATACTTGACGAGCTTTACATCGGGGCCTAAAGGCCCATCCGCAAAAAGGTCCCTCTGCGGTGTTGGTAGTGGTGGGAACCTTTACTTAAGTTTACTTATTGCCCCCAGTTGATATCTTTCCGGGAGCATCCAAAACTGTGATGCGGATGTGGTGGCTTGTACCCTAGAGATGAGTGCTCAAAACCGAGAAGCACTGTAGTAGGCGATAGGGAACCTGACTATACAGTAAGCAGCATCCCACGACTCGCTTATTCTCAGACTAGGCACCTTACCACCACCTTCTCTCTGCTCTGCACTAGATTCTGATTTCCCAGCCCATTTTATACTACCCGTGACGTCACAGCTGGAGCGCTACAACCAATCAGCCCGAGTTTCAGAGGCAGGAAAAGCAATCACGTGATGTGCTATCCTCCCCCATTCACTAAGTACATACACATGCTTATGGCTTTTAGAGAACTATTTTGAGCGGAATAAAACATGAATAACTCAGCCATTTCTGGACCGATTTTAAAATAGTAAAAAAATTTGAAATCCTCGCCTGATTCTGGGAATGATCGATACCAAAAACCACAAGAAGACCAGAGTTTTAAGAAATTACGTGTACCAACTTGGTACAAAACATGATGCCATTCTCTCCAACTCCAACGCACATTGGTAAGCAATCTCTGACGCCAGCTTCGCGGATGGCCGATTTTAACCACGTGACTCGTGCGAGCTTTCGAAGCGCAGTGCATTGTGGGAGCGTTTGGGGGCAGTGTGTATTAAAATGACGTCCGCCAGTAACGTCGCTTGTAGTAATAATTTTGATAGTTGGAAAGTTGTAGATTTAAGAGCTTTTCTTATAGCGAGAGAAGTACTTTTATGCGATCAAAACGGCTATATCGTCTTTCTCTCCCCCCATGAATGAATAGGGGAGCGATTCCATGACACGTATTTTAAAGCGGATACAATTATATTGAGACACTTAACTAAAATATACACTTACCCTACTCATATATTAGATACAAATAAACTGAAAATGAATGCTAAATACGCATTCCGAGGGTGGGGTGTGTGAATATTTTGGGGGGAAAATTTGACATTTAAGCAAATTATGGGGAGAGCTTGACGAACAGTATACGCACGACGGCGCTATCAAACGTCTGTATTATTGCCTGACTTTTCAATGAATTGCATTGATTATATAGGGGAGGGGAGGGGTGGGGGCGTTCTCCAGCGCATTTCAAATAAATTACTTCAGAAAATCGTGTATTATTGCCTGATTTGTCAATGAGTTGTGTTGATTAACCATGGGGGGGGGGGTGCGTTCTCCAGCCAATTTCAAATACATTTTTTAAGAAACGATCTTAAATCACCTGAAATGATTGATTTTTAAACATCAAATAGCTAGAGGATGTCTTAGGAAGACTTGAGCCAAGAATGACGAAATTTCGACAAGTATTTATTCATATATTGCCATAGATAGTTAATAAATAATAATGTGTGTTTGGGTAGGGTGTTGTTGCTAGTGAGGGGGGTGGTGGGTGGTGTAGAATAATCAAGCTTTCAGGAATGTTCTGATGGCTCATACTATAATCCTGTGATGTGTAGGTGTCTGTTTTGTAAATAATATATATGTAGTGACCATGAATGGGTGCGTAGGTGGGGGTGGGGGTGTTACATATTCACGAAGCATACCTAACGTATACCTTGTGTAAAGTAGACAATCAGCTATGGCCCAATCACAATGCTGCATTTGTTAGTTACACTTAATCATTATGCATGTTCCTATGCTTAAGTATGTTTCATGAATCCAGCCCGGGGCCATAAGCTGCATGGGTGGGGCAAGGGAGATTTTCAGAGAAGGCCAATTCTGTTTAACCCTTTAACCCTCAAATTCTCAAAGAAAATGTCCATTTGCAGACCAAGACAAGGCCATTTTTGAAAATTAACCACTGAAATGGCTGGCTCAGTTATCGAGCCAGTCATTCCAATGGTAAATTTTCAAAAATATTCTTCCCTTGGTCTGCAAATAGACATTTCTCAAGACCACTGCAGAAGTCATTTTTGGCTGATATGAGCATAAAACCATACATTCACGTGCATTTGTTTATGCCCGCACGATCGACTGCCCCCAAACAGTCCCAAAGTGCAATGCGCGTGATATGCGGTAAACAAAGATGGCGGTATCTGCGTCACGGGTTATGCGTGCTAGGCGATCTCACTGACTTTGTTGTTTTGCGAGCCTCTCTCATATGGCTTTATACACGTGTACTCTCCTACCCATGGGGCGTGCTTGGAACGTATCCAGTCTGGTCGTTCCGTACCCAGACAGGCTGGGACGGTTCGTACCTAATCGGTCGATCCACGCTACAGGAGCAGGTCAAGACTCTAACAAAACCACGATATATTTCCCTTAAACCTGTAAAGTCTGCAGCGCATGTCTTACAGCGCCTCTAGTAATGCCAGTCAATACTTAGAAACCTTCGTACAAACCCTGTTAGTACGCTCAGTCAAAATTATGCCTGCAAGCACTAGAACTACGCCTTGATGGACATAGTCAAATTTGCTACTGATCTATCAAGCCACTTTCAAATAACGCCTGACACTTAGAAATTCCAGTAGACAAATAGCTAATCGAAATTCTACGTCTTTTTGACCAAGTTTAGAGATGCTAAGCATACAAGAGCCCGCCAATTTCTCAAGCGTTATACAACCACAAAACATAGAAAATATTAGTGGCGTGTCCAAGATTTCCACTCTTGTACACCAGGCGCCAGCTATCAGCTATCAGGAAGTTTCGTACACGCCTGGTCAAAGATGGCAAGTAATACGCCATTGACTTCAACCAATTCCAGTGCATCACCAGTCCAGGAGACTATTGCCAGCACCCCCAGCCATGATCACACCAATGACTGAATTCACAGTTAGAGACTTGGTAGGTACGGTAGAGTGCACCCTGCAATTCAACAGCACACAGGCACACATTCCCCCACAAATAGAAGTGGAAAGTACTTATGAAACTTATAACGAGACGGGCGCCAACTATACATTTAATGTCTTACGCTCTTTTTGATAGCTTACAAAATTCTTTGCGGCATCAGATGCATGCCAGTGAGTGCATCTTTGCAGGCTTTGCACGACGCAGTCGCAGTAATAATGGAGAACTTGATGAGGCCCATGCAGTCTTCATACTCTTGTACGGGTTCTCTAAGCCTTCCGGCACCCCGAATTACAAGTACTGGCATGCGAACATCATAGTCCTAACCCTCTAGAGGCAAGGGAATCACTCTACTCCAGAATGAGCAATGTACGCATCAAATATAGTCGTGACACATCTCCTGTAGCGACTGAGGACGATGGTCTCGTGTCCAATCTGCAGAGGCAGGTCGAGCAGCAGACTGACCAGATGCAGCAGCTCTGCGAGCTGATGGTGCAGCTACAAGTGCATCACACTACCATGGGCGCCTCCTCAAGGTGGAGGTCCATGATGGTCATCTGCCCAGTGCGTGGGCACATTGGTGCTGCCCTCTGCAGCTAATGACACACGCCCTCGATTTACAGATTAGAGGGCCTAGCCCTAAACAATTAAGAGGTGACGAAGCTATAGGAGTTTTACAGGACAAACTTGAAAAACATACAAAATCTGCCAGTATCAACTTGAAGTGCAGCAGTCTATTTGCTGCTAGGGACTCTACCAATTTAAAGGCAGCTGCCAGAAAGACCCTAACATTTCTTGTCAACATGATACATAGCGAAAACTCGAAAGAAATGGAATTGATCATCAGGCAGTTATCTTTTAAGCTGCATGCATCTCACAGTCTGGACATAAAATTCAAGCAGATTCTGCAAATTTACAGCCTGCCATCAGCTTACATTCTTCTATGCAAATTTCCCAGTAGAGGAAAATGGAAGTCAACAGTAGCAACACATGCGCACAGATATTGGGAACAGCCTTACGTTCCATAGGAGGTGCAAAAAATAGTTTCAATAGGTCGCTCTAACAGAGCGCCTTGCTACAAATCTATTCTATATGGAATGATAATGTGGGTTTTTTCGGGTTTTTTTTACTGTTTGTATTATAGCGTTGCAGTGGTATGTACAATCTACATGTGTACATATATACATCTGTGAACTGGTAGGACAGACCCACCTTATCGGAGTGCAGGAACCTCAGGTTCTTGATGATGTGGCTTGAATTGCTGGTAGTGCAATCCCACCTGGCTTGGCCACTTACAACAAGCAAGATTTTTCAATGTACATTTACATATTTACATCATGTGTGTGGAAGGCCTGACTCTCTTTGCACGCTTGCTTGATGGGTTGTAGCATAAATAGTAGAAATGCTTCCTCGAATGGTAGGACAGACCCACCTTGCCAGCGCGCATTAACCTCATATGGTTGGTAGGACACACCCACCTTGCTTGGATGAATTTGTGTGGAGATATATACAACATGTTGGCTGGTACCTATTAACACTTAGAGCATTAGTACAGCAAGACTCACCGAGCGACCTTTGGCGCATTAAAGTTCTTGTGTCCCATTAAATATAAACACATTTGCACAAGATATGAGATGCCTGCTGATTTCTGTTCAAATTACCCAGCATGCTACCCAGCATACAACGCTACCCAGTGTGCAATTCCCTGACTCCATAATTGTTGTAACTATTGGACGCCATATTCGTTTAGTTCATTGTCTGTATAGGCCAAGATTTCGCAAACAAAACTCCAGGGTAGCACTCTGGGGCACGCCCCCCCCCCCCATGCACCCCTCCCGCCCCGCCCCTGCCCCATGCCCGTGAAACGTGACCTCCTGGATCTGCCCCTGAAAGTATTTAAAAGTCTTCTCCGATTTTCACCTGGAAATTGACACACATGCTGAACAGTATTGAAATGCCAGCTGTACTTCCATGAATATGTCCTATGTGCATGCTTACACATCAAGGGCTGGGGGGGGGGGGGGCGGCAAATGACTATTTGCATATGCAGGCGGGTTGGTTTTGTTTTGAGAAATCCTGGCCTGTACAGACAATAGACTAAACGAATATGGTGTCCAACAGTTACAACGATTATGTAGTCAGAGAATTGCATGCTGGGTAGCGTTTTATGCTGGGTAGTATGCGCGCTGGATAAATTGAACAGAAATCAGCACGAATTCAAGATTCAAGATTAATTATTTCATGCTTAATATACAACATACAGACATCACAATTGGGCAGTCCATCAAAGGCAGAGCCTGTGAGTCGATGGACCCCCACCCCACCCCCTACACACAAAACAAAACATTGCAATACAACCGTAGGTAAACTCAGAACACAGGATGGCACAACATCTATTTTTTGTACCATATTGTCATGATTGTTCTACATGTACCGTATTCTACATATAAAGGGTCTTTTAGATTCCAACTAGGATTTTCGATTGTAGATACAGGTTTTTAATATGGTACATTGGGTGGGGAGGGGGAAGGGGTGGGGGTGCTCAACAAAGTCTCAGTAGTATTGGGATGAGAAGTTGTTGGTAGGTGTGACTTAGATAGATATTTTATAGTATAGTGTCGGCATCTGATATATCCATTGAGAAAACTGTGTTTCTTATTATAGTTGTGGATTGATAAAATGGAGAGTATTAGATCATAATTTGAAATAAATAAAAAGCACTGACGCAGAATTGGGATAGATAGGGTGGCCGGGATTGGCTCATACTGGCTGTAATTGCCCACTACAGGTACAGAGTAAATATGAGATCTGTCTGCTAGGTGAGAAAAAGGATTAGATTTGACACTTTCGCCGCCTCTGACCCAGGCATCTCATATCTTGTGCAAAGGTATCTATATTGAACACATAATTACACAACCAAACAGCATTCTGAAGAATTATCACCATACAATAAACCCAACCAAACAAAATAAAACCATTGTACATGAAGGAACTTGTAAACGTGTTAACACATGTGCATATCTCAAACACCCATTTGGAAACATGCCAACAAAATCACAGTTAATACTAAATAAGGTGATAGACAAGAAACGGGGTCTACTACACAAAGGACCAAATAAAACAACTAGTGCTACCCAGAAGTCTCAATGTAATATGAATAATTCCAACAAACTTAAAGTATTTTACACACAATGCAGACTCAGTTTTTAATAAGAGGCAGGAGCTACAAATAAAGATATCGCAGCTATCCCCCCATATAATTATAATCACAGAAACAAACCCAAAACATCTAAGATATACTGTTCAAAAAGAAGAGTTGCAAATCAATGGCTATGATATATTCACCAATATAGACAAACAAAACGTCCGTGGAATAAGTGTACAAGTTGCATCATCCCTAAATCCCACAGAAGCAAAATCAACTCTCCGTAATCTACCTGAGGAAGTAGTTGGAGTAGAGGTTAAGTTAAAGGGGTCAGATACATTGCTAATCCTGGCAGTTTATCGCAGTCCAAACTCAAATGAAGAAAACAGTACAAAATTAAATACATTTATTAAGAATGTGTCTGCCAAAAAGCATTCCAACCTACTAATTACTGGCGATTTTAATTTTCCGGAAATTGACTGGAAAGCAGGTGGTATTCTCGTAAAACAATCACAGCACGCTGATTACTTTCTGGATGCTGTAGGCGATGCTTTCCTTCACCAACATATCTCATTTCCCACAAGATATAGAATAAATTGTGAGCCTTGTGTCATAGATTTAGTATTCACCAATGAGGAAGAAATGATTGACAACATAATCCCTCTACCAGCCCTTGGTAAAAGTGACCATATATGCATTTATTATGAACTAAAATGCTACGCTGAACCACAGCAGAATATGACCAATAAATTGGCTTATGACAAAGGTGACTATTCCGCACTACAATCAGCTCTAAGTATTAACTGGGAAGCACTTTTCCACAACAGATCCCCCGAAGAATGTTGGATAAATTTCAAAAATCTTGTAAATAAATTCACGAAAGACTATATTCCAACCAAACAAGTTAAAAACAATAAAAGATATAGGTCACCCTGGTTAGACAGAAAGGCCCTCAAGTTAGTGCGAAAAAAAGAAAGGAAGTGGAAAAGGTATCTGTAAACAAGAGCATCAACAGATTACAACAAATATGCTAGTATACGAAATCAGGTGAACCAATTCTGTAAACGGGCGGTTAAAAATATGAGGAAACTGTAGCTAAAAATAGCAAATCTAATCCAAAGTCATTCTGGGCTTATGTAAATAGCCAGCTCAAGTCCAAAGATAATGTGGGAGACTTAGAAGATCTTGATGGCAATTTAATAACCACAAACGAAAGAAAAAGTCAAGAACTAAATCGCTTTTTCTCTAGTACCTTCACCAATGACAACCTAGATAGTATCCCAACATTTACAACAGAGACTACAACAACAATAAACAATATTACTGTCTCTGTTGAAGAGGTCAGAAAAAAACTTGCAGATTTAAAAACAAATAAATCAGCTGGTCCTGATGACCTGCATCCAAGAATTTTACATGAACTAAAAGATGTATTATCTGAACCACTTAGCATAATTTATAACAAGTCATTATCAGAAGGGACTATACCTTCTGACTGGAAATGTGCTAATGTTATACCTGTGCATAAAAAAGGAGCAAAGAGGGATCTGAACAATTACAGGCCCATCAGTCTAACCTCAGTTCCATCCAAAATACTTGAAAGCATAGTAAGGGACAAGCTGATAGAGTATATGAAGAAAAGTGAAATAATTACCGAATACCAACATGGGTTCCTACGGGGGAGATCAACGGTAACTCAAATGCTAGAAGTAATAGACGAATGGACAAATGCTTTGGATAATAAGAAATCGATTGATGTAATTTATCTTGATTTTAAGAAGGCTTTTGACTCTGTACCACACGAGCGATTGTTTATCAAGTTAAACGCATATGGTATTTCGGGGAAACTCCTAGAATGGATTACGTCATTTCTAATAGGAAGAAAGCAAAGAGTCGTTGTTAATGGGGCAGCCTCAGATTGGGCCAGGGTCATAAGCGGTGTCCCACAGGGCAGTGTACTTGGCCCACTACTGTTTGTAATATACGTAAATGACATGCCAAGAAACATAAAATCCAGACTCTATCTTTTCGCAGACGATACTAAACTGTTCAACTCAATAACTGATGTGAGTGATTGTGAAATCCTGCAAAATGATCTAGAGGCCATTCAAAACTGGGCCCAAAATTGGCAATTAATGTTCAACACAAACAAAAGCTCAGTTATGCACATTGGCCACAAGCCAAGTGCCAGTAATTGTAAGTACAAACTCCTTGATAATGATATAACAGTAGCCCTAAAGGAGGAGAGCGAGATCAATGATCTGGGTATAATAATCGATTCAAACTTAACATTTGAAACCCATATAAATAACATCACATCAAAAGCCAACAGAATGACAGGGCTTATATGGAGAACGTTTCATTCCATTACTACAGACATATTTAAGATGCTGTACCAAAGTTTAATACGCCCTCATCTGGAGTATGCTGGTCCCGTTTGGTCCCCACACACATGGAAATTTGCCGAACAATTAGAAAAAGTCCAGAAACGAGCGACTAAAATGGTACCAGCTTTGCGGAACATGTCCTATGAAAATCGTCTTCGGAATCTCAACTTACCAACCTTAATGTATAGAAGAATACGAGGAGATCTCATAAATGTTTTTAAGTATCTTAATAATATCTACTCAGTAAATCCCAGTAAACTATTCACATTAAATCAAGATGACAGAACACGTGGCCACAAATTCAAACTTAGAAAAACTAGAGCGAATACTAACAATAGACTGAATTTTTTCTCCAACAGAATCATAGACTGGTGGAATGCATTACCGAAAACAGTCGTTGACGCACCTACCATAAACACATTCAAAGCTAGACTAGACAAAATCTATGTAACGCACCCAGTGTACTACAACTATAGAGCATTAGATAAGCCAAATCACCCGAAAATCACCATACATTAATAATTAATAATTATAGTTTATACACCAGCTGATAATAGGACGTAAAAGTCCTGGTAAGCTGTATACTTGTTATGTTATGTTATATTTAATGGGACAAGATTATTCCAAGATTATTTATTCAATAATTCCAAGATAAACATAATCACGAGTCATACCAGGTTGTCCGCCGAAGGCATTGCCTATTATTACTATCGTTGACACGACAACTTTAATGACATGTTTCTGGAAAGATATTCTAGCAGAGCGCTCTGTTAAGTTTGCCTTATGGAACGAGCTCCAGGCAACCATTTAAATGTGAATTAACTGTTTTACTATATTATATACCTGATTGTACTCAGCAAGGCGGTTCGGCTGATTGAGGTTCCATACGAGAGACGGGATGTACACAAGACAAAACGAGACAAGAAGAATCTGCATAAATTAATTTTAAAATATTTGGTCTTCTATAAAATTCTTTGTTAAGAAGCTCGTGATGTAAAACCGCGGTGTGATAAACTGCAGAAGCAAGAAGCGAATTTTAGTTGATGCAATATCACGGTTTGTTTCATTTGTTATTTGAAGACTTGACGAAATGTGCTTTTAAGTAACAGAAATGGTGACCCACATTTATTTTCACGACTTACACGTAACACTTCTTAGTCTTACATTGACTGAGGTACCGCGATCATGGCATCACTTGATGGGACCTTAGGTAAAGTTGGGATACAGTTGTATTGTAATTGATAACTACAATCTCTCGCTAAATAGTAATCCTTCAAGAGGGGTCATCATCTATACCCATGAATCATTGAATGCTCAGAACTGTGACACTCTAACACGTCTAAGTCTAAATGATCACATGTTTAATGAATCCGTATGGAGTACATGGATGACAGAGCAAAAGGAAAAGATTCGTGTTGGATGCATCTACAGAAGCCCAAACTCAGACGACCCAAATAATAATAGCCTGCTAAATCTACTAAACCATGCTGAGAGAAAATGCAGACCACATTCTTATAGTTGGAGATTTCAGCTTCCCATCTATTAACTGAAGCACTGGACTTTCGGCAAATTTAGAAGATGCATTTCTCAATACAACCAGGGATATTTTCCTACAGCAACTGGTTGCTAATGTGACACAACATAGAATAAACCAGACTTCAAATCTTTTGGATCTAGTTTTAACAAACAACCAAGACATTGTCCACGAAATAACCCACCTACCTCCACTAGGTAAGAGTGACCATGATGTTCTACAAATATCACTACACCCAGACACCTTAAGCACAAGCAGCGAAGCCAAAGTTACTGTTGAACAAAGGATGCTATACAGAAATGAGAAAAGACTTAAGAACAACTGACTGGAATCACTTGAGCGAACTTAATGCATCAGAAGCTTGGAACTTCCTACACACAAAATTGATCACAATGAAGGAGCATTAAATTCCTACAACATAGCAACAAGAAACACCTCTGGCTTGACCGTACTGCAACACATTCACTCACGTCAAAGCCGGGCAAAAGGTATAACGAAACAAAGAAAACAACAGTTGTTATTACACCACAAAAACATCCATTACCGTTCAATCACTACTTGCTAAATCAAATATCTGCATTTAGCTATCAGAATAAAATTTTTATGCTCGCTTATACACTCCCTAATGCCCATACCATCACCATGTAGACCCTCAACAAGGCTTCTGGTAGAGGGCCCCTTCATTAGCCTTACAATAGACTGGCACCAGTCTGTACTCACTCCTTGGTGACGCTTGTCACTAAGCACGCTCGCGCATGCGCAGTAGGTCCCAAATGTGAAAACTGATTCACTTTTCAAATATTCTGCCAGCAGTACAGTATTGCCTGCTATCAATCTGATATAAAAGTTTTAGCTTGCTACTAGAAACTTTCCAGTTATTACTATATTTGACATCGGAATGCTTACCATGAAGTCTATTCTTCCTAAGTTATGTTTAACTTCTATATCATGGTGTTTTAGAGGTGTTTGTAACTCTAGTGTTGGAGTTACCAGTTTTCGTGTCACTACTCCCGTTTTTGAGGTTAGAGTAACCATGCCTATTATATACCATCAAGAGTACCATGTTATAATAATAGCCAGTACCACTCCTATTAACGTAGTTCCTAGTGCTCTCAGACTCCAAATTTAGCCCTCGGTCACGTAAGTGGGGTAAGCCGGTTTCCTTGACATCTAGGCAACAAATCAAGTCTCCAAAGGGTAAGTCCGGCGATTCGAGAAGGAAACCTGGTAAGACATCCTCTGGTAGGAGCCATGCCAAAGACCAGCTTAATCCTCAAGCGTTGGCAGCGGTGGCGGAAGCTTCCGATTTGTCATCACAAGCTACGGTCTGTTTCTCAGTGATACCGATTGCCAGGAATGTTGTAAGATCGCCGATCGCCTCTGCTCCTGGCTTGTCCGGGCAAGCGGGTTTGCCGTCTGGATTGTCTTCTGGTTTTACCGGGCATCCGGAAATGAACACCGTGATTGTTTCTGGCATGGCTGAACATCCGGTGACTCATGAGAATCTGGCTTTTTCGTCATCATCCGTTTCTGGTTCATCAGCTTCCGGCGATACAGTTTCCAATTCCGGGAGGAAGAATGTGGTTCCGGGTCTGTTGGACCCGGCAGTGCATCAGTTGTCGTCTTCCGTTTCCGGTTTTTCGGCTTCCTCTTCCGGTAGTAGTGTTGCTACTTCCGGTAGGAAGAATGTGCATCTGGGTCTGCTGGACCCTTCTATGCATCGCTCTGTTTCCGGTTTGCCAGTCTTCTGGTAGTAGTGTTGCTACTTCCGGTAGGAAGAATGCTTATCCGGGTCAGTTGGATCCGTCTTTGCATACATCCTCTTTTTCCGGTCCAGTTTTGTTTACTTCCGTGTCCGGGGGTAGTGTAGACACTTCCGGTTCAACTTATGCGTGTCCGGGTCGTTTTGACCCGTCCTTGCAAGCGACTTCCGGTTCCGGTTTTTCTGTTTCCGCTTCTGGTGACAGTTTTTATGCTTCCGGCTTAAGAGATATGAAGCATCCTATTTCCGGTCTCGATGTTCCAGTTCCTGCTGGAACTACTGTTTGCGCATCAAGTTATGAGCTTCCGACTAACTCAGATTCCCAGTTTAGTAATAGGTCTGTTACTTCCGATTCTAGTTATTTTCGCGCCGCTCCTCCCGTTTTTGATAGGCATTATCCCGACCGTCCTTCTATTTCTCAGTCGGTTCCTGCTTCAGATTTTGTTCATCCTTCGTGAGGTAGTATCTCTTTCTCATTCTTCCTCTCCTACCTTTTTCTCTCAAGCAGGTTCTCAGAAGAGTAGTAGTCAACCGTCCTCTTCTTCTGCCTCTGTCTTAGCGGCTAGGGATTTTTCGTCTTCCCACGTTTCTAAATCCTCTTCTCTTTTTCATCCGTCATCTATATCTCCTCCTCCAGGTTTTCTTCATATTCCGGCTTCCCTCCATCAGAACTATTCTTCTTCTCACATACCTTCTGCTTCTGCTCCGTCTGTCCCTACTCTGCCTTCTTATTCTTCATCTTCTCCGGCGTTTGATCATTTGGATCCTATTGTTTCTGTCGTTCTTTCTCCTGAATTAGAATTCCAGATAGTTGATGCGGGCTTAGATTTTTAGCTCACATGGCCAGAATGGCCAAGTGAGCTTATTCCATGGCGACCATCCGTCGTCTGTCCGTCCGTCAACTTTTTCCCTTAAACGACTTCTTCTCAAGAACCACTAGGCCGACATAAGTTATCTTTGGCAGGAAGTATCCTTAGGGCATATGGATCCAAGTTTGTTCAAACGAAGTCGATCGGCCAATTTGGATTTCGCCCGATTTTATGAAATGTCTTTAAAAATCTTCTCCGAAACCGCTTGGTGGATTGAAGCAAATCCCATGAAATATGATCTAGGGCAACAGCTGAACGAAGTTTGTTCAAGGGAACTTGATTGGCCAAATGGTTCAACGGCCATTTTGGTTGACCTGGTTTTAGCGAAAATGACTCCTCCAGAACCGCTGAAGGGATCAGGCCGAAATTTGGCAGATATGATTAGGGACTAAAGGCCATTAAAGTTTGTTCACGGGAAGTTGATCCGACAAAAAACTTGGCCGCATTGGGCCAATCAAAATACAGCATGTTTGGCGGACATATTGGGTTTTTTTATTTGATGGATTTTGAGACTGAAATTGGTTTTATATGTGCTTTTGGGTATTCTGATAAAAAAGATGGTGCAGTCAGCCAATCAAAATACAGCATGTTTGGTGGCCATATTGGATTTTTTTATTTGATGGATTTTGAGGCTGAAATTGGTTTTATATAGGTTTTTTGGGTATTCTGATCACAAATTTGCAATTTTCAAAGCTGTCGGATAAACGGGGTGGTGGCCATCTTGGATCATTTTCCTGCCAAAAGCTCCCATACTAAAGCAATGGGAAATTTAAAATGTCTACTTTTCGAGAACTGATGGGACGATTTCAATTAAATTTGGCAGGAAGCATCCTTAGGTTGTAGAGATTCAAATTTGTTCAAAGGAAGCCGATCGGCCAATTTGGCCGGCGGCCATCTTGATTTTTGGCCGATTTTTTTTAAAACGTCTTTAAAAATCTCTCCGAAAAAGCTTGGTGGATTGAAAAAAACCCCATGAAATATGATCTATGGCAAGAGCTGAACCAAGTTTGTTCAAGGGAACTTGATTGGTCAAATGGTTCGGCGGCCATTTTGGTTGACCTAGTTTTAGCCAAAACAGCTTCTCCAGAACCGCTGAAGGGATCGAAATTTGGCAGATCTAATTAGGGATTAAGGGCCATTAAAGTTTATTCAAGGGAAGTTGATCCATTAAAAAAACATGGCCAAAGTGGGCCAATCAAAATACAGCATGGTTGGCAGCCATATTGGATTTTTTTATTTGATGGATTTTGAAGCAAAAATTTGTTTAGTACAGGGTTATGAGTATGATGATTTCAACCATGCCATTTCTGAATCTATCAGATAAACGGCTTGGCGGCATGTAGTAAAATTGGCATTTAGTACAGGTGGTCTTTATAGCATGTTTAACTGCATTCTAAAACCCTTGTAATCATTTGACAGAGTGATCAAACTCACTTAGCAGCAGTTGTTCACTAGTTCAAAATAATAATTTGACTGAAAGTCATTGCTACCTTAGAATGCAACAACTTTCTGTCAAATAAATATCAAAATATTCAAAGTCATGTATGTCAGCATACATCTTAGATATTTAGCCAGCATAGGAAAACATTTAATCTTGTAATTTAAAACCACAACTCTAATTCTCAGGATTGAAATGAAATTAATACCCTGTGAGGTAGTGAGCTGATGAAGTGTACCATATTCACATACTGATTCTAAAAGATTTATTTAATTAATTCATCATTAACCATTTAACACTCATATCAGCCAAAAATGGCTTCTGCAGTGGTCGTGAGAAATGTCCATTTGCTGACTAAAAGAAGACGTTTTTTGAAAATTTACCACTGGAATGACTGGCTCGATAACCGAGCCAGTCATTCCAGTGATAAATTTTCAAAAATAGTCTTCTCTTGGTCGGCAAGTGGACATTTTCTTTGAGAAAATTTAAATTGTCTTGAATAAATTTGAGGGTTAAAGCCAATTAATTCTAGCAATGAATTTAGTTGAGTTGTTGGATAGCATGTAGCATGGTGACGGACATTTTGAAAATGGTTTTGCTGTAGATGTCTGTTACTGTCATGTGCAGCAACAGTTTTCAGCATGACTATTCAACCCTTGTCACACCAATGTCTAGAGTTTAATTGTTACAAAGCCAGTATTAGAAAGGCTGGTGTACAGTTTGTAAACACCATTGCTGTCATAGACAGTGCTGTTGCTGTTATACAATTGACAGCAACAGCTTACACCACAGCTGTTAAGCAACAGCTTAGCGCATTATTTCCAGTTAAATGCATTAATAAGATTCGCTTCTTATCAATTTATTATTATTAGCTCACGTGGCTATCGATATCAGAGGACACAATATCTTACCTATTTTGCTAGGTTAGGAAAACGGTTAACCCTTTAGCCATCATTTCAGCCAAAAACGGCTTCGGCAGTGGTCTTGAGAAATGTCCATTTGCAGACCAAATGAAGACTATTTTTGGAAATTTTACCATTGGAATGATGGACTCTTTTTAACGAGCCAGTCATTCCAGTGGTAAATTTTCAAAAATAGTCTTGGTCTGCAAAAGGATATTTTTTATGAGAAAATTGAACTTTTCTTAAATTCAATGGTTAAATGGTTAATTAATGTGCAATTGGAGTTTTATTTCCACCATCCATTGACATATGACAGCTTTTATTACCATAATAGATAAAAACTAAATTAACAGGTTAACCTTTTCCCTGCAACTGCTGCCTAAATATTTAAGATATATGTATTGTGTACTCTGATACCTATACTGTTAAAATATTTTGAAATGTATTTGATTCATTGAAAGTTGTTGCTGCCTAAGTCAGCTATGACTACGTCAAATTATTTTAAAAATAAATTGCAGCATCGCGAACTTGGCCATTCAGCAAGATGTACACGTGTTAAAAGGATGGTTTGGAATATACTCAGTTGAACCTGCTATAAAGGCCATCTGTATTAACCCTTCTTAAATCAGGTTTAACGGAAAGCCAATGTTGCCTAAGGCACAATGGCTTCGCGTCAAATTAATTTCAAAATATTCAACAAAATAAGTTTTATATCATAAAGAATATACTTTTTCCGGGATTTATGGGGTCGAGCCAGTGATTCCAGTGATACATTTTCAAAATGCTCCATATCTTGGCCTGCAAATAGACATAACCTGAAAGTTTTGTTTTACTGAAAAATCATGACCATTAAAGGGTTAAGAAACCAGCTACCATAAGAGGCTGTCTTCTGATTCTCACTTGAGGGGTGTCTTAATACAAGTTTGACTGCATGTCATCAATTTCTGTTGTTAGTACTGATGTCTTCTATTTTTGCTTAAATATTGTTCAAAAGAACCGTTGCAAAATCAACCATTTGACTGAAAGTCATTGGAAGTGGCACTGATTGAAGTAAAACTCCATAAAGATTAGTTGAGTTGTAAATGTTCCAGGTGAGCGACACAGGCCCCTTGGGCCTCTTGTTCCTTGTTTTCAGTAAGCCGCGATTCCTCTCTTCATCGATCTATTATTTCAGCTAGATTTTCAATTCTTTCCAGATTTTCAGCTAGTGAATTGGATGCTTACTCTTTCACTTCTAGTCAGCCAGAGGCTCGTGTTGTTAGTCCTTCTTATCAGTCTCCTTTGACGTTGGACTCTCTCTCTCGGATGCTCCCTCTAGAGCTTTATCTTCTCCTTCCTCTCTGAGGATCGTTGATTCTTCTGCTTCGCTAGTCTCGGACCTCTGTCCGCCTTCTTCTTTTTCTCCATCTCACTTTTCTGTCAAGGCTACTCAGAGATCAGTCAGGGCCAGGGATCTGAAGAGGTTCTATCATGAGAGGGCCTCTCCGGATGACTGGTCTAAGTCTCATCAATGGATAGCTTTGTCTCTATCTCTTCCTCTTCAGGATGAGTTTTCGATTGATCCTCCGTCGTTTGGTTCTGCTCTTTCATCTTCAGACTCTTCGTCTAATGTTCCTTCTGCCCTTCGGTGGATAATTTGGTCGTAGATATGTTAGATTTTTACATTAACGATGTCCAATTGAAAGATTTCTCTCTTACTCCCTAGGTAGATGCTCCAGTGCAGGTTCCGAAAGATGATTACATTAGATTGGCTTCTACTCAATCTCTTAATGGTCCGACATGGGATGTTCTTTCTTCGCATCTGAAGGAAGCTTCTACGGTAGAATCGTCTTCAGACCTTTTTAAATGGGAGTCTGTCTGTCGGGCTCAGTTGAAATCAGCAAACTTTTTGGCCCTTCTTTCTGAGGCTATTCTCAAGACTCGGGAGAAGGGTGGTCAGATTCCTCCAGAAATATTTCATGCTTTAGCTGATCTTGCAGGAGGTTCTTTGAATTCAGTTTGCCGTTCTTTGGGTTTCATCACCTCTAAGAGAAGGTCAAGGAAACTTGCTGAGGTGAACATTTCAGATTCCCTCAGGAGTAATCTGATTTCTGCCCCTCCTTTCGGTTCAGATATCTTCGGTCAGAATTCTACCTCAATTCTTAGGGCGGAGTTTGATCGTCTTAGATCAGCTAAGGATCTGCGGGATCAGATTTCTATTTTGAGGCCTTCAGCAAAAAGAGACTCTTCCTCGGTAAAGAGTCCGTCTTCCTCTCCCAGGAGGAAGAGTCTTAGGCCGGACGAGTATGGGGCTTATCAGTCAAGGGTTTTCACGAACTCTAATCGGTCCTCTCCTTCCCAATCCAGATCTGCGGAGGAGGATCGCTTCAAATCTATTTCCTCTCATAGACCTAGAGCCCAGGTTCGTCAAGCCCCTTCTCAGACGAGAAGGGGTCAGTTTTTCTCTCAAGGTTCTAGGTCTAGTTCTAGAGGACGCTCCTCTAGAGGTTTTCAACCTAGGCAGGTTTGAAGGGGTGACCTCAGACCTGGCAGGCCTTTCCCGTTCTCCTTTACCAGTCCTTCTTCCTCTTCTACCACCTTTGGATCTATCGGTGCAGCCCCTTTTTCCCAGCGTGCCAGTAGGAGGGCGCTTGTCTCTGTTTTGGGAGACTTGGCAAGCCCTCGTTCAGGACTCCTGGCTGTTAGATCAAATCCACTGGGGTTATGCACCGTCATGGATAGATCTGCCTCCTCCTGTGTCTTGCCAGCCCAAATGGACTCCAGTTCCATCCAATCTGGAGAAGTTTGGAGCCCTGGAAGACGAATTGGGGTCAATGCGTTTGAAGAAGGCTATAGAAGAGGTTCCTTGTTGGAGAGTAGACCCGGGATTCTACTCAACTCTCTTTCTAGTTCCCAAGAAATCAGGTGGATGGCGTCCAATCATCAACCTAAAGAGATTAAATCTTCTAATATCCACCCCAAAATTCAAGATGGAGACTGTATCTCAGATTATCACCAGTCTGAGTCCAGGCATGTGGACGGCATCCATAGATCTCAAGGACGCCTACTTTCATATTCTCATCCACCCTCCGCTCAGGAAATTCATGAGATTCGCTTTCAAGGGCCGAGTATGGCAATTCAGAGTCATGCCTTTCGGCCTGACCACGGCTCCGTTCTTCTTCACCCGCCTAGTGTCGGCAGTGGCAGGTTTTCTGCACCGTCATTCTATTTCCCTTCACGTTTATATAGACGATTGGTTGCTAAAAGCAGAATCTGCCTCAATTCTGTCAAGCATCATTCCAGAGGTCTGCAGTCTGGCTTCCAGTCTAGGATGGGTAATAAATCTAGAAAAATCATCTTTGGCTCCGTCTCAGGTTTTCACCCACCTAGGTGTTTCTTTCGACCTAAGTCGAGGCTTAGTCTTCCCTTCAGATATAAGAGTAGAAGCCATCCTAGTAGCCATGGAAATTCTGGCATCCTCTGCCGTGGTCAGAGCAATCTTCTTTCTCCGGGTGATAGGCTTGATGGTCAGCGTCGAGAACATCATTCCGTGGGCGGCGCTGGTGAGGAGACCTTTCCAAATGTATCTGATGTCCCTGTGGAAACAGTCGACCCATTCAGTTTACCACCAGATCCCTGTCAGAGAGCATTTAAGTCCCCACATAGATTTCTGGATGGATCGCTCTCTGCTTCTGAGGGGTGTTCCTCTGGTCAAGTCTTCTCCTCAAGCGATCATCTTTACAGACGCTTCCCAGGAGGGATGGGGAGCGGTCTGGGGTTCCCTTTCTGTCTCAGGCCTGTGGTCCCTGGAGGAGTCGTCAGCCCACATCAACATTCTGGAATTTTGGACTGTCAAGAAGGCTCTCCTTGCTTGGTCGGATCAGGTGCAGGGCCTCAAGGTCTCGATTCGATCAGACAATTCAACAGTAGTCTCTTATATCAACAAGCAGGGAGGCACAAAGTCGTCTCGCCTTTGTTTGGAGGTGTGGAATCTTCTCATGTGGTGTCGTATGAATCAGATTTTCCTGGTGTCCTCCCATGTCCCGGGATGTCTGAATTTTCTGGCGGATCAGTTGTCTCGCCCTTCCAAATTCGCCCACACAGAGTGGCAGTTAAAGAGGTCGGTTGTAAAAGCGATCTTCAACTTCCTGGATTGTCCCCATGTAGACCTGTTCGCGGCCTCTCTGAACGCCCAGATCTCCTCTTTCATGTCTCCTTTTCCGGACATTCAGGCGTTGGCTGTGGACGCCCTGTCTCAATCCTGGACAGGAATCTTCGCATATGCGTTCCCTCCGACTATCCTGCTTCCGTTGGTTCTGAAGAAAGTCAGGGATCAGGTCTGCGAGATTTTGTTGATAGCTCCCTTTTGGCCAAAAAGGATCTGGTTCGTAGACCTCCTCGATCTTCTAGTAGGCTTCCCGCGTCTGCTTCCAGTGTCCCCAGATCTGTTATCCCAGGTAAGGGGAGCGTGCCTTCATCCAAACCCAGACATCTTCAGTCTGTGTGTTTGGAGAATATCGAGTGCCAGGGTTGGCTTGATTTAAATCAATTGATTTATATCATGATTTAAATCATGATTTAAATCACTCGATTTTTATCGAAAAAATCGTGATTTAAATCAGTTTTGCAAAAATAGAGGAATTTTCAAGTAATTAATACAATTAACAGTAATTTTGTTAAATTAAAGTAACATAATTATTTTACTGCTTCCATGGCACTTGAACATCAACACAAAATAGAATTATACACTTAATTGCTCATATTTGTCATCAGCAAGACTAGACCCAGTGCACGAGTCCACATCTACAATCTACATACTTGAGGTTCATGTACACAGTACATCACACATGTGTACAAAGTATGATCATTAAGTATGTGTAAGCTGTAAAGAAGAGGAGAATTCCATGTGCGTACATGTCACTACATGACCATTAAAGCAATAGTGTACATGAAAAGTCATGTATGGGCCAGTATGGCTATTACTATTAGTCTAATTCCAAAAGCACACTCTTTTAAAGCAAGACACTGTCTCTTTTTTCAGCTATGACATGCGTCTGGAGTCACTCTGGAGTGTCATTGAGTGTCTCGATTACTATTGGCTAGTGCTTATCAAGTTGGACTTTTGGGCTCCATTTTATTTAACACTAAAACAATAAAGATTGAAATGTTATTAAATTAAGTAGTTTACTACAACTTCAAAAATCAAAATCAGTAATTGCTGAAACTGGCAAGAAACTATATACATTGTAACACGTAAACACATCATTACATTACATTAACCCTTAGCACACTGATGTAGGAGTTTTAATTTTTCAAAATAAACATAACCCCTAGCACTCTGGAGCATGATAATTTAAATTTTCAAATTAAATTTAAAGATAAACTGGTGTACAATTTGCAACAATTTTTGTGGACGATGCTGCTGTCTGTGACAGCGCTCTGTTAAGTTTGCCTTATGGAACGAGCTCCAGGCAACCATTTAAATGTGAATTAACTGTTTTACTATATTATATACCTGATTGTACTCAGCAAGGCGGTTCGGCTGATTGAGGTTCCATACGAGAGACGGGATGTACACAAGACAAAACGAGACAAGAAGAATCTGCATAAATTAATTTTAAAATATTTGGTCTTCTATAAAATTCTTTGTTAAGAAGCTCGTGATGTAAAACCGCGGTGTGATAAACTGCAGAAGCAAGAAGCGAATTTTAGTTGATGCAATATCACGGTTTGTTTCATTTGTTATTTGAAGACTTGACGAAATGTGCTTTTAAGTAACAGAAATGGTGACCCACATTTATTTTCACGACTTACACGTAACACTTCTTAGTCTTACATTGACTGAGGTACCGCGATCATGGCATCACTTGATGGGACCTTAGGTAAAGTTGGGATACAGTTGTATTGTAATTGATAACTACAATCTCTCGCTAAATAGTAATCCTTCAAGAGGGGTCATCATCTATACCCATGAATCATTGAATGCTCAGAACTGTGACACTCTAACACGTCTAAGTCTAAATGATCACATGTTTAATGAATCCGTATGGAGTACATGGATGACAGAGCAAAAGGAAAAGATTCGTGTTGGATGCATCTACAGAAGCCCAAACTCAGACGACCCAAATAATAATAGCCTGCTAAATCTACTAAACCATGCTGAGAGAAAATGCAGACCACATTCTTATAGTTGGAGATTTCAGCTTCCCATCTATTAACTGAAGCACTGGACTTTCGGCAAATTTAGAAGATGCATTTCTCAATACAACCAGGGATATTTTCCTACAGCAACTGGTTGCTAATGTGACACAACATAGAATAAACCAGACTTCAAATCTTTTGGATCTAGTTTTAACAAACAACCAAGACATTGTCCACGAAATAACCCACCTACCTCCACTAGGTAAGAGTGACCATGATGTTCTACAAATATCACTACACCCAGACACCTTAAGCACAAGCAGCGAAGCCAAAGTTACTGTTGAACAAAGGATGCTATACAGAAATGAGAAAAGACTTAAGAACAACTGACTGGAATCACTTGAGCGAACTTAATGCATCAGAAGCTTGGAACTTCCTACACACAAAATTGATCACAATGAAGGAGCATTAAATTCCTACAACATAGCAACAAGAAACACCTCTGGCTTGACCGTACTGCAACACATTCACTCACGTCAAAGCCGGGCAAAAGGTATAACGAAACAAAGAAAACAACAGTTGTTATTACACCACAAAAACATCCATTACCGTTCAATCACTACTTGCTAAATCAAATATCTGCATTTAGCTATCAGAATAAAATTTTTATGCTCGCTTATACACTCCCTAATGCCCATACCATCACCATGTAGACCCTCAACAAGGCTTCTGGTAGAGGGCCCCTTCATTAGCCTTACAATAGACTGGCACCAGTCTGTACTCACTCCTTGGTGACGCTTGTCACTAAGCACGCTCGCGCATGCGCAGTAGGTCCCAAATGTGAAAACTGATTCACTTTTCAAATATTCTGCCAGCAGTACAGTATTGCCTGCTATCAATCTGATATAAAAGTTTTAGCTTGCTACTAGAAACTTTCCAGTTATTACTATATTTGACATCGGAATGCTTACCATGAAGTCTATTCTTCCTAAGTTATGTTTAACTTCTATATCATGGTGTTTTAGAGGTGTTTGTAACTCTAGTGTTGGAGTTACCAGTTTTCGTGTCACTACTCCCGTTTTTGAGGTTAGAGTAACCATGCCTATTATATACCATCAAGAGTACCATGTTATAATAATAGCCAGTACCACTCCTATTAACGTAGTTCCTAGTGCTCTCAGACTCCAAATTTAGCCCTCGGTCACGTAAGTGGGGTAAGCCGGTTTCCTTGACATCTAGGCAACAAATCAAGTCTCCAAAGGGTAAGTCCGGCGATTCGAGAAGGAAACCTGGTAAGACATCCTCTGGTAGGAGCCATGCCAAAGACCAGCTTAATCCTCAAGCGTTGGCAGCGGTGGCGGAAGCTTCCGATTTGTCATCACAAGCTACGGTCTGTTTCTCAGTGATACCGATTGCCAGGAATGTTGTAAGATCGCCGATCGCCTCTGCTCCTGGCTTGTCCGGGCAAGCGGGTTTGCCGTCTGGATTGTCTTCTGGTTTTACCGGGCATCCGGAAATGAACACCGTGATTGTTTCTGGCATGGCTGAACATCCGGTGACTCATGAGAATCTGGCTTTTTCGTCATCATCCGTTTCTGGTTCATCAGCTTCCGGCGATACAGTTTCCAATTCCGGGAGGAAGAATGTGGTTCCGGGTCTGTTGGACCCGGCAGTGCATCAGTTGTCGTCTTCCGTTTCCGGTTTTTCGGCTTCCTCTTCCGGTAGTAGTGTTGCTACTTCCGGTAGGAAGAATGTGCATCTGGGTCTGCTGGACCCTTCTATGCATCGCTCTGTTTCCGGTTTGCCAGTCTTCTGGTAGTAGTGTTGCTACTTCCGGTAGGAAGAATGCTTATCCGGGTCAGTTGGATCCGTCTTTGCATACATCCTCTTTTTCCGGTCCAGTTTTGTTTACTTCCGTGTCCGGGGGTAGTGTAGACACTTCCGGTTCAACTTATGCGTGTCCGGGTCGTTTTGACCCGTCCTTGCAAGCGACTTCCGGTTCCGGTTTTTCTGTTTCCGCTTCTGGTGACAGTTTTTATGCTTCCGGCTTAAGAGATATGAAGCATCCTATTTCCGGTCTCGATGTTCCAGTTCCTGCTGGAACTACTGTTTGCGCATCAAGTTATGAGCTTCCGACTAACTCAGATTCCCAGTTTAGTAATAGGTCTGTTACTTCCGATTCTAGTTATTTTCGCGCCGCTCCTCCCGTTTTTGATAGGCATTATCCCGACCGTCCTTCTATTTCTCAGTCGGTTCCTGCTTCAGATTTTGTTCATCCTTCGTGAGGTAGTATCTCTTTCTCATTCTTCCTCTCCTACCTTTTTCTCTCAAGCAGGTTCTCAGAAGAGTAGTAGTCAACCGTCCTCTTCTTCTGCCTCTGTCTTAGCGGCTAGGGATTTTTCGTCTTCCCACGTTTCTAAATCCTCTTCTCTTTTTCATCCGTCATCTATATCTCCTCCTCCAGGTTTTCTTCATATTCCGGCTTCCCTCCATCAGAACTATTCTTCTTCTCACATACCTTCTGCTTCTGCTCCGTCTGTCCCTACTCTGCCTTCTTATTCTTCATCTTCTCCGGCGTTTGATCATTTGGATCCTATTGTTTCTGTCGTTCTTTCTCCTGAATTAGAATTCCAGATAGTTGATGCGGGCTTAGATTTTTAGCTCACATGGCCAGAATGGCCAAGTGAGCTTATTCCATGGCGACCATCCGTCGTCTGTCCGTCCGTCAACTTTTTCCCTTAAACGACTTCTTCTCAAGAACCACTAGGCCGACATAAGTTATCTTTGGCAGGAAGTATCCTTAGGGCATATGGATCCAAGTTTGTTCAAACGAAGTCGATCGGCCAATTTGGATTTCGCCCGATTTTATGAAATGTCTTTAAAAATCTTCTCCGAAACCGCTTGGTGGATTGAAGCAAATCCCATGAAATATGATCTAGGGCAACAGCTGAACGAAGTTTGTTCAAGGGAACTTGATTGGCCAAATGGTTCAACGGCCATTTTGGTTGACCTGGTTTTAGCGAAAATGACTTCTCCAGAACCGCTGAAGGGATCAGGCCGAAATTTGGCAGATATGATTAGGGACTAAAGGCCATTAAAGTTTGTTCACGGGAAGTTGATCCGACAAAAAACTTGGCCGCATTGGGCCAATCAAAATACAGCATGTTTGGCGGACATATTGGGTTTTTTTATTTGATGGATTTTGAGACTGAAATTGGTTTTATATGTGCTTTTGGGTATTCTGATAAAAAAGATGGTGCAGTCAGCCAATCAAAATACAGCATGTTTGGTGGCCATATTGGATTTTTTTATTTGATGGATTTTGAGGCTGAAATTGGTTTTATATAGGTTTTTTGGGTATTCTGATCACAAATTTGCAATTTTCAAAGCTGTCGGATAAACGGGGTGGTGGCCATCTTGGATCATTTTCCTGCCAAAAGCTCCCATACTAAAGCAATGGGAAATTTAAAATGTCTACTTTTCGAGAACTGATGGGACGATTTCAATTAAATTTGGCAGGAAGCATCCTTAGGTTGTAGAGATTCAAATTTGTTCAAAGGAAGCCGATCGGCCAATTTGGCCGGCGGCCATCTTGATTTTTGGCCGATTTTTTTTAAAACGTCTTTAAAAATCTCTCCGAAAAAGCTTGGTGGATTGAAAAAAACCCCATGAAATATGATCTATGGCAAGAGCTGAACCAAGTTTGTTCAAGGGAACTTGATTGGTCAAATGGTTCGGCGGCCATTTTGGTTGACCTAGTTTTAGCCAAAACAGCTTCTCCAGAACCGCTGAAGGGATCGAAATTTGGCAGATCTAATTAGGGATTAAGGGCCATTAAAGTTTATTCAAGGGAAGTTGATCCATTAAAAAAACATGGCCAAAGTGGGCCAATCAAAATACAGCATGGTTGGCAGCCATATTGGATTTTTTTATTTGATGGATTTTGAAGCAAAAATTTGTTTAGTACAGGGTTATGAGTATGATGATTTCAACCATGCCATTTCTGAATCTATCAGATAAACGGCTTGGCGGCATGTAGTAAAATTGGCATTTAGTACAGGTGGTCTTTATAGCATGTTTAACTGCATTCTAAAACCCTTGTAATCATTTGACAGAGTGATCAAACTCACTTAGCAGCAGTTGTTCACTAGTTCAAAATAATAATTTGACTGAAAGTCATTGCTACCTTAGAATGCAACAACTTTCTGTCAAATAAATATCAAAATATTCAAAGTCATGTATGTCAGCATACATCTTAGATATTTAGCCAGCATAGGAAAACATTTAATCTTGTAATTTAAAACCACAACTCTAATTCTCAGGATTGAAATGAAATTAATACCCTGTGAGGTAGTGAGCTGATGAAGTGTACCATATTCACATACTGATTCTAAAAGATTTATTTAATTAATTCATCATTAACCATTTAACACTCATATCAGCCAAAAATGGCTTCTGCAGTGGTCGTGAGAAATGTCCATTTGCTGACTAAAAGAAGACGTTTTTTGAAAATTTACCACTGGAATGACTGGCTCGATAACCGAGCCAGTCATTCCAGTGATAAATTTTCAAAAATAGTCTTCTCTTGGTCGGCAAGTGGACATTTTCTTTGAGAAAATTTAAATTGTCTTGAATAAATTTGAGGGTTAAAGCCAATTAATTCTAGCAATGAATTTAGTTGAGTTGTTGGATAGCATGTAGCATGGTGACGGACATTTTGAAAATGGTTTTGCTGTAGATGTCTGTTACTGTCATGTGCAGCAACAGTTTTCAGCATGACTATTCAACCCTTGTCACACCAATGTCTAGAGTTTAATTGTTACAAAGCCAGTATTAGAAAGGCTGGTGTACAGTTTGTAAACACCATTGCTGTCATAGACAGTGCTGTTGCTGTTATACAATTGACAGCAACAGCTTACACCACAGCTGTTAAGCAACAGCTTAGCGCATTATTTCCAGTTAAATGCATTAATAAGATTCGCTTCTTATCAATTTATTATTATTAGCTCACGTGGCTATCGATATCAGAGGACACAATATCTTACCTATTTTGCTAGGTTAGGAAAACGGTTAACCCTTTAGCCATCATTTCAGCCAAAAACGGCTTCGGCAGTGGTCTTGAGAAATGTCCATTTGCAGACCAAATGAAGACTATTTTTGGAAATTTTACCATTGGAATGATGGACTCTTTTTAACGAGCCAGTCATTCCAGTGGTAAATTTTCAAAAATAGTCTTGGTCTGCAAAAGGATATTTTTTATGAGAAAATTGAACTTTTCTTAAATTCAATGGTTAAATGGTTAATTAATGTGCAATTGGAGTTTTATTTCCACCATCCATTGACATATGACAGCTTTTATTACCATAATAGATAAAAACTAAATTAACAGGTTAACCTTTTCCCTGCAACTGCTGCCTAAATATTTAAGATATATGTATTGTGTACTCTGATACCTATACTGTTAAAATATTTTGAAATGTATTTGATTCATTGAAAGTTGTTGCTGCCTAAGTCAGCTATGACTACGTCAAATTATTTTAAAAATAAATTGCAGCATCGCGAACTTGGCCATTCAGCAAGATGTACACGTGTTAAAAGGATGGTTTGGAATATACTCAGTTGAACCTGCTATAAAGGCCATCTGTATTAACCCTTCTTAAATCAGGTTTAACGGAAAGCCAATGTTGCCTAATGCACAATGGCTTCGCGTCAAATTAATTTCAAAATATTCAACAAAATAAGTTTTATATCATAAAGAATATACTTTTTCCGGGATTTATGGGGTCGAGCCAGTGATTCCAGTGATACATTTTCAAAATGCTCCATATCTTGGCCTGCAAATAGACATAACCTGAAAGTTTTGTTTTACTGAAAAATCATGACCATTAAAGGGTTAAGAAACCAGCTACCATAAGAGGCTGTCTTCTGATTCTCACTTGAGGGGTGTCTTAATACAAGTTTGACTGCATGTCATCAATTTCTGTTGTTAGTACTGATGTCTTCTATTTTTGCTTAAATATTGTTCAAAAGAACCGTTGCAAAATCAACCATTTGACTGAAAGTCATTGGAAGTGGCACTGATTGAAGTAAAACTCCATAAAGATTAGTTGAGTTGTAAATGTTCCAGGTGAGCGACACAGGCCCCTTGGGCCTCTTGTTCCTTGTTTTCAGTAAGCCGCGATTCCTCTCTTCATCGATCTATTATTTCAGCTAGATTTTCAATTCTTTCCAGATTTTCAGCTAGTGAATTGGATGCTTACTCTTTCACTTCTAGTCAGCCAGAGGCTCGTGTTGTTAGTCCTTCTTATCAGTCTCCTTTGACGTTGGACTCTCTCTCTCGGATGCTCCCTCTAGAGCTTTATCTTCTCCTTCCTCTCTGAGGATCGTTGATTCTTCTGCTTCGCTAGTCTCGGACCTCTGTCCGCCTTCTTCTTTTTCTCCATCTCACTTTTCTGTCAAGGCTACTCAGAGATCAGTCAGGGCCAGGGATCTGAAGAGGTTCTATCATGAGAGGGCCTCTCCGGATGACTGGTCTAAGTCTCATCAATGGATAGCTTTGTCTCTATCTCTTCCTCTTCAGGATGAGTTTTCGATTGATCCTCCGTCGTTTGGTTCTGCTCTTTCATCTTCAGACTCTTCGTCTAATGTTCCTTCTGCCCTTCGGTGGATAATTTGGTCGTAGATATGTTAGATTTTTACATTAACGATGTCCAATTGAAAGATTTCTCTCTTACTCCCTAGGTAGATGCTCCAGTGCAGGTTCCGAAAGATGATTACATTAGATTGGCTTCTACTCAATCTCTTAATGGTCCGACATGGGATGTTCTTTCTTCGCATCTGAAGGAAGCTTCTACGGTAGAATCGTCTTCAGACCTTTTTAAATGGGAGTCTGTCTGTCGGGCTCAGTTGAAATCAGCAAACTTTTTGGCCCTTCTTTCTGAGGCTATTCTCAAGACTCGGGAGAAGGGTGGTCAGATTCCTCCAGAAATATTTCATGCTTTAGCTGATCTTGCAGGAGGTTCTTTGAATTCAGTTTGCCGTTCTTTGGGTTTCATCACCTCTAAGAGAAGGTCAAGGAAACTTGCTGAGGTGAACATTTCAGATTCCCTCAGGAGTAATCTGATTTCTGCCCCTCCTTTCGGTTCAGATATCTTCGGTCAGAATTCTACCTCAATTCTTAGGGCGGAGTTTGATCGTCTTAGATCAGCTAAGGATCTGCGGGATCAGATTTCTATTTTGAGGCCTTCAGCAAAAAGAGACTCTTCCTCGGTAAAGAGTCCGTCTTCCTCTCCCAGGAGGAAGAGTCTTAGGCCGGACGAGTATGGGGCTTATCAGTCAAGGGTTTTCACGAACTCTAATCGGTCCTCTCCTTCCCAATCCAGATCTGCGGAGGAGGATCGCTTCAAATCTATTTCCTCTCATAGACCTAGAGCCCAGGTTCGTCAAGCCCCTTCTCAGACGAGAAGGGGTCAGTTTTTCTCTCAAGGTTCTAGGTCTAGTTCTAGAGGACGCTCCTCTAGAGGTTTTCAACCTAGGCAGGTTTGAAGGGGTGACCTCAGACCTGGCAGGCCTTTCCCGTTCTCCTTTACCAGTCCTTCTTCCTCTTCTACCACCTTTGGATCTATCGGTGCAGCCCCTTTTTCCCAGCGTGCCAGTAGGAGGGCGCTTGTCTCTGTTTTGGGAGACTTGGCAAGCCCTCGTTCAGGACTCCTGGCTGTTAGATCAAATCCACTGGGGTTATGCACCGTCATGGATAGATCTGCCTCCTCCTGTGTCTTGCCAGCCCAAATGGACTCCAGTTCCATCCAATCTGGAGAAGTTTGGAGCCCTGGAAGACGAATTGGGGTCAATGCGTTTGAAGAAGGCTATAGAAGAGGTTCCTTGTTGGAGAGTAGACCCGGGATTCTACTCAACTCTCTTTCTAGTTCCCAAGAAATCAGGTGGATGGCGTCCAATCATCAACCTAAAGAGATTAAATCTTCTAATATCCACCCCAAAATTCAAGATGGAGACTGTATCTCAGATTATCACCAGTCTGAGTCCAGGCATGTGGACGGCATCCATAGATCTCAAGGACGCCTACTTTCATATTCTCATCCACCCTCCGCTCAGGAAATTCATGAGATTCGCTTTCAAGGGCCGAGTATGGCAATTCAGAGTCATGCCTTTCGGCCTGACCACGGCTCCGTTCTTCTTCACCCGCCTAGTGTCGGCAGTGGCAGGTTTTCTGCACCGTCATTCTATTTCCCTTCACGTTTATATAGACGATTGGTTGCTAAAAGCAGAATCTGCCTCAATTCTGTCAAGCATCATTCCAGAGGTCTGCAGTCTGGCTTCCAGTCTAGGATGGGTAATAAATCTAGAAAAATCATCTTTGGCTCCGTCTCAGGTTTTCACCCACCTAGGTGTTTCTTTCGACCTAAGTCGAGGCTTAGTCTTCCCTTCAGATATAAGAGTAGAAGCCATCCTAGTAGCCATGGAAATTCTGGCATCC
Source organism: Chaetoderma sp. LZ-2023a (assembly GCA_034401795.1). NCBI lineage: Eukaryota > Metazoa > Mollusca > Caudofoveata > Chaetodermatida > Chaetodermatidae > Chaetoderma > Chaetoderma sp. LZ-2023a. The sequence continues at coordinate 183,543,518 of CM067369.1, read as the reverse complement.
TCTGCCGTGGTCAGAGCAATCTTCTTTCTCCGGGTGATAGGCTTGATGGTCAGCGTCGAGAACATCATTCCGTGGGCGGCGCTGGTGAGGAGACCTTTCCAAATGTATCTGATGTCCCTGTGGAAACAGTCGACCCATTCAGTTTACCACCAGATCCCTGTCAGAGAGCATTTAAGTCCCCACATAGATTTCTGGATGGATCGCTCTCTGCTTCTGAGGGGTGTTCCTCTGGTCAAGTCTTCTCCTCAAGCGATCATCTTTACAGACGCTTCCCAGGAGGGATGGGGAGCGGTCTGGGGTTCCCTTTCTGTCTCAGGCCTGTGGTCCCTGGAGGAGTCGTCAGCCCACATCAACATTCTGGAATTTTGGACTGTCAAGAAGGCTCTCCTTGCTTGGTCGGATCAGGTGCAGGGCCTCAAGGTCTCGATTCGATCAGACAATTCAACAGTAGTCTCTTATATCAACAAGCAGGGAGGCACAAAGTCGTCTCGCCTTTGTTTGGAGGTGTGGAATCTTCTCATGTGGTGTCGTATGAATCAGATTTTCCTGGTGTCCTCCCATGTCCCGGGATGTCTGAATTTTCTGGCGGATCAGTTGTCTCGCCCTTCCAAATTCGCCCACACAGAGTGGCAGTTAAAGAGGTCGGTTGTCAAAGCGATCTTCAACTTCCTGGATTGTCCCCATGTAGACCTGTTCGCGGCCTCTCTGAACGCCCAGATCTCCTCTTTCATGTCTCCTTTTCCGGACATTCAGGCGTTGGCTGTGGACGCCCTGTCTCAATCCTGGACAGGAATCTTCGCATATGCGTTCCCTCCGACTATCCTGCTTCCGTTGGTTCTGAAGAAAGTCAGGGATCAGGTCTGCGAGATTTTGTTGATAGCTCCCTTTTGGCCAAAAAGGATCTGGTTCGTAGACCTCCTCGATCTTCTAGTAGGCTTCCCGCGTCTGCTTCCAGTGTCCCCAGATCTGTTATCCCAGGTAAGGGGAGCGTGCCTTCATCCAAACCCAGACATCTTCAGTCTGTGTGTTTGGAGAATATCGAGTGCCAGGGTTGGCTTGATTTAAATCAATTGATTTATATCATGATTTAAATCATGATTTAAATCACTCGATTTTTATCGAAAAAATCGTGATTTAAATCAGTTTTGCAAAAATAGAGGAATTTTCAAGTAATTAATACAATTAACAGTAATTTTGTTAAATTAAAGTAACATAATTATTTTACTGCTTCCATGGCACTTGAACATCAACACAAAATAGAATTATACACTTAATTGCTCATATTTGTCATCAGCAAGACTAGACCCAGTGCACGAGTCCACATCTACAATCTACATACTTGAGGTTCATGTACACAGTACATCACACATGTGTACAAAGTATGATCATTAAGTATGTGTAAGCTGTAAAGAAGAGGAGAATTCCATGTGCGTACATGTCACTACATGACCATTAAAGCAATAGTGTACATGAAAAGTCATGTATGGGCCAGTATGGCTATTACTATTAGTCTAATTCCAAAAGCACACTCTTTTAAAGCAAGACACTGTCTCTTTTTTCAGCTATGACATGCGTCTGGAGTCACTCTGGAGTGTCATTGAGTGTCTCGATTACTATTGGCTAGTGCTTATCAAGTTGGACTTTTGGGCTCCATTTTATTTAACACTAAAACAATAAAGATTGAAATGTTATTAAATTAAGTAGTTTACTACAACTTCAAAAATCAAAATCAGTAATTGCTGAAACTGGCAAGAAACTATATACATTGTAACACGTAAACACATCATTACATTACATTAACCCTTAGCACACTGATGTAGGAGTTTTAATTTTTCAAAATAAACATAACCCCTAGCACTCTGGAGCATGATAATTTAAATTTTCAAATTAAATTTAAAGATAAACTGGTGTACAATTTGCAACAATTTTTGTGGACGATGCTGCTGTCTGTGACAGCACCATCTTCCACAAAATTTGTTGAAAAACGTACACCAGTTTATCTTTAAATTTAATTTGAAATTTAAAAATTTCGACATCAGTGTGCTAAGGGTTAAAGATAAACTGGTGTACATTTTTCAACAAATTTGGTGGATGATAGAGCTGTCGCAGACAGCAACATCGTCCACCAAAATTGTTGAAAAATGTACACCAGTTTATCAATTTTAATTTGAGCATATTTTTAAAGACAGAAGTTAACAAGGTTGATAGACTTAGACAATGATGACTTTTGCATACCTTCATAGATTTTGTGCATCTAATTAGGGCTAATTCGTTAGATTTATGCATTGCATCATTTCTGTCCTATTGCTACTCACTGTATCTGTGATGCAATTGTGAACAAAATTGAAAAATCGTTGCTAATATGACGTAATATATAAATTTTGAACTCTATATATTATTAGTTCAAACAGTGATAATTAAAGAATAGACATCCCATCATTCGTAACATAATAAACATATTGAATATTTTGAAAGCAATTTCACTGAAAACCGTTGCTGACTTAGGCAGCAACGGCTTCCAGTGAAATTGCTTTCAAAATATTCAATATGTTATGAATGATGGGATGCATATTCTTTAATTATTCACAATTAAGTGATTAACCAGAACACTCGATATATTGACTATTGAGATACCGCAATTTTTTTATAATAACGATATCGATATTCTCTCAAGCAATATCGCGCAAACCTAACTGAGTCACAGATAGATGTGTCTGTCATCACTTTTCACTTTCAGTTTTCAATAATGCTGCAATTGTACTTCACTAGTCTAGTCAACAATCATCATTCAACTGAAACCGGAAGTCATTTTCTTTGTCACAGTTTAGGGACCGAAAAAGAAATACTAGTTTAGCCGCTTTTAAAGTTCCAAGTTTGTTTCTCAACTTACTCTGCACGAGCCCATAGCTGGAGAACACGCGCTCGACACCAGCTGACGCCGCCACAGCTGACATCAGACGCTGAGTGAATTCAAATGCTTCCAGCAGATCATCCTCGAAGTCACGTCTGTGCGACTTCCACCAATGAAGAGAGGTTACTCCATTAACAACTTCGTCGTTAAATTTAAGAATGTGAAATGGTGGTGCCATGGCCTCGAATTTGATTACCAAAGTCATCAAACCAGGGATTTCGGATGCTACGGTGAGTGCAGTTTCACGTTCTTGCTGAGTCAAGTTTCGACCACGGTATTTAGGGTGGAGTAGATTGGCCAGCATGTGGTGAGGTGTCACAGCTTGTTGATAACGCTTATCGGCCGCACGCTTTGTTGAATTATTAGTGTCATTATGCAGGGCCGTTTTTACATCTTTCCATAATTCAACTGCTTCTGCTATTGTGCAATTGTCCGATTGAGCTTTATCGAGAGCGCAAGCTACTGGTTTCAAACAAAGTCGGTATTCATCTGCAGAACGTTTGATTACTACATTACGAACTTTATTGGCAATGGCAACATCTATGCGGTCAGTATGTCCATCACAGATTGTCACAAGTGTCGGCCATGCCTCACAATACGAGTTTAAACAATCGTACATTGTGTTCCACCTTGTATCTGCTGGCATCACTAACTTTCTGCACGATGATTGGCGTATTTGGGCACTAGCAAAGTGGTTATTTCGGAAATACTTCACAACTTGTGTGACATGCTCCTTAACATTACCCATTTCTAAGTCCTTTGAAGTCAGATTTAGAAGATGAGGCGTGCATCCATACGCAATCATGTTGAAACCCAGTCGTTCTTTCAAGAACTCTCGCATCTTTGCTACATTAGCAGCATTGTCTGTGACGATACTACATATAATGCACCCAAAATCATTGTGCGTGTTTTCAATTGTCTGCTTCGCAATGTCATAAAGATATTCCGCTGTGTGAGGATGTCCAGAGGTGTCCGTAGTATCCACTAAGTAAATATCACCTAAGCAGGTCGTCACTGTAGCACATACGATAGGCTCGTTATGAATATTGCTCCAACCGTCTAATGCTAGACAGACAAGTTCACCTTCCAAATTTTTTCTCGCCTTCTCCCGCTCTTCTGTGTAGATAACATCCAAATATTTCCCCCCTATGTCCTTTCTGGATGGTGGTTGATAGCCTGGTCGTAAATCTTTTACAAGGTTTATAAAATGTCTATTTTCTACTAAGCGAAATGGGGAGTTCGTAGCATACACCATCCTAGCTACATCACGATCTAATTCACCACGTTTTTCTGCTGAAGTTCTGATGACATAATTCTGTAGACCATAATTCAGCTTGGGTATCTTAGCGGCCAATGTACCAGCAGCTAATTGACCGTGCACTGGGCGCTTCACTGCCGCTGAAGCAGAACTTGAAGTTGACAGAGGTTCAACTTCCATCACCACCACATCGTTTTGATCAACAACAGTTTCAACGCGCTGCTGCTGCTCAGATTGAGATGAAGTCCCCGTTTCTGTTGCGGCTACAGCTAGACCTTGAAGTGCTGGTGTTGGTGGACCTGTGCAATTGGCTGCATGTTTTTTTAACCGCTCTGGGATACCTTGGAGTTCGTGTCGGCAGACCTTGCAGACAGCCCGGACACCGGCCTTATCTGGGGTCTTCACTTTCTCATAATGAATCCATATTGGATCTTGTTTTCGGCCGGAGTTAGACATTTTGCTAATTATGGAATTGAAAATATTTCATAGCCTTTGTCACTTAAGCAGTTTTGACTGTATTTTTCAAGAATGAAAAAATGCTTTTCTATTGCATCATTTAAAAAAAATGATGCAATAAAAAAATGATGCAATAGAAAAATGATGCAATAAAAAAATGATGCAATAAAAAATGATGCAATAATAATACTGTTAAAACTGCTTAAGCGAACAAAGTTTTTTTGTATTAAGAAACCAGCAAGCTTAAAATTCAGTTAAAAATAAGTCATAAAAATACCACTTTATTCAGTTCCAAAATACAGTTTAGCAATGCATCTGGACCTGTATTAAGAGACCACCTGTCTTAAGAGACCACCTTCTGCGACTCCCACAGCCAGTGTCTTAATACAGGTTTCACTGTATAAGTTTTACGTAATTTCCTGGGATGTCGCGAATAAAAATCGATTTAAATCATTGAAATCGATTTAAATCAAAAAAATTTTCTGCAAGATCTCAGGAAATCATTAATTCGGCCAGGAGGGAGTCGACCCGAAGAGTTTACAAGGGTCGACTTAAGATTTTTGGAGAATGGTGTTCAAATCATGATCTCGTGCCCGATTCTGTTTCTATTTCCCAAGTGTTAGATTTTTTATCATATCTGTTCGATTCCCTTCATCTGACTGCTAACACTGTTAGAGGCAGGGTTGATAAAAATCATGATTTTTTTATAAAAATCAAAAAAATCGGATTTTTTTGATTTTAATCGATTTTTTTGATTTAAATCAGATTTTTATAACCATGTTTTTTATATTACTAATTAATGATAAGATATGCAATTTTAAGTCAATTTAATTAATTTATTTCAAATCAGATCAATATAGTTATACATGTATATGATGATTCATTTGTTAAGTAACTTGTAAACAAAAACAAGCTTGCCAGCTTTCTCAGTACCAAGACGGTTTCTCACTTTTGAATGCACAAAACCAAAAGTTGAGAATATTCTCTCAACACCTGCACTAGAGGCAGTAGCACCAAGTATTGCATATATCATGTTTAGCACATGGTCACTGACTCTGTCTGATAGAGATTTCCACCAGGCAAAGGGAGACACAGATTCCAGAACAGATGAACTAAACAAGTAATCCTTAAATGGATCTGCTCTGGCCCGGTAGTTCATGATTATAGGTATCATGTCTGGGGATGACACAGACACATACTCCATCACACTGTCAGTTTCCTTGGTAGACAATCCTTTACCAGCAGTACGCGGATCCAAAATATAGGCGAGATAGTGGGCAGGAGTGAGTGCCTGCTTACATCGTTCGTGGAACTTCTTCATAATGCTTAATGATACCCCACCTTCTTCAAAGTCTTTTTCCAACTTCTTCCATACACTAACTGCATCACTGAGAAAACAGCTATCACTCTGTACTATATCCAGGGCAATGGAGATTGGCTTAAGGAGCCTCAAATAGTCCTCTGCTTGTCTCTTTATCCCAATATTTTGCACTTTACTAGCCACATTTGTGTCTATACTATCCCTATTTTCCTCACACACTTTCAAAATGATGGACCAGTTATCCAGGTAGCACTGAAGGCAGTCAGCTAGCGTATTCCAGCGGACATCTTGTGGTAGGACGAGTCGCTTGCCTCCCTCTGCCTTGTACCATGCTGCTGGTAAATGTGTATTGCGAAAGTACTTCACAATCTGTGTGACGTGTTCCTTAACACCCTTGATCTCTATGTCATGAGCAAGTAGGTTCATGAGGTGGGCTGAACATCCATGGGCAATAATGTCTTTGTGGTCTTTCTTCAGTTCTTCACGCATCTTACGCATGTTAGCCGCATTGTCAGTTACAATGCTACCTATGTTACATTTAAACTGTTCTTCGCAATGTTTAATAGCACTACTAGCAACCTGTTTCATGTACTCAGCAGTGTGACTGTGGCCTGACGTATCCACAGTCTCAGTAAGATAGGAATCACCATCCGAAGTGGTTACAGAGACACAAACTACAGGTTCATTATGTATATTACTCCAACCATCTAAACACATGGAGACAGTCTTGCCTTCAAGCCTTTCTTTACACTCATCCTGCAGTGACTGCTGAACCTTGTCCAGTAAACTACCGGCTACTTCATACCGACTTGGTGGGCAGTAGCCTGGTCTCAGCATCTGGACTAGTTTAATGAACTCTGGATGTGTGACTGCAGAGAATGGTGTGTTAGTAGCGTACACGTAGCGACCGACTTGCTCATCGATGGCGTCTTTCTCAATTTGGGATGTTCTCAAAACATAGTGGTCTAGACCTGCAAAATAAAATATTACTGTATCAGCCAGGAAAGGTAGACACATGTGGGATAATGTTGACATTAGTGTGCTAAGGGTTAACTGGCTGACTGCTCTGAGCTACTTGAGAATAGTTTCAAGCTGCATTACTCAAAACCTGCTAAATAGTGTGAAAACAATATAACTCAAAGTTGTTGGTGATTTATTCACCAAGAAGTTTCAGTCAAATTGTTTTCAAAATATTCAAGTAAATTTTTTTAGTTATTAATTTAGCAATATTACTGTTTCAGCCAGGAAAGGTAGACACATGTGGGATAATGTTGACATTAGTGTGCTAAGGGTTAACTGGCTGACTGCTCTGAGCTACTTGAGAATAGTTTCAAGCTGCATTACTCAAAACCTGCTAAATAGTGTGAAAACAATTTGACTGAAAGTTGTTGGTGATTTACTCACCAAGAAGTTTCAGTCAAATTGTTTTCAAAATATTTAGTAGTTTTTAGATGAGTCTCACTATAGTTTTCTGACATAAATCTTTTTAGGAATTTGGGATTAAAATTACAGTACTATGCAGTGATAAGGTTAATGTGTCCAAATTAAGCCAATTAACTACCTGACTGCTTAACTGTTATGTAACACCACAGGTGTTATCACCTCACACAATCAATAAAGGGGTCTGCTCTTGAACAACACTGCTGTCCTATAAAGATCTCACAGTAATAGACTAACTAAGGTGGTAACCCTTTGATTGCCTTGTTTATTTAATTTATTTTTAAATAAGGCAGTGTATTTGTTTGCAAAATTATTTAACTGTAGAAAACATATAGACTGTAACTGAAGGATTAGCTATTAATCAGTTTTAATTACTTGGTCAAGAGTTAGGCTGAGTTAGTGTGTGGTCTGTCGGTCAGATTATCAGTCTGTTTGTCAGTTAAATTTTTATTCACAAAATATTATATTCTCTTACCTGCACTGATTTTGGTTCTCTTGGTAGGCGTACACAACGGTGATGACTCCCCTGCCTCTGGGGCAGGGCGCTTCCTAGGCGTAGAGACTGTTATTGCTGGTGTATCTTGTGTATCAGTCTTACATTCACTATGATGCTGCTTCATACGTGCTACTATGCCTTGCATAGATTTGCCACATTCTTTACACTTAGCCTTACAACCAGATTTACCAATCTCAACATCCTTATCAAAGTACATCCAAATGTGATCTTGCTTTCTTCCAGGCATCTTAACTTATTTTGAACAAATGATGAGTTAAGAAACATTCTATTTGCTTATATGTACTGTGGGATTCAATGTGTTTTCTTAACCTGGCTGCATGTAAACCAGATCTCTCTTACACGAGTGCTGTCTATGTTTTTTTATCCATCAATGTCCATCAGTTTACATACATTGTTTATCAAAGTCAGAGAAAGGAGTTAGCCTGAATGTTTTGATAATCTAGCAAAGTCTGGGCAGTAAATGGGGATAATGGGGTTATAGTATCAGGGACAGAAGCAACACCTATAAAACAACTGTGAGGCAAGGTCAAAACAACAGTTTTTAAAGGTTATTGGGTGTATACAGATGAAATAAAGCAAGTAATACAATATGATGATTTTATTAAAAAAACACTGACTTTTAAAAAAATCGCATCATGATTTTTTTGATTTTTTTGGACTGATTTTAATCATGATTTAAATCACTGATTTTAATCATTTGATTTAAATCAAACAACCCTGGTTAGAGGATATAGATTTTCTTTAGCATCTTCTCTTCCTTGTTTGTTAAACGCTGATACTACGGTTCTGAATGGTTTCATCAGAGGTTTAGGTAATATTCGTCCTCCTATTGCTAAACCTTTGCCTTCCTGGAACTTGGCGTTGGTTCTTCACGTTTTGGCAGGTCATCATTTTGAACCCATCGCTTCGATTAGCTTAAAGCTCTTAACGTTTAAGACGGTTTTTCTAGTGGCTTCTGCTAGAAGACGATCAGAGATCCATGCTTTTTCCGTTGAAAGGGATCGATTTATTGAAGCTGGGGATGGTTTGGTATTATATCCTAGAAGGGATTTTTTGTCAAAAACGCAATCAAACCGTTATCCAGCTAAGCCGATTATTTTAAAATCTTTATCTTCATTTTCTCCATCTGACAGATTTTGGTGTCCACTCAGAGCTCTTAAGGCTTATAAGCGTCGTACCGATTTTAAAAGATCCGAGCCGTCTCACTTATGGGTTCCCTACGCGGAAGGGGTAGCCAGACCGGTCTCTAAAGCATCCATTGCTAGATGGATTTGTGACACCATTCGACTCTGCTACGAGATTGCTTCCCCTGAGCAAATCAATCTCGCTCACATTAAAAAGCTCATGATGTTAGAGGGATGGCTACCTCTTTCGCTCTGTTCGCTGGCTCTTCTGTAGATGAAGTTATGCAAGTTGCAGGATGGAAATCCGAGTCTACTTTTACCTCTTTTTATTTGAAAGACCAGAGCGCAGCGGCATCTTTCTTTAGGAACATTACTATTTTAACCAAAAAGGCTGATGACCATTTACCAAGCACATCCCACCATTTTCGTTAGGGCTGTGCGTCTGCGTGTAATGGTGAGAGTTGTTCCTTGGTTTTTATTTATTTCTTTATGTTTAAAGTTTTATTTGGTTGTTAATCACTGTGTGATTGATTAGGATGCACCATTATGTTATGTGGTTAACATTTGGTTATGTTTGTTTGATTTTTATCCTTGCTTATGGATTCTCAAATCACCTCCCACCAAAGTTTCGTAATGGGACACTGACCAAATCTACGGGTTTAGCAAGTAGTGATTGAACAGTAATGGATGTTTTTGTGGTGTAATAACAACCCCCAACAGACCCCCCCTTTAGTGGGTTGGTCTGTAGTTTTATTAACCACTATAAAAACATACTTACTGTTCAATCACTACGACCCGGCCTCAGCCACCCCGCTGGGTATTGATTTGAGAATCTAGGCTGGATATATGGCACTTAAATTTAGAAAAGTGAATCAGTTTTCACATTTGGGACCTACTGCGCATGCGCGAGCGTGCTTAGTGACAAGCGTCACCAAGGAGTGAGTACAGACTGGTGCCAGTCTATTGTAAGGCTAATGCAGGGGGTCCCTCTACCAGAAGCCTGGTTGAGGGTCTACATGGTGATGGTATGGGCATTAGGGAGTGTATAAGCAAGCATAAAGATTTTATTCTGATGGCTAAATGCAGATATTTGATTTAGCAAGTAGTGATTGAACGGTAAGTATGTTTTTATAGTGGTTAATAAAACTACAGACCAACCCACTAAAGGGGGGTCTGTTGGGGAATTACACGCTTTACAAAATTGCTAGAAACAAAGTGACAGCGAGCATCAGAAAAGCAAAACAGACATTTGAACAGAACGTGGCGAGCGAATGCAAGGGAAATCCTAAAGCTTTTTGGAACTATGTTAAGAGTAAAACAGTGCTACAAGAATCAATTAGCAAGCTACGCAACCCATCTAATGGAACTATGACTACAAATGATAAAGAAAAATCTAATATTCTTAGCAACTTTTTCTCAAGTATGTTCACCTCAGAAAATCTTCATTCTACACCAACCATTAGCCCAGAAGTAAGGGTACTGTATTAAAGGACAATAATAATAACACCCATCACCATCAAAAATAAATTGAAGGCACTCAATCCCAATAAAAGCAATGGCCCAGATGAAATACCAGTGAGAATATTAAAGGAAGCTGCTAAAGAAATTAGTCTACCGTTATGCATAATTTTCAACAAGTCTCTAGAAGAAGGTGTACTACCCGACATCTGGAAAATGGCAAATGTATGTTGTATACACAAAAGAGGCTCCAAAAACGACCCGAGCAACTACAGACCAATCAGTCTTGACGCTACCTTGTGTACGGTCCTAGAGTCATTTATAAGGGACAGCATTGTAAATTTTCTGGAAATGGCCAATCTATTTACCAAGTGCCAGCATGGTTTCAGACAACAGATCCTGTAAAACTCAATTGTTAGAGTACCTCGAAGATATAACACTCAAACTGGATTCAAATGAACCTATCGATGCAGTATATTTAGATTTCTCAAAAGCATTTGATACTGTACCACACCAAAGACTCCAAACAAAACTTAGAAGCTATGGTATTGGTGACAATTTAGTAAGATGGATAGGAAGCTACCTATGTAACAGAAGACAATAAGAATCAATGATGCGACATCAGACTTGATAGAGGTGACAAGTGGCGTGCCACAAGGAAGTGTCCTGGGACCTATACTTTTTCTGATATACATAAATGACATACCAGACAGTCTGACCTGCCACTGCAAAATATTTGCAGACAAGACAAAGAGATATGGAAACCCAGATACCAGTAAGATCCAGGACAACATAGACATAGTATTAAATGGTCGCATACATGGCAACTATCCTTCAACACAGATAAAACTCATGTCCTACATTTCGGTAGAAATAACCCCCAAACTAAATACTATATGACAAATACGCCCAATATGCATCCTATATCAACATCAGATGTAGAAAAAGACCTGGGAGTGCATATTGACAGAAATCTCTCTTTTGAGAGGTAAGATCATCTCCAAGGCTAACAGCACAATAGGACTAATTAAGAGAACCTTTACCAACATTGACCCCCATCTACTTTTACGCTCTTGTACAAATCTCTCGTGAGACTTATTGTCGAATACTGCAACTCTGCATGGTCGCCAAAATTGAAAAGGCAGTCACAGCTATTAGAAAGAATTCAATGACGAGCAACAAAACTCGTCCTGCAAATCAGAGAGTATAGCTGCACGGAGAATTGATACGGCCTACTTCTTCGAACCATCCAGTATTACAAGGACCAGAGGGCATAGGTTCAATCTCAACATAACACGCAGCAATATAGATATTCGCAAGCACATTTTCACCAATAGAGTGGTACCACAGTGGAATTCACTGCCAGCTACAATAGTCGAAACAACAACAGTTGAATCATTCAAGAACAAACTAGATATCTACTTCAAAGAAAGAACATTCGAATTTGACTGAACAGGCCATACATATACCAGCCCATCACAAAGTCATACTGCAATTCCGCAAATAAAGTTGACTGAGCTAGGAGTAGCCTGTGTATAGACATGAACATGCTCGGTAGCGATTCCAATTACTAGTAGATACATCTCTGCTTCCACATCCGCACTTTGTGGTTGCATGCAGAGACAAGGCAAGCGTAGAGGAGGAGACTCGGATAGCGATGAAAACAACATCAATAAGACAAACCACTGCCTCCACAAGTCAGCATGTAAACAAATGCTAGACGCAGCAGGGTGTAACCATGAGTGTAGGCGGCATACCGCAGCTAACGCGGGGAACACCCATATGTACAAACACCTGTTGATATTATAAGATATGCGCGCATATCCTACTTCCAAAACCTTTCACTAACTCACAAAAAACTAAGATGATACCATGATACTACGCCAGGCCAGTTGCATTGAAGATGAGCTACGATTAGTGAGACTACTAAGTATTGCAGACACCAAGCTGAGAGTATGAGTCAACAATCCAATTACTAAAGGTGTTGGATGATTGGAGGGCCATATTAGACAATGGAGGAAGGATTGATGCAATCTATATGGACTTTATGAAGGCATTTTTTCTCATCTGTATTTATCATAGAACGTATTACCAGAAATTGAGAAAGTGTCTTGCCCAGAAATAAATTCAGAAACTATCAATACAGAGATCATCAAGAAATACCTGGTGAACCTGAAAATTTCAAAATCCTCTGGACCAGACATGATACATCCACATATTTTAAAAGAACTTAAAGATATTTTAGTGAAACCGTTACTGATACTTTTTCAGAACTCGTTGAGTACTGGTATGCTACCTACACAGTGGAAACAAGCCACCTATAAGTCCCATATTTAAGAAAGGAGAGACAAAGTTTGTGGGAAACTAAGACCTATAAGTTTAACTAGCATAGTATGTAAACTGTTAGAAAGTATTATAAGAGATAGTATAATGATACATATGAAGGAGAACGGATTATTAAGTAAAAATCAATTTGGTTTCATCCCGGGTAGATCAACTTTATTACAGCTATTACATGTTATAGACAAATGGTTACAAATTCTCGATGGGGGAGGGACTGTTGACGTCGCGTATTTGACTTTTTAAAGGCCTTTGATAAGATGCCTCATGGGAGACTAGTTCACAAATTAGCCCAATAGAATATAGGGCCTAAAATTGTAAATTGGCTTAGATCATTTCTATCAGAGCGCAAACAGAGAGTCATAATTAAAGAAGAACACTCAGAATGGAAACCTGTATACAGTGGAATCCCCCAGGGCTCTGTATTAGGACTTATTCTCTTTATCTTGTATATAAATGACCTACTAGGGCTGGGCGGTTTGGCCTAAAAGAAAACCGGTGACGGTATCACTAATTAAACCGGTATTAACGAAATACCGGTTTACGGGGTTGGAATGATCGAAAATAATTTGAAATATGAAAATATGCCGTTTTCATTAGCTACAGTACATGTATTTTGTGATTTGACAACTGACGTAAATTGCCACGAAATTAGAATGGTAACTACGTACGACTGCACACTTCGACGCTATCTATCTCAAAGCAGTAGTTAAAATAAATAAAATCAATAAAGGCTGGTTCATGTGATGTTGTGAAAATAACACTCTAACTACTAAAATGTTGATTTTCAACACTGTTATTAGGTAACTATTTTCGAAATCGTAGTAAAATCTAATGCGTGTAAGTAGGAACCCGAATATGAGAGCGAGTTTAGGCTCCTAGTAGACCGCCGCACATACGGTTAGAGGTCGTATAACCACCTACAGTATGATCTAGTCTAGTAAGTCATGTGTTTGTATTCGAATACTCAGTATTTAGTAATACTCCTCAATAAACTGTCGTTCAAGCGGGTGAATGTCATTCAGCACGTAACTAAAGAGTAGTCATTTCCCGGAAATCGCGCCTCAAGAATTCTCACAAAAAATGTCTCGACTATTTTTCGAGGTTCATATGTCATATAATAAAGAGATTATGATAATTTGACAACATAAATGCAGTGATTCGTGAATCTAACTTAAATCTACTTAAATCAACGCTTCGTACTTGAAGATATACGAAGACGAAAAAGACCGGGCCGTAAAACAAAACGATGTGATTCTAACGCCTATCGAGCAGAAAAGTCACGTGATAAAAAATACTACAAATTTCATTCATAAAATCGATAGTAGTGAATATCCCGGTGGAAGAATTTGTTAACAACCAATCAGATTACGCCTGCTCATATTTGAGAGGCTAAGAGGTGTATTTTACTTGTAACTACTCCGCCAACGTAAGAAGCGACTTAATCGTTTTCATTTCGTAATCTGTGATAGATCATTTTGTGTTTGTCGAAATCTAAGGGAAATAATGATTTGTTTGGATTTCATTGTATAGCGACGTTGTGTTCGCAGCGCGTTTCTTGATTTTTTTTGTATCATGTCACATTTGGAATCCTAATTAAACATAGTACAAACTCGAATTGAAAAAAGGATTATTTGTTGCAAAGAGGAACTTGATTTTCAAATTATTCAATCTTACATTGAACCCACAGAGCTTACGTCATGTAAAATTCATTGCTGGCAAATAAAATCATATTTGCCGAGGATCGTCCTCGGCCGATTTGTTGGGATTTCACCAACACCCTTGCTTTCCCACGGCTAATAGTTATAGATGACTGTATTTTATGTCTCTAGTAGCAAATGGTTACACTAGATGATAATATTAAACTGCAAATCAAGAACAAACTAGTTTCGAACAGTCACCAGATTTTGCGCAATGGCGATCTTATGGGCGGTTTTTCGGTTTTTTATTTTCGTAATGGTTTTTAAACCGTCGCCATAAAAAACCGTGAGACGGTGTGAAACCGGTATACCGCCCAGCCCTATGACCTACCCAATTGTATAAAAAATGTCAGTGACATATATTTATATGCAGACGACACAAAGCTGTTTCACGAAATAAATCCCACACCAGATAGATTAAAAATGCAGTCAGATATATATTTGCTAGGGGATTGGTCAGATAAGTGGCTCTTACATTCAAATCAGAGAAATGTAAATGCATGCAAATAGGTAAATCATCCTTAGAAGAGTACAGTTACAGATTAGTAAAAGATGGTACACTTATAGAATTCACTAACACTGAAATACATATTGGTGTTATCATTGATGATAAGTTGACCTTTGAAAAACACATTGTTGATAAGATTAACAAGGCCAATGTAATCATGGGAATTATCCGGTGCACATTTGTGCATTTAGACATAAAATTGTTTAAAACACTACACATCATTCATTGGTAAGACCTCATGTCGAATATGCAAATCAGGCATGGAGTCCTCATTATAGAAAACATATAGACCTGGAAAACGTACAGCGACGTGCAACTGAAGTAGTACCAGGCCTAGCATACCTAAGCTATGAAGTCAGAGTTATAATACTCAATTGACCAGCTTTGGCATATTGAAAAAAAGGGGGTATACGATAGAGACCTACAAAATCCTGACTGAAAAATATGACCCAGAAATCTGTGAATTTTTTCAGTTAAGAGAAAATTTTATAACTAGGGGTCATAGTCTAAAGTTATACAAACCAAGAGCAAGACTCGACTTGCAAAAATACTCTTTCAAACATCTAGTTATAGACTTGTGGAAAAGCCTACCATAACACGTAGTTGAAGCCCAAACAATATTATCTTTTGAATCTAGGCTGGATAAGTTATGGAAGACTTAACCATTATACTATGATTACCTCGCAGTCGATATAAATCCTGATTGCTAGCTATCCCAAGTAGAGCTTGGCAGTTTAATGGTAGTACTGTGAGGCCCACAGTGTACCGTGACCGTTGACATTTCCAAATACCGTCCATAGCGGTTAATGAGCCATATTTGAGAAATGAACCATAAAATCTGAATAGTGCAAGGGTGAATAGGTGCTAATAGTGCCAAAACATCTAGCTATTAGCTGTGTTGAGGTGAGTAAGCCATTGTAAAAACAAACAGCAAGACGTCACATAATACTGACAGGACGAATTGTATGTCGAACGTCCGTCTTGCAAGTCTCATGGTAAGCTTATATTTAAAACCTTTAAACTCATTCTCTGGCCATCCACGGTAGTAATTAGGCTATAATATATTACCTATTCCCGCTTGTATTATTTGTAATTTATTAGTTTACGCATTTTGTCACCGAACAAACACGCTAGAATAATAACATAGCATACTAACTGCATTCTATTCAAACGCAATAATCTTCTCGTAGCGACCTATCTGATTGGTTGTTCGTGAACTAGACTGTGGGAAGAGGGTACAACCCTGGCGTTGTTTAAATACTCACAGATTTTGTCTGTACTCTGTTTAGCAACATGCTCGACTGCCAAATTAGAATCGACCATTTATTGATCGCAAACCTTAATAGTAAGAACAATCCAAATTGAAACTATCGCACTCCAATGTCAAACAGTGGATTATAGTTAATGACTCGCTGGGCTTCGTTTCTAGAAATATGTGGTGAGCTATAAATTTCTCCATGATCAATGCTAGGCGAGTGATCACTCCTAGTAGAATCAAAATGTGAAAATCTATGAATAACATTATGTTTAGATCAAAATATTGAAATTTTGATTTCAGTTTTAAGATTTGACGTGAGTGATTAATTGCTTCCCTATGGTGAAAAGTTAGCATACACTGACGACACGGCCAATATTCATATGAAACTATGTATTCGCAATAGTCATAATGTTTATTTCACTCTATATCAGGAAGCAGACTCATTTATTTGACCTATTTTAACTGTTGATTGGAGATGGAAGTGAAAAGGAACTTGTGAAAACAATTGCTCTAATTTCATGGTACACCACCACACAAAGATGAGTGATACTGTGGTATTTTTCTATAGTACCGATAACGTCATGTAAACGTCAATACCACCCAGCTCTAACCCCAAGCACCCCATACCCCCTCATACTGATGACAAACCCTAATGCAAACATTGTCTTAGGATCATATGACTAACATACAAAATTTGGTTGAATTTCGGTTAAAAATTGCAATTATATTAGGAAAAAAATTGAGTTTCAATTTAAAATTGCTATTGGCTAGATAAATGAAATAGTTAATTGATAATATTATATATCAGTTCTTATTTTACAGATATCATACATGTATAAGTAGCAACATGGGAGCAGACCTACGAGGTGTGAAGACAAAGTTTGCTTCATTGATGGAGGATGTTCGGCCCATGATTACTTCGCAGTTTGTTGTTTGGCTGGATGAAAAGGTGGCTGAATTCAAAGTACAGGGTTATATGAACTTAGGTATGGTATAATATATATAAAAAATCTGGTGTATAGAAAAGCATCTTGAACGGGTGCAAAATAATTTGTATGCACTGTTGTTCTGATTGATCGATGATTGATTGGTTTGCATGTCCAACCGATCGATCATGATTTCAGAAATCGATTTTGTTTGTTTATAAATTGACTTTATTAATATATTTTAATGGGTCAATCTAGAAAACATACTTATTGGAAAAGAATTTATATTTAATTGTTACAACTATATACTATTACTCCTTAGTCTAAGACATTAATTCTTTCAGCACCGAAATAGTATGTTAATTTCAAAACAACCATACCAACAACATGTTGAATATTTTGAAAGGCAGCAACAACTTCCAGACAAATTAGTTTCAAAATATTCAATAGATTATTCCTTAAATTATTAAGAATTTGTCATACCTGCGACTTTTTTGAAGGGGGTAATTATCCTTCAACATGCTATAATTACTGCATTCAAAATGGGTAAAAATCAATCATTATTTGATCATCGGTTAGTATATAAAACCAATCATCGATCACAAAAATAGTACCAATTCCCAACACTAGTGGCACCAGAACTTATCTGTGCATTATTTTTGTCTTGCATGGCTAAAATTCAAAGCGGGACCCTGCTCGAAAGAATTATGGAGTTAATTGGGGTTTTAAGCTTACCTCTATTTACTTGAAAAAACTTAGATAAACTTCCCAGATAATGGGTGCGTTCAGTATGAAATGACAGTGGGTTGCGCTTAAAAGATTGTTGGTAAATTGACCGTGAAAGTTGTGCCAGAAAATATTGCCTCTTAGACTAAATTTGAACAAGGAGCATTTATGGATTTTTATTTCAATTCAAAACATCTGGTAAATCTAACAGAACAAAGTCGTTATTCGAATGTGGCACAGTGCTTGGAAATAAATGTGGGAATTCTGATTAGGTTGACCAATAGGAACATGTTCTACATAGCAGGTGATACGTTCAACAGTACATCAGAAAATGAGCCGAAAGTTGAAAACTCAACAGCATTGCTGCAGGGTATGAAATAACGGTCGGACATCGGTCATGTCCGATCAAATCTGGATGGGTAAAAATATTTTACTGAACATGAATCTTGGGGAAAATTTGCAAATTTTGGAAAAAGAGAACAAGTGAACAATGTTGGTATCGCACACAAATATGATAGATCGATCGAGCGCGCGTTTGTGCGTCATTTGCACATTTCTAAGTGAAAACGATATTCACCTTGGTTACCAGTATTCGTGATCTGTCAAAACGCGTCATACCGGCAAATTCATCCTAGAGGGTGGTCTTACAATAGCTAATTGTCCGGGGAATAGTGTAAACCTTTTATACTGGCGAATTTTCTGATTTCTAATGAGGGATATAGACCGTGAGTGACTTGAAAATTAAGTCATACGGCGAATAAATGACAGATAAAATTGCATAGAACATCTGATAAATGATACCACTCAAAATCTTGTCATTTCGCTAGTCTGAAAATGATCGAGTCGATGCAAAATTAGCAATGGCGGATCTACAAAATCGGCCACTGCGCACGAGTTAGTGATATGTTCTTACACACCTTCTGTCATGAGAAGAGAATTTGGTCTCGCGATTTCATTGGTTGTTGGACATAATTATATCTAGAAAATCCAATGACATTACGTGAGAGATTTTCACAGAAGTTTGAGACGCGTTCGTTCACGCCTTCGATACTGAAGAAGCTAATTCTTCCTCACGATTTCCTTGGTAGCTGTATATAGAAAACCAATGAAATAGCGGGCGAGTTTTCTCACAATAGAAGTGAAGAAAGCAAGTTAAAAAATAATCGCACTGTAGAAGACACTTGACAACACGCGCGTTACCATTATATTCGCGTTCTACAATTAACCATTTAATGGTCAAATTTGCCTTAAAATTTTAATTAAAAATAGTTAATGGCCATTTGCAGGTCAAGAGATTATTTTTGAAAATTTACCACGGGAATGACTCTCAGTTACTGAATAAGCCATTTCAATGGAAAATTTCAAAAATAATCTCGACCTGCAAGTGAACATTTATCAGCAAAACTATCACACGCCTTCTTTGACAAATGTGTTCTAAAGTGAAATTATTTTTACATTTAATTGTACATGACTGTGACAGCAGTTGATGTGTTGCTAAAATGGCATCTGAGCGAAAAGTGCCCAAAGGGGCAACCCTTGCTAAATGGAGGACCGAGTATAAGTGGTTAAGTCCTCAT
The DNA here is from genome assembly GCA_034401795.1 of Chaetoderma sp. LZ-2023a. Lineage (NCBI taxonomy): Eukaryota > Metazoa > Mollusca > Caudofoveata > Chaetodermatida > Chaetodermatidae > Chaetoderma > Chaetoderma sp. LZ-2023a. Next base: position 183,523,998 of record CM067369.1, on the reverse strand, counting down.
TTTCTGGGTCCTACAGTTGACTATGAAATTGTTCTATCTTTATGCATTTTCTCCTGAAAATGTCTTAGTCTATTTGACTTTTTCAGGACAAAATGGGTAAAAATAGAACAATTTCACATCCAACCGAAAACCTATATTTTCAGGTTAGTCAACTTCCGCTTTTTTGTCAGATCAAATTGACTCTCCTTATTTCAGACCCTGTTGCTGAGAAGAGGGTGGGCAAACAGGGCAGTTTTTCAGAGATTATTAGAATACCTCCTAAAATGGGCTTTTGTTTGGATCACATATTCAGATGTCTTCAGCAATAATTTTAGAAAGGTATCAAAGTTTAGATGGGAAATTAATAAACCCTTTTCCAGGGCTTGAAAAAGTATGGAAAACTCGACATTTTGAGATACCACTATGGAGAAGGTATGGAAAATTAAAATATCTGCTATTGTAATATTTCAGACAACCATTTCCTCATATATGTCAACAAACACAAAATCTCGCTAGTCTCACCAAATCCTGAGAATTTCTAGTCAGCACATTTAGATTGCGCCCCCCTTCCCCCCCCCCCCCCAACACACGCACGCTCACACACTCTCACACCACCACACCCTCCCCCTCTGGCTGCAAGTCTAGAGACTCCATCACTATATAATATTTAACAAGAATTTCAACTTACTAAGAGAAGAGAATGATTTCACTTTTGTAAACAAGTTAAACAACCAGTTTGCAGAGAATGATAACTCCATAGAGAGATAAAGATCAGATGTAGCGGACAACTGGGCCACTACAGTCATGACAGTATACCTATAAGCGCTGAATATTTTGAAAAGTTTAAGAGAATATTCGCAGTCAAACCAGTGTATAGCGGACACTTGTTTTTGGGGCCATTACGATGGTGGTTCTTTGATGCAGGTGAAATTCTTTACAAATTAAAGCATTTTCTGTTGAATATTTTGAAAATAATATGACTGGAAGTCACTGTTGCCTTAGGGGTCCAGTCATAACAAGCCTGTCATTCCATTGGTAAATTTTCCAAAATAATCTTTACGTCTGCAAATCTTGAATAATTTATGGTAGACCTGGGTGGTCTGACGGTAGTACCATGAGGACCGCGGTATACCGTGAACCGATACCGTGACCATTGACATTTCCAAATACTGTGAATACCGTCCATAATGTTTGAGCAATATTTGAGAAATAGATCCATAAAATCTGACTTGACCAAGGGTAAATGGGCGCTAACAGTGCCAAAAATACAGGCATCCTTAACTATTAGTCAAGTTGAGGTGAAAGGGTCGTTGTAAAAACAAACATCAAGACGTCAATTACAAAATAATGACAGGCAGAATTGTATGTCAAACGTACGTCTTGAAAGTCTCACGGTAAAATTGCTTTATTTAAAACATCTAAAGTCATTCTCTGGCCGTCCACCGGTAGTAATTACAGTATAATATTTGCTCGCGCCGTTTTGATCACGTGCTAATTTAATAACAACGAGCAGCGTTGAAGTCGTTATTTTTTATTTTTCTGGCTTGTTTTAATAAATTTCTTTAAGGATTAAATCCACTTTAAGTAACGACACCTAAAAATTATAGTGTTTTAGTTTTTGTAATTCATTTTTCAACTGGCTACACGTCGGAAGTGCACGGAAATAGCTTTTTACACGCATTGTTCACGTGAAGCATGGCGAGTAACGAGTCTGCACATCGGGTACTTGGTAATTATCAGAAGCTTTGGAATCGGCTATATTCAATGTCGTGTTATATGCTTGTGTATAGGCCCGTTTTCGCAAGTAACCGAATATATGACTCCAACAGAAATAAAAGAGTACAACACTGGCCTCGTTTAAATACTCACAGATTTTGTCTGGACTCTGTTTATCAATGCGCTCGACTGCCAAAATAAAACTTACCGTTTGCTGGTCGCACGCATTAATAGCAAGTACAATCCAGATTGAAAGTAGCGCGCTCCAATGTCTGAAACAGCGGGTTATAGTTAGCAAGTCGACCACACACTTTGACCGATACTCCCGTGAATGATATTATGTCAATAAAAATAGTGACCTAATAAAGTCGTGAAAATAAACAGTCACAATAGCCATAATGTTTTTCTTCTCTAAATCAGAAAGCCGATTTATTTATTTTACCTATATTTACCGTTGATTGGAGATGGAAATGAAATCTTGAATCTTGAAAAGGAATTGAAAAAAATTGTTCTAATTTCGTGGCATGCCTCAACCTCAGATGACGGTATACCGTGGTACCACGGTATTTTTTCATGGTACCGATACCGTCATGTAAATGTCAATACCACCCAGCTCTAATTTATGGTTACAGGGTGGTGGTGGGTGTGTGCTGGGGATGGTTGCTCAACTAGGTAAGACACAACTAGTAAAGTGCTATTCAATTCTTTGTTTCTGCATGGCGGTATTGTTAGGGTTAAGATATTCGTAAATATTGTGTCATTAGTCACTAATTATTAGTGATAGTGGGTCTGGAATTTTGAAATATATGTCTGGAAAAAGTATGGAATTTTATTGTGACCAAGGGTGTGAACCCGGTTTACGGGAAGTTGACATGTTTCTAATTTCACACTAGTCGTCTAGTTTGAGACGAGTAAATAATTGTAAGGACTTGTATTCATCGTGACTAAACCAGTCTGACAGACTAGTGAAAGATTTGTACAACTTACCATTAGTATAGTAGATTTCTCTAAAAGTACCATAAACAAACAAAACAAATTTTTGGAAAGAACTTGATGTGAAGCTATATGTATTTTTGTCCAGCTGATTACCGATTACTATTCGAACAGTGACACCCAACATGTCACTCTGAACCATAACATACATGTAAGCCTGCGTGTCATTATATTGAACACTTAGTATTGACAATAATTGAATACAAACTATTTAATGACCTGTCCTGGGCAGGTATATTTCAGGTTTCACCTGCCCAGAGAGAGAAATGGCTTTCTCCTTGGATCAAATCTTACCATTACATTACTTATTGATAAACAGCTCAACTGAAGCTGTGCCCTAGGAATCTAGATTTAGAAAGCTCTCCTGGAACCGGGTACCTGGAACCGGGTACCCGGTTCCCAGCAACCGGGTACCCGACTGCCAGAGACGCTCATTCTTGTTTGCATAGCAACAAGAGATACAAGCTTTTTGTCTCAGAAGAAATCTTAGTTTTCTGTGGGTATTTTACTGTGCTTTGTGCCCGTGTCTTACCTACTGGATTAATAATGGAAGGTGCCACTGAGGCTCGGATTGTATTCTTTCATTTTATTTCTCTAGTTATATGGAGATATGTCTCTGAAATTTCGTGTGTTGCATGTCCCATTTTCTGAACCCGGAAGTGGAACGTGTGGTTACAACGAAATATGGCAGGTAAGAACGCCTCCTTTAAATCCCAACGGCGATCGGGCAGTGATATGAAATGTTGGCATTTGTCTACGTTTTTTAACACTAAAATTGGCTTAAATCGTTCAGCCGTGTGGTCCGAGCGGGTGACGTCACACCCTTTTATTACTCGCATTAGTTGGTGAAGGAACTGTTTCATTAATTCGCGCATCTTATTCTTGGTAGCTGCGTGCATTTTTGTACCAGAAACATTAGAATTGTGTCACGTTTTGTGTGTAATCACGATCTGCTTGCATTGATCGTTGATCTCAAGATTCTTGGATTAAGATGTGTGTTCTATGGTTTTACCCTGTTCTACAGCAGTAGTGTTAATTCATTTTGTTGTTCCTTCTCGTATCGTTTGACATTCGTTTGTGTAGTATGATTTAGGAATTAATTCTTAAATGTACTCCGAGTGTATCCGATACAGTTCCGTTTTATAAGCCCGGAGTCCTATACGCCCAAAGTTCATGTTTGCACTCCCCAAAAACATACCAAGGAAGTCCTGGACTTCCTCTATTTTGGCCCTGACATCTCTAAAAACAATGTTGTTAACCAAATTACATGTATTTGTACCACTTTAGACATCCATGTTTATTGCTTGGACTCCCAATAGCAATACCCTGGAAGTCCCACTTCCACTTTAATTATCTCATGGAACTTTAGCCGGTCATTGCAGTTGTAATTTTTCAAAAATAGACTCCTTTTGGTCTGCAAATTGATAGTTCTCAAGACCAATGTAGAGGCTGCCTTAGTAGTACTATTTATAAGTAGGAAAAGATTTATCAGTATTGGTTAAACCTAAAATTTTATTAAACTCAGTTTTTCGGTTTGAGCATAATTACGGCGGTTTGCAAACCGTCACCATATTGAACTGGTTTACGATAGATCGGTTATCGCGCAGCTCTAGTGTGACGTCAGACAGCCTGGTCCTGGGGTGGATATCCCAGGGATACATGCCAGAGTGGTGGGATTTCCCTGCCACAAAATCTGTCTTTGGCACCTGTCTGGACTCCCATACCCAGGGAGCCAGACAAGTTAGAAGCCATTCAAAATGAAGTGTCGGGTTTGCTTCTGAAGGGAGCAATAAAACCAGCAAACCAGAGCACTCCGGGCTTCTATTCAAACATGTTCCTTGTCCCCACGAGCACAGGGGTGTGGAGATCCGTACTCAATCTCAGGCCATTGAATTGGTTTATCCATACGCCTCGGTTCCAGTCAGATGGAAACTCAGGTTGGTAATGGCAAGGTTGAGAAAAGGAATGTGGTGTGTGTCTATCAATCTGAAAGATACATATTTCCACATTCCAATGAATAGTTGTTACAGGTTTCTGAGATTCACGTTTCAGAATCGTGTTTGGGAGTTTTTAGTCCTCCCATTCAACCTGTCGACTGCCCCAAGGGTTTTCACCAGAGTGTTCTTAGCGGTGACAGCGTTTCTCAGAAATGAGAACGTGGCGCTTTACATCTACATAGACTAATTGGCTTATCAAGGCGGACAAGCCAGCCAGGTTAGAAGTGGATACTGCTCTGACTCTGAAATTACTTTCAGATCTAGGCTGGATAGTCAACGAGGAGAAATCCGAGTTGACACCCACTCAGCACTTCGTTTATTTGGGGATGCGATTCGATCTCAAGGAAGGCAGGGTTTACCCGTCATGGTGAAGCATGGATTGACCGGTCGGGTACGAGCCGTATCAGCTAAGCTGGGTACGCGCCATCCATCCTGGATTCGGTCCATAAAGCACACACACACACCCCCCCCGGGTAGAGCTATAAGCGTGTACAAGCCTATACGGGAGGAATTTTATCATAAAAACGACTACGTTCATTAAAACGTGTAGCGCACTAGTCGCTGTATTGACAGAGCACATGTAGCACGTCCAAGAGCGAGTGGCGCTTTTAGTGTGCCGAGTAGGCACATCTTATTTCTTAAATAATTATTTGTTTCCATTGAATCAGGTCTCAATCAACACCAGAATTCGATGGGCTTCTCAAATCTATAAACCGTTTTAAAATCGGTTCAGAAATGGCTGAGTTATCGCCGTCTTTCTCCGTTAAATTATTCTCGAAATGTTTCTGTAATGTCGCAATCGCATATATATATATATATAGCTAAATAATCAGTGATTTGCGTACACGTGACGTACTACGTCATCTACACATCTATATCTATCATAATATTTAGATAGATGTGTATACGTCACAGATTTCCAGCACTCTGATTGGCTGGTTCAGCTAAATTCTCATTGGTTGAAGCAGCCAGGTTCTGATGTTGCAGAGAGTATAAAAGGGGATGATTTCATCAAATCGAGAGCGTCGTCGTCCAGGGGCTGACCAATCAGGAAATGCCCAAGCACGGGATCCTGATTCAGCTCGGACCACAACAGTAATCTGCTCTTGTTTAATTAATAACTGAATATGAACTATTTAACGGTGGACCCTTAAGGTCCAGTTATGTAATTCTACATGACGTAGAGCCAGCGATGTTCCTCGGTAGATAACTCACCGGATCTGCCAGCCACGCCGATAGTCATTCCAGCCTGGAGTCTATCTTTGATGCTTGATGTGCTAGCCAAGCACCCTTTCGAACCGTTGGGTTCGGCTAGTCTAAAGCATCTGACTCTTAAGGCGGTCTTTCTATTGGCAGCTCCCTCAACTGGAAGGCGCAGTGAGATCCATGTGCTTTCAGCAGAGAGGGGCGTTATGCCGTATGATTTATTGTCTGGAGAGGGTCTGCGGTTGCTGCCAAGAGAAGAATTTATGTCAAAGAATCAATCTTTGAAATATCCCGGCAAACCGATCATTATACCGAAATTAACTAGGTTTGATCATCATGCCAGTAGTGCCTGGTGTCCAGTTCGTGCTTTGACCAAGTACAAAAAACGGACAGACTCTACAGGCAAATGATAGACATCTGTGGATCTGCCATAAGAAGCCATATGGCACCGCATCCATGGATACTATCTCTTGTTGGGTAGTAGAATGCATTCAGACTACCCACGAGATTGCGACTGGGCACCAGGTGCAATGCGCTAGGGCTCACGATGTTAGAGAAATAGCCGCCTCGACCGCCCTATTCAATGGTGTTCCGTTAGAGGACATCATCGCCGTTGCACAATGGCACTGTGAGTCCTCTTTAACGGATTACAATATGAGGGATATGTCAGACTCCGCCAATCCACTCGCTTTAGCTCTTTTGAAACGATAGTCTAGTGACCACACTGCTTGTCTCCTTTTGGTAACTTTGTTCAGCAAAAGTAGTAAGAACAAACATGGTCAAGCGAGAGGAATTCAACCGTATGGGACACGTTTGGTCGAAAGTGTGTTGGTTGGTGGTCCATAATTCATGATGTTATTCTTATTAGGTGTCAAGGGCTGTTAACCCTCTTTGCACATTTGTGTTTCAGGCGAAATGCATGTTCGTGAATTCTCTCCCTGTTTTGGAGAAAGGGGGAGGGGAGCGGTTATGAGAATGTGATTCGTTCCCAAACTTGTCGGTCCTTCTAGGTCTCCGTATGACAAGTTTAAGTATAAGTTCTTTCTCCAGGGGCAAAAGAGGCTTTGTATGGCTTGCCCCTTCCCACCAGGTTATTGACTAAATCTGGTGTTATCAATAAGTAATTAATGGTAAGTATTGATTGAAGGAGAATGAAGGAAATTATAATTTCCCTTTCTCCGAGATCTAACAATACTTACCATTACATTACGGACCTTGCCTCCCAGCCCCATGGAGGCAAGCCATGGGTTGTTCTCTTGTTTGGTAGCTATGCAAACAATATGGGCGGCTCTGACAGGCGGGTACCCAGTTGTTGGGAACCGGGTTCCAGGAGCCAGTAGAGCTTTCTAAAGTTAGATTCCTAGAGCACAGCTATCAGGGTAGCTGTATTATCAATAAGTAATGTAATGGTAAGTATTGTTAGATCTCGGAGAAAGGGAAATTGAAATTTCCTTCAATACTTAGCATTACATTACGGAACCTACCTCCCAGCCATGCAAGCCATGAGTTGTCTCTTGTTTAGTAGCTATGCAAACAATATGGGCATCTGGCAGGCAGGTACCCGGTTGTTGGGAACCGGGTACCCGGTTCCAGGAGCCGGTAGAGCTTTCTAAATGTAGATTCCAAAGGCACAGCTTCAGTTGAGCTGTTTATGAATAAGTAATGTAGTGGTAAGTATTGTTAGCTCTCGGAGAAAGGGAAATTGAAATTTCTTTCATTCCCCAGGCAGGTGGGCAGTCATGAATGTCAAGCCCTGAATTTGTGACTTGATGATTATGAATTTGACATCTGTCACTCTGATTGGCCATTGATCAGGTCAGTGGTAATCGTACATTTTTATGTCTAACCAAAATTTGTGCATTTTGAACCAAAAGTTCTGACCAAAATTCTCTTGTTTCCTGTCAACCATGTCAAGATTTTCACATTTAGGAGCTTAGAGGTCCGTATTTCATACAGAAATTATGTACTTTCTCACATATTTTCAATTCAAAATTTCGATATTGTGTTTCATGTTCTTGGTTCAAATGCTGCTGACGTAGGTGAGTGATAAGGCCCCTTGGCTTCTTGGTAAATATTGATAAAATAAATTTTCCAAAATAACAGACTTGTCTAAAAGTAATTCACACACCACAATATTGATAATTTGTTACGAGCCATTTCCAGCCATGCCAGGTCAATTTTCAAAAATTGTATTCTTGGCCATGTTGGCCTGGAAATGGATATTTCTTATTAGCCCTTGATATGCCGCTGTATCCTTTTCAACTCAATTTTGCTTGGTTGTTGGATATTTTGAGACTAATTTGCCTATCCGAACTGTGGCAGCAATAGCTACCAGTAAAATTAGTTTCAAAATATTCACCAGCACATTCCTTAAATCATCTAATGAATTTTGCATTTCTATGATATTTGCCTGTTGCACGAATCAATGTATAAATAGGTGTCCTCAATTTTTTCCAGATATTGTGGGTGATGCACCAAAGTGGATTCGAGACTATTCTATGAGTGTTATTCTCGCAGATAGTGTAAAAGAAGCAAGTGCTTTCCAAATTAATACAGGATCGAACATTGGATCTAGTTCTCGTAGAAAAGAAACTAATCATAGTCAAAGATTACCAGAGACTCATTCATGGAAAGAGAATTTCCAATCTAGTGCATCAAAGAAAGCAAGTCCTGCTCAGCCACCCTCAAGAACTGCTGCCCGGAGAAAGCGATCTAGTGATGATAGTGATAATACTATTGATTGTGATATTATTGAAATTAAAAAAGAAAGAATAGATGATGATATTACAATGACTTATCAAGAAAGAAGACAGTCAGGTAGTTCCCATGATACAACACATTCCACTATTGCTTCTAGAGCAGGAGACAAAGTCACAAATCTTCGTGATGTTTGGAGTTCGGAGTTGCCATCTTATTCTAGTCCCGATCATGACTCTGCGTCGCTAAGTCATTCTCTAACATATAGTCCCGGTGTTGTTAATAAATCCTCTACTGCTTTAGTTCCTGTTGGGTCCAGAGAAAGTGTGGCCACGCACAAACAATATCATTCAAACATTGAAACACAATCTTACTCAGATTCAAATCTCATAGCAGGCCCATCGCAGGAATTAGATTATGACTATGTCTTGGAGCAGAGTGGGGATGGATCTGGGTGGGAAGACGCTGACCAACAAGATGACAATAGTGTAGATTATAAAGGCGGTATAACGGCAGAAGAAATATCTGAAAGTGAAATGCTGCAAAACATACAGTTTTCTATAAATGCCAGTGATGCATCATCATCACACGCAGGACCGAGTGGAGACAGAGGTATGAAATAATCACCCATGCATATACAGTACAGTTTAGAAATAGCTTAACATTCTTCCAAAACAAAATAGAATGTACTGTTAAACATTTGAGCATAACTGGATTTCCAGACATTGCTTCCTAAGGCAGCATCTAATTATGTTCAAAATATTCAACAGAACATTTTTTACATAGTTCTCAAAATTGTTGTAACTAACTTGCTTTTGTTTTGGAAAGATTTTAGCCTATTTACAATAGTGTCGATGAGTTATCAATTAAAGGAAAACTACCCTCATTTCATAATAGCCATTTTGGTGATATTATACCACACCTGATGCCACTCATAAACTGTGCATGGTATTTTAAGCTTTTTATCATGGTATTAAAGAAAGATATTCAGACTTTAATAGCTAAATGTTAGTACATTTCTCCAGTCTGAATTTACTTCAAAATGCAACCAGTCAGAAAAACCCTAGATGTAGTCTGTCAGTGATGGAGGTTTAGCCTTTTAACCCTTTAATTGTCAAATTTGGTCAAGAAAATATAAATATCTGCCTATTGAATGTCCATTTACAAGCCAAGATAATACAATTTTTTTAAATTTATCACTGGAATGACTGGCTCGTTTATCGAGCCAGTCATTCCAGTGGTAAATTTAAAGAAATTGTATTTTCTTGGCCTGTAAATGGACATTCCACAACACCATAACAGAGGTTGGTTTTGGCCGGCTTGACCATTAAAGGGTTAATTATTTAGCCACCTGGTCCCCCGAAGGCAAAACTTAAAAGGGCCCAGACAAATTTTTAAGGGCCCAATTTTATCAGTATGATGCAGTGGCGCATAGGGTCCGACATTTGGAAATACAGGATATAATAATTTAGGATTTGCTAATGTAGAAAGTGTTAAAACATTGTTTTCAATCTTAATGGTGCATGTTCACATCAGAATGCTTGAAAATAAAATTGTTAATATTGTATATCGGTACTTTTAGACTTAAATTGCATGCCTAGACGTAATGAAATGAAATAAATCTTAACATATGATGATTGCATTACACATAAATTAATATAATTTTTGTCTCGCCTGCGAAGGAGAAAGCGAGACATGTGTCACTTTTCCTACGGCATCAACAAGGTTCAGTTTTTGCGTTTAGCAAAACTTCTCAGCTTATATTTCAGGATCATTTAATCCTATGGCTATTGCAACTAAACTTGGCTATGTGGTCACCTATACTGTTAGGAAGCAGCATGATGATACTGAGTTCAAAGGTCACTGTGACCTTGATACAAAACTCAATGTTACGGTCCATGCCACTGTGACAAACACGAGACAGACGAGACATTTAATTGCGTGGAATTCTTGTTTAAGTTATGAAATTGAGTCGGAGACACGAGTCCCTAATTCAAATTCACAGCTAATAAAGTTATATTAATTTATACATATTGAAATCATCAGATGTTAAGATTTATTTCGTTTCATTAGTTACATCCAGGCAGACAATTTAAGCCTCCAATAGTACACAATTTTAACAATTTTATTTTCAGGCATTCTGCTGTGAATATGCACCTTAACTAATATTGGCTCAAACTGCAATACACTCGTCAGATATATAAAATGATTTTTTGTCCGCAATCTTAAAAGATGGATTGAAAAATGTACCTATTCACCTGGGCTAGTGAGTAGTGAGTTTGAAATTTTGGTAGCCCAGCCTAAAATTTAGGACCCACAGGATACCGGGCCCCTGCTAATCTTCAACGCTGGTCTGTCTGCCTCGGTAATATACATACATGTACGAGATGCAGTACTTATGATTGTTTAAAACTGAGATACTGAGATGTTAGGCTTTAAAATTACTTAGGCAGTAATGTCTTGCTGCCTGGTAAAGTCAACAACTAAAATATGCCGCAATTTAAACTTGCTAGAATAAACTAAAATCACAATATTATCGAAATCATACCTCATTGGAAAGGGCTTCCAATTGCCTAAACATTAATGTATTATTTCTTATATTTTTTAGCTATTCATTATAAGTGATTCCAAAAATTCTGAGTTGTTTATTCATTATAAGTGAGCTTATGCCACATGGTCATGGCGACCGTCCGCTGTGAACATTTTCATTAAACGACTTCTCAAGAACCACTAGGCCGATTTCGATTATATTTGGCTGAAAGTATCCTTAGGGCATGAAGATACATGGTTGTTCAAATGAAGCTGATCGGCCAACTTGGCCAATGGCCATCTTAGATTTTGGTCAATTTTTAGAAATGTCTAAAAATGTTCTCTAAAACCACTTTGGTGATCAATTGAAAACTCATGAAATATCATCTAAGGCAGGAGCTGAACCAAGTTTGTTCAACAGAACTTGATTGGCCAAATAGTTTGAAGGTGACGTTGGTTTTATATAGGTGTTTCAGTATGCTGATTTCAAATTTCTACTCTTGAAACTGTCGGATTAACGGTTTGCTGGCCATCTTGGATCTTTTTCATGCAAAAAACACCCATACTAAAGCAATGTAAAATTCAAAATGTCTGACCGAGTTCAATCTATTTTGCAGGAAGCATCCAGAAAGCATAGGAATCTAAGTTTGTTCAAAGGAAGCTGATCAGCCAATTTGGCTGGTGGCCATCTTGGATTTTGACCAATTTTATAAATGTCTTTAAAAATCTCTGAAACCGCTTGTGTGATCGATTCAAAGCTCATAAAATATTATCCAGGGTAAGAGCTGAACCAAGTTTGTTCAAGGAAACTTAATTGACCACATAATTTGACGGCGGTCTTGGATGTTTTAATTCTCACAAAAATGACATCTTGGAGATATGATTACAGGCTAAGGGCCATTAAAGTTTGTTCAAGGGAAATAGATATGTAAAAAAACATGGCCGCCGTGGAACACTCAAAATGTACCATGTTTGGCAGCCATATTGGACTTCCAAAAATGTCCACAAACTCATTTAAAAGACTACTCATAAACTACCTACCAACAATTTTGACAAAAATATATAGGGCTACATGTAGGATCTGTGGCCTTTCTACTTAAAATGCCAGTGTTCCAGGTGAGTGACATAGGCCCCTTGGGCCTCGTCTTTGCATATACACATGTATAAAATACACCATTATACTTAGATTCATTAAATCAAGTGGACTATTAACTGGATACAATTTTTGAAAAATATAAAAACTATTACATAAATGTATGGAAAATTGGCTTAGCGTTCTAATGATGTATGACTTCAATAATATAATGATCTTAGTTCTTCACATAAATGGTGTAAACTGCGATGTATCTGAGAGTAATGGTGAAGTAATGCTGTTTTCTCTTCGGTTGGCATGGTTACCATCCAGAAGTGATGCGCGCATTGCAACGTGAGAACGTATTTTCCCAAAATCTGCCAATGTGGGAAAGGTCTACATTATTTGGAGATATTGCATTATGATCAATTTGACTTATTCTATTGTTTATGAGAAGAAGTGTGTTCTTTTAAATAGCCAATTTTCGTATTGCTAGTGGTCGTTAATTTATCAATTTCTCTGACCTCCAAACAACAATTTGACAGGTCCGGATAAATAAGAAAATGTTAAGCGTGTTCGCTAAATACAGGTAAATTCCCAAATGAGCAGTTGCTTATCTCGTTAGATAGATTTACTAGTGAATTTTGCTAATGGAAAGCAGATTATCTGCCTAAACAGAACTACCAATTTTTAGCTCACCTGGCCAAGTGAGCTTATGCCATGGCATCCGGCGTCTGTCCGTCTGTCTGTCCGTCAACTTTTTCCTTTAAACGACTTCTTCTCAAGAACCACTAGGCCGATATAAGTTATCTTTGGCAGGAAGTATCCTTAGGGCATAGGGATCCAAGTTTGTTCAAACGAAGCCGATCGGCCAATTTGGCCGGTGGCCATCTTGATTTTTGGCCGATTTTTTGAAACGTCTAAAAATCTTCTCCGAAACCGCTTGGTGGATTGAAACAAACCCCATGAAATATGATCTAGGGCAAGAGCTAAACCAAGTTTGTTCAAGGGAACTTGATTGGTCAAATGGTTCGGGGGCCATTTTGGTTGACCTAGTTTTAGCCAAAACAGCTTCTCCAGAACCGCTGAAGGGATCGAAATTTGGCAGATCTAATTAGGGATTAAGGGCCATTAAAGTTTATTCAAGGGAAGTTGATCCGTTAAAAAAACATGGCCGCAGTGGGCCAATCAAAATACAGGATGTTTTGCGGCCATATTGGATTTTTTTATTGGATGGATTTTGAAGCAAAAATTTGTTTAGTACAGGGTTATGAGTATGATGATTTCAACCATGCCATTTCTGAATCTATCAGATAAACGGCTTGGCGGCATGTAGTAAAATAGGCATTTAGTACAGGTGGTCTTTATAGCATGTTTAACTGCATTCTAAAACCCTTGTAATCATTTGACAGAGTGATCAAACTCACTTAGCAGCAGTTGTTCACTAGTTCAAAATAATAATTTGACTGAAAGTCATTGCTGCCTTAGAATGCAACAACTTTCTGTCAAATAAATATCAAAATATTCAAAGTCATGTATGTCGGCATACACAATACATATCTTAGATATTTAGCCAGCATAGGAAAACATTTAATCTTGTAATTTAAAACCACAACTCTAATTCTCAGGATTGAAATGAAATTAATACCCTGTGAGGTAGTGAGCTGATGAAGTGTACCATATTCACATACTGATTCTAAAAGATTTATTTAATTAATTCATCATTAACCATTTAACACAAATATCAGCCAAAAACGGCTTCTGCAGTGGTCGTGAGAAATGTACATTTGCTGACTAAAAGAAGACGTTTTTTGAAATTATACCACTGGAATGACTGGCTCGATAACCGAGCCAGTCATTCCAGTGATAAATTTTCAAAAATAGTCTTCTCTTGGTCGGCAAGTGGACATTTTCTTTGAGAAAATTTAAATTGTCTTGAATAAATTTGAGGGTTAAAGCCAATTAATTCTAGCAATGAATTTAGTTGAGTTGTTGGATAGCATGTAGCATGGTGACGGACATTTTGAAAATGGTTTTGCTGTAGATGTCTGTTACTGTCATGTGCAGCAACAGTTTTCAGCATGACTATTCAACCCTTGTCACACCAATGTCTAGAGATTAATTGTTACAAAGCCAGTATTAGAAAGGCTGGTGTACAGTTTGTAAACACCATTGCTGAAGACCGTTGCTGTTATAGACAGTGCTGTTGCTGTTATACAATTGACTGCAACAGCTTACACAACAGCTGGTAAGCAACAGCTTAGCGCATTATTTCCAGTTAAATGCATTAATAAGATTCGCTTCTTATCAATTTATTATTATTAGCTCACCTGGCTATCGATATCAGAGGACACAATATCTTACCTATTTTGCTAGGTTAGGAAAACGGTTAACCCTTTAGCCATCATATCAGCCAAAAACGGCTTCGGCAGTGGTCTTGAGAAATGTCCATTTGCAGACCAAATGAAGACTATTTTTGGAAATTTTACCATTGGAATGATGGACTCTTTTTAACGAGCCAGTCATTCCAGTGGTAAATTTTCAAAAATAGTCTTGGTCTGCAAAAGGGTATTTTCTATGAGAAAATTGAACTTTTCTTAAATTCAATGGTTAAATGGTTAATTAATGTGCAATTGGAGTTTTATTTCCACCATCCATTGACATATGACAGCTTTTATTACCATAATAGATAAAAACTAAATTAACAGGTTAACCTTTTCCCTGCAACTGCTGCCTAAATATTTAAGATATGTATTGTGTACTCTGATACCTATACTGTTAAAATATTTTGAAATGTATTTGATTCATTGAAAGTTGTTGCTGCCTAAGTCAGCTATGACTACGTCAAATTATTTTACAAATAAATTGCAGCATCGCGAACTTGGCCATTCAGCAAGATGTACACGTGTTAAAAGGATGGTTTGGAATATACTCAGTTGAACCTGCCATAAAGACCATCTGTATTAACCCTTCTTAAATTAGGTTTAACGGAAAGCCAATGTTGCCTAAGGCACACCGGCTTCTCGTCAAATTAATTTCAAAATATTCAACAAAATAAGTTTTATATCATAAAGAATATACTTTTTCCGGGATTTATGGGGTCGAGCCAGTCATTCCAGTGATACATTTTCAAAATGCTCCATATCTTGGCCTGCAAATAGACATAACCTGAAATCTTTGTTTTACTGAAAAATCATGACCATTAAAGGGTTAAGAAACCAGCTACCATAAGAGGCTATCTTCTGATTCTCACTTGAGTGGTGTCTTAATACAAGTTTGACTGCATGTCATCAATTTCTGTTGTTAGTACTGATGTCTTCTATTTTTGCTTAAATATTGTTAAAAAAAGCCTTTGCAAAATCAACCATTTGACTGAAAGTCATTGGAAGTGGTACTGATTGATGTAAAACTCCATAAAAATTAGTTGAGTTGTAAATGTTCCAGGTGAGTGACACAGGCCCCTTGGGCCTCTTGTTATGATAAGCATTGTTCATCAATGACATGTTGAATGATTTTGTACGGACTGCCAGGTGTTTAACTATCAGTACTCCAATCAATTCAACTGGACCATATAGAATATTGCCACTGGATGGACTTCCTCTTTATTGGACATCAAATTAGGCCACAGGAAGTATATTTCTCAATTTTTGGTTTGCTGTGAATTTCTGGTCTTGGCACGCTACATGGAAAATGATTTTGTAGTGCAACTATCTGTGCAAAAGTTAAGCACCAGCAAAAGCAATAGAACGTAGAAACATGATGGTACAACTAGGCTGCCATACTTTTTGTCCCCGCGTTAGCTGACATAATTCCAAGTACGAATTACGAAATGCACATGCATGCATGACTTCACGCCGCTTGATGTCCGTGCGTGGCGGGAAACAGCACACGTGTTCAGTTATGTAAAAGTCCAGTTTGAGGTGTAGAACATTACATACAGATTTAGGCGACAAGATTAGGAATTTTGTGTTCATGACCGTGGTTTATTTGTACAGAGAGAATTAGCTCTTGATTGTGAACCGCTATGGCAAGACGAAGGTTAAGTGATCGTGTGAAATGGCAAATCATAGGCATGCATACCACTGGTATGTCATGCAGAGAGATTGGCAGACAGCTGAACATTAACCATACTGTAATCAGTCGTTTGATTGCAAAACATGGGCAAACTAACGAGGTGAAGGACAGGCCTAGATCTGGAAGACCGAAGAAGACTACTGCCCGTGATGATCGAGCCCTAGTACGCCTTGTTAGGAGATCTCCATTCACCAACAGCAGAGTGCTCAGCCAGCAATGGGAAGCGCGCAATAGAGTGGCAATGTCTACCGTCAAAAGGAGACTGTATGCTGCTGGCATGAAAGCTAGGAGACCTGTCAGACGTCCTCTCCTCACTGCACACCACAAAGAGGAGCGTCTGAGGTGGTGCAACGAAAGAAGACACTGGAACATGAGATCCTGGAGACGGGTACACTGGTCCGATGAAAGTCGGTTCCTGCTTCATGCAACAGATGGTCGAACTCGTGTATGGAGGTCCAGACGCACGGCGTACGACCAACGTAACATCATGGAAGAAGTTCCATTTGGTGGAGGTTCCGTTATGATATGGGGGTGCATCTCATTTGATTGTAAGCTGGATCTGTTGACTGTACCTGGAACACTAAATGGACAAAGATATCAAGATTCCATACTGGATAGAGTTGTGGTCCCTCATTTTGTAAATCATGCACCTGGAACCCACCCTATATTCATGGATGACAACGCCCGACCACATCGTGCTAGAGCTGTGCATGAATACCTCCGCCAGAATGCCATCGAAACCCTACCATGGCCAGCAAGGAGCCCTGACATGAACCCTATTGAGCATATCTGGGACATTCTGGGAAACATGGTGAGAAGGAGGGATCCTCCTGTGCAGAACCTACAGGAATTAACAGACGCACTCCATCTTGAATGGCAACGAATACCACAATGGCGTATCAGTTGGTTGGTGACCAGCATGAGACGTCGTGTCCAGGCCGTCATCCAGGCACAAGGTGGATATACCCGGTATTAATAATGACAGTCTCAAACTCGTGCACAGATGTTAAACTTCGTTTTCAGACACCATTAATGACAATCTAGCCACGTGTGTCAACTGTAGGGCAATAGTTGTCAGTTGTGTCAACGTAACCATATTCAGGCCTCGTTTTCAAAGTTCAAACAAAAACATACAGTGTTTCCCCACCATCATAATCAGCATTCCTCTAGTTGCATTATTACCTCTTGCACTAAGATGGTACATAAATGTTTATGCTATTGCTTTCTTCATAGCACATGAATATACCCTCGCATGTGCGTAAAAATAGTGTGGTGCTTAACTTTTGCACAGGTGTATAGTTTAAAACTATAATTAATATGATGAATGCACACACATGCCCGGTGATTTTGCTTCATAGCTATTATAACATCTCTTGGCTTGAGTCAGTGGAAATCAAAGTTTAAAGTGAAATGGATAATTTGACTTAGCTGGTTGAAGAGTGCAAAAAACCCTTGCCCCTTTCATACTCATCTGTAGAAAACCTTTAGGAATTATGGTACCATCTTCTTCCTTCAGAAGTACGCCTCGGATAATTGTCTACATGTCAATACGGGAGACTGGTTCTTGTCTGAACAAACTCTGGATTTTATGGCGCCACTCTCTAGCTGCCCTAACATCCCTGTATTACATTCCTGCTTCCCCCTTTGTTTATCGCTCATGCTGCCTTGAGGGAGGTACGTGTAGATACATGTACTAATGCTTCCAGAATTTGAGCTTTTGCAATCTGTCATGTGCCTCATGTTTGTAGTGCATTGTTGACAGCATAAGTAGGCAAGAGCTATAGCAGAATCTTCCTTAAGAAGAGAACTCTGCAATGCATTCTATGTTCCTTTTGGCTTTGTGCAGTGCATGCCTTGTGTTAAAAAACAGGGGATGCTCATGTGCCATTTTGTAAAGCAGATAGCTTCTGTAGGGTATTTGTCTTAATAATGAATTTGGTCTTAAACGAATACATCGTCGATTTCAATCTTGCTTCAACTTGTGCTCTCTCGCCTTTTAGCTTCCATTTCGCTTGTCTTCAGTTCATGTGTTAAATGTCTTCAGTTCATGTGGTAAATCCACAATTTCCATTCTTTGATTCTATAGTGCTTTTTCCTCCAAGATCATCTTCCTGTAGGCTACTTTTCTATTTCTTTCACACACCCTGGTGCCTCTTCTTTTTTAGAGATAGCAGGGATCGATCTCGGGCCTTTTCACATGTATAACGCAGGGCAAAAATGGCTCATAAATGTGCGTTTGTAATCCCGGGTGCACGGGGTGCATGCACTTTGCTGGCTGATATACTATAATGTCGACATGTGTATATATTTCTTTGTGCAGGTAAAATCCCAATGCTAGTTGCAGTGTGCATGTAGAATAGATGTCTTATTTGTAGACCGATTTACTGGTATAGTACATGTAATAATTTTCTCTTGGTTCTGTCTAACTTGGAACTACATATACTTGCCAACTACATATACTTGCCTCAATTATGTAAACTGCCTTCAGTGTGTCTACCACTTTTTTCATTCAGTTTGACCTCCATCTATGTTGCCTTTCAGAATTTTCCTGTATCTTTTTCTTAGAAACAGACATTTGTCTGGTTCCTTTAATACTGATGTTAAGAATTTGGCAATTAGTGTGCAAAGCACATGACACTAACTACACCAAAGTAATCATCGGAAATACATTCCCGTTTTTAAAATATAGGTAATGTTTCTGAACATGCATCTATCACCTGAAAATGAGCCTAGTAGAACTGAGTATGCCATTGCATGACTAACTTCGAGTATCAGTCGCCACCAACAACTAACAAGGTGTAATCCAGTACAGCTCAAAACAAAATTAACATGCCAGGACTGAAACAAAGGGAAAGGAGAACAGAAATGGTACAATCCCAATTAGCTACGGTGCACATAAATCAACAACTGTTTTTATTTCATTTTAGTTCTGGCCGCCACTGTAAGTTTGGCTCTTTATCAGTTTTAGACAGCTTTGACATTCATGTTTTACGAACTAAAACATGGCTTGAAGATATCATTAAAAAGGGTATGGCAATGTTGCCTTAATGGCTTTCATAATTTTAGGGCCACTAAGGTAATGTCTTAGGGCATCAATGCAGACTATGCCTCATTAGGAATGGCATCAAGGCAACATTTGGACTTCCTCATGCAATCGTGATCAAGAAGCCCTTATTACCCTTCTAGAGTAGAAACATTACAGTCAGAGTATGTTCAGTGTTACTATCTACATTTGATGACTACATTTAGTTTGTATACTTTATTTATCAGTCTGATTGACCATAGCAATAGTGGATGGCACATAAAGCAGTTGTGGCCTTGAAAAGATGGCAAAATGAAAGGGCACCAAGGCAAGAGGAATGGGTAACCAAGGCAATTGCCATGGTTTATTTCGAGCCCTGCTAAAAACTAAAATTGCTTGGAATCTCTTTGAACTTTGTCTTTACCAATCCTTTATCTAAAAACAATATATTATATATATGCTACATATTATATTATATATGTAACTACAGAGGCATGATTTATTGTGTATATTCCTTTTATAGAAGCAGTCCAAAAGTGAGATTTATTAGTTCTAAATCGGAAAGTTTGAAATTGGATTAAAAAAAAGGACCATTAATTCAGTTATGTAATTTTGTCCCATACATAACAACAAAGCTGAATGTGTTATGTGTGGGACAGTGTATTTTCTAGCATACCTCACAATGAGCTATACTGCTGGAGTATAAGCAGTTTTGCACTTTTCTGTCATTCCTATGTGACAGAGCAACAGAATGAAATGATTAAACATTGAATTGAAGCTTTAGCGTAAAAATAAAATAGGGTGTTATGTATGGGGCAAAGCACTTTTTCCTCAAATATTCTATCAGATTTTGTACATCTGTAATTCCAGAAAAACACAGATGATACGAAAGGTTTACACCTATTTAAAATAAATATATAGATATATAAGTTCAATTAGACCAACTTACATTCATCCTATTTCTAAGTATGTTGCATCAGGAATTAGGTATTTCTTTAGATTTTGAGACTTCTCGTTTTATGCGTGGGACATTGCCACTGATGTTAGCAGAAAAACAAACAAAAATCTATCCAGAGTGCTATGTTTTTTAGACAATAACATGACAGTACAATCATGCAATAATTGTGTTATTGCGTTACCCATCAGAAATTGATTTTGTTACTTTTGAAATTGGTAATATTCATACCCCTGTATCTTACTTTTTATACCCCGCCAAAAAATTTGGCGGGATATGTAATGGCTCCATCCGGGCAGGCGGGCGGAAGAGTGGTTTCCGGATGATAACCCTGTTACCATTTGTCGGATCGCATTGAAACTAAATAGGGTGGTTGGACTAGGTCTTGGGAAGAAACCTATCAAAATCGACGACGATCCGAAATCCAAGATGGCCGCCAGCCACCGGCGGCCATCTAGAAAATTGGTTTCCAGATGATAACTCTGTTACCGTTTGTCGAATCGCATTGAAACTTCATAGCATGGTGGGACTAGGCCTGGTGAAGAAACCCATCGAAATTGATGACGATCCGAACTCCAAGATGGCCACCAGCCATGGGCTGCCATCTTGAAAGTTGGTTTCTGAATTCCATTTATTGGATCACTTCCTACAGTCGTTGGAATATGTCTGGTCAAGAAACTTATCAAAATTTATGATAATCCGAAATCTAATATGGCCGCCAGTCAGCGGCAGCCATCTTGAAAATTGGTTTCCGGACGATACCTCCTTGACCGCTTAGCGGATCACTTTGACACTTCATAAGGATGACTGGTCTGATGGGACTGAGGAAGAAATAAATATTTTCTGATAGCTCTCATTCATTGGTTTGTCATCATGGCGGGGTATTATGTGCCGTTTGCGGAGCTCTTGTTATGAAAGTTAACATGTTTAAGAAACTCCCAGTAGCATCAATTGCAATATATGTGATAAATAGATAATCCATTTGGAAGTATGAAAAATTAAGCATAAAATTTATAAAAGTGTTAGGAGAAACCCTAAATTTCAAGATATCTTGAAAAAAACTATGCAAACCTCGTGAACAAATAAAAGCTAGTATGAAGTAACTGGATGCTTTTTCTCAAGGAGAAACTGAGAATCTGCTTGCTTTCTTTTTGTAATACTTTTAAAACCTTCAGTTGAAATTATGATATCCTTCCTGATTGATGCAAAATTGGCAAAAATGCATTATGTATGGGACATGTCTGTTATTTTTGAGAAAATTATCATTCTAAGATGAACTTCTGAGCTACGCACATTCTAGGGAAGTCTCCAGAAGGAAGAAAATGTATAGAGCATATTAATAAATAGGCATGTTTATTTTTCTGTAGCCTGTTACATGCCCTTCATTTCAAATTTCATATTATTTTGAAACACGCCATATATATATATATATATATATATATATATATATATATATATATATATATATATATATATATATATATATATATACACACATCCGAAATGAGAATAGATGATATCTGTCCCTTGCTCATTCCTACCATATTCCGCCTATTTGAAGTCCATGCTCTAATAGAAGCCTACTTCCTACCTTTGACTTATGTCAAGCTCAAGGATTTCTTAGTTCAGTTTCAAAACGGCAAACCTCTGTATTGTAGGCCCACCCCGTAACTCAGCAGTTTGTATGGGGAGAGAAATTTGTAAGAATAGTGTATATAATAATAATAATCGTATCACGGGATCACTACTTTACATCGATCTGTGCTCTGATACATTCCCAGATTTTGTAACTTGCTGACTGGGAGTAAAAAACGCAATGCACATTATTTATTAGCACACTGTTGATACAACAATTTGCTGTGGCATTCATTGGACCATAGTGGTATGTAATGGTTGACTCAAATATATTAAACAAAAATATATTAAATGCAAAAATTAAGTCTAAGTTTTACAGAGCAAACTAACTGAAAATATATTTGGCAAGTTGAGCACGACGGATGGTACAATTCACGACCACCTCAATAATGAACGGCTTACAGAGTTTGAGATACAAGCCTACTTCTGGATGAACATAGTTCAGCCATATTAATATGCGCACACGCACATATTGGACATACACATGCATATACGGACGTGCACCCACACGCATACGGGCACGAACACATGCACGCCACAAGCCCCATACAATGGGTCAATGAACCAAGGGAGAGAACTTATACATGGCGTTAGCGATCAAAACAGCAACCTTTTGAATTCTAAATGTTGGCTTGATATTTCAAGCTTTAATACGGAGGATAATTACGTTTACACTATGCCGTTTATGTCTCATGCCATTAAACCATAAAGCTAGCTACTATTTCTAACATATACAGTGCCAACATAAGTTTTGTAAGCAATCTGGGATTAGAAAACTCAAACTGTTTTA
The DNA here is from genome assembly GCA_034401795.1 of Chaetoderma sp. LZ-2023a. Taxonomy (NCBI): domain Eukaryota; kingdom Metazoa; phylum Mollusca; class Caudofoveata; order Chaetodermatida; family Chaetodermatidae; genus Chaetoderma; species Chaetoderma sp. LZ-2023a. The sequence goes on along the minus strand of CM067369.1, from coordinate 183,501,333 downwards.
ACAATCAATCACCATTACCATCATGTGACCATGCCCTTGACTAATCTGTCTACAACTACAGTCTTTTGACTGTTACCAACCAGAGTTATACCTACTCGTAAGATAGGTTACCTCCTCTAATACTATTTGCTATATAGATCCGGGTATCTACAGTATTACATCCGGAAAAACTTCAGCTGACTCTGCCGCCCTCATGTAACTTCATCCTCTGCTAAATTCTCTTGATTTGAACTTCCAGCCTCATCAATTACCGCAAAATCCGCGTTTCATACAAACCCGGTCTAGCCGAACAAACTTCATATTTATTTTTCCGCGAGTATCTATGGCAATCAAAAAATTTTTGCAAGATTAAAATCTACAAAATATCATCAGAGATTCAGCAGATCACCTCAAATATATTGGATTTTCTACAGAAACATGCGCCGTTCCAAGGAGAAACATGCAAAAATATGTGGTTATGGTTTTTTATTTCATATGTGGTATAGTAAGGATACCGGTTTTCGTGAGTCAAGTTGTCAACGAGGGGATTCAATATTATCCCGGTAATGTGAAAATATTTAAACCACACTCTACGGCCTTACCAAGCCTACAGCTGAGTCCGTTTTTATTAAGAATTGGCTTGTATAAAGGCCCTATTCCTCTATGGGGTTGTCTCTATCCCGGATATACATAAATAATTTCGACAATACGTCACGGCCCAATCTAGCCTTTCGGCTCAGTCCGGTTTGTTTTTAAAATTGGCTTCTTATTACGGCCTTTATTTATGGAGATCACTCCTTCAGGAATTTTCAGATTATCTTTATTCGCATAGGCCTTCTCAAGCTTCACGAATGAGTCCGTTTGTTGCATGGCTTGTTTTTAATATATGGCCTTTAGTCAAATAACTTATCAGCCTTTGTTTACTGTTTAGGCTGCCTCTAAACAGGCGTACAACCCTGTGGTGCGTTATTCAAACAAAGATTGTGACAGGAAGCACTCTATCTTATACCGTCAACATCCCTGCGTGTTATGCAGTACATGTTCGAGATTTAACAAGTGCTCGGTTTGTGCGGGATGGCCACCATTCCAGTTTGAAACATTCAATGACTACCTTAGGGCTCTTTTGGGCTCTGATTCCCCCCCCCCTCCCGCTCCAATTGATTCCACTACTACTAACGGGGTGGGGGCCTTCCTATGACCCAATAGCTTTAACAGCTCTGGTTTACAGTCCGGCGGCTATGTCTCCTAGGATAATCAAATTAGAGCCGGCCTCGCAGAAGGCCCTGGTCCCTCATCAGAGGCCCTCTCATAAGGAGAGTTTATCTCCTGGCGGGTCGACTGACGAGGGCTCGGGGTCTTCTGCAGGCGCGCGCAAAAGTAAAACTAGGTTTTCTTCTCAGCCGATTCCCTTGACGGATCGTGCAGTTAATCCGCATAAGCATTTATCAAAAAAGAGGAAGGTTTTGCGCGTCGTTGTACCGGCGTCTACAGATGAAGAGGATTCGCCGAACAAAGAAGAGTAGGAGCTGACCGGGTCATCAACTATAGCTCGCTCTCTCGGCACACCAGAGGTGGTAGGCGGGCTTGACTCCTATAGGTATAAGGCCGCGGCGTCAACCTTGTGCTCTGGTGTGACCACTAGGATCTCAGATAAGAGCAGTGTGGACTGAAGAGAAGGGGGATCTGCCCGATCTGCAAAATCCTTCTAAGGTGCCGTGTCCGCCTAAACTTTCTGTGGGTCTGAGTGGTCCCCCTGCGTATGCAGAAGCTCCTGATAATTCTGCGGGTCTGGTCTGAGTGATCCTTATGCGTTTGCAGAATTCCAGCCTCATCATTCTGCTCATCTTACTGCTCCGCGTTTTCGTCTCGTCTTTTTTCTCAACCAGATGTGTCTATGCTAAATTCTCATGCAGAATTTCAGCCTCAGCATGCTGGTCAATTTTCGTATTTTCCGAATCAGAAATCTTCCTCTTATTCTCCTTATTTTGCTCAAGACCGTTCGTCCGATTTTGGGTCCTCTGCGGGCTTGGGACTTGTAGAATCTACTTTGGAGTTTCCGGATTTTCTCCTAGTACCTCATTTTCCGCAGTTGTTTCATCCGGTATAAAATCTGGTCTTAGTACTGGGCCCGGAGGTGAGCAGATGCCTTATAAGAAAGGGTCTGATTCCACTACCGGTTCCAGCATTATTTCCTTTAAAGGTGTCAATTACCGGATTACATCTGTCACCTCGCTTACGGCTTCCAGTTTGGCTTCTTCCGGTGTTTCAATAACTACTTCCGGTTCGGGACTTTCTGGCTCGAGTACTTCCGGTCAGGCTAGTACCATATCTGGTACTTCCGGGTCAGCAGTTTCCGGTTTGGACACTTCCGGTTCTCTCTTTTCCGATCATTTTTCCGGTTTGTCTACTTACAGTGGTCCTCCTTCCGGTGCGAGGACTTCCGGTTGTAAATTTTCCGGATCTTCGATTTCCGGTTCACGATTTTCAACTTTCCGTTTTTCAGGCATCTGGTTATCACCCTTCTGTTTTAGTACTTCTGGTATATGGTCTTCCATTTTGGGTACTTCCGGTCACTCATCTTCCGGTTCTCAGACTTCAGTTTTTCAGCCTGCCGGTTCATGTCCTCCTGGTTTCTGGACTTCCGGTCAGTTAATTTCCGGTTTTAGAACTAACGGTTTTCAGTCTTCTGCTTCCGATCTTCAGTCTTATCAAAGTCTAGCAGGATTTTGAGGTTCTTTTGATTCCAGTCATTCAACTAACACGTAGGTACGGTTTCCTGGTGAATACTAGCAATCAAGTCAATCACAACCTCCAGTTAGTGTTTGCAATGGTCCATCACCCACTTCTCTTCCAAGTTCGTGTTTGACTACAACATTGTCTGGCAATATCCGGCATTCAATCATAGTCAACGGTAGCCTCCACTGTGGACTCTAGATCTCTGCCTATTCATATTCAGTATTCAAATTTTCACCAGTCTGGTTTATCTAACCCGCAGTTTTCTCATCAGTCACAACGTTCAAGTAGGGTAAGTTTTGCAAACCCAGTTTCTTCAGTCCGTTTATTTTCTGATATTTCTGGTTCTGTTTCTGATCATGACTCGTTGGTGTCTGAAGTCGCTAAGGACGATATTATTCGTGAAATCGGCCATATGAATTTGAATCCATCACAGTTTCACATTTTCTATCATCATGATTCCTTCAATCCCTTTATTTCAGCTAGAAAATCTTTGCTAGCTTTATTACCTTCAAGTGTTTTCTTTCCTCATCAAGGCTCAAGTGTTCCAGTTACTTCAATCTTAGAAACGCCTCCTCCGATTCCTGATCCAGTGAATTCCATTCCCACTCCATCTCCTTATCCTTCTGATAATATTTCTTTTGACGATGAATCACTATTTGATGGCCACGATACAGATTCTGATCCTGGTCCGGAGGATTCGTTTTCCGTTTCATCCCCTCTTATTTCAGATGGTTCCTCATCTAATTCCCAATATCTTCTTTTCAGGGCCTCAAACTCCAATTGGTATAATCTTTTCAAATCATTTCACAGTCTTGCAAAATTCTAATAGTTCGGGAGTCTTCCTCTCAACGTTCTTTTGTTTCCCCATTGGTTCAACCAGTCGTTTCAGAATCTCAACCTCGCCTTCCTATGAATTCACTATCAATTGATATGTTGGATTTTTATTCAAAGGCTATGACTTCTGGTTCTCCGGTTCGTTTGGTAGCCCCAGGGTCCCACAAAGTGTTACGTTTATCCACGGTTGACTTCGATAATGTTGGTTCAGTCCAAACCTTTTTGGGCCCGACCTCAGATCTTATTGGGTCGCTATTCCTCAATCATCTTCCATTGCTGCAGGTCAGTCTGATCTGTGTAGCTTGGAAAAGGCTTCGAAATTTGTACAAACTTTCTAATTTCCAATCTCTGTTAGCTGAGTCTCCTTAATTCATCTAGTTTCGATCCAGTCCCGGCCTCTATTTATAAGTCCTTGGCTGATTCAACAAGAGTCTCTTAATACAATCGCTCGTTCCTTGGCTTTTATTAATCACACTTGTAGGAAAGAGTTTTGTCTTCTGCATCTCTATCCCGTAAACTAAAAAAAACAACTACTGTAGGCTTGCACGATTGTCCGATATTATCGAAAATCGTGATTTATTTTTCAGCCACAATTTTTTACGATGTGATTTGGAAAAAATTAAATATCGCGAAAATTTTACTGTCATGCCATATTCTACCTATTTGTCATGTATTTGTAGTGTAGCCTTCTATTACGGCAAGCTGTTCAATTTATTTCCAAGAAGAAGTTGAAATTGTTTTAAAAGATGGACTAATAATACGAAAATTGAACGCAATTTACCGGTACAATTTCTTGCCACAGTACTGTATACCTCAAAACCATGATCGCGTGAGTGAAATTATTACCCGGTACTGTATAAGTATTATATATTTCTTAATAAGAATTGTTTATAAAATCTAAATTAATCCTAAATTTGACAATAAATGGCATCGCGAAAATATATAAATCACGTGATATTGCTTGCTCTCCTGTTTTTGGAGGCGAGAGGTGGTGCGATCACAAATGTGATAACTAAGTGAGACGGTATACAGGCTTTAGCCAGCAAGGTGAACTATCCGAGATGTTTCTGAAGGCTAACTATTATTCGTAAAATATATAAATCACATGATTTTGTTCGCTCTCTTGCTTTTGGAGGCGAGAGGTGGTGCGTTCACAAATGTGAAAGCTAAATGAGACAGTATACACGCCTTAGCCTGCAAGGTGAACTATCCGAGAGGTTTCTGAAGGCTAACTATTGTTAGTAAACGGGTACTCGATAAATGCGGATCAGATCTAAACATTAGATATCTATGGATCTAATATCACGTGATTTGTAAATTTTCACAAAGACGATATGAAATGTCAGATTTTTAGATTAATTTTGATCTAATAAACGATGGTTATAACAGAGTACGCAATATTTGGGTTGTCCAATGTAATAATTTTACTCCCGCAATTATGGATACGGTATACATTAAGCCACGGTGTAAGGCATCAAAGATTTACACCAGGAAATTTCCTATTTTCGTGTTATTAACGATCGTTCTTTAAGCATCTTGGCGACTGCATTTAATGTTTTTGTTGAAATTTACCACGTAGAAGTCATATTCGGTTAAAACTGATATGAACTCTCATAGGGAAGCCGACATGTCTACATAAGCCACGCCGTGCAGTCCAACTCAACTCAAGACCAATTCGCCCGTGAATTCATGCCGTAAAATAAGCTATGCGATATATCGAAATATCGCGATTTTCTCACCACGATATATCGCGATACCTCCTAGGACAATATCGTGCACGCCTAAGCTACTGTCTGCTCATCCATTTGGTCAAGATCTTTTTGGAACCTCAGCTCCTTCATTAATCCAAAAAGAATTACTCGAAAGTCATAGCTGATGCTATTATTCCTAATATCACACACATCCAAACGTTGTTCGGATATTCCCTTTCGTACTTCTGATCATTCATCGGCTAAGAAGTCTAAGCCTTCCCAATCCTTTCCATCCAGGATATAAGCCCACCCCTTTCTCAGAGATGGTGGTTTGGAAATTGAACCCCTTGTCCTAATAGAAGATTAGGCTTCAAATAGGCGAAATACGTATGTATTTTTGTGACAGGTTGCGATCTTCAGGCATGTAAGGGTAGCATTTGCCATGGATACTGCATCCAAACATAAGACAATTGAACACGTCTGTTTATCAATAACAAGTTCCTAATTAGTAAAGTATATTTTCATAATTAAATATTTTAGAAATAAGCTCTCCTCTGTTTAAATTATAAATGAACCTGTCATTGCAAAATTGTGTTATATCTTCTAAATTATACAGGACAGTTTTAAAACAGATAGAAAATTATATTAAATTATGGAATGCATCAACGCAAACCATTGATTCCGTTCCATCTAGCTTTAAGCATCCCCTCATATCAGCCAAAAACGCCTTCTGCAGTTGTCTTGAGAAATGTACATTTGGAGACCAAGAGAAGGCTATTTTTGAAAATGTACCACTGGAATGACTTGCTCGATACCTGGGCCATTCATTCCAGTGGTAAATTTAAAAAAAAGTCTTTTTGGTCTGCAAATAGACATTTTCTATGACAAAATTGAGATTTTCTTGAACAAATTCGATGGTTAAAGGGTTAATATGTTTAGTATATGGATATAAATTATTATTTGTTATTAAATAAGTAATTTTTTTATGTAGTCACATCCTTAGTTACGTGGAATTGCCTAAAGGCCCTGCCACCATTTATACTATTAGAGCTTAAATTTTGTGTTTCCCATCAGAACTAGAGCTGGGTTATATTGGCTTTTAGAAGACAATAATGATATCTAGGAAAATATTGCAATATCACGATATATTATCTAGACGATTGGGCTTGAGGATACGGTGTATTTTAAAAAAGTTTTAATAATTGCCACGAACACCCGACCCTCACCGTGGTCATGACTCATACATGTACCACAAACAGATCATCTACAACAATACTGATTGGCAGTAGCATGGATTAAATTGATCTGCTGATTCCCGCGTGAATATTAACCAAGCATAAACTTTGTATTTTATGCCGTTCTCGCCATTTTATTCAACTGGGAAACAAATTTATAAAACCAACATTCGTCATTTGAAAAGGGAAATCCTAATGCTTAAATCTGATTGGCTAAAACGGAATTAGGTCTACAGTCACGTTCGACTAGCCAAACATAGTTAACTATGATGATTATTTTACAGTCTAACGCACCATTTTCGGCTGGCAAATAATCAGCTACAGTTTTGTGTAGTTCGCCAGGTTGAACACGCCGTCGATCTGCGTTTCCTGTAAATCTGGCGGTCTGATTGGTTAAGATTCACTTTGACAACTATGTACTGCAGGATGCGGCCGGTTATGGAACAGGCTAGTAATTGTGTTCATAATTTTCAAGCTTTTACAAGGTGTGACAGATACTAAAAATTTTTAAATGTTAAAATTGAAAGGTCACATTTGTGGCTTCCTAAATTATGATATATCTGCATTGTAGGCCTATTCATCACGAACGATTTTTGTCATCAAATCATGAAGCGAGTTTATTATTACTGGCTGGTGTTGACCTTGTAATTACGTCATTAGATTGGAAAGTGAACAGGGTATTCCAATTTTTTTATCCGGACCTGTCAATTTGTTATTGTAAGGCCAGAGAAATTGATAAATTAATGATTACTGATAAGAATGCACTTTGCGCCAAAATATATATATATATATATTTTACTTAGCCTCATAGGAATGAGGGTGGTTAAAATGTATCAGATATATCTTTTCCTGCATATTTTATAATTTTGTCCCATTATTCGTTAGAAAAATCACAATTTTAAATGAATATTTTACCCCTGAGAGTTGTAATCACTTCTTATGGTGGGGGTTTGCTAGTCTCCTACATTAATTGGCGAGTTCATATTCTCCATGTGGTCTATTTAAGTGTTATAATGGTGAAGGTGTGCCATTGAATGCATAGAGAACTCATGGCTGGCGGTTTAGTAATGAAGTCATCAGAATGGCATGCTGAAGGGATTTTCCGATTTCAAAAATGAAAGCGAGGCTAAATGTTGTCTCAAAATGGCTGACATTTTATATTTCGCAGAAATAGAAATAATCTGTGGATACGCCAGCATTTATTACCATAAAACATAGAATAAAAACCTGGAATAGGCCTAATAAAGATAGCATGAAATATGTATACATTGATACATCACACGGCCCATTATAGAGTAAGATTAAGTAAATGATTAATAAACTGTTTGAATTGACTCCGGTTGCCGTAGTACTTTATTGAAATAAATACGACAGATTAGTCAGATCTGTTTTATAATGATTTTATTCATAAATACAACTTTGACAACTGACTATATTGCCGATATTCGGAAATCGGATGATGACGATAACGATTATCACGATATTCTCGATAGTATCATGAAATCACCCATCTCTTATCAGAACTGTTGAATTGCTGACAGAAAATCTTACGGGTTCTATATGTAGAACATGGCTTTTCTAGTTTAAATGTCAATGTTCCAGGTGAGCGATTCAGGCCAATCGGGCTTCTTGCATTCATTCATGGATATTAAATTCAGGTAACCTCTGAATTTGGTGGCCTGCATGTCAGTTGACCTAGCAAAAGCCTTTTGAGACCTCAAGCTGTTTGTTTATCTAAGCGGGTTGACTGAACTGATTTTTCTTTCACTCTAGGTGCATCAGGAATGGTTGATATACTGCATGCTGACTCGTTTGGTATTGCAGCGATGAGTGCTGGACCTATTCGACCTGGTGTTCTTGATCCAGCTGTCGCTGCAAAATATCAGGTAGGACTTTTTCCATAGGCGCATTCTGCATGAACTCAGGATCTTTACCCAAATTTTAAAAAGATTTTATTTGTCTTTTTCTCATTCAAAATGTCATTAGTATTTGAGTACTTCATAATACTTCACATGAGTCATGACATTCTATTAACATGACTACCTTCCAGTCTTTTCCTGGGACCGTTTTCACGAAGCATACTTAAGAACAAAAATTTTTTCTAAATATGGCGTACGTAAAAAAGGCGTGCCTAGGTTACTCTTCACCTTCATTGGATGAGTATTTAGCCACCTCTTTGTGTATATGAGGTAGTCAGGTCTTAAAAATAGATGCATGTAGTTAGATGGGAGCGTAAGTTAGGTACATGTATACTTCATGAATACGAACCCTGTACTTAACCATTACCACTCTAAATGAACACCAGTTAATCGTTTACCGGTAATTTAAGTTGAAAATTTATATATTTAAAATCAGAGTCCTAAGGGTTAAGAAATATACATGCAGGTTTGACCTCATGTACATCTTACTCACTATTTAACCAAGTTGATTATTTTTTAAATAACTTTAGGCGAGTATATCATTGCTCGCCTCCAATGCTTGGCAACAATAGCAGCATATAGGTAAGTACTGACACAGCTCACCTCACTGGGTTAAATTTAAATTCAGGAGAGCAAGTTATTTCTCCCCTTCAAAATTCTCATGGACAGGCCTGTTATTGATAGAGGCTCTTGGTTATGTAAACATGAGGTATGTCATGTATGCTTGGCAAAGAATATGTACTTGTATGCACTGAGCAATCTCGCCCAGTAATTGTCAGGCATTCAAAGTGTGCATATGTAGTTACATTTTATGTCAAATCCCTAATCTCGGTGTTCCATAAATGAATTTGTGATTACAAAAATGCTTTAAATCATAAATTTAATGATAAATATTGATATTGTTTATTAAATAGCAATAATATTTTTGTTTGTAGATATTCAGCACCAATCTTTCTCAGGCAGTTAATCAATCAGGTTTAGGCAAACCAATCTTGATGAATATGCATGCATGTTGCAACTGTGACAAGGCATTTCCTTGCAGACACAGCTTACGGAACCATATCTGTAGTGGAAAAAGAGGAAAATCTGTCCAGCAGTTGTATAGTTGTTCGAAATGTGGCAAAAGGTTTATAGACAAGTATAGCGTCAAAGATCATGAACGGGCGATACATAATTTTACTTTTTATCCATGTCCATTCTGCAAAAGAATGTTTCGTTGGCGTTCATCGCTGGGATACCATAGAAGTGTGTGCAAATATCGCACAATTGACAACCCATAAAGTTAGCAATTGGTGAATGATTTTCCTTTTATGTATCTATGCTTACGTGACATGAATAATTTATGACATACAGAATATGAAAAATTGTTTTGTTCGATTGAGGTGCTTTACATGTGTATTGCAATGTCAACTCTTGTGTCTATGTCATATACCTGTTGTAGGAGCGAGCGGTATGTGTAGCACCTGGTTAGTTTTAAGAAATGTAAATAAGCTGGAAGGTATTGCTGCCTTAATACACAGCTAACTTATTCTTGATGCAGATGGTTGAGTTGCTGCCAGGCACCCGTGTCTACTGCTATGAGAAGCAACTGGAGAGTATCAAAATGAAGAGTTTCACAGCAGATGGAAAGATGGACGGACGAAGAATGGCCAGACATTTGATGAGTGTATTTTTCCAGACCAAAGATTTACTTAATGCATCATTATCAGATGATCCTAAGCCAGGTCAAGTGCGACTTAATCCCACAATTGTAGATACCATTATTGGTGAGTATAGTTTCAATTTTTCATAGAATATTATTGTTACTGAACTAGGGGTGCACGATTCGTCAATATTTTTATATAATGTGATTTGGTTAAAGCCTATCTACGATGTTAATTAACCCTTTAATGGCTGAATTTGGTCAAGAAAATAAAATAATAAATGAGCTTATGAATGTCATTTTCAAGGTCATGAGAAGACTATTTTGAAAATTTAGCACTGGAATGACTGTCTTGTTTATCAAGCCAGTCATTCCAGTTGTAAATTTTCAACAAGTCTTCTCTTGGCCTGCAAATGAACATTACTTACGGCCAAGGCAGAGGCCGGCTTCGCCATGAAAGGGTTAAGCTGAAAATATAAAAGATTTAACAATTTATTGGAACATGTATTAGTTTGAAATTACTTTGAATGGAAGCTAAAGCAAAAACAACTTGCAGAGATCCAGTCAAAGTAATTTCAAAATATTCAACTATTATTGATGTGTCAAATTTAGATGTACCAAACCTTCAAGCATATATGACATTTGGCATTTTGCGACATAGATTTGTCATGATTTTTATGCACTTAGCAGTAGTATATATGACAATATTGGCCTATCGTGCACCCCATACTGCACAACGTATTTTTATGTCATTTATTATTCAATTCTGTCCCCGTCCATTCTCATCATAAGTTGTGTTCATTAAAATCGTATTACTGAAGGCTAGTGCTATCTAAAACAGCACCAACTTAAAAAAAGAAGTTAAAATAAATGTTGTTTTAAAACTACAAAATTGTATCGTTTTCGTTTGGCTTATGTTTAGCTGCGGGTAGCAGCTGAAGAAACCATTATTCAGTCACTCAGTTAGTCACAAAAGCTTATTCTGGGCTGTATCTCAAAATTTACCGATCTGATTTGGTTCAAATTTTAGCACATGAAAGGAACTTCCTGTGCAAGATGATTTCCAGAGTCCAGACTCTGACCATGATCTGGATGAAAGAATTCGGATCAGATTAAATTTGCATCTGTGGATCCTTCGGAGACTACTGGCCGATTTGTCTCATATTTTAACACACGAAATGGTGTGACCGTACAATAGGATTCCACAACTTTGAGTGTGAACTTAAAAAAATCTGGAACCCTCAGCTGAGGCAGATCCCAAGATTCTATGGACGTTACAATATTCTTTAAAAAATGTAATATTGCCGTTCTTTGTCTTCTCACACACAGAGACAATCACACTAATATTTACATACATACATTGTACATGTACTATATATTTTGAACTACAATTTGATTGCATGTTACTGCAACATGAAGCAGGTTTCAATCACATTGGTGTAAAAAAAAACCTATTACATATTGTGTCTTAGACTTGCATAATGATAAAATGGTATAAAAACTATGCTGTGCAGTATTGGTTTGATGTTGTGTCTGGGCTTGCGCGATTTCATGATTAAATCGAAAATCGTGATTATTTTTTAAATTGTGAATTTTTAAGATTAAGAATTAAATAATCGAATAATTGTGAATAGTTTCTACTACATAAAATATTTAAAATCCTCCCTTTTAATTACTCTTTAATGCGATCAGTCATGAAAATTAACATTTTGCTCAATGACTATGTCCATAAATTTGCAGGCCAAGAGAAGGCTATTTTTGAAAACGTATCACTGGAATGACTGGCTCGAGCATCGAGCCAGGCATTCAATTGATACGTTTTCAAAAATAGTCTTCTCTTGACCTCCAAATGGGCATTTCGAAAAATCATTGCCGCCTTTATAATTCACCTTTCCAGAGTATCCATCCATCATCTGACCTCGTATGATGTCATAATCAGCTCAGCGCGTTTATGATGACGTCACAATCATCACATCACAAAGGGTTCCATATAGACCGTCATCAAATCTCAGAGTCTCACGCGTTGTATAAATTATATGTCTTTGTAATTCTTTGCTATTTAATAGGCAGCAACAGCACCCAGTCAAATTAGTATCAAAATATTCAACAGCCTACCTGTGTAGTTTTTTGGAAATTGATAGTCAGAGTGTTCAGAGATCGATCGATCCCAACACGAGCGAGGTGTGGGTGGCGCTTAGTTAGAGAGGGGCGGGGCATAGCTAAAACCGGAAAGGTCCATTGATATGCCTTTGTTGTTATGTCTGGTTAATTTGTATCCAGGCTGATTAATCCAGTAATCACGATTATTTTAAAGTGATATTTAAATAATCGATCGTGATCACTCAAAGCAATAATCGCACAAGCCTGGTTGTGTCTATACAGTACAGCTCATAAATAACGTAACATGTTTCCCACAAAAAAAAATAAATAGAAACACGTTAGTTACAACAATTTTATACACGGTGTAAAAAATGTTTTGTTGAATCTTTTGAACTTAATTGGAATGAAAGACATTGCTGCCCTCTCATTATCTTAAACATTTAAAGTTATTTCTGAGCTGTACTGTTATATTTAATGTTAAGTACGTGGGTGTCAGGTGCCCACAAATATACCCACAATTTCTTATGGGAGACAGTGACAGCTAGTTTGAATCTCAGAGCGGCCATTCTGATGTTGCGGATGGTGAGGGTGATGTTTAGAAAGACAGATTGCAAATTAAATTTTTGTCGAGCCATATGCAAGGCATCTAGGATGGCTCAACATAACGATCCAAATGGCATCCTGGCGTGCAGATAAATATTAAAGTTTTTCAATGGACATTTAATTCATCAAAGACTTATCCGATCTTAATAAAGCTACAGATTTGATCTATGCCATCATTGCATCTATTCTCCATCATAAGTGAAATGATTTTCTATTTTTTCCCATATTTCTAGGGGGTTTGGACTGAGTTTTTCATTAAACATTTGATATTTTAAGAAATCCATATTTCTTTACCTTGCCACACATGGTATATAGTATGCGGCAAAACTAAAGTGCTCGACATGTGGGATGCAGTCTGTCTAGTTTATTAACAACAATAATTTTATATATGTTCGCTCGACACATTGTCATACATGAATATACAACTAATATATTTCTTATTGGTGTTTGTGTCTACTTTGTACCAAATAGCATTAGTTTTAAGTGTTAGTCTACTTATTATTCATTAACTCATCTTGTCCTATTGCGCATCTAGGCATGCTACCTGTAGGTGACTTATGCACAACATACTATGCAGTTAATTTCCTTTAGTGGTCAAGATTGATAAAAAAAAATATGTGCTGAGTACAGTGTCCATTTAAAGCCCAAGAGAAGACTATATTTGAAAATTGATTACTGAAATGAAAAGTTTGGTTATTAAGACAGCAAATCCAGCGTGTCCACTGGTAAATAAAAATATAAAGGAGATTTCTCAAGACCACTGCAGAAGCCATTTTTAGCTGGCTTGACCATTAGAGTGTTAGGTAACTTCTGCAATTTAAAAAAAAAATTCTCAAAACTTGCGTTATTTGTTTCACGGTGGGCAGAAGACTTCAATATACGTAACCTGAAAAAATATTTTCTATGTGTACGGGGTAAAATTAGAGTCATATCTTAATAGGATTACAACGTCTTGAGTGTGGACAAGGAGCTGAAATAGGCAAGCAGTCAAAGTTTCATTCTTTTCCATTGCCATGACGGCTACAAGGATAAAGTTAATATGTTCAGTTTGTCTTTCCAGAAACTTTATTTGTAAATGAGATACAGTACAGATCATAGTTAGTTTTACTGTTTGACGAAACAAAAATGCATCTTTTTAGAGACCAAAGCTCGTAGCGTTTACAGGTGTGGCCAAACACCAAACGCATTTAATTTATTTTATAGGCGCGTCTAACGGAAAGTCAAACCCTTCCTACAATGTGTTAAACGCATCATGAAATATTTTAACCCCGTCACGAAAAAAGTCAAACGCGCAATCAAATGTATTCAGTAAAGCGACAAAGATTCTTACTACGCGTCATTAAACATAAAGTGGAATCGGTCTGCAGTCTGTCAAGGACCCATACATGTAAATTTAAATTGCAATTGGAGCCGTATATGTGTTAACTGTTATGTACATGCATTGCCTTTAGCTTTTTTTGTGGTCATAAATGATAATTGCCGAAATGTCATCATCGTAATCGTCAATCATAATTTTGTATAAAATGGACATGTGTGAACTATTCACCTGGGTATTCTTTACTGTGTATGGAGCTCGTGTGATGACAGTGCGTATATTTTAATAAATTTTCAATCCACAATTTCTTTTGAAATCTGAATGAATATACCAAGATATTCACTGAAATGGGTTTATTACAATATAGTCTAATTTGAGCCGGACGTAATAGGCATAACTTTTTAGAACAATATATGCACCAGTTGCGGTTAGTGTTATGTCTTATAACGGAAAGGGAAGCGATTTACAAAATTTGCAAACCTGACATTCGGTTGTTTTCGATTTCACTATTTCATACATAATATGTAACCAAAAATCTCTGCTTTTACATAGACATGCACATGCGTACATAGTTGTTTTACCCATGCCTGGGGTGCGTTCAGGAGCGCGAAAAACGTTTTCCATTAGTAACTGAACACTGTACCGCGTAAAACGCGAACATTCGCTTTCCTGAACTCACTCCAGGAGTATCCGAGTATGTAACCTCATTACCTGTTTTCGGCAACGGGTATCACCGTCTGATTGGTCGAGAATACACGCATATTTAATGAGATTTGGCCAAGATGGTGTCAACGGTTTAGAAAATAACATATTTTGCGTGTGCAATACATCAATCTATGCACATTTCGTGTACGCCACAAACTAAAAAGTAGACGGATAACACGGAATAACGAAACTGCCAATCAGTAAGTGTGATGCCTATATATTTGACCGCTTCGGCATCTTAACTCGGTCTTATTACTGACAGTGCTTGAAGTTAGTTTTCTCGAAAATTGTAAACAAAGACACGATGATTGAGTTTATCGGATTGTTTATCTTCAACATTTTTTTTTTCACGACCTGAGGTAAACGAAATGGATATATATATATATATATATATATATATATATATATATATGCGGCTCTCTTGCGACAATCTATTTTCTTAACTTTCTCATTATCAGTGACATCACATTTACTAAAACAAGAATGATAATGCAGGTTACTGGGTCAATATTGGCTTAGTAACCTGCATTATCAGGGAAGTGGGCCCCAAATCAAAACCAATGAATTATCACATTTTACCCATTTGAACCTGAAATCCCAGAATTCCACTTTTACAGTCATTATATAAGTACGATGTTGAATATTTTGAAAGCAATTTGACTGGAAGCTGTCTTTGAGTCAAATTAGTTTCAAAATATTCAACAGAGTTTTGACACATTCGTAACAAATTTACTATTTTCACTTGTCGGTTGACATTGTTAATGCAATAGTAGAAGTACTCCCTTGTTGGAGGCGATATTCCCACCCTGTATTATATAATGTTTGATTTCTGCGCTAAAGTCTGAGGGCGGTGTATGACCATAACAGCCGCTGTCAGGTCATAAGGCCTAACAGTACATGTATATAGTATATTACTGGCTATATATTGTGCCATATATTTTAAACCAAATATCACAGCATTGTAAACGTGGAATCAGACACTGATAGTAATGGTGAGCCAGCTAATGTGTTGGACAATGAATCTTCTGATGATGACATGTTTGACGATGACGAAGCCCCCACTACTGGAAAGACTTGAAGATGAACTTGAAGCTGGTACACTACAGATTGAGTGAACTTCTCCAATCAGTGACAAAGAGTTTGCCCTGAAGTTTGGGCTATTTTGGTGCATTCACCATGATCATTTGTGTCGTTTGAATTTAATTAACTGTTAAAGTTTGTTATATTGAATTAGCTCTAACTAACATGATTAGGTATACCAATAACATACCAAGAATTAGTAGTTAGTCACTGTTATAAGAATTGTACATTTTAGCAATTGACCCTTTAACACTCCAGCTGGTGAAAACATGTTCTGTAGTGGCCTTGAGAAATGTCCATATGCAGAACAAGAGAATTTTTTTTTTTTAAATTGACCAATGGAATGAGTGTCTCCATAACAGAGCCACTGGTAAATGTATTTCCCATGCTCTGCAAACGGACATTTTCTATAGGAAAATTCTTAAACCAATTTTAGGAGTAACGGTCCACGACATATGAAAACTTTACCGTGACTCAGTGAGTGGTTACTTACATTTAACTACCTTGTTCCGTTGTTCACAGTGGGGAAAAATTATCAATCCTTGTTCCACTGAAGATCAAAGAAATGATGAAAACACCATACAACCTTTACCTACATACAGTAAATAAGTCAAAACAGGTCATTTTGGATTTGATTAAATTGTTTATTCATTCACTTAAAAGTTTAATGTCATTGTTATTGAATGCTGCCATATGGATATAATGCAGAGTTTGCTCAAACAATCACCAACACAGACATACCACCACTGATTACCAGCATGAGCAATATTATATAGGACCAAGATTAAGTTTACTTTACTGTTGATTTTGAGACTTGTATTGTTATCGATGATCAATAACAATACAAGTCCAGTCTCTAGAACGATAGTAAACTATCTTGGTCCTGTATAATATTGCTCATGCTGGTGATCAGCGGTGGTTTATGGTTATGCTATTTTCTGTGTTGATGAATGATGTTGCTGGACACAGGTCATATATTACTGATAGTGGTCTTAAATTTTTATGTCCCACTTCCAGATTTTGCACGTTTGTTTTTGCAACGTGTTTGTGGTCTGGCTATGGTTCAACAGCACAAATAGAAGACCCAAACCACACCCTTGATCCTCCACCCTGGGAAAACAAACTAGAGAGCATAGCTATTCGCACCACAGTACCTCATCTCACAACCAAAGATGAACACAGTGATGTGAGCAAGAAGGCCCTGACCCTAGCCATGCTGGAAGAAATGTACCCTCAGGAGACATGGATAAGGATCTACACAGATGGATCAGCCAAAGATGCAATTAGGAGCGGAGGTGCTGGACTGCACATACAGTATCCAAACGGACAACATGAGTCAGCTGCAATACCGACAGGCAAACACTGCACAAACTACAGAGCTGAAGTCGAAGCACTGGTTCATGCAGCTAATACCATCAGAAGAACAGCAGACCCTATTGCACAGATTGTCTTTTTATCTGATGCCCGCTCCGTCCTTGAGGCTATCACCTAAGGTAAGCTGCCACAACTTGAAGAAGCACTACAAACCATCAAATGCTTTCGGATAGCACTGCAGTGGATCCCATCACATTGTGGAGTTCCAGGAAATGAGGAAGCAGACAAGATGGCAAAGGTGGGTGAAAAAGAGAATCAGGCAGAAAACATGGTTACCCATACAGAGATGAAGACTATCATCAAGTCACTCTATAGAACACCTCAATCAGAAGATGCCTACCATCATCTCTCGAGGCCAGAGCAAGTGACCATTTTTCGTCTCAGAACTGGACACAACAGACTAAACCAACACATGTACAGGCGGTTCCACCTTACGATATCGCCCGCTTGTCCATGTGGAGAAGCAAAACAGACCACAGAGCACATACTTCAATGTTGCAGTACATATCAGCTGCTGAGAGAAGAGATCTGGCCTTTGTCAACCTCTTTTCTTGAAAAGCTGTATGGGCCTGTGGAAGAACTGCAGAAAACCACAGATTTCATCTTGAGAACGGCTCTCCAAGTGTGATACCAGCGATCGAAAAGAAGAAGAAGAACAGTAGCTGAAATAGAAAGTGAAACAAATATGATTGCACAGGGAGTTATAAGTATTACATAATGGACCTTTCCATTTTATCCATCAATCATGATGTCATAATCAACTACATGATGCATAAGGATGACAACATAATCAATGACATAATGAATGACTTAGATAAGTTCGACAATCTTCACAGACACTAAAATATTCAACAGGTTAACTGTATCTATAGCTACCATGAAATTTGGAATTCAGGATTCAAAGTACATACTGATCCCAACACACGCAGTCGCAAAGCATCGACAGAGCCTACCTAGAGGTGGCCGAGGCATAGCTAAAAGTGGATACATCCATTAGAAAATCTAAATTTCTGTTTTATCCTCTTGCCAATTCCAGTTTTTGCTATGTTTAACCCTTTCAATGACAGGTCCTGAAAACAATGTGGCATGGTAAATGATGGTGGTAGCCTAATTTCCTCGACCCGAAAGAAAATGACATTTTAGTATGATGACGTTGAATTAATTACCTACCTACCTTTAAAATCTCCGCGAGTCCTTTCTTTATATCCATGTTTTGAAAAAATTAGGATACATTTGTCTCCGTCCATCCATCATGCTATCTCCTCCCAAACAGTTGGGTGGAATTCAAACAAATTTGGTATGTGGGTTATCCATATGATTGCGAATTGGCTAACAACATTTATTTTATGTAGTTAGAGATTGGGTCTTCCAGATTTATCTAGATTTCCCATAGTCCTGACCACACTCTCGCACATCATTTGACACCCTCTCCATAGTTTTAAATTAAGCCAGATGAGCCACTAGATTTAGATTCTACTATAAGGGAAGACTATTTTTGAAATTTTACCACTAGAATGACTGGCTCAATTATCGAGCCAGTCATTCTACTGGTAAATTTTCAAAAATAGTTATCTTGCTCTGCCAATCAACATTTCTGAAGATCACAGCAGATGAATTGTTTGACCACCTTCATTTCCCCAGATCATTTCCCCTTATGACATCCAGATTTTTCACAGCGATCCACGACAGTCTCTGTGTAATGCAACTCCTCCGAAACCGGTGGATGGAATTCAAACAAATGTTGTAGGTTACTATGGAGTGCAAGAGGCCATTTTTATCTGAACTACGAAGTAAAATGAGCTATTGGTTTAAACAGAATTTATTTTGTTCAATGGGAGCACAGTAAGACATAAGTCTTATACACGTGTCTCCCATACATACAAATACAATACATTAATAAATACATCAAGATGGGGTATAATAAAACATAATTAAATAGTAACGTATGTATAACTAGTTAAATGATAATTTATATCAACCACTGATTACAATTGTCTAGGTGGTTCGCACGCTTACGTATGTGTACGTGAATATGTGTGTGTGTGTGCGTACGTATTGGCGTGCGTGTGTGCTGTTGCGAGAGAGAGAGAGAGGGATGGGGGGGGGGGGAGAAGGAGGGAGGGAAGTAGAGAGAGAGGTTGGGATGGAGTGTGTGTGGGGTGGGGGAGAGTTAGGGAAAGAGAGACAAAAAGAGAGGAGAGGAGAATATGAGAAACAGGGTATAAACTAAGAATTTGACAAGAGTGAGAAAGGTAAGGTGAGGAGCTCATAATGCTGCGTTCACCATGCTTGTATATGTTGGGCTGTTTGCATTTCGCTCTTGTAGTTGCGAATTTAACAAATAGGAAGTTACTTAAAGCGGTTGGTATTGACTATATATTGGCATACGGCGTTACATATTGTAATATTCTTTTCCAAGTCGACATTGTTAATGCCGTATAGAAGTTGATTAGCTGTCAGTGTGGCAAAAACGAGCTATTGTGATACACTGCACGTCGCTCGGCGACGTCCAATTTGTGTTTAGCTCAACTTTTCTGTTTATATCTCATGTTTGGTTAATCATACTGGTCCCAAGCTTGGACACATGCCTCCTTATAATGACACGGCATCACACAATCATGTTCTTGCCAAAAGGTCAAAGTCGCTGATACGCATCACAACCATCTGTTGTCCACCGTCCATCCATCAACTTACGTTTAAAAATGCTACTCCACATTAACAGCGTGGCGAATTTCAAGCTAATTTGGCTGGAAGGACCCTAATGATTCCATGCTTCCGAACATGAATACAGAATTTTGATTGGTCAATTGTTGTGTGAAAATCTTTGATTTTTATGAAATATTTTGCGGAAATTGTCAAAACGCTACTCATTAACCGCATGACAGATTGCAACCCTAGTTGGCTGGACATAAATTGCCAAAATGCATATTCTTCATAACCTCTTGGTAGATTATATCTATTTGGCTAGAAAGATTCTATAGTAGTTGGATCTAGAACTTCTATTCAGAATTTTGTGTGGTCATTTTTGGTGGCCATTTGGATTTTTTGAAAACTCAGAACCATTTAAAACCCTACTCCTTAATTAGTGTCCCGATTTCAACGAAACTTGGGTGGAATGATCATATGGCTGTAAGCTTCAACATATCAAACAAGAACAGAGATCAATATTGAATATGAAAATCAAAATGATTTTTATATTTCTTTTTTTTCTGTATCTACACTTTTCGATCCTTATGGAATGCGATTCAAACATTCAGTAGTTTTTCGCATGTTATGGTATGTGTTCACTATAGAAATAACTGACGAAATAAAGTGAAATTATTCAACCAATTTATTTTATTCATGTTTGTTTTAAAACAGTTTTATACCGAAACTTGAACATCATAAAATTACTTTTGCTAACGCTTATCCCTATTTAGAAATCTGTGCTTAGCAATAACCGTCATCAAATGAGATATTTTGACAGTTCGCCTCTATGTCTGCCTCATCTGAAAAGAAAAATAGGAAGTCGAAATTAGATACGGGTATATATACTGAGTCAAAAAAGTTTAGCAACAGTGAAGTTTGGTTTGTTGTATTAAAACTATGCGTCCATTTATAACCAAATTTGCAGGCATGTTTCGTCAATGTAATGTCTCGCTGATCATGAAGAAATGCAAATCATTTCTTGCACTTCTCGGCCGCACACTTACTGCATGTGAAAATGCATTTTTGATGCACTGTCCCACATTGGTGGGTAGTGAAGACAAAAATTCACCATATTGCAAAAGCAGATAACGAACGTTAACAGAAAATGCTTAAAGGTTTACCCTACTGAACATGGGCCGCCGCCCAGGGCTACCCGAAAATCAGCGCCATGAAGCAATGGGAAGACTCGCTGCTGGGCAGAGCATTCACGCTTTTGCTCGACATTTTAATGTTCATGCCTCAACCATTTCCCGTCTCCGCCAACGTGAGCAGGAAACTGGACATGTTAATGACCGACCACGATCTGGCAAACCGAGAG
The DNA here is from genome assembly GCA_034401795.1 of Chaetoderma sp. LZ-2023a. Lineage (NCBI taxonomy): Eukaryota > Metazoa > Mollusca > Caudofoveata > Chaetodermatida > Chaetodermatidae > Chaetoderma > Chaetoderma sp. LZ-2023a. The sequence goes on along the minus strand of CM067369.1, from coordinate 183,480,114 downwards.
CAACAACACCACGAGAAGACCGCTACTTAGTGACATCATCACGATGTCACAGGTTTGAGACTGCGCCGTGGCTGTCCCGTAATTTGCACACCGCTACCGGCACTACAGTGCATGCACAAACTGAGCGAAACAGACTCCATGATACTGGACTGCATGCCTGTCGTCCACTTGTTGCTGTTCCGCTTACAGAGCATTACATCGAGAATCGGTTTGTATGGGGCAAGAACTCATCAGCGATGGCGTGCTCAACAATGGAGCCACGTTTTGTTCAGTGATGAGTCGAGGTTTTGTGTGGATGTGGCGGATGGTAGGCAACAGGTTTGGCGACGTTTAGGAGAACGGTATGATGCAGCCAACATCATTCAGCATGACAGATTCGGTGGCGGCAGTGTCATGGTGTGGGCTGGAATCCATGAAAATGGCAAAACAGATCTTATTGTGATTCGCGGAAATTTAACAGCTCAACATTACTGTGAAGTTGTCGCCCCTGTTGTCATCCCTTTTATGCAGCATCATGCAGACTATGTTCCAGCAAGACAACGCCCGTCCTCATTCAGTTAGGGTCACCAGTGATTTCCTTGAGGCTAACAACGTTCCGGTGTTGGACTGGCCAGCGCGATCACTGGACCTGTCTCCTATCGAACACGTGTGGGACATTCTTGGCCTTATGCTGCGTGAGAACCATCCACATCTTCACAACGTGCGGGAGCTGGAAGCTGCACTGCTCCAGGAATGGAATGCGATTCCTCTTCGTGACATCAGGTGCTTAATTCGAAGCATGAGAAAGTGATGTACGGCGATGGTTAATGCGTGCGGAAGTCACAACCGGTATTGACAGCTCAGTGTCATTATTTAAATTGGACCCTTCCGTTGAATGATGCCGTGTTAAAGGCGCGATGCTAGCATTACAGTAACAAGAGACTGTTGTTCAAATTGGAAAATGACCTATCAATTAAATAATTTATTTGAATCAATTTATTGTTTTTGTTAAATAACATTTATACAGTAATATTCTCAGTGTTGCTAAACTTTTTTGGTTCAGTATAGGTAACCTGCTGAATATTTTGAAAATAGTTTTTGTAGATAGATAGGTACATGTATGTACAGACTCAGTATAGGCAGCCTTTTAGCGGCCTTCTCTGCTGGCAGCCCTTATTAGCTCACCTGGCCTGAAAGGCCAAGTGAGCTTATGTCGTGGCGACCATCCGTCAACTTTTCCTTTAAACGACTTCGTCTCAAGAACCGCGGGGCCAATTTCAATTATATATGGCAGGAAGTATCCTTAGGGCATAGGGATCCAAGTTTGTTCAAATGAAGCAGATCGGCCAATTAGGCCGGCGGCCATCTTTGATTTTGGCCGATTTTTAGAGACGTCTAAAAATCTTCTCCGAATCGAATTCGCTTGAGGGATTGAAGGAAACCTCATGAAATATGATCTAGGGCAAGAGCTCAACCAAATTTGTTCAAGGGAACTTAATTAGTCAAATAGTTCGGCAGCCATTTTAGTTGACCTAGTTTTAGCGAAAATAACTTCTCCAGAACCGCTGAAGGGATTAGACCGAAATGTGGCAGATATGATTAGGGACTAAGGGCCAGTGAAGTTTGTTCAAGAGAAGTTGATCCGTCAGAAAACATGGCCGCCGTGGGCCAGTCAAAATATAGCATGTTTGGCGGCCATATTGGATTTTTTTTATTTGATGGATTTTGAGGCCGAAATTGGTTTTATGTAGGTTTTTGGGTATTTTGATCTCAAATTTACAATTTTTGAAACTGTCGGATAAACGGTTTGGTGGCCAGCTTGGATCATTTTCCCCCCAAAAGCTCCCATACTAAAGCAATGGGAAATTTAAAATATCTTCTCGAGAACTTCTGGGTCGATTTCAATTATATTTAACATGAAGCATCCTTAAGGCATAGAGATTCAAGTTTGTTCAAACGAACACGATCGGCCAATTTGGCCAGCGACCATCTTGGATTTCGGCCGATTTTTAGAAATGTTTTTTAAAATCTCCCAAACCATTTGAGGGATCGATTCAAAACTCACGAAATATGATCTAGGGTAAGCGCTAAATCAACTTTGTTCAAGGGAACTTGATTGACCAAAGGGTTCTGCGGCCATCTTGGATGACCTAGTTTTCACAAAAACGACTTCCCCAGAATCGCTGAAGCGATCATGCCGAAATTTGTGATATATAATTAGCAACTAAGGGCAATTAATGTTTGTTCAGGAGAAGTTGATTCGTCAAAAAACATGCCCGCAGTGGACCAATCAATATATAGTGTTTGGCAGCCATATTGGATTTTTTTATTTGATGGATTTTGAGGCCAAAATTCGTTTTATATAGGTTTTTGGGTATTCTGATCTCAAATTTGCAAATTTAAAAACTGTCAGATAAATGGTTTGGCAGCCATATTGGATCATTTTCACGCCAAAAGCTCCCGTACTAAAGCAATGGGAAATTTAAAATGTCTTCTCGAGAACTGCTGGGCCGATTTGAATTATATTTGGCAGGAAGCAGCCTTATGGCATAGAGATTTCATTTTGTTCAAAGAAGCCGATTGGCCAATTTGGCCAGTGGCCATCTTGGATTTCGGCCGATTTTTAGAAATGTCTTTAAAAATCTTGTTCTCCCAAACGGCTTGGGGAATCGATTCAAAACTTATGAAACCTCATCAAGGCAAAGAGGTAAGCCAAGCTTGTTTAAGACGACTTGATTGACCGAATCGTTCGGCAGCCATCTTGGATGACCTAGTTTTCCCGAAAACGACTTCGCCAGAACTGCTGAATGGATCAGGCCAAAATTTGGGAGATATGATTAGGGACTAAGGGCCATTAAAGTTTGTTCAAGGGAAGTTTCTCCATCAAAAAACATGGGCGCCGCGGGCCAATCAAAATGTAGCGTGTTTTCTGCAGACATATTGGAATTTTTTATTTGATGGATTTTGAGGCCAAAATTGGTTTTATATATGTTTTTTGGTATTCTGAGCTCAAATTTGCAATTTTCGAAACTGTCGGATAAACCGTTTGGTGGCCATCTTGGATAGTTTTCTCGTCAAAAGCTCCCATGCTAAAGCAATGGGAAATTTAAAATTCTCCACACTAAAAGTCTTCTCGAGAACTACCAGGCCGATTTCAATTATATTTGGCAGGAAGCATCCTTAGGGCATAAGGATCCAAGTTTGTTCAAATGAACCCGATCAGCCAATTTGCCCTGCGGCCATTTTGGATTTTGGCCGATTTTAGGAAATGTCTAAAAATCTCTGAAACCACTTGGGGAATCTTCATCTAGGCCAAGAGGTGAGCCAAGTTTGTTCAAGAGGACTTGATTGACCAAATGGTTCGGCGACCAACTTGGATGACCTGGTTTCCACGAAAATGACTCCTCCAGAACTGCTGAAGGGATCAGGCCAAAATTTGGGCCATTAAAATTTGTTCAAGGGAAGTTGATCCATCAAAAAATCATGGGCGCTGTGGGGCAATCAAAATGTAGTGTGTTTGGTGGCCATATTGCACTTGCAAAAATGTCCACAAACTCATTTAAAAGACTGCTAAAGAACCCACCAACAATTTTGACAATGATTTATGGTGCTCCAGGTGAGCGACACAGGCCCCTTGGGCCTCTTGTTGCCATACACCGCCCAGGGTAGCGTTACAGGCCCTTGGGCCTCTTATTGATAAGCCTTCTAAATTTATTTTATGTTTGAGGTCAATCTCCATAGTTCATTGCTGTTCTGAAGTCGAGGTTCATGGTTGCATTGCAGCCACATCTCTGGTTTAGCCTACTCCACCCTGGCCTGGGGGTGGGATAGGCTAAAGCAGTCAAAGTAGTGAACATGGCCGATTTGCGTCATCGACCAAACAATCCAGTTATCACTTACTTTCCATCCATCAGATAGATCCAAGTTATCAGAGATTGTTTTTTCTTGTTTTTCTTTTGATTGCATCCAAGGTTCTTAAATCTTAATGTATGATCACACAACCTCCTTTGTTAAAATTTGAGTAACATCGGACCAGTTTGTTTCCGATATATCCATCGATTAAAATTTGTACCCTATCTGGATCCTCCTGGGTTTTTGTCCAGATCACAGCCAAAGTCTGGAAATCCTTGTTTAGGTTATCTTGCTTTTTTGTTTTAAAATTTGAAATCAGATCAGTAGTTTTTGAGATGCAGTATAGCGCGCAAAACACCCATGCAACTGTCGTCTAATAGTACACAACTGTCAAAGTGTCTTGACAGTTCAACCAATCAGATTTGAAATTGATGGCTTTTCTAACAATGTCTCTGCCAATCAAAGATAACACGCTCAAATATATACGCGATGACGTCATCAGAATGCTGTTCCAGTTCAAGACGATCAACATTAGATATATCGAGATTTTCACTATAAAAATGCAGAAATTAGACGAATCCCATGAAGCCACACTAAATTCAATACATCTTCTGATAAATCCAGCCACAAATTGATGTAAATAAACTAAAATCTGCTGTACGAATCGCTCAAAGTTTGCAAACCACGCGAGGAAAATGTGTACTGATAACCGGGTCTGCCTAGACTAGGAACCGAGTATCCGTTTGCCTCTACCCATAGGACTTGGCGAAAGAACTAGAGATCCGCGGTTGGAATTGATTGTGCGTTTAATTTATCGTAAGATTTTCAAACGTTACCAAGCGCGTAGGGCAAAAAGTTAAACCCGTCCTTCAAAATGTCAAACCCGTAGTGTCAAAATTTAAACCTGTCAAGGTAAAATTCAAGATGCATCTTGAGATTTGACCAAATGCGCTATGTATGACTAGGTAAATCACTACGAGAAAATGACGCCATTTAAACGCATTTTAAATGAGCTTTAGGATACGTTTAAGTAAAGCTAACTGATCTGTACTGTAAATCTCTTAAATCTGCTGAGTGTAGTAAAAATAATTTGATGGAAAGTTGCTGCTAAGACTCAGTTAACCATTTAACCCTTTAATGACTAAATTTGGTCAAGAAAATTAAATTATTTACTTATTGGATGTCCATTTACGGGCCAAGAGACTATTTTTGAAAATTTACCAATGGAATGACTGGCTCAGTCATCGAGCCAGTCATTCCAGTGATACATTTTCAGAAATCATCTTCTATTGCCCTGCAAATGGACAATCCTTAAGAGGCCGGTTTTGGCAGGATTCGTCATGAAAGGGTTATGGTCAAGGCTGTCCAAATTGGCAGCTACCATGTCTACAGTGATCTTAACCATTTAACCCTTTAATGGTCAAATTTATTCAAGAAAATCAAAATATTTGCTCAATGAATGTCCATTTGCAAGCCAAGAAAGGACTATTTTTGAAAATTTACCACTGGAATGACTGGCTCTGTTATCGAGCCAGTCATTCCAGTGGTAAAGTTTCGAAAATAGTCATCTGGCCTGCAAATGGATATTCCTTAAGACCACTGTAGAGGCCGGTTTTGGCCGGCTTGACCATTAAAGGGTTAAGCCTCATAATGGCCAAAACAGCATTTGCAAGTGGTCTCTGGAAGTGTTCATTTCCAGACCTAGAGAAGACTGTTTTGAAAATTTATGACTGGAATGACTGGCTCGATAACTGAGCCAGTCATTCCAGTGGTAAGATTTCTAAAATAGTCTTCTTGGTCTGCAAATGGACAATTTCTTAGAGATAATTTAAATTTTCTTGAAGAAATTTGAGGGTTAAAGGGTTTTAGGAACCTCCATTTGCAGGCCAAAGGAAGACTTTTTTGGAAAATTTACCACTAGAATGCCTGGCTCGATGAATGAGTCGTTCCATTTACAACCTTTCTAAAATTGTTTTCTCCTGCCCCGCAAAGGGACATTACCTGAGCAAAAGTTTCAATATTCTTGCAAATGGACATAATTCAGTTAGGAAAGATGGGTTAACTTGTTTTAAAAATTAGCAGTGGGAGTATGACAAGTGCTCATGACGTATAGACAATACAGCCCATAAATAGGTTAACATGTTTCCAAAACAAAAACATGTTAGTGGTACAATGTTGAACTAACAAAGAAAACCGAGACAAAAAATGTTCTGTTGAATATTTTCAACATAATTGGATTGGAAGACATTGTTTCTTTAGGCAGCACTGCCTTCCAATATATATATATATATATATATATATGTGCAAAATATTCAACAGTAAATTTTATTTTGATTTGGAAACATGTTAAGTTATTTCTGAGCTGTACTGTGTGTAGTAGATGTCATTTCACTGTACTTAATATGGTTATTTAAAATTTCTATAATTAACATGAATGTTTTGAAACAATTTGAAGGTCATTGCCTCTTTGACATGTTTGGGCATAATAAGGTATCACCACCAGGTAACCAGTTAATGACCAAGCCAGCCGAAACAGCTTCTGTTGTCCTGATAAATGTGGGTTTGCATGCCAAGTGATGGCTATTTGTGAAAAAAGTAGCGCTGTAAATACTGGCTTGATAAAATATTTTTCTCTTGACCAGCAACTGGGCATTATATAAGCAAAGATAAGCCAATTTTGACCAACATAGGAGTAATACCATCATCGATTTACCTTAGATACTGTAGCAGATTTGAATTGTTGCTGCCTATTTATTTTTTTTGTCCGATGATCAATCCTCATCACATGGCCAGGGAAACTGCTAATCTGCTTAGTGTACATACAACAGAAATATGCTTTATGTGCATGTCTATATCAGGGCTTCATTTCTGAGACGAGCTATCACTCTCGCTCGCAAAGCTTGCCTAACTTTTCAAAGCAGGGGAGCAATTAATCACTCACCTCAAATCTTAAAACTGAAATCAAAATTTGAATACTTTGATCTAAATATACATGTAATGTTATTAATAGATTTTCAAATTTCTGATTCTACCAGAGGAGCGATCCATCACCTAGCATTGATCGTGGAGAGCAATTTATAGCTCACCACATTTATAGATTGAAGCCCTGCTATATCTAAAATGATTTTAATTACATTTATTAACCGTTTAACTGTCAGATCTGTGCACATTTGCAGATCATTGTATTTTTAAGAATTTACCATCGGAATGACTGGCTCGCTTATCGAGCCAGACTGGCTCACTTATCGAGCCAGTCATGCCAGTTATAAATTTTCAAAAACAGATCTCTTGTTCTGAACATGGACCTTTCTCAACCACTGCAGACACCGTTTTAGCCCAGCTTGAATGTTAAAAGGTTAAAAAATAGTGACTACAGATAGTGGCCTATATATATTCACATAATATATTCCATCTACCCCCCCCCCCCCCATACCCCACCCCCACCATTTAATATCATTGTAGTGACTCTTTTAAACAACACCTATGGAGGCTTGTACAGACAGTATTACTAATTACTTATCTAATTTGAGATTAATTTACTTTCTGATGTGTAAGGGGTCAGAAGTTTGAAATTACATTGAAAATACATGTTTGCTAATAAATTTCAGTATCTGTCAAGTTGGTAACACACGGGTTGTTCTCTAAACAGATTTTCAAGTTTGAAACAAATTTGTTCAATTAATGAATTGACAACCAGGATAGTCTATTATGTTCAAATTTTAATGCAATTAATGTAGTATGCTGTGCAATAAATAGTGTATAGAGTGAGGCGGGGGAACTGCCTTGATATGAAAGATTCACATACAATATATACACACAGTCAAGTGATTTTAGTCATCATACCGTACATCAAATCTGATAAACGCATTGCTATTGCTGTAATATGCTGCTTGTTCCTTTCAGAGTTGTGCATCCGTAGTAGTGAAACTAATCCTGCCTGGATTAGGCATGCTATGTGGAACAAAATTACATCCGCTAATACCCAAATGAAAAAGAAGAAGGAGATGGCTAACATGTCTAAGAATCACAGAATTGATTATAATCGCTTTCAGAGATTTGAACAGTTTTCTGATGATCGCCTTTTAAATGCTAACCGCATGTTTGCAAAATCTGAAAATATACCATTGAAGGACGAAAAATAACCCTTTAAGGGTCAGGAGAGGTAAACATGTCTTCTGCAGCAATTTAGAGATGTCCTTTTGCACGTCAAGAGAGCAATGGGCTTGATTATTTCATATCATGGTCATATCTGCCATAATTTTTGCGTGTCCAAATATTCTGGACAAATGCAAATGATGCTGATTGTTTGTGACTTTGGGCGAAACTAATGATTTAATGAGTTAATGGTGGCTTATATCCTGCTAGGAAACTAATATGCTACAATTTTATAAGTCATCCATCAAAATGTGTTAATGCGATGTAACTATGTGAATTTATGTCATTGACATTTTAATAATTAGTCCTATTTATCTATCATCCCACAGGCATGACAGCGACATGATAGATTTTAATGTTTATAACATTTAGTAATATATTTGATATATTACATGCAATATAGTGCTTATAGGAAATTTGTGATGAAATTGATCTCTGCCAGCTGTACATATATACCTGTATCTTCCAAACTACTTGATATGCTTGACAAATACATGAAGCAAAACATGTTTGGTATCATAGTGTTAACAGTATCTACTAACATGCCCATAGGAGCCGCGAGATATCATTATTCACAGGTTTTCCACAGACTAATTTTCATTTCATGATTATTGTCCGCCTGCTTTTCGCAAAAGCTTTGGGATTATATTTTCGCATTCGCCAATCCATCTGTCTGTGCATCCGTCCTTCACACAAAGGACGAAACTTCATGGGAAGTTGCTTATGGTACTAGGGAACTGCACACTATTTTGTGGGTCTGTCCATCCATTTGTCCATCCATCCATCTTTCTGAGTGTGTATTTGCCTTCCATGCAAATTTAGTTTTCCTTCGATAACTTACCTTTGCTTGGAGTATCGTGACGAAACTTCATGGGAAGGTTGGCTAGGGTAGTATGGAACTGCATGTTATTTTATGGGTCAGTCAGTCCATCTATCTGTCTCTGGGTTTGTGTCCATCAGTCCATCCATGCAAATTTTGTGTTTTCTTTCGATATGTTTTGCTTGAAGTAATATGACAAAATGTCATGGGAGCTTGGCTAAGGTAGTAGGGAAAATGTATGTTATTTTGTGGGACAGTCCATCCATCCGTCCACCAATCCGTCTTTTTGACCATGTGTTCATCCGTGCAAATTTTGCGTTTTCGTTCAATAACTTTTCTTTAGCTTAAGTATTGTGATGAACATTCATGTGCTGGATGGTTAGGGTAGTAGGGAAGCACCTTATTTTGTGGCTCACTCACTCTATATGTCTGTCCGTCCACCTGTCTCAAATTTTCGGCTGTCATTCGATAACTACTTATTCTTGGAGTATCTTGACGAAAGTTCATACGAAGGCTCATTCTCTTTTAGTTAGTTTTTTTTCCATAATCATTATCCTCTTTCATCAGTGCGTGCGTCAATGCGACTAAGCAAACCAGTATGATTATGTCATCCCACTAACACGGAAGGCATTGCGTGTGGGCTGGAGGATCATTTGATTTATATTATCTTTTATAAATGTGTAAAAATATAACTTATAAAATAGATGGTTGCAAATTGCACTTTTTTGTTGTTCTTACATTCATCATGTTAACCCTTTTATGGCTGAAATGGCGTATACACAGTGGTCTTGAGAGAGATGTCAAATCTTTCTAAAATAGTCTTCTGGTCTGCAAATGGGTATTAATTTAGATTTTCTAGATCAACTTTATTAGTAACAATTTTAAATGACCATCTTTCTCTTCATGTAGAAGTTTTATTTTGTTAATATTTTTGTTGCCTATAAAATTAATGGGTAACCGGTAACCTTTTATTTGGTCAAAATTAAAATAGAACATATAAATTTAAATGTGTTAAAATGATAAGCCTCTGCAAAATATTTAGCATGTTTAGGTGCTTTTAGGATTGCTAATTAATATGTAAATACCGCCAAATTACATTTATTTAAGTCTACCCCCTAAGCCTTGTATGATTCAGGCCTCTCCATGAGAATTTTGAAGGGGAGCAATCACTTGCTCTGCTGAATTAAAACCTAACCCATTAGGCAGAGCAGTGTCAGTACTCGGCTATGTTCTGTCATTGTTACTAAGCAATGTAGGCGAGCAATAAGATTACCCTCCCCTAAAATTAACTTTAGGCGAGTGTAGGCAAGAGGAGCGCAAACACTTGCCTCTCGTGGAGAGGTTTGATGATTCTATAACTTGAAGTTCTAACGACTCAATTTCAAGACTGCTCTACATGTCCGCTGTTGAATGTTTTGAAATTATGTTGAATGGACCCTGTTATGACCGCAACAGCGCCCTGTGACATTAGTTTCAAAATATTTAACAATGGTCCCTCAGTACATCATAAACTATTTGTCATTTCATGCCTGTAATGGTTAGTTAACTGGTTAACTATTCTCACACATGTATGCCTGTTACTAAAATGAGCTCTAAATAGTTGTCACATTCAATTCAAAGTTACAATACAATCATACATGTACCGTAGATGTAGATATTATTCTGTTTGAATTATGGATGCAATTCATACGATATCGTGCTAAGAGAATTCAACCTAGTTTAGACATAAGTCAACTGTATATTTATGTACACTACTCTAGCACGGTTAGTTGCTGTCAATTTGAGAGCTAGAACTAGGCTCTGGTAAATTACTACCGGTGGACAGATTTCATAAAAGTTTAATTCTATGTAATCGAACTGGTCTCTTTCTTCAATTTCAGTGTACTGTGTCCGGAATTCCGGTTTTCGATGTAGCCAGATAAAGTCGGCTATGTGGAACAAAATTACATCAGCTAATACGTACAGCAAGCAAAAAGTCATACATGCGTCCGAATATTACACTGTTTTAAAGGCCTGAAGGAAATTAGTCTTAGGCCGTGTTCTCACTAGAGTCTTAATCAGGAATAACGCCATACTGAGGTATGGCGTTATTCCTGATTAACTCACTAGTTAGAACACGGCCTTAGACATATTGGTTTAATATCCAAAGTATAATCAGGAGGTTTTATAAATATTAATATCGGGATGCGTCACTGTGTAATGTATCTACAGGAAAAGATTTACTCATGTTAATTAAATATAATCTGGATTATGTGTATTGTCACATGTCTGTATCGTTCATGTCTTTAGCTTTAGGTTCTATTTATGGCAGGTTTCGACTGAAACCCTTTATCTACATAGTAGTCAGCATATTATGAATACAGTGAAACTTGAGACTGATCGTGTTGGAAGTACTTGAATATTTAAAATGGCGTTTAACCCATTAATGTCGAGTAGCCTCAAGCCAACCAAAACACTGGCCTCTGTACACGGGTCTTCAGGAATATCCATGTGCAGGCCAAGAGAAGAGTATTTCAAGGGTTGAAATACAGCCTTATTACATGCACAATACAGATGAAAATGGCTGGTGCATGTTCATTTGTGATCCTGGGTGCACTGGAGGCATGCACATTTCTGGCTCATACGCTATAATGTCAGTTTATGTGCATGTAAATTTTTACCTGGGTGGGTAAAATCCCAATGTTAGGTGCACCGTGTGCATATAAAACAAATTTCTACCCCTGATTATTTTTGCAAAGATAGGACTGGAATGAGTCCAAATGACTGGCGTGATAACTGAGCCAGTCGGTTCAGTAGTAACCTTTCAAAGATACTCTTCTCTTGGCCTGCAAATAGACATTCACTTAGCAAAACTTTTTATTTTTTTTAACAGTAGACCCTTATAAGGTTAATATATAATTGAGGGACTGAGCAGTAATATATAGTAATATTACTCATAATTTTTTAGCTATCAGTTTTCTTTGTCTAAAAGCTTATATATCATTTAATAATCTAAACCTCGTAGTTTATATCCACTTTATGCAAGTCTGTATGGGTAGCCTAAGCTCCGTAATTTCCTACAGTGCATGCCTACAGAGCATAGGAAGCCAAGGGTTGGCCAATCAAAAGAGCTTTAGTATCACTTCCGTAAATGTCCGGAATCTAGTATGTGACTATGAGTTAACCAATCAAAAAGCTTGTTCTGTAAATTGACATAGCGGCCTAGTTTCAGATTATTTTTACTAACTAAAAAAATGCATTGCCGCTTTAACACTCGAGATGGCCAAAAACGGAGACTCCAGTGGTCTTGAGAAATATGCATTTGCAGATAAGCGAGTTGGTCTTTCCAGTGATAAATTCTCAAAAACAATCTCTCGGTTCGCAAATGTGCATATTCTAGGAAAATTTACATTTAAGGATTAAAATTGAATTGTTTATGTATGGAGTTGACGCCTTATACCTGCTATGTGTATTATGTGTGAGTGGATGAGTAGGTGAGTGGAGCTTAGCTAGTTAAGTGTTCTCTTTTTCAGAATGTAGCTTGCAGAGCAGTGTGCCTCAAACTAGGCCATCTAGAATAAAGGACGTTATGTGGTCAAAAATCACGAGTGCAAATTTCAAGTATAAGCAAAAACTTTTGCATCATTTGCAGCTGTCTACCAACTGAATATAATCATAGTTATCATAGGCTTGTGCGATTGTTGCTTTGAATGATCACGGTCGATTATTTTCATATAATCTTGATTACTTGATTAATTGCCCTGGGTACAAATTACCCAGACTATCTTCAACAATACCATATCAATGACGAACGCTACAATGGTGGTTAGAAGTGTCCATTTTCAAGCCGAAGAGAAAATTATTTTTGAAAATGTATCACTGGAATGCCTGGCTCGAGCCAGGCATTCCAGTGATACATTTTCAAAATATAGTCTTGCCCTCGAAATGGACATTCGCTGATCAAAATGTTAATTTTCTTGACTAGTTGCATCATAGAGTAATTATAAGGTAGATTTTGAAATAGTTTATGCAGTAGAAATTGTTCACGATTATTAGATTTTAATTTTCAATCATATAAATTCACGATTTAAAAATAATCGCGATTTTCGATTTAATCACTCAATCGCGCAAGCCTAAGTTACCATTCTATTTCTTCATCCTTTAATGGTCAAGAATGGTCAAGATAATCTCTGTGTCAGCACTGTAATGACTGGCGTAGTTATCAAGCTAGTCATTCCATCACTTGATAAAGTTTCAAAGATAGTCTTCTTGGCTTGAAAATGGGCGTTTCTCAAGATCCCTACTGTCAGTTACTGTGGTCATTTCTGGCTGGCTTGACCATTAAACGGTTATAATAATCATGACAATGTCACTGATTTGTCTGTACATATTACCATTGATTTCAGCTCTGAATTGCGTCGGCTGTTAACTCTTTAATCCGCAAATTTGTTCAAGAAAATTTCACTTTTCTCATAGAAATTATCTATTTGCAGACCAAATGAACATTTTTGTCAAGCCCTGCGCAAAGCATAGGATCGCTCTACAAAGCGATCAAAATGGCGTCCCGGTGATGGTGTGCAGCGTGCAAATAAATGTTAATGTTTTTCAATGGACATTTAATTCATCAAGGACCTATTCGAACTTAATAAAACTTTACAGATTTGATCTATACAATCATTGCATCTAAGCTCTATCATAATTATAATAAATTTCAGATTTTGCCGATATTTATACAGGCTTTTTGGACTTAGCTTATTTTGCACCAAGAATTTTTTCAATGAACATTTAATTCATCAAGGACTTATCCGATATCAATAAAACTTTACAGATTTGTTCTTCATTGTCATCATTGCATCCAGTTGCCTAATATGATTTGAAATTCTTTGCATATCTTTATGTGGTTTGTACTTAGTTTATTTGTGAAGGGTTTGTCTCCTTTTCAAGAATTAGAAGAATGTTAGTGTTTTTCTGTAGGTATTTGATTCATCAAGGGGGTATACTATTTTAAGAAACCCTTATTTTGCGACACTGCCGCGCATGATGTGTGGAATGGGGAAAAACAACTGGGCTCGACACATGGAACACAGTATGCTTGTAGTATTTTTAATCGCGATCATTTAAAATAAATAATTGCGATTATTCCATTAATCACAGCAGTCCTGGTGATGGTGGATTGGGGAGGCATAAAGCTATCAAAACCGCTAGTATTGGAAATATCTGAAAAAAGCTACAAACTTTACTTCAAGTTGGAATTGCTACGGCAATGCTTGAAAAAACTAAAATTGGTATCGCTGATCAGCTCACTAAAATGACTCCAGTCTAATTGCCAGATAGTAATAAGTGTTATGAAATCACGATTAATATGCTATTATAAACATTAGAGTGCAATTTCTGAACACAATATCAATACAATCTGGCAAGACCAGAACGGCTCAAGAAAAATTAAAATTCAGCTAGGTGTGGCGCCGTGGTTTCTAAAAAGTGTGGCGCAGTGGTTTCTACAAGTGTGGCGCAGTGGTTTCTACAAATGTGGCGCAATGGTTTTCTAAGGCTATATAGTACATATTTCTCTAACTGGCTTGCCCACATTTTGGTCAACCATAGATGCTGTTAATGAAAATAATCATAGCAAATCTGCATTGTGCGATAATTGAATAATTGTGCAAGCCTAGGACACAGTCTATAGACTATTTTTTGAAAATGTGTCAATGGAATGACTGGCTCGGTTATTGAGCCACTCATTCCAGTTGTAAATTTTCAAAAATAGTCTTCTTGGTCTGCAAATGGAGATTTCTTAAGATCACAGGCGAAGCTCTTTTTTGGACAGCTTCAGTGGTCAGGGGTTAGTAAAAAAATAACTGAATATGTTTTTATAAAATTATTATTTAGACGCGCCAGTTGTACAAATTTATTTACTACCAAATATTTTGTGTCATGTGGTGATTCCAATAGTATTTTCAGAGGCAACCATTAAAATTATCAGTGAAAGTTTATCAAATTTCAAAATAGTTTAAAAAGAAGACTACATAATTTGTGAAATCTTTACTTTCAGCATATTCTTACGGCAAATGTAAGACACGACCTCCCGCTATAAAGGCAGCCATGTGGTCGAAAATTTCTAAGGCAAAGAGCGATGAAAGGAGAAAACTTGATTCTTCGGGTTTACTTTAGAAAATCTTTTACCTTGTTCACGAGAAAACCAAAGAACAGCAACTGTGTCACATTGTTTCCTTGTTTAAAAAGCAGATACTCTTGTTATGAGAATAAATTACTGTTTATCACTCACCGTTGCAAGTCAACCTTGCATAAAAGCTGTTTAACCATTAACCATCAAGCTGGCCAGAATTGGCTTGTGAAGTGGTCTTGAAAAAAGTACATTTGCAGACCAATAAAAGACTATTTTTTGAAAATGTATCACTGCAGCAACTGGCTTGATAACCGGGCCAGTCATCCCAATAGTAACTTCTCAAAAATAGTTTTCTCATGGTATGCAAATGACCATTGTCTTTAAGAAAATAAAAATTTTGTGGAACAAATTTGAGGGTTAAAGGGTTAAGTGTGAAAATAATTGTACTGTCAAATTGCGTTCAAAATATTCCCGAAAATACTTTTAAATTTGTAAATGATTTGTTATGTCTTATATGTCTGACAGAAAAGGCTAATAAACCACCAGTGCAGTGTATAGTCATAGATTAAGCCTTTAACCCTTTAAGACTTGTATCAGCCAAAAACCACTTCTGCAATGGTCTGGAGAAATATTGATTTACAGACCAAGAGAAGATTATTTTTATGCTCCCCGAAAAAAATTTCACGGCAGCATATAGTCGCTGCTTTGTCCATTCGTCTGTCCATCCGTCCGTCCGTTCACCATATATAAGTTTGTTCGGGGCATAGTTTCAAGACTTTTTTCACATATGGTCACCAACTTGGTATGTGGATGCATCTTAGGGAGAAGGTGTGCGGAGTATGAAAAGTAGGTCATGCTGACCTACCTTTCATGGTCGACTGAATATCACAGAAAATGTTTGTCCGGCGCATAGTTTCAAAGCTTTTTCACATATGGTCACCAAACTTGGTATGTGGATGCATCTTAAGAAGGTGTGCGGAGTCTCAAAAGTAGGTCATGCTGACCTACTTTTCATGGTCGACTGAATATCACAGAAAATGTTTGTCCGGGGCATAGTTTCAAAGCTTTTTCACATATGGTCACCAAACTTGGTATGTGGATGCATCTTAAGAAGGTGTGCGGAGTCTCAAAAGTAGGTCATGCTGACCTACTTTTCATGGTCGACTGAATATCACAGAAAATGTTTGTCCGGGGCATAGTTTCAAAGCTTTTTCACATATGGTCACCAAACTTGGTATGTGGATGCATCTTAGGAAGATGTGCGGAGTATGAAAAGTAGGTCATGCTGACCTACTTTTCATGGTCGACTGAATATCACAGAAAATGTTTGTCCGTGCCATAGTTTCAAGACCTTTGCAGATGTGCTCACCAAACTTGGTATGTGGATGCATCTTAGGGAGAAGGTGTGCAGAGTAGAAAAGTATGTCATGCTGGCCTACTTTTCATGGTCTATCCTTAACAAATTGTTTGTTAGGGCAAATCCCACCAGACCAAAAGAATGATGGCCCACCGAATCATTCCTACTCCCCAAATTGTGGATTTAACATCATTACCCCAAACCAACAGTATTTTAAGGATGGCCTAATATGGTGATATCTCATTGACAATTTCAAGTTTGTTTCTCTGTGTCTGAGCCACAGTTCCAAACATTTCCCTGAAGCATATGCCTTCGGGATTATCCATTCAGTTTCTCTGCAGAGTATGCCTTCGGGGAGCATACATCAATTTATTGATTTGCCTTGTTGAAAATTTGGCACTGGAATGACTGGTTCGATAACTGAGCCAGTCATTCCAATGGTAAATTTGCAAAAACAGTCTCTTGGTTTGCAAATCGACATTCTTTAAATTTGAGTGTTTATGGGTTAATGGTAAACTTTATCATGGAAATCAAAATTTCTGATTAGTGGTAAATTCCCATTAGCATGCTATCTCTAAAAAAAGTTTACCACTGGAATGACTGGTATGTTTAACGAATGAGGCATTTTATTTTTAGATTTTGGCAAATAAACTCCTTGCATGCAAGGGGACATGTTGTCACGAGACCACTGCAGAAGCCGGTTTTGGTCGACTTAACTGTTAAAGGGTTAATATCTAGCATGGCAGGTATAATTTGAGATTAGTCCTTAATGATTTATATTAAACGTGTGGTAAAGTATTGCAAAATTCCAGAATGGCTCTATTAATTTGGGTTTTCTATCTGGTCTAGATACGTTTATATTCTTTTCAATTTATCACAGATTCTCTCCATTATTAAAACGTGATGATTTTTTTAAATCAAAGTTATGAATTCATTCAACTAATTACTTCAAAATCCAGATTTCTGATATAATTGCAGAGATGAATATAACACAGATTCATTACACTGTAGTGTTTCCCATTGTGTCTTTTCCAGGCATGCCAGGAGAATAGGGCTGCTAATTGCCTTGATATTTCATAATTTCCATGTCTCCTTCGATTATGTTTTCAGCCTATGGCACAATCCACACACATACGCGATCTGCAGATGTAAAACAAGCAATGTGGGCAAAAATTTCTAAAGCAAAGAGCAATGAACGGCGGCGGTTTAACACATTTTAGTATCGTTCTTTATCTAAGATAAGGTTTCTATCCATCTCATTAATTGAGTGGTCTGTTCTTGGTTTTATGGATATGGTTAGTTTTTTATGGTTTACTCAATCATGTCTCTGCTCAACACTTTAATGATTAAGCTGTGTCGAAACCTGCTTCTGTTATCTCGAGAAATGTTCATTTGCAGATAAATCGACAACTACTAAAATAAAATTTTCCACTGGAATTATTGGTTCAATAACAGAGGTAAATTTCCGACAATAGTTTGGCCTGCCATCAACATTCACTGACATAACTAAGCAAAAATGCAGATTTTCTTGACAACTCTTGACCATTAAACATTACATTTAAAAAGTTCATTGCTCAATTTCACAAGATGCATGTAATATATAATATTTATAGTTAAATGCCTGCTGTTTACTGATGGTCAATATGTTTTGCTATTCAGCATGTTTTCTAAATCTTTTTATAATAAATTTAGTTGTTTTGGAACTATTCCCCTGAAAATTCTTGGAAAGCTAATTTGTACTCATTAGTTAATATCTACTAAGTTAAACTTTGCAATGTCTGACGATGTCTAGCAGTGTGCATTTTACATGTAGAATTTCAATTTATTCTTTTGAATGGGTTTTTCAAAAATTATATTCGACATTTAGGCACCTTTGGTAATGCATTCTCCAACCATAGAAGCATCCTTAGACAGCTGAAATAAATCTAATTTCCTTTCATGTAACAGCTCGTATACATGCTTATGCTAGATAGTTGTTGCTGCTTGTCAAACAAAGTTCAATATATTCTCAGCAGAATTTTAGCCATGGCATATATTATAATTATAGTCATATGCCTTCGAAGATGATATGGGGCAACCGTTATCAACTATAAATAAAAATATAATTGTGCAGCAAAATGATGCCAATTTATTTGTATAGCAAAGAATTAATCAATTAATTCTCTGATTTTACACATTTATAATGTAGTTTATACTCTGTTGTCATTGTGCTTTGTGTTAAATTTCAGAGTACAGTTCCATAAGCAGCAACATTTTTGCAAGACCTGCAGTAATAAAAGCAGCAATGCGATCCAAAGTTTCAAAGGCAGTCAGTCAAGCACGGAAAAAACACTGAGAATAGCTTAGTAACCTTTTTCAAGACCACCAAAGACAGCATTTTCGACTGGCTTAACATGTTAACCATTAACGTGTTAAGAAGTTAAACTGGTGTTAAACTGGCCTCTGCAATGGTCTTAAAGATGTCAATTTCCAGGCCAAAAATGACTAATTTTAAGAAATTGCAATTGAAATAACTCCGATACAGCTTGAAAATTACCAAAAAGTTATGTTGGCTTGCAAATTGACATTTACTGAGCAACGGTTTAAATTAAATAGTTTACGAACCTTGACCATTAAAGTGTTAACAGTTTATGTTAATGAAGTATTCCGTAAAAGTAAGCATAAAGCTAAATTGTTAAATCCCTGATTGTCTCGTGTGCTTACTCACTGGCCTTTGACTTCAACTTTGATTTCGCAATATGTTTATATTGATTCATTGGCAATTAGCAAATCAGCTAGTTCATGTAGTTAATGATGTCACTTAGCATTGTCAACAGTCTTTTGTGGCTTAGATTTTTATTTGTTTTTGGGAATTCCTAACTTTTATGAAATTGTTATTATTGGAAAACAGGATCTACAATGTGTGTACACATTCTTTGTTATGCTTGTTATGCTTCACATAACTAAATAACTAGAAATTAAAACATCAATATTGAGAAATGGCAATTTATTGGGAAAGACCATTTTTTGAAATTTTACCACTGGCATAAGGGGCCTTTCTACCTTGGCCTGTAGTTGGACATTCACTAAGAAAAAAAAAAATTTTCTTGACAAATATCGACATTAAATGCTTAACACTTTAATGGTCATACCGGCCTCTGTTATGGTCCTGTGGAGAATACAATATTTGAAAATATACCACTGGAATTACTGGCTCAGCCAGTCATTCCAGTGATAAATGTTCAAAAATTGTATTGTTGGCCTGTAAATAGACATTCAATAGGCAGATATTTAAATTTTCTTGACCAAATTTGAACATTAAAGGGTTAAATAAAAAACTATCTTGCTATGATAACATGATAGACAAGCATATATCTCAAAATACATTCGACACCATAAGACGATGTAAGATGAGTATAGTCGCCCTTTAAAATTCTACCAACGCACAATCAAACTTAATTAGACATTTTAAATGTCTCAACTAATTCATTAACTCACTTGGAATATTTCGCTCAAATCATCTGAGCTTCATCAGCCACACTGACCTCTGGAGGGTTTCATTCATTCCGGGACTCGGCGAGATTCTGTGGGATCAGGAGTGTCATAAATGGGTGGAAGTTCCAGTCCTTGGTCTCTGTTCATAGTCAGCTTGCGTTGTTTCATCTGTATGGCCTCCTGTGCCATTCTCTATTATTAATATTTTTATGTTATCCGTACTTATTTGATGTGCGTATTCATTGTGCTTTCATATATTGTAGCCAAAGCTCTGGTCTTGCATTCTTTACAGTTATCTCTCATGACTAACATGCCTAATGCTTTAGGAGTTTCGCCAACGTAGGTCAAATGTGACACTTGGGTTATATATATATATGGTCACAATCAAACCTGTTTGAGCAACCACTTGCCTTCTGTGGACCAAGAAATTGTGGTTCTTTATTCTTTAAACTCTCAAACCAGTTTATGCAATAGATTCTGACCCAATGTCAGAAATGTTCTGTTGAGTAATTGGAAATTAATTTGTCTGAAAATGGTTGCAGCTGTTCCTAGTAAATACGTTTAACATTATTCAGCACTGTCCTGTATGGTTGTCTTGAAATTGAGTCTGTTACGATTTGCTCTTAACCCTTTAATCCTTGAAAGTGGTCAAGAGAATTTAAAGATTCTTACAGAATTGTGCATAGATTTTGTCTGGAATGATTGCTTTGAATATCAAGCCAATCAAACATGTACCAGTGGTAAATGGAAAAGTCTTGTTCAGCAAACGGACATTCCTCAAGACAACTGCCGAAGTTGATTTTGGCGAGCTAGAATGTAAAAGGGTTATTTTAAATGATCCCCAAATTAAATATAGATTTGTCTCTATTTTAGACCCATAGTTATATTCACTTCTGTTTTCAGTAATCGTTTCTACCCACACGGGGACAAGACATCCAGCCATAAAACAGGCAATGTGGAACACAATTACAGCTTCGAACAGAAAGTATAAGAGACACATTGCCCGAGCACATTTGAATGGATACTGAATAGAAATATCTGTTAGTGTCCCTTTAAAACAGTTTTACATACATGTGGTAGTGTTTAATGATGTTTGGAATGTACTGTTATATTTGTGACATGTAAAGAGATTATATTTTATCACGCTACATGACAACATATGTTACATAACCATTTTGCTATTGTCAGACAGACTAGAAATAGAGGGATCAAATTCTAGCTATGCCACGCCCATTTCTAGCTAAGGTCCACCCTCTTTATGCATGATGGAATCGATTTTAAACTTGGAACCCTGATTCCTAGAATCCGGCTATTCAGGTTTCGAAGTTCCAAATCGATTCCGACACACGTAAAAGTGGGCGGAGCTTAGCTAGAAATGTGACGCGTAGCTGAAAATTGATCCGTCTTAAATATACATGTAATATTTTTTCGCTACTATGCGTGTAGTAAGACATGTTGTTTATTAGCAGTATTCACTCCAGTATTTAATACTCATTATATTCTGTGCAGGTAGCTATGTCATGAAAATCATTCAACGTTCAGATTAAATCTTTTGAGTAAAAAATCAGTTTTACAGTATTGAAACTGATTTGAAGAGCTATTTTTTTTATATAATGTGCACTTGTATGTTGCATGTGTATCGATAAATTCAACATACATGTACACTGTACATACAAACAATGTTTTCCATTTCATGTAATATGGCTAGTGACGATTTTATGGTGAAGCTGGACAAAATCTTTTCTGCAGTAGTGTTGAGAAATGTCTTTCGACAGGTCTTGAGAGAACTATGTTTGAAATTTTACCACTAGTCAGACATTCCAGTGTTAAGTTTTTGAAATTAGTCTTCTGTTGGTATATAAGAATGACCAAAAGTGGCAAATGAACATTCACTAAGTAAAATTTAAGATTTTCTTGACAAATCTTGACCATTAAGAGGTTAATGCCCAAGGCCGAAATAAAAGCAATGGATGAATTCAATTTCTCAGTCCACTATATGACATCATTTTCAATTATGTCACATGTAGGTGGATGTCAGAATCATAATTGACAGAAAAACTCGGTCTTGAACCTGGAATAGTCTGTCACTTATAAGAATTTTATGTCTACCATTTAATAAACATTTTCGGAACTATTGTGTTGAAGGTTTCTAATTTGACTGGGCGCTAATCAAATTAGTTTCAAAATATTCAGCAAGTTAGCTGTATAATTACCACGGAATTGGAATTCTGTGAATTCAGGATTTAAAGTATATAAATTTATCCAAACACGCACAAACATGGGCAGACCTTATCTAGAGATAGGCAGGGCATAGCTAAACGTCAACTCATCCATTAATACATGCACATAATGCATTCACCTTGGGGACTTTTACCTGTGCCGCAAAATAAACTACCGGTAATGCACATAAACTGATACAGTAAAGTTTATAACATATCAGCTAAAATGTACATGCACACTTTGCACCCGTGATTACAAATTTACATGCACTAACCGTATGACTGTCGGTCAGTCTGTCTGTCAAAATCTTAAAACATCTGACAAAGCTGAGTTTACTTGCACTGTCATGTAAAAAGCGCTTATTTTCGCACCTGAAACAGCAATATTTACCATATCTGTATATTTGCAAATTTCACTACGTCTCCACGATGCTATTATTCTTTTAGTAAATTTGATAAGCAGAGCATGCGAAAGAGTCCCAAGCCTCTAACAATAGATGAATCCAGTCTATCGATAAATCATATGATGTCATAATCAACTACGTCACATGGACTCATAATCAATTACGTCATGAATGATGTGATTAAGTCTGTCATAGACGCGTAATAGTCTGTCAGTTTTTACAACTTGTATGTCTTTGCTATTTAAAAGACATTCTGTTGAATATTTTGAGAATAATTTGACTGGGCTAAAAATGTCCGTTTGCAGACCAAAAGAAAGACTAATTTTGAAAATTACCCCTGCAAAGACTGGCTCAAGAATCGAGAAACAAGCTTAACATTCCGCTGCTAAATTTTCAAGATCAGTCTTTTGGCCTGCAAATTGAAACTGTAGGAAAGCTTTCTTGACCAGATCAGACCATTGAAGGGTTTAATTACACCAGTTTTCATGTAAGACAGAATTGAATAACACACAATCACATAAGACTAGCGTTCTGTAGTAGAAAGTCTAAAAGTAATCTTCATATTCTCTAGTGTAAGGGCAAAAAGTAGTCCTTATATCTACCTAATACGGGTTAGTAAATAATCTGTAGGGCTAGTAGAATCTGGTGACCACTACTAGTCCTGCTAGCTAGTTGCTCATCTGGGTTAATTTCAAACCCTACATGTATTTATATAAGTTTTAAGAAATGTTTCTGAATCTCGCAAGTACAGGCTAGAACATGTGTAGAATATGCTGATAATCATTAGGACTAGGTGTGTTTACTGGTTACTGGTCCTGCTGGCTTGTGCGTTATCCAGATTAATTGCAAGCCCTATATTGGTTGATGGTTTACATTAGATTTGACTGTATTCTAAACACGTCATTATATCATGAATTCTGCTTTCAGCATGCAGTTCCATCTATACCGAGACGAGACATCAACTTATTAAAAAGACTATGTGGAATCAAATTACAGAGTTGACGAGAAAACATAAGAGACACATTTCACGCGATCGCTGGCATAATCCCTGAATATAAGTCCACGTTATATATCTCTGTTGTTTTACGGCATATGAAATGGAAGCAACTGTTGCATCTGCATTACATAGCGATTCAGTTTGTGCATTGTGTCTTGATAAATAGTCAAGCGTGCCAAAACGTGCCACTGCAATTATCTTGACTTACGTGAGAAATGTCCATGTGCCAAGAAAGACTATAAGACAATAACCGAGCCAGTTATTCATGGCATTTTCAATGTTTTCACTTGGCCTGCAAATGGACATTCACCAAGAAAAATATTTTGATTTTCGTGACCATATTTGACCATTATAGTATTAAGCTCTTCAAATGTGAAAACTGCATTGCATAGAAAATTCATTTCTCATGTACTTGCTTTTGAACTTATTAAATCTGATCTACTCTAGTTTCACATATATGATAGACAACACCACTAAAGCGTGTAAGCTTAAAATTACATAAACTACCCCATTCTAAACTTTTAATATTTGTAAAATTCTTGTTTAATTAATGCTCAACTTGCTTTAATTACGTACCTAGCTTTTGTCAGATACATTTAAAAAACAGTTAGTTTAGCAAAAAAGTTTAGTCCTGTCATACCTGTTGTAATTATCCATTAACATCTTCAGCAGGTAGGTACAGTCATAGTTCCACAACTATCAAACCATAACATAATTTTTTTCTGTCTTTATTTCAATTATCCCAGCATCAATAGCAACATTTTTACCAGCCATTAGAAACATCGTCTTTTCAAATGGAACAAATTTGATAGGTCTTAATAGACGAAAATTAAATATTTATATGAATTTTCCATAATTTATGTTTTGTTTGAACATACATGTAGATGATACGCTATGGATATGTTTAGATGATTCTAGAATTCTGAAATAAGTCACACAATAGAGGATCCCTTGTCCACAGCTATGCCACACCCATTTCTAAGTGAGAAATTTGGGTATGCAAGATAGTGAGTAGTGAGCTTGCTTGAATGCGCTGTCTTGCAAAATTTTAATGTCCACGATTTGTCAGGAAATTTAATTTAATTTAGATTTCTATTTCACGAGAAAAGTGTTATTGAGATTTTACCACTGGACATGCTCGAATGACTGACTCATTTATATTCTTCTCTTAACTGGCAAATGGACATCTCCCCAAGCTCACTGCAGATGTGGATTTGGTTCGCCTGATCATTGTGTTGTTAATTTTAGGCAAACTATATGTCAGTTGGTGTAAACGTTTTGTCAATATCCCTCTCTGTTTTCAGCATACATTTGCATCAAAAGTAAAACAAGGCCTCCAGTTATAAACCAGGCAATGTGGAGCATAATTACGGCTTCAAATTTGAAGCATAAGAGAAGAATCGCACGAACATGGGTGCAAAAATACTGAAAAGAATGCATGTATATTATATGTGAAAACTAATAAGAATGTATCGTAATCGAGTTATTTACAAACTAAATACATACAAGTACACATATTGATGCAAGGCATCAATGGTAAATAGCGTGCCCGGAGCTTATTATAATTCTGAGAATAAACTCAACTGTTTCATGAAAAAAGGAAGTTATATAAAGGCATACAAGCCACTTATGACAAAAATAAACGCGGACAATAAACACAAAAGAAGGAATATTTCTTGCAAAAAGATATGGGCAGTATTAGCTATGGGCTAGGAAAAGCAGCTTATATTTTTGGTTAGTCCAACAATTTTTCCATCCACCCTTTTTCTCCAGGCCAAACTCCTTAACAGAGAGAGGAACAGACAAAATTAAGAGCAGCCAGTGATGAGAAAATTGCACTACTGCATCAACAGAGCGTAACTTGTAAAGATAAAGAAATCAACAGAACTGGCAACCCAGTCAGTAGAAAATCAGCGCAAGAAGCAGTACAGACCCTGACACCCATTAAAACATATTAAAGAAAAACTGTAAAGAATATTTTAAACCCAAATCTGGATACCTTCCTAAACAGACGGCAATATATTGGTGAAATATACACTGCAATGCTAGTGAAATGCACAAAGCAAGTATATTTTTGATGCAATACAGGACCCCGATCTGTACTGACAGATAACCTTTTCAACAAAGTTAAGTGGCCAGGAAAGAACCAATACCGTGAACCTAGTTTTCTCCAATGAAAATGATATAGTAGAAAACATTCTGACAAGACCCAGTGGGAAACAGCCACAATCGGGATCTGTTTCATTTAGCTATCATATCTATTAAACGATATCTTTACTGGAAACAGTGACAAACTATTAAATCAAATATTTTTGCTCGACCAAAAGGCCAAAATCGGCCTCAACCGTTGTAATGATGATGATCTTGTTGACCATATGTGCAAATGTTAGGGTATTAGCCTGTTAAGTCAGGTTCTACCAGTACACGCGGCTAATAATATGGGATATATAGACATATTTTCACATTACTATAATAAATATTTGGTGGTAGAATTATTACAATATTTCGCACAGCACGAGAACATAGTGAGTTCTACATGGCCTTATGGTCGAAAACTGGCTACAAGGCATGTAGAGATATTCTGGTACCGAATATAGTACATTATTGGAATTTGACAATGGTGTGCCACTACTAAATTGCATATGACGAAATTACTGTAAGTAAATATTTTTTAAACCTTTTGGGGGTCGAACCTATTGCAAACAGTGTGGTACATAAAATCGTTGATCTGACAGAATTTGCGCGAATTTTCGGTATGGAATTGTGTAATATGAAATTACGTTCCTGTAGAATTTTTTCAAATTCGGAATACAACTAGCATATTTCCTATAAGTATTTGTGGGTGAAATTCAGGGGGTGAACGTATTGCAATGAAAACCATGAATTAGCCTAAGTTTGAGCTTATTTACGTTACAAAATTTTTTAATCTCACTACGTCGTAAGCTTATTCCTATACCTATCTAAACATATGGGTGATATTCTGGGCCGAACCCATTATGACTGATATGTCAGGACATATCGACACCTATCTGAATGTGGTGAATGTGAACCAACCATATTACAATGGGGCCATATGGCGAATATGTAACTACATATTACCAAATTACTTGATGGTAGAATCGTGCAAAAGCAGTAGTACATATTCAGTTATATACAGCTATATGTAAAAAAAATGATTGCAAACCGAGAACTGAGATTCTAATACTGAATATAGTAAATTGTTGGCATTTGACAACTGTCCGTGGATAGTAAATTGAATATTACGAAATTACTACGTGGTAGAAAACTCAAGATTCATTAGCGTGTTCATATCGCTATTTAACCATATCGGTGAAATTATGTGGCCAAACCTATTGCAGACAGGTAATAGTAGGGCATTGAAAACCCGCAGATCTGCCAAAATTGAAACGAATTTACGTGATGAAATCGTATACTACGAAATTACTTCACGGTCAAATTTTTTTACATTCCCAATATAACTATCGTATTCAAATCTCTCTACGTCTATGTGAGCGAATTTCTGGAGCCGACCATATTACATACAGACATTAGGGAACCGAAAAGCATGAAAAACCCAACATTTAAGCCAATTTTTGCCTAATAAAAGTATTTCATCTAGAATTTGTTAGATTCGGAATATACCTAGTATATTACGGCTCAAGTCTATGTAGGTGAAATTATGGGGCTAAACATACTACAGACAATAGGGCACTGAAAACTGTGAATCATCGGAGATTTAGCAAATTTTCGGTATGAAATTGTGCAGTACGAAATTACTTAATGGTAAAAAAATTTTTAACCTCAATCCATTACTTCAGTAGCGTATTGATATACCTATCTAACTATATGGTTGAAATTCTGTGGCCGAATTTCCTGTAGATGTCCTTAACTTAGCACATGCATAGGCATACACTTTCGGTTGATTTCTGTATTCAACAATCTGCTACAATATTATTGACAGCAGTTTTGACTGGAAATTTGGAACATTGGTAGTCTATCAATACTGCTACATAATTGCATTGGCCCTTCATGGATTTATTCCCACGGATGGATTAAAGACAAAAGGATACTACTGATAATCACACATCCATTATTCATTCGTATCTCGCGAGTTCTCTTTCGATACGAGATCGAGAAATGTATCTCTTATGTAGGGGCCTATGGAGTAGCCATTGGCGTAGCGATTTCATGATCCTCAGTGTTGCTCCTACAGTCTGCTACGGAGATAGACTGGGTCCTGGTCTGTCTGGTATCCGAAGTTGAGTCTGTGTAACAGTCTAGTCGTGATAACGTAAGAAGATGACCGGTCATTACATTAGAAGTGTAGTTTCGAAGAAGCCAAGCCTTTATTTTTAGATGGATCCATTATTGTTAGCGAACTCTGTCTACTTTTTCGCCCTCTACAATATTATTACGCATGTTTTTCTTTTGAAATTTACCACACACATAGTACGCCTCAAGACTGTCTGTAACAAGTCTGTAATTTTTACCCTATCGAATGCAACAAATGTGAATCATACTATAATACAATACGCGAAAGGTTAAACAGACATGGTACATCGTCGTCGTCCTCATAATTTATTAACCCTGTATTACCTAATTTGAGTCAAGAATTAAAAAAAAAAATTTGGTTATTGAGTGCCTATTTGCAGGCCAATAGATGACTGTTTTGAAGAGTTACTATTGGAATGACTGGCTGAATTATCGAGCCAGTCATTTCAGTGGTGAATTTTCAAAAACGATCTCTTGACCTGCAAATTAACATTCTCAAGATCACTGTAGAGGCCGGTTTTGGCGGCCTCATGAAAGGGTTAAAATACATTAAGAGAAGATGATAGGCTTACATGGGCAGTCGTTGTCGTTGCAATAGTTAATACAGGTCTATGATAGCAACAAGTATGTGGTGGGTAGGGTGGGGTGGGCTACCAGTCAAAGTATTAAAAAGATATTCGTATAGTTGTCTTTATCTGAGATATTGAAATTTCGGTGTTAAACATTCTAAAGGATTTTGTTAGAAAAACACAATTGTGCCCAAGTATGTCACATCTTGGTGGCGGTTGCTTGAAATGACTTCCATAGGCCTAACGTTAGTCAATCGGTCACCGAATCCGGATGGTATATTAATACATTAATACCGCGCTCGTGTTGGTATCGATGGATCTCTGGGCTTCTTGACTATCAATTTCCAGAAAACTATACAGGTAAGGTGTTGACTATTTTGAAACCAATTTGTCTGGGTGCTGTTGCTGCTTGTGGCAGTAACATCGCCCAGTCAAATTAGTTTCAAAATATTCACCAGCATGTTTTGTAAATAGCAGACATACAATTCGTACAACGTGTCAGACTATTAAGCATTTAAAACGGACTCAATTGAGTCAGTCATGATTATGACGTCATCCTATACGTCACGTCGTTGATTATGACATCATATGACGTAATATGATGGATAGACAACACGAAAATGCCAATTAGCAAGTGGTATTAATTATCCTCCCTCTGTCAGAGGACGAGTACATTGTATTCAGGGCAACAATCTATGATTGGCCTTGTTAAAATATGTGACCTATAAATATGGGTGGTCTCTTAATACAAGTGGTCCATATTGTGTGGGCCACGCATTACCAAGTGGTATTAGCCATGTAATGGTCAATTTTCTCATGACAATTTCAATAGAGAGATCTATTTCTAGGTATGCCACACCTATTTCTAGCTAAGCTCCACCCCGTTTTGCGTGTTTGGAATCGATGTAGATATATACGCTGAATAATGAATTCCCAGACTTCCAATTTCAAGGTAACGATACAGGTAAGCTGATGACTATTTTGAAACTAATTTGACTGGGTGCTTTTAAAGGTTTGCTGCCTCTGGCCGCAACAATGCCAGGTCAAATTAGTTTCAAAATATTCAACACGATGTTGATTAAACAGTAAAGCCATACAATTTGCACACTTGCCGGACTATTTAATGTTCATGACTGAGCTCGATACGCCATTCATTTACACATTTTGGATTGTGACGTCAGCCTGTATATGAAGTAATTGATTATGACATCATCCTTCAGTTACAGATCGAACCCAGCCATTATCATAGAAAGACTGTTGAATAAATAGCAAAGACATACAATTCGAACAGCGTCTAGTCAAATTAGTTTCAAAATATTCAACAGCATGTTGATTAAATAGTAAAGATGTGCAATTCGCATACTTGACTGGCTATTCAATGTTCTTGGTGGAGCTAGATGCGTCATTCATTACACATTTTGATTGTGAGGTCCAGCTACATCTGACCTAAATAATTATGACGTCATATACAGAAAAATCCATTATCATAGAAAATGTCCTATGTCTAATTGCCGCCCAAGAGACCATTACGGTTTTTCTTTTGCAATTTACTACTGGAATTATAGGATCGGTTATCCAACCAGTCATTCCAGTGGTAAACTTTCAAAACAAGCTCTCCGGCGTGTAGCTAATGCAAATGGACATTTCTCACGATCACCGCAGGAAGCCATTTGTGGTCAGTTTGATAGAGTGCTAAAGTGGAAATATAAGAGACGCCGCGAGTGGGCGTGTGCTTGAGTACTTTCATCTGCAGAAGGAATGATAAACATGTTTTGTACGCAAGTCCTCCAGCAAAAGAAGCTTATTTAGAGTAGTTATTTGGAGTTCCGTTGGCTGTTTATTAAAATAATTAAGTGGTCATCGCCGCGCAAACTATTACAGTCGGACCTTAACAAATAAGAGAACTCGCCATGAATCACGCGCATGAAGATCATAATTATGAGATATCCAGCAATCTAAAAATAGAGCCGTGTCTTCGCGCTGAGTATTATTAGATCTCGTATCGATGGAGATCTCGCGAGAAACAACCCCACAATCCCCTGCGCGAAATGGCCTTGCCTATAGGCAATTCTAGGCAGCAATAAATAGAAGCGTGTCCGCTGGAGCGGGCACGCAATTATACTTTGCTATGGAATTCGGTAATCGGTGCCCGAGATAACCATTAGATTTAGCCAAACCAAAATTTCATAATTAGCTATAATGTAACAGAAAATCATAGAAAATTTCCATTTGCAGACCATGTGATTATTTATGAAAATTTACTTACATGAATGACTGACTCGGTTATCGATCCACGTATTCCCGAATCAAGCATTCTGGTAGTAAATTTTCAAAAATATTGTTCGTCTGCAAATGGCCATTTCTCAAGACCACTGCAGAAACCATTTTGACTACCTTGAATGTTAAAGGACTTAATCTTTACCATTAATGGTCAAGCTATAGTGATATTATTCTTGTTTTTTTAAAGAATTTTGAAAATGGCTAAAAGAAAATCCATTTGGCTAATGTATTAGTTACTGAATAGTGGGTAATAACTTGGGTTTACTAACTCATGCACTGCATATATGTACATTAGTTCTTACACTTGATGATATAACTAATATTCTGCTTAATATTTAGAAATAATTAGCTGAATCTTAATGTGATCACAATGTAAAGCCTATGATTCCATTGATGTCTTGGTAACAGGGTAGGAAATATATTTTAAGTCCATTACTATCGTGAGTGGCAGGCATACCGTAATACGATCTTCAACACACAATTATGGTTAGGCACATTCCTAGTATAAATTTCAGTGTCTTAAAACATTATGCACTTTTGCTTTCAGCGTGTACTGCCATCAACACCGGGACAAGACATTCAATTATTAAGCAGTCAATGTGGAATAAGATTACAGATTCAAAAAGCAAGAATAAGAAAAAAATTGCACGAACTCTGCAAATAAATTGAAACTTCTGCTTAATCAATGCCCATTTGCAGGGCATATTTAATTCATTGAATGTGATGACAATGTAAAGCTAATAATTCCACTAGGCTTGTGCGATTTTGTGATTAAATCGAAAATCACGATTATTTAAATCGTGAATTCATGTGATTAAAAATTATATAATCGAATAATGATGAATAATTCTACAGCATATAATATTTCAAAACCTACCGTTTAATTACTCTTTGATGCCATCGGTCACGGAAATTTACATTCTGCTCAGCGAATGCATGTCCATTTGCAGGCCAAGAGAAGAATATTTCTGAAAATGTATCACTGGAATGACTGGCTCGAGAATCGAGCCAAGCATTCCAGTGAAACATTTTCAAAAATAGTCTTTTCTTGGCCTGCAAATTGACTTTTATCAACACCATTGCATCTTTTGTCATTGATATGCTTTTTTGCTGTTATAAATGGGTAATTTGTACACAAGCTGATCAATCGAGTAATCGCGATTATTATTAAATAATTGATCGTGATTACTGAAAGCAATAATCATTCCACTGATTTTCATGCAGCAGGGTAGGATATATATATATATATATATATATATATATATATATATCCATCCTACCCTGCTGCATGGCACACATACATTTACATTAATATGATCTTCAAGCGGGGCAAATATGCATGCTAACATACATTCCCAGTGTAAAAGGCAATGTTTTAAACATGCACTTCTGCTTTTAGCACGCACTGTCATCAACACCGGGACACGACATTCAGTTGTTAAGCAGTCCCTGTGGAATAAGATTACAGATGCAAAATACAAGAATAGGAAAATAATTGCACTACCTTGTATAAAACTTGAAGGGATGTATCTCACCGTAAACCTACTTTAGCACTAGCCCAAGTAAATCTTTTGTTTTTCGAAAGTTCCCACCCAAATCACATGATCTAAGATGGGTGGATAAAATTTAAATATCCACTACAGAGACTGGGTCTAGTCGGCATGGTCATTTAAGCGTTCTATTATAGTAAAGCTACAGAAAACAGAGTTACATTAAACTCTGGAGTTGTGAGTGATATAGTAATAAATTTGTCCGTCGAAATTATAAGATCTACGGAGAGAATATGCGTCACTCGGTTGCTGCAACTGTACATTTTTCTGAATTAAAAAATTCAATCGTACCAAATATTCTAATCATTAACCCTTGAAATGTCAGTGTCTCAGTGGACTTTTCTAGTTTTAGCTATGCCCCACCAATCACTAGCTAAGCCCCACCCACACTTCGCTGTGTTGGGATTGATCGATCCCCGAATTCCCTGACCCAATTTCCTGAAAACTATACAGTTAAGTTGTTGAATATTTTGTAACCAATTTGACTAGGTGGTGTTGCTGCCTATGGCAGAAACAGCCCAGTAAGATTAGTTTCAAAATATTAAACAGTATATTTATTAAATAGTAAAGACATACTATTCGTATGAGAACTCTGCGTTCGTGATGTACTTATCTGCCGCTATGATCTGAGTAGTTCATGACATCATTAATTGTGATGTCATTCTATATGTCATGTAGTTGATTATGACGTCATATGATGGATGGATACAGTGGAAAGGTGAACTACAAGGCAACTGTACAGGATAGCTGTTGAATATTTTGAATCTAATTTGGCTGGAGCCTGGTGCCTGCCTATGGCTAGCAGTCACTTAATGTCATTTGAAAGAGCAGCTTATCCCTTTAGGGAAACACCAGACCCTCTATACTACTTTGTATAAAATGATTCTACAGACCGTAACGTTTTCAAAAATATATTTGTACGCTCTGCTCAAATTATAAATATATATCTTCGTTATTTAAATATGTGATACACTAGTTAAATTTCTATTCCCGGATGAGGCGTATGATGTCATAAGTTGAAGGTTTTTCTCGGTGTCATCCAACGCTATCGCAATAAGTTTGCGAATTGCGTTTTATAAGGGGTTTCTCTTCAGTGGTGTTAGGAATATATAAACTATATTTGCAGAAATGTTGAAGAATATATAATAACAGTCCTTTGTCTGATTTCTCTGATGGTGCCGATTTTGACATCAAGTTTTGATCTTGAGATAAATGAACGACGCGATACTATAGCCATATATAGGCATATCAATATAATTGCCGCTTTTGAATAAACACTCACTGGCGCTACGGCAGATAATGTTATTAAAGTTCCATCTATTAATCTGAGCGTTTAAATAGTTCTTACATACATCCAGTCCATCTTCAGGTACTTATGTTTTCATACTAGCATAAAAAATTCCTGAGATATTGTAATATTCATGTAATTGGCAGGTATCTTCATAGAAAATGACCATGTTAAGGTTCGGCAACTAATGTCTGAAAATAACAAATATATTCCATAGATTTGTGATAGTGTGATAAACGTCTTAATCTCTTGAATCTGTACATATATAAATGATGTTGATAGCATTATCACAGATAGAGATATCATCATCCAAATGCATGCGCTCCTGTCTTCAGAGTGCCGTTATTATGGCACTTGTCGGATGGGATTCAACCTATGATGTCATAGGTTTAATTAACTCGCAGAAAATTATAGAAACATTGCGTTTTTAGCACCATTTTAATCGGATTTATATATAAATGTTGCATGAAAGTTTTACACAGTAGCTTACATATGGGCTCTCGATAGAAGTGCGTGTTTTATGCAAACGATGGTGACCCTTCTTGTGTTCCCCAGGCCTGGAAATAACTTTTTCAACAGTGTCCAACACTTTGTCAGGCACCAGCGACTTGGTACCGGACATCCAGAATTTGCTGCCTGTCAACACTATTCTACTTCAGTGTTCCTTACTTGAATTTATTAGAAACATGTCAAAAATGACTAAACATGTGTCATAATGATCGCGATACACCGTAGGTAGATGAATATTTTATGGCTTTATCAACACCTATATGCACACTGCAACTACTGGGACTGTTTAAATCTGTACCTGACAAAATGTCAGGAACCGGCCAGACTGCCTGCCATTTGATAGTTTGGTGCCTGACAATGTCCTTGACAGGCACCTTATTTCCGGGCTTGGTTCCCCTTTAAAGACAAAGATCTATCTATTTTTAGCTCACCTGGCCAGAATGGCCAAGTGAGCTTATGCCATGGCGACCGTCCGGCGTCCATCCATCCGTCCGTCCGTCTGTCCATCCGTCAACTTTTTCCTTTAAACGACTTCTCAAGAACCACTAGGCCGATATAAGTTATCTTTGGCAGGAAGTATCCTTAGGGCATAGGGATCCAAGTTTGTTCAAACGAAGCCGATCGGCCAATTTGCATTTCGGCCGATTTTAGGAAATGTCTTTAAAAATCTTCTCCGAAACCGCTTGGTGGATCGAAGCAAATCCCATGAAATATGATCTAGGGCAAGAGCTGAACCAAGTTTGTTCAAGGGAACTTGATTGGCCAAATGGTTCAGTGGCCATTTTGGTTTACCTAGTTTTAGTGAAAACGACTTCTTCTCCAGAACCGCTGAAGGGATCAGGCCGAAATTTGGCAGATATGATTAGGGGCTAAAGGCCATTAAAGTTTGTTCAAGGGAAGTTAATCCGTCAAAAAACAGTCGGTGCAGTCGGCCAATCAAAATACAGCATGTTTGGCGGCCATATTGGATTTCTTTATTTGATAGATTTTGATGCTGAAATTGGTTTTATATAGGTTTTTTGGGTATTCTGATCACAAATTTGCAATTTTCAAAGCTGTCGGATAAATGGTTTGGTGGCCATCTTGGATCATTTTCCCGCCAAAAGCTCCCATACTAAAGCAATGGGAAATTTAAAATGTCTACTTTTCGAGAACTTATGGGACGATTTCAATTATATTTGGCAGGAAGCATCCTTAGGTTGTAGAGATTCAAATTTGTTCAAACGAAGCCGATCGGCCAATTTGGCCGGTGGCCATCTTGATTTTTGGCCGATTTTTTTTAAACGTCTTTAAAAATCTCCGAAACCGCTTGGTGGATTGAAACAAACCCCATGAAATATGATCCAGGGCAAGAGCTGAACCAAGTTTGTTCAAGGGAACTTGATTGGTCAAATGGTTCGGCGGCCATTTTGGTTGACCTAGTTTTAGCCAAAACAGCTCCAGAACCGCTGAGGGGATCGAAATTTGGCAGATCTAATTAGGGATTAAGGGCCATTAAAGTTTATTCACGGGAAGATGATCCGTTAAAAAAACATGGCCGCAGTGGGCCAATCAAAATACAGCATGTTTGGCGGCCATATTGGATTTTTTTATTGGATGGATTTTGAAGCAAAAATTTGTTAGTACAGGGTTATGAGTATGCTGATTTCAACCATGCCATTTCTGAATCTATCAGATAAACGGCTTGGCGGCATGTAGTAAAATTGGCATTTAGTACAGGTCGTCTTTATAGCATGTTTAACTGCATTCTAAAACCCTTGTAATCATTTGACAGAGTGATCAAACTCACTTAGCAGCAGTTGTTCACTAGTTCAAAATAATAATTTGACTGAAAGTCATTGCTGCCTTAGAATGCAACAACTTTCTGTCAAATAAATATCAAAATATTCAAAGTCATATATGTCAGCATACACAATACATATCTTAGATATTTAGCCAGCATAGGAAAACAGTTAATCTTGTAATTTAAAACCACAACTCTAATTCTCAGGATTGAAATGAAATTAATACCCTGTGAGGTAGTGAGCTGATGAAGTGTACCATATTCACACACTGATTCTAAAAGATTTATTTAATTAATTCATCATTAACCCTTTAACACTCATATCAGCCAAAAACGGCTTCTGCAGCGATCGTGAGAAATGTCCATTTGCCGACTATAAGAAGACGTTTTTTGAAAATTTACCACTGAATGACTCATTCCAGTGATAAATTTTCAAAAATAGTCTTCTCTTGGTCTGCAAGTGGACATTTTCTTTGAGAAAATTTAAATTGTCTTGAATAAATTTGAGGGTTAAAGCCAATTAATTCTAGCAATGAATTTAGTCGAGTATTGCGTTATTCACAAGTTTTGTTGGATAGCATGTAGCATGGTGACGGACATTTTGAAAATGGTTTTGCTGATGATGTCTGTTACTGTCAAGTGCAGCAACAGTTTTCAGCATGACTATTCAACCCTTGTCACACCAATGTCTAGAGATTAATTGTTACAAAGCCAGTATTAGAAAGGCTGGTGTACAGTTTGTAAACACCATTACTGAAGACCATTGCTGTCATAGACAGTGCTGTTGCTGTTATACAATTGACAGCAACAGCTTACACAACAGCTGTTAAGCAACAGCTTAGCGCATTATTTCCAGTTAAATGCATTAATAAGATTCGCTTCTTATCAATTTATTATTATTAGCTCACCTGGCTATCGATATCAGAGGACACAATATCTTACCTATTTTGCTAGGTTAGGAAAACGGTTAACCCTTTAGCCATAATATCAGCCAAAAACGGCTTCGGCAGTGGTCTTGAGAAATGTCCATTTGCAGACCAAATGAAGACTATTTTTGAAAATCTTACCATTGGAACGATGGTCTCTTTTTAATGAGCCAGTCATTCCGATGGTAAATTTTCAAAAATAGTCTTGGTCTGCAAATAGACATTTTCTATGAGAAAATTGAACTTTTCTTAAATTCAATGGTTAAATGGTTAATTAATGTGCAATTGGAGTTTTATTTCCACCATCCATTGACATATGACAGCTTTTATTACCATAATAGATAAAAACTAAATTAACAGGTTAACCTTTTCCCTGCAACTGCTGCCTAAATATTTAAGATATGTATTGTGTACTCTGATACCTATACTGTTAAAATATTTTGAAATGTATTTGATTCATTGAAAGTTGTTGCTGCCTAAGTCAGCTATGACTAAGTCAAATTATTTTTTAAATAAACTGCAGCATCGCGAACTTGGCCATTCAGCAAGATGTACACGTGTTAAAAGGATGGTTTGGAATATACTCAGTTGAACCTGCTATAAAGACCATCTGTATTAACCCTTCTTAAATTAGTTTAACGGAAAGCCAATGTTGCCTAAGGCACAACGGCTTCGCGTCAAATTAATTTCAAAATATTCAACAAAATAAGTTTTATATCATAAAGAATATACTTTTTCCGGGATTTATGGGTGAAAGGGTTAAGAGACCACCTGCCTTAAAGACTTCTTCATTTGCTAAATGCAATTAAGCAATGTATTTGAAACTTTATTAGCCATTTAATGGTCAAACCAGTGAAAACCTGCCTCTGCAGTGGCCTTGAGGAATGTCGATTTGCATGCCAGCATGAGTATTTTTGAAAATTTACCACTGGAATGACTGGCTCGATAATCGAGCCAGTCATTCCAGTGATACATTTTCAAAATGCTCCATATCTTGGCCTGCAAATAGACATAACCTGAAATCTTTGTTTTACTGAAAAACCATGACCATTAAAGGGTTAAGAAACCAGCTACCATAAGAGGCTGTCTTCTGATTCTCACTTGAGTGGTGTCTTAATACAAGTTTGACTGCATGTCATCAATTTCTGTTGTTAGTACTGATGTCTTCTATTTTTGCTTAAATATTGTTCAAAAGAACCTTTGCAAAATAACCATTTGACTGAAAGTCATTGGAAGTGGCACTGATTGATGTAAAACTCCATAAAGATTAGTTGAGTTGTAAATGTACCAGGTGAGCGACACAGGCCCCTTGGGCCTCTTGTTAAAATTAATTTTACCATACCTGTATGTTGAATATTAAACACTTGATTTTCTCTAATATTGTTGTCCCATAACATACCAAATAAACAAATAATTTGGGAGGAAACTCTTATCACTATAATCATCTAATTCCTCCTAAGTTTCATTGGATTGAAAGATAGTTTTTAACCCTGTTCCCCGTGTCTCATTTTCAAAGCAACCATACAGGAAAACTGGTGAAAATTTTGAATTTAATTTGACTGAAAGCCTTTATTGCCTTAGGTGGCAATGTCTTCTAGTCAAATTAGTTTCAAAATACTCCACAGAATAAGTTTTATTTTGTAAAGAATATATTTTTTACAGGATTTATTGGAGAAAGGGTTAAATGCTTTCACCATTTAGTCATCAAGATTGGTAAAAAAAAATGTCACATTTTTGGTTAGTTGTTAATGAATAGTCATTTGCAGCAAAGATATTTTGAAAATTATTGTGTCAGTTATTCCAGCTGTAAATTTAAAAACAATCTTTTATTACATGTAACTTATAAATTGAAATATTCAAGATCTCTGCAGAGACCGGCTTTTGCTGGTTTGACTGTTAACCCTTTAACACTCATATCAGCCAAAAACGGCTTCTGCAGTCGTCTGGAAAATTGTCCATTTGC
Organism: Chaetoderma sp. LZ-2023a; assembly: GCA_034401795.1. Lineage (NCBI taxonomy): Eukaryota > Metazoa > Mollusca > Caudofoveata > Chaetodermatida > Chaetodermatidae > Chaetoderma > Chaetoderma sp. LZ-2023a. The sequence goes on along the minus strand of CM067369.1, from coordinate 183,441,610 downwards.
AGACCAAAAGAAGGCTATTTTTGAAAATTTACCACTAGAATGACTGGCTCGGTTATCGAGCCAGTCATTCTAGTGGTAAATTTTCAAAAATAGTCTTCTCTTGGTCCACAAATGGACATGTTCAATGAGAAAATTTAAATTTTCTTGAATAATTTGAGGGTTAACGGTTTAAGTGGTTAAAACAGTTTATTCATTAGATAAATTCAATCGTGTTATTGTAAAGGTTCATTGCAGTTCTGTATGGGTAGCTAGCTCTACATGTAGTTATAATGTAAGTGATAAGTCACACTTCACATTTCTACACCCGTCATACAATTTACATCATACCACATCTTTACTCTTTTAACCATTTAACGCTCGAATTTGCTCGACAAAATTTCAATTTTCTCATAGAAAACATCCATTTGCAGACCAAGAGAAGACTATTTGTGAAAATTTACCACTGGAATGTTTGGCCCGGTTATCGAGCCAGTCATTCCAGTGATAAATTTTCAAAAATAGTCTTCTAGTCTGCGAATGGACATTTCTCAAGACCACTACAGAAGCCGTTTTTTGCTGATATGAGTGTTAAAAGCTACCATTAAGTTAAATATGGACAGTTTCTGCCCTACCTCTTAATAACTAGCAATGCATTGTAGCCAGAGATTTCTAGCTTTATTGCCCATTTAAATAGTACTGATTCATAAAAAAAAATCCAATTGTACATTTTCGAAAGAAATTTGTCTGCGTTGACAACTTGATGTACCATCTAATTATTAAATTCACATCAGGCTTAGTGAGTTTATAAATCAGTGTGAATTTCAGAATATTTTTACTTCACTGCCACTATACTTTGATTATGTTTTCAGGTTACAGTTCGCTCAACAGTAATCCTCCTACAAGACCCGGACCTGTTAGAGCGGCCATGTGGTCCAAAATTACGGATATAAAGAGCAAGAATAAGAAAAAATTTGAGCGCTCTCAAATAAGATACTTTTAAATTTGAACCAAGTTTCTTTGACACAGATTTAAAGAATTTGATGTATGTTTATGTGTTCTTCTATTTTCTTGACTAACATGTACATGTATTGAATCTTTAAGTTGATTGAAGAAGTATCATGGAATAATCAAAGAAGGCTGATAGACAGCTGCCATTTACTAGAACTAAAATATTTTTAGCTTAACGTATTTGATCTTTGATTACCAGGAAGGTCAGGTTAAACTGAGGTACAATCAAATTTTTATTTTTGACTAGCAACTAGTACTAAACCAGCTGGTCGGTCTGTCTATCTGTTTGTCAAATGTTTTACTTTTCGGACAATGCTGCTAAAGTAGAAAGTTGCATTTGTTTTCACAATTATCACCTTGAGTTTATGGTTTCATCCTTGAAATCGCTGTATCTCAATTTCAAGATGGATATAATGACTGGAATGGGCCTTTCCATTGTATCCATCCATCATATGACGTCATAATCAGCTACACGGTGTATAGAATGACATTACAAATAATGACGTTGATAAGTATGTCACGAACGCATAGTTGAAGACGAACTATGCGTTTGTTGTATGAATGGTATGGCTTTACTATTTAATAAATATCTTGTTGAATATTTTGGGGGGAGGGGTGTGTGTGTGTGTGTGTTGACATAGCTAAAACTGGAAATGCCCATTGCTTAGCCCTTTAGCCATTGAATTCCAAGAATCTCAATTAATTTCTTCAAGACAACTACCCGCATAGATCTAGGAAAGCTGTTGAATATTTTAAGTACTAATTTGTTGGCGCATCTTGCTGCCTCTGGTACAGGTCCCAGTCATATTAGTTTCAAAATATACAGCAGAATATTCTGTACCACATAAATAATTTGTCATTTACACGATCTGCGAATGTTAATGGGTTAATTATAACATGCAACATAGATTATGAAATCGATACGGGTATATGGCGACATGGTTGTATGCTTGTCTACTTTTCTGTAAAAGTAGCTAATTGCATTCGTATCTAAGAATTTTGAAAAGATTGGTAGAATTTAATCATATTTGTGCTGCTTCTTTCAGGCTACTGTTTCATGCTGAGTAGTGAGACGACCAAACAATCACAAATTAAAGCAGCTATGTGGGCTAAAATCACTAACATTAACAGCAAGCATAAGAAGAGAATTGGTCGCTATTACGCGACACATTTATGATAGGAGAAAGCCTTTTGCAGAGTATATTATTTTCGTTACCCAGCAGTCCTTTTTCTAATAAAAATGTTCTTACGGTAACTTGTTTAACACCTTAATGGTGAAATTTTGTCAAGATTATCTTCCTATTGAATGTCCATGCACAGGCCAAGAGAATACAATTTACGAAAATTTATCACTGGAATGACTGGCTCGGTTATCGAGCCAATCATTCCAGTGGTAAATTTTCATAAATTGTATTCTCTTGGCCTGTAAATGGGCATTCCACAAGACCATAACAGAGCCTGTCATTTCAGTGGTTAGTTAAAAATAATAATCTCTTGGTCTGTAAATGGACATTTTCTTATGAGAAAATTGAAATTTTAGTGAACAAATTTTGAGGATTAACTGTCTGCGTGCTGAGTTTCTGCGGAATATTCAAAATATTCATCATGGTCGAAGTTATTGCACATTCAAATTATAGTCTGGTGGCTTGCAGCAGTCGAATAGTTGAAGGGTTGACAAGGAAAGATATACATTCTCCTCACTAATAAGTAGGGTCTGTTGTGATAATAATTCTGTACCTGACATATGTATATATACATTTCTATACCTGTCACTCAAGATAGTTCATATGACTATTACATCACGTCTGTGTTTAACCGTCTGACTGATACAAGCCACCAGACAGTAATTTCAATGGGCAATAGCTCTGGACCTGCTGAATATTTTGAAAACAATTTGACGGAAAGTTGTTGGTGTCTAAGCCACCATCAAATTGTTTTCAAAATATTCAGCAGGCCCAGAGTTAAGCACCGTGGAAAATGTAATCTGCAGAAATTCAGTAGGGAGACGGTTAACGCTGGAATAGGCAAGATTGGTCACGAGAATTAATATAATCTTTGTTTAGTGAATGTCCATTTGCAGGTCAACGTAAAGCTGTTTTGGAAAATTTATCACTGGAATGACTGTCTTGATCATGGAAGCAGGCATTCCAGTGATAAGGTTCCTAAAATAGAAATTCTCTTGGCATGCAAACAAACATTTCTGACGACCATTGTAGGTTTGACCATTAAATGTTTAAACTAAGTAGTCACAATAACCGAAATAAAAATAGTTACTCATTCTGTACATGTAGCTGAGTACCTGTGTTTGCACTACTACTATATCATTTATTTCATATGCAAATTCACAATTGAATAATACCAGTATACATTTAAAGTGTATCCCTCCCTTTTCCGTTCTAAAGATATTTTAGAATTCTTTTGTTTTCTTTTTTCGGATCTTGACCAAAGTGGGAATGTTGGGAATACCTATTTGAAAAACATACAATTACATTTATAAATATTTTTTATTAATTGGACTATCTTATGTTTTCAGCGTACAGTTGTGCGAACACGTGCACGCGAGCAGCGTTAGTAAAGTCGGCAATGTGGTCGAATATTACAAATAAAAGGAGTCAGCATTTAAAGAAGAAATTTCTCAGAATTCTTTAATTTACATCCATGAAAATTGTTTATTAACTTAGCTGTATCTTTGATTATAATTTTCTGACCTAGCTGTACACGTAAATTGTATGTAAAATGTATTTAAAAATTAAACAATTCATTAGGTTTCCTTTGTCAGCGTTATTTTGCTATAAGTTTAGGCTCCAAGTATTAACACTTACCACTGACGTCAACATTCGATGTTTTTACTGCGCCAGTTACGCAAAGAAACTGGTGTACATTTTAAAATAACTTTGGTGGACGATGTTGCTGTCTACCTTCCCCAAATTTGTTTAAAAATGAACACCAGTTCATGTTTTAATTTAACTTTAAAATTTAAAATTTTGACATCAGAGTTCTAAGAGTTAATGACACATAATGGAAGATGCGGTACTTTACAGACATTTTTGTAATAAAATTTATACTTCTACACATATATCAGATGATGTTGGAATCATTGAAGTTACTAAATACACTGGTGTTAATTGTTTAACCGTAATCTGTTAACCCTCAAATTTGTTTTTAAAAATGTCTCATAGAAAATGTCCTTTTGTTGAACAAGAGAAGACTATTTTTGAGAATTTATGACTGAGCCAGTCATTCAAGTGGTAAATTTTCAAAAATATTCTTTCTCTGCAAATTGACATTTTCCAATACTGTTGCAGCGGACATTTCGGGCCGGCTTGAATGTTAAATGGTTAAGAAATACAAAGATGTAGCATATAAATTAATGGCAAGTAGTTTGTTAGTGCCAAGTCTGATACTAAAGGAAATTCTGTGGTGCCACAATATGTAGCACTAACACATACATCCCAAACATGCCTGATTCCTTTCATTTTATACCTGGATTTCATCTTGGAAACAATGTTGGGGGTCTATAATTTACAACCAGCTTCCAGCAAGAATGTTTCCAAAAATGTACACCAGCATTTCTGCTCTTGATTCTTCAGTGATTGCAAATTTTAATGGTTTTATCGTTAAGCTGACCAAAGCAATGCTCTGCAGTGTGTCTGAGGAATGTCCATTTGCTGACCAAGAGAAGGCAACTTTTGAAAATTGGTGTGATAACTGCAAAGACCAAAACTTTTAATATCAATATGATAGGGGTTTGGGCGCCTGTCATAAATATGCACCATTTGCTGCCATGGTAGACGGCTAGTCAATCATGTTAAACTGCATTACTTATAAAACATTCATACGTATTGCCCTTACAGACCGGAAATTAAATCGTTGTTAGGAAGATTCTGTTGAATATTTTGGAACTAATTTGACTGAACTGTTGCTGGTTATGCCAACACAAACCATTTCCAGTCAAATTAGTTTTAAAGTATTCAACAGCTTGCTTGTATACCTGTCTTCTAATTGAGACTGGAAATTCACTGTTAACCCTTTAATGGTCAGACCGGGCAAAACTGGCGTGTGTAGAGGTCTTGAGGAATGTTCATTTACTGGCCACGGGAAAACCATTTTTGAAAATTTACCACTGGGATGCCTGGCTCGATAACCGAGCCAGTCATTCCAGTGGTAAATTTTCAAAAATAGTCTTCTAGGCTTGAGAAAATGTGACCATTAAAGGGTTAAATAGTTAATCCACATAAGCGCAATGACTCTGTCTGTCTCTCTGCGTAATTGACAAAATTTAAATTTTCTTATATGACTTGAACATCAGAAACGAAGAAGTTGTCTTTAAAATTTTACCAATAATGAACATGCATGTGCTAATCATTATTGCTTGGTTTTATTGACATGTTTTTATGTGATATTTAACAGCTTTTACCTGTTGATTATTTCAGCCTTCTCTTCATGCACGAGTATCCCTAACACACGGTCTGCAGACGTTAAGGCCTCCATGTGGTCAACTATTACTAAAATAAACAGCAGACATCGACAAAAAATTTTACGTCAAGAAAAACTGCAATAGATGATATTGCTCCAACCTAAGTAATGTTGATATTTTCGTAACGTTGATATTTTCGTTGATCTAGATTGGTTTAACGGAAAATTATGATGAATTAATTAACAAACTATATGAATAAGTTATTACTACGATTTATACTACTAACCCTAATTAATATCTGTTGTATGCTTGTGATAGTAGCACGTTAATAACTGAATAGGATACATTTATTTGTCTGCTCTTGTATCCATTCATCAAAATTATCTGTTGTGTATGTGCATGTAGTGTTGCAATGGGAGATAGGGCCTAGAATAAGTGAGCATGCGATAGGCCTTAGAATACGTGAGCATGTCTAAAATTTAAGGACAATTAATTTGGGTCGTCAAGCTTTAAGACAGACTACCGTAATCATTTTATGCTGGTCAAGACTGGACAAGAAAATCTAAATTTTTGCGTATTTAATGTCTACTTGCAGGTCAAGAGACTATTTCTGAAAATTTATCAATGGAATAACTGACCACTCCAGTAGAAATTTGTCAAAAATAGTCTCTTCCTGCAAATGGATATTTTTCAAGCCCACTGCAGATGCCGTTTTGACCGTTAACGAGTTAATTAAACATGTCGTTTTACACTTCTGCTTTCAGCATGCAGTTCCATCCAAACTGAGACAGGACTTCAACTTATTAAGAAGTCAATGTGGAATAAAATTACAGAGTCGAACACAAAACATAAGCGGCAAATGGCCAGAATTCAATGGCAATAAATGTTAAAAAGCAGATTGTATATATGTATCCATTATTCGTGCATAGGTCGCGTTCTCTGGCTTAACTCTGCATGTCAAATGTCTACGGACTACATATTTTGTGGGGTTTAACTCTGGATATGCGGAGTATTTTGAAAACAATTTGACTGAAAGTTGTTGGTGGAACAACTTAGGCTTGCGCGATTATTGCATTGAGAGATCGCGATCGATTATTAAAAAACACACGTGATTACTCGATTAATCAGCTTGGATACAAATTAACAAAACATAACAACAAAAGAATATTAATGATGAAAGCCAGGCATTCCGGTAATACATTTTCAAAAATAGTCTTCTCTTGCCCTGCATGGACATACATTCACTAAGCAAAATGTAATTTTTCATGACCGATCGCATTAAAAAGTAATTGAAAGTTAGGTTTTGAAATATTTTATGCAATAGAAAATATTCACGATTATTTAATTTTTAATCATATAAATTCACGATTTAAAACATAATCGTGATTTTCGATCTAATCACGTAATCGCGCAAACCTGGAACAACTTTCAGTCTCCTTAGACAGATTAGAAATTGCTGTTAACATTATGCAGTCGGCACAAATCTTTTACAAAATAATCGCCGGTCTGCAACTATAGATTGGACAGAATTCACATTTCACATATACGTGTACTTAAGTGATATTATTAACCTCTAAGCCATTGAAATTCCAGATTCCATTTCATTTTAACTGGCTGACAGCTGCAAGCCACCAGACAATAATGTCAATGGGCAATAACTCTGGATATGCTAAATATTTTGAAAACAAGTTGACTGAAAGTTGTTGGTGGCTTAGCCACCAACAACTTTCAATCAAATTGTTTTCAAAATATTTAGCATATCCAAAGTTAAACCTCATGGAAAATGTAGTCTGCAGACATCCAGCAGGCAAACTGTTAATATGATAATTGGTGTTCATTTTTGAAACAATGTTGCTGTGCATATACAGCAAGAACTCACAAAAACATGGTATCCAAAATGTATGCACAATTTTCTTCCAATGATTCTGCATGAATGTAAACCCGTTGACATTGATGAAGCTGCGATGCGGGTTAACATTATTTCTCTATATTTCTTCTCAGTATACTGCTCTGAGAACACAGATACAAGACGAACTATGATAAAAACTGCAATGACGGCGAAAATTACTTCGATAAGGTGCAAGCGACGAAAAAGACTTTGCCAAATGAATAATCAATGAATAAATAATATACAGTCGTGTTTATTTTCTGATGACATGGCCAGAATTAAGTTGGAGTGAAATTGGATTTATGTGACCAGTTTAACCCTTAAAATTCCAGTGTCTCAATTTGTAGAACAATTATACAGAAAAGTTGTTGAATATTTTGAAACTAATGAAACTGGAAGCTCCAAGTCAAGTTAGTTTCAAAATTTTGAACTTGATGTTCTTTACATCCGAAATGTGGATCATTTATCTGTTATTAGTCTGAGACCGACCAAAAATGCCCTCTGCGGAGATCTTGAGAAATATACATTTGCAATCTTTTTGTTTACCAGTGGAATGACTGGCTCATTTCCAGTGGTAAGTTTTCAAATAATATTCTCTCGGTCTTCAACTGGACTATTATGAGAAAGCGTCTATCTTGCTGACCAGTTCACAGGATGATGGTTCCCTAATATGGGCATGCCATGGTCGATCCGAACTAACATCAGAAAAGTAGTTGGACTAATGTTTGTCATCGGTAGCTCAGCATTTGGAGTCGAGGTTTTGGTACGTTGAATGTAACTCGGTTAATAAAACATTCTTCATCGGGTATGAAAACCATCACTCAATACATTAATAACCGTCTGCTGAGTTTTCGCAGACGAAATATTCCAGGGGTTATATCTCTGGATCGGCTAAATATTTTGAAAACAATTTGACTGAAAGTTGTTGGTGGCGTAGCAGGTCCAAAGTTATTGCCTATTAAAATTATTGTTTGGTGTCTTGCAGCAGTCGGACAGTTAAACTTCTCATTCAGTCATCAGTGAGCTGGTGTGAGCATTATGCAGACAGATAAAGCACATTGGCAGCTCTAATGAGTGCTGGCCATCGTCTTTTATTTACCTGCAGAATGTTCATGCTAAATGAGGTGATCAATGTATTGAGGAAATGGTGTTTAGCCAGGTGAATTTCAACGTATCAATAATTAGATGCCCTTATGTCGAGGTACAGAAAATGGACATGAATGACGGGATCTGATCTGCCGCTCAAGTATATGATGTCATAAAATTCTCATTTGTTAGCGGATCTCACAACCAAAATGACGTAGCTCTGTTACGAATATCTGTCAGTAAAATGTACAAATTGTCTGTCGTTGGTGAAGTTTGCAATTTGATAAACATTTTGTTGACTATTTTGAAACTAATTGAACTGGGAGCTGGCGCTTCCCCCCTCCCCCCCCCCACCCCACCCCCCAAATGAAATTACTTTCAAAATAGTTAACAGCTTACATTTATGGTATTTAGATTCTAGGAAATACGCTTTCAAAGTTTCAAATTGATTTCAGTATACATACAAATGTTGATGGAACTTAGGTAGAAATTGGTGGGGAATATGGCTAGAACGTGATTCCTGTATTTTGTCCAATTATACTACTGATATGGGTCAGTTAACCTGCCAATTCAGCTTTACGATTTGTGCCTTTTGAATATAACTGAATGCGTGTATATAACATTAAATCTAAAAAAGATTAATCCTTTACATCGGACAATTAATCTTTTCTTAACTCAAAAATCTTATTGTCATGGAACACATTTTAAATATTCATGATTGCTAGCTCTTGTCATGTGCACTTATCATAACACGCCAAATCATATGTTAGGTTGTTATAAATTTGGTTTCGGTAGCAATAAATAAACGGTTATAATATCTAACTTTTATTTGTTATGAATGCATTTTTAGCGGCATTAACCATTTAATACCCATATCAGCCAAAATTGGCTTTTGTAGTGGTCTTGAGAAATGTCCATTTTCAGACCAAGAGAAGACTTTTTATTTACCACTGGCATTCTCTTGGTTTGCAATTTGACATTTTTCCTGTAGAAAATAAAAAATTTTCTTAAACAGATTTAAGGCTTAGCCCTTTAACCCTTGAATTTGTTCAAGAAAATTTCAATTTTCTAATAGAAAGTGTCCATTTTTGCAGATGAAGAGTATTTTTGAAAATTTAGCACTGGAATGACTGGCTCGATTATCGAGCCAGTCATTCCAGTGATAAATTTTCAAAAGTACTCTTCTCTTCGTCTACAAATAGGTATTTCTCCAGACCACTGCAGAAGCCATTTTTGGCCGATATGAGTGTTAAAGAGTTTAAGGTTTACGGCAGGGAACTGTATAGGAAGTTAAGTTAGAAATATAAATGTTTTGTCCTTAGTACATGTAATGTCATGGAATACTAAACAATGCTAAATGTAACCACACCAGCCAATGACACAATTCTTTATCACACCTCTAATATGTAGATTTACAAGTGGATTTATATTTTTTGGAAAATCTACCACTTAGTTATATGCTTATTAAGCTTTTAATTTGTTAAATTTGGTTAAGATAATTTCAGTTTTCTCATGTTATATTCCCATTTGCAGGCCAAGAGAAGACTATTTTTGAAAATTTACCCCTGGAATGACTGGCTCGGTTACCGAGCCAGTCATTCCAGGGGTAAATTTTCAAAAACACTTCTCTTGGCCTGCAAGGGGACATTTCCCAAGACCACAACAGAGGCCAGTTTTGGCCAGCTTGACCGTTAAAGAGTTAAATAATATATTATTAAAGGTGCATATTCACAGTAAAATTTCTGAAAATAAAATTGTTTAAATTATACACTTTTAGAGGTATAAACTGTGAGCCGATATGTCGTGAAACGGCACAGGCCTTTATTTCAATTTCACAGCTTAAAAAATTATATTAATTTATATGGAATGGAATCATATGTTAAGATTTATTTCATTACACATGTGCACATAGTTTAATCCTATAAAAGTACGCAATTTTAACAATTTTATTTTCAATCATTCTGGTGTGAATATGCATCTTTAAGAAAAGCACTTTGGACTGTGCGAAAAGGGTTTGATTCTCATTTGAAACAATTCCGGATGTAACTACATGTGGTTAATTTAATCTGCCTTCAAATTAATTTTTATATATTTGTAATATATGCTCTATTAATCAGATTTTAGTGGTTCATCACCAATCCTGAAAAATAGCTATCGGTAGTGAAATTAAATCCTGCTCATAAATTGTCACCAGAAAATGTTTTCAAATTAAAAATGGATCATGTAGAATTATGTTATTTTGAAGTAATGTTTTTACTAACTTGTCTATTTGAAAGTACCGGTAGGTGAATGAGAAGTAAAACTAGAACCACTTAGGAACTGGATTCAAATATGAACTCATTAAAGACGTGTTTGTTTGATTAAATTTTTAATTGTCAAATTTGATAAAGATATTTGAGTTTTCTAGAATATGTCCATTTGCAGACAAAAGGAGGAAAAGATTTTTGAGAATTTCTCAGAGATATCTGAGGCAGTCACTCTAGTTTTCAATTTTTTTAGAAAGTCTTGTCTGCAAATAGGCAATTTTCAAGAAGCCCTTGACCAATAAAGAGGTTTAAAAAAAATGTAAAATCAGTTCATAAATTTGTCTTGTGGTGCAAAAAATGGTTGTAACCTTTTAACACTCATATCAGCCAAAAACGGCTTCTGCAGTGGTATTGTGAAATAACCATTTACAGACCAAGATAAGACTGGGTTTTTTAATTTACCACTGGAATGACTGGCTCAATAACCGAGCCAGTCAGTCCAGTGGTAAATTTAAAAAAATAGACTTCTTGGTCTGCAAATGGGCATTTTCTCTGAGAAAGTTGAAATTTTCTTGAAAATATTCAATGGTTAAAGAGCTTAGACAGTTGGATCTTTATGACAGATCTATTAGCCATTTGTGTTGGAGAACATCAAAATGCATGTATTCTTATGTAAGGAGACTGTTGAATAAAATGTATCATTTTGCAGCTTTAAAAGAAAAACTGATGTACATGTCTTTATTTTAGCTTAACGTCTGAATATACATTGTTTCTTTAAATTTGTTTGCAGCGTATGGCTCCTTTACCAGTGGTGCGACAGCAGGCGTAGTAAGAAATACAATGTGGAATAAAATTACATCTGTAAATTGCAAGCGACGAAAAAGACTTAGCCAAATCTGATGAGCACATGTGTTGTTATTAGAAAAATCAAATGAGATCAATAGAGTATATACTAGATAGCTCAGATGATTGGAATTATGGCTTTTTGCATGCACTGTGAAGGCTACTTTTTCACATTTAGCACTGGAACAACAGGCTCGGTTGTCATTATTCTGATGCCCACTGCAAAGACCAGTTTTTGCTGGCTTGACCATTAGTGTCGTTCCGATTAATCGATTTGATCGATGATTGATAGGTTTGCATGTTCAACCATCTGATCGATCATGGTTTCAGAAATCGATTTTGGTTGTTTATAAATTAACTTTATTAATATATTTTAACTGGTCAAGATAGAAAACGAATACTTTTTGGAAAAGAATATAAATTTAATTGTTACAACTATATAATATTACTCCTTAGTTTAAGACATTAATTCTTACAGCGCTGAAACAGTATGTTAATTTCAAAGCAACCATACCAATAGCATGTTGACTATTTTGTAACTTATTTGACTGGAAGCTGTTGCAGCCTTAGGCAGCAACAGCTTCCAGTCCAATTAGTTTCGAAATATTGAACAGATTATTTCTTAAATTATTAAGAATCTGTCATACCGGCGACTTGGTTTGAAAAGGGTAATTATCCTTAAACATGCTATAATTACTGCATTCAAAATGGGTAAAAAATTATAACCTGTTATGATCAATCATTAATTGATCATAGGTTAGTATATAAAACCAATCATCGATCGCAAAAATAGTACCAATTCCCAACACTCTTGACCATTTAACGGTTTAACCTGTCTGTCATACAAAATGGTAGTAGTAGTAGTACAAGGTAGTTGCTAAAGACGTGATTTCATATATTAGTTGGACAGCATAAAAATGTCTTTGTCCTCATAACGGGGAGGTTCCTTAACCATATTGTCACGATTTGTCAGAAAAATAAAAATGGTTACTTTAATAGTGAATGTCTATTTGCAGGCTACCAGAAGACTGTTTTTGAAAATTTACCTCTAGAATGAGTTGCTCAGCTATCGAGCTAGACATTCTGGTGGTAAATTTTCAAAAACATCTCTTGGCTCGCAAACAGACATTTCTAACGCCCATAACAGAATTCGTATTTAGCCAGCTTGACCATTAAAGAGTTAAACTGTTTTGCCTATTGACCGTATAATGCCTTAGGGAATCTACATATCCTGTCTACAGAAGTCTTTTTCAGCAAGATTTGACTGTGACATTCTAAGCTGTAAACTGAGATTGTACAATTAGATTAAAAGTAAATAAATTACATTAAATGGTTAGAACTTAGCTCATGATTTGATTATAATAAATTTTAAATAAATGGAATTTACATATCATATTAATGTATGTATGATTACTGTATTCTGCGGCTGTAGTAGTAGAAACATCCTACAGCTGCAATCAGTCCCGCTTCGCTTTTGCCCAGTGTGTCTTGTCCTCAGCCAAAGTCCTTAGCTTCCTCAGTCCTCAGCCAAAGTCCTTAGCTTCCTCAGGTCCATTCTTGACGTGAGTGTACCTAATCCTACTTTCACCTCGTAGCACGCTTAACAGATTTATGCAATGACGTCCTCTCCTGGCTCTGTATTTGCTGGCTCCTAGTAGATCGAATTCCAAGGCTCTCTGTGCTGGTATGTCTTCCTTCATCCTTAGCACATGGCCAAACATGGACCATCTTTGCTGGGCGACTTACAGACAGCGTTAATGTATTCCTGTAGATTCAATATATAATAAGATAAACAATATCAACGTAATATATTAAAATATAATAGCTACTTAATTTTAGTGAAAGTATAGTTTAGGAGCAAGTGTGTATGTTTGTACGGCGCTTTTCTCTACCGCTGAATCATCAGAATTAGTATAGCACACAAACTTTTAATCAGGATACATAGTAATAAGAGTTGATAAGGTGGTTAAAATAATATTAACTTCTGCCCATGCTTTCAGTGATGAAACATTGTCTCTTGTAAAAATATGATGGAATTAACCATTTAATAGTCATCCAAAATGGTAGTAGTCTTGAGAAATGTCCATTTGCAGACCAAAAGAAAATTTTTCTATTTATTCTGTCTTAGTAAATTGTCCATAAATTTTTTTTCAAACCTCCAAAGATTTCAATTTCATTGACAAATATTTGCCATTAAAGGTTTAAGACTGACCATATTTTGACTCCAAAGACAAAGGATTTTTACCTTAGTTAATAAATGAGCTGAAGAAAATCATGATAGGTGGGTACTTCATGGAACAGGCTTTCAAAATATAAATTGTTTCTTTCACTCTGTTTGCAGTGTACAGCTCCTGTAACAGTGCTTCTTCAACGGCCATAATCAGGGACGTAATGTGGCGTAAAATTACAGCCACAAATTGTCATCACCGGAAAAAATATTTACAATCAACCCTGTAAAGGCTGAAAATAAAATTTGTTTAAATTATACACTTTTAGAGGCTTAAACTGTGAGCCTATATGTAATGAAATGAAATAAATCTTAACATATGATGATTTCATGACGTAGAAATTAATATAATTTTTTAAGTTGCGAAATTGAAATAGAGGCTCGTGCCTTTTTTTCAATTTCGCAACTTAAAAAATTATATTAATTTAAATGGAATGGCATCATCATATATTAAGATTTATTTTGTTTCATTACACATAGGCACATAATTTAAGCTTATAAACGTATGCAATTTTAAGTTTTATTTTCAATCATTCTGGTGTGAATATGCACCTTTAATGGTGTAAAATAGGTAAAGAAAATCCTGATTTTTTCTTAGTCATTGTTGATCTGTAAGACGAGGTGATTATTTTTTATTCTTTATCACTGGAATGACAGGCTCGTTTATGGAGCCTGTCATTCCAGTGATAAATTCTCAAAAATTGTTTTCTCTTGGCTGCAAATCAACATTCCGCAATCCCACTGGAAATGCCTGTTTTGACTGACTTAGCAATTAAATTGATAAGCGGTGTGTACCTAGAAATAACTCATCAATATTTCACATAGAAGCTCACAGAATCATATCAAATATCTGCTTAGTTTCTTATCTCAGTAGAGACAAATTGACACAAATTATTGTAAAAAATACTCTACGAAAATCATTTTATATCACTTGGCAAGAATTGTACATCCATTGCGCTTTATGCCATTTATTTCAAGAGCATTACTATTATAACTTTGAGAGGTATTATCATATTTTGGCGCTTAACTCTTTAATGGTCAAATTTGGTCTAAATATTTCCCTTTTGAGTGTCCATTTGCAGGGCAAGAGAAGACAATTTTTGAAAAGTTACAAGTGGAATGACTGGCTTGGTTAGCTAGCCAGTCATTCCAGTGGTAAATTTACAAAAAATAGTCTTCTCTTTCCCTGCAAATATCGATTCCGCAAGACCACGTCAGTGGCCGGCGTGACCAGTAAATGGTTAAGCTGGTCGAACCAACTGGGTGGGTGTGTGACTCATGTGATTTCACATTTTCTTGTGACTCCGGGTGCCCTTACATATTATGTTATTTCTTACCGGTATTAGAAATAGGCCTACAGATAGGTTCTAATGCTGATGCACCCAAATATAAACCAGCACCACTTCTATTATATTAAACCGGTGTGTTTTATATACCTGTCTTACTACAAGCTTCCTATATAGAAACACAGAAAAGCAAGCAATCATTGCTCAGCATTTCAACTAGTATATTATCCTATTTCATTCTATTTTATCTATGACACTAATTTGACCAAGACTCATTCCTGCCAGAGGCAGACAGCTGACAGTCAAATTTGTTTTTAAAATATTCAACAGCCTACTCTGTTTGACATTAATTTTGGAAACTGTGGACTTTGATTTCGGGAATGGAATGATCACTGAGTTACAAACTGTAATTCAACTTGTATGTAAATTGTTGTTTCATTACGGTATTCATTGAAATTTAAATTATACTACAGTAGTCTACTTATAAATATACATCAAGCTTGTTTCCTTCAATGTGTTCACAGTGTTCAGTTCCTGCAGCAGTGATTCAACTCCAGCCACAATAAGATATGTAATGTGGAGTAAAATTACTGCCATTAATTGTCATCACAGGAAAAAATGTTTACAATTAAAACTTAGAAATCGATAAAAATGAGTTTTAAAAACATACATATGTGATGTTTTTAATACATACACAGCGCTGTAATGTTATTAATTCTTTAACACCCAAGGCCAGCCAAAAGGCCTTCTTGCAGTGGCCTTGAGACATGTACATTGTAATATCAAGAGAACACTATTTTTGATAAGTTACCACTGTAATGACTGAATAAGCGAGTCTGTAATGCCAGTGGTAAATTATCAAAAATAATCCCGCTCTGCAAATAGACATTTACTAAGAGAAAATTGAAATTTTCTTGGCCAGCTTTGCAGGTTAAAGGGTTAATTTAGTAATTTAATGTTGTGCATTGGTGGTGTCGCTGATAAATCTGTACAGGTAGTTGACCGAAGAGATAAATTGCTGACAAAATTGGCCACTTTCATCGGGTTAATTGTCAAGATTGCTTAAGAAAATCCAAAGCATTTTCTCAGTGAGTGTCCATTAGCAGAGAAGAGTATTTTTGACATTGTACCACTGGAATGGCTGGCTCGTTAAATGAGCCAGCCATTCCAGTAGTAAATTTTACAAAAATATTCTTGGCTTGCAAATTGATTTTTCTGACCATTGCAGAGCCATCTTGATCGACTTGACCATTAAAGGGTTAACAACGCTACAGAGAACAAAAGAAGTTACAGAAAATTCTGAATGATAAGGATTTAGCTGCCAAAAATTGTTAGATGGAAAGAATGCTGAAAATAATGCCTTAAAATCCCAGTTTTATTGTTTTTCTAGATAGGAAAAAATTAAGTTAGGAGTGTTTGTAAAACTAAGAAAATAAATTGGTATGGCCGTAATTCCCATTACAAGTTTCTGTTTAGTCAATTTGCAGGTCAAGAGAGAAGTATGTTTGAAAATTAACCACGGGTATGACTAGCTGGTTATTAAACCAGTCAGTGAAGTGGTAGATTTTGGAAAAAAAGGGTTCATTTGTGTTCAGGATATTCTACAGGAATATCCACTGTGTCCAAAAACAAGTGGCACTCTAGTTGCATCATAGGAAGATGTGGCAAAAATGTAAAAGATTAGCGGATCCGACTGACAGACTTACACTAGTTGCGAGTCACAATGCACACCTTAAACCTTTGACAGCATTAGAGAGATGAGCATTTTGTACAAAACTGACTACACAAAGCACTTACTTTCTGTCCATTTGTGTTTGTTGGGTAATTGCATCTGTAGGACAAACACTATGTTATTAGTTTATATTCTTGCTCTTGTGATATTTTGATATCAGTACGGTGTTATTAGTCTGTAGGTGTGAAGGCTGTAGTGGTGACATATATATTCTGTTTATATATATATATATATATATATAAATGTGATATCTATTCATCAACCAATCAATCAGTGTTGATCATAATGAGCAACGTTAATTTTAGTGTAATTAAAATATATACAGATTTCAAATTGCACTAAACTATTTCCTGTCTTTAACTTTGTTCACAGTGTACAGTGCCTACAACAGTGATTCTAAGCACGCTAAAATTAGAGAAGCTATGTGGACTAAAATTACATCTGTAAATTGTTATCACCGAAAGAAATTCTTCAGATAAATACTCTTAGATTTAATATTCAGTATTTATGAAAATAAACTCCTGTACAGGTGCGAGGTTGAAATTAACATGAGCCCGCTAACCCAATGATAGAGGTTGACCAGTGATAATACAATTTGTGACTGACCAGCCTGGTGGGCTTCTAACAATTTAATAGCAGAACCCTTTAATGGTCACGGCAGCCAAAGGCGACATCTGCAGGGATATTGAGAAACGTCCGTTTGCAGATCAAGAAGACTACTTTTGACAATAGTGGAGTACGTTATTCCAGTGGTAAATTTTGGAAAATACTCTTCTTGGTCTGCAAATGGAAATATTCTGTGAGATAATTGAAATTTTTTTGCCCGAATCTGACCATTAATGGGTTTAACTACACAAGATTTGATACAAAACTGTATTGAATAAAATTATTCATTGTCAGTGAATCATTAGCATTTTAAACCATTTGTATTTCCCCATACCACTACAGAAACAATTTTGTCTGGCTGAAACAACGCGTTAAACACAGGTTCATGATACTCTACGTGAATGACTTTCACTCGCTGTCTTAACCACTCTGGTGTCAAAATTTTTAATTTTCAAATTAAATTAAAAGATGAACAGGTGTTAATTTTTCAACCAATTTGGTGGGAGATGGTGCTGTTGTAGACAGCAACATCTCCCAGCAAAATTGTTGAAAAATGTACACCAGTTTCTCTGATACTGACACAGTAAAAGATATCCTTTTGGGCAAAACGGGCTGCACAAAGAAACTTGGGTTTTAGCAGAAAAACGTTTTGTTTGATCAAGCGTTGTATTTAACATCAGTACAGTATTTCCGGTCTTTGTAGGTGTGACTGCTGTATTAGTGAGATATACTTATTTAATCTGCTCTTTTGTTTATATACACATCTATCAATCAGTGTTGACTCTTGAGCATAATGCTGTCATTTCCACTTAATCTAAAATATACTTTGATACAGATTTCAAATTGCCCTAAAATATTTTGTGTTTTTATGTTAACTTTGTTCACAGTGTACAGTGCCTACAACAGTGATTCTAAGCATGCTAAAATTAGAGAAGCCATGTGGACTAAAATTACATCTGTAAATTGCCATCACCGAAAGAAAACTGTTAAACTGAATATAGATTCGTATATTTAATATTCAATGTTTCGGAGAACAACACTATGTATAGGGAGCTGCACTTAGATGAATTTAATAACAGTTAAAGAGACATTAGCTGATAGATATAGATCAATTTTATAAAATACTATTTTATTTTGTTAGTGTAATAGTACTTTTTTGTTGTTGTAATTTTAGTATTTTTATACAGAAATTTGCATATCGGTCACTTGCCGATCTTGCTTATTGAATGCCCATATGTATAAGAACTCATAGTTTCGCACATCCGACCATTTTGTGATCGGCCGCCATTAAAGTTGGGGCAACTTTACTACATGCTAAAGAGCACTGCCGATAGTAATGTATTGTTTACATTTTACATGATGCTCAAACCATAAAATCCTAAAATCATAAAAACTCCACCTAGTGTCAGAAAACATAAAATCACAAATGAATTTTGCAAGATAGTAAAGAAAATGTAATTACGGTTTCGCGGCCTATTGCTCGTAATGTTAAATTAGCCCCTCCAGAATTGGCGTCGCTCCCAGGGTATTAGGGGAAAATTGATTGTGATGACGTGATCGCGATTCTATGAATAGGAGTGCAACTGCTAGTATTGACTCACTAGAAGCAGGTTATACACGTAATTCTGTATATAAAATTTATAGATCTCTCAGTGACTATCTTTAAGTACTTAGAAAATTATTTTTTTAACATTTCTACAAATTTCTAGAGACTTCTTTAGTTATTTTTATTGCCAATTCCCAGCAACCAGGTTTCTCATACAATGTAATTCTAACACCTGCTGAATAGTATAATCAGTCTGAAAGTTGATGCCAAAACATTCCGTTATTGTTTTAAAATACATTCCATGAGTTTAATAATAACATGTATGCTCTGTATTGGGTGAATAATTTTGTTTAGACATCAACTATTAAGATGCAGAGGCAATCGTTTATATGATGCATACATTCTGTTGAATATTTTAGAATTTATTTGTCTGGAATTCAAATTAGTTTCTAAATCCTCAACAGCATATATATTTTATTTGATTCTTATGACTTCGGGAAGGGAGATGAGAGGGAGGGGTTCTTGTTATGAGCCTTTATCCAATATGGTTGATGCCAGTAAGCTCCATTGTGTGGAGTAGGTGTATCCAGTAGGCCTTCTCCTTGTTTTGGAAATTAGCGTCCGCATTGGGGTCACCTCTCAAGACCTGTGTAATGCGGTAGGACATGTGTTTCTATCTATGATTAGGAAAGTTGAAGTGGCAGGCTACTGGTGGGTCCTTCCATTGTCCTATATCTAAGTGTTAATGTATTCTAATTTTGAATTCACGCTTGGATTCACCTATATACTGCTTATGGTGGTGGAGCCTCACGCTCCCACACCCACACACTGGCGCAAGATGCACTTAGGTATGGTTGTGTGCCCACACATCCGTGTACCATTATATCCATGCATGGGTGGACAGTTTCTAAACCTGTAATAAGGTACACAATGCTTCATGTTTTGCAGTTGCCAATTGTTGTGGCTGTATATTTTGAATTCACGCTTAGTTTCACTTATAGATTGCCAATGGTGGTCGAGGCCCAAGCCAGAAGCATTTAAGCGTGCTTCTGTTTATGCATAGGCATGCACTCCCACACAGCCACATACCATTATGCCTGTGACTAGGTTGGCACAGTTTCAGATACTGTTTTGGTTTAGCCAGGGGATGAGGTACACAATGCATTGTGTTTTGCAGTTGCCAGTGATTTTGACTGTAAAACAATCGAGTGGTAGTGTGTTTGTAGATCAGGCAGTACTGGCTCAACTTTTCCACGTTATAAATAATATATATTTTATTTGCTTTGAAATTGAGAACGAGTCAGATTTTGATGATGAAATGGTTAATAATCGAGGTATGGATACTGACTGATTATCTAAAGAATTCTGATAATAAAGATCACAGCAAACAAAAGTAAGTTCATCCCTTCTTAACCCTTTAAGGCTCAAACTGGCCAAAACGTTTTTCTGCAGTGTTTTTTTTAGAAATGTCCATTTGCTGCAAGCCAAGAGAAGACTGAAAATTCACCACTTGAATGACTGGACTGATAGATAAGCGAGCCAGTCGTTCCAGTGGTAGATTTTCTAAAATAATCACTATATGCAATTGGACATTTTCTATGAGAAGATTGAAATTTTCCTGACCAAATTTGATCATTAAAGTTAAGGGATTAAAGTTTGATACATTGATCTCTTTCAGCTGTGTGTTCGATAGGCACAGGGGAAGCTCCTACCTCGATCAGGCAAACATTATGGCGCAAAATCACATCAGCAAATTGCCATATGAAGAAAGCTAGCAGTATGAATAATCAGTACCCTAGCCTGTAATAAGACTGTCTAAATATTTATTTGCTATTGAGGCCCGGAGACTTTATTATTAGTTCACCTGACCCTTCTGGGCCATGTGAGCTTATGCCATGGCGGCCATTCATCTGTCTGTCCATCCATCTGTAAAATCGCATCTCATTTATGCTTTGACCGATTTCAACTAAATTTGGCTGGAAGGATCATATGGTGGTAGGCTCCAGAACCTCTATTCAAAATTTTGATTGGTCAAACTTTCTTGGGGCCATCTTGGATTTTCTGAAAATTTCTGGAAGTCGTTGCTACTCCAATATAAATGTCCCAACTTCAACGAAACTTGGGTGGGCTAATTCTATACTGGTAGGTTTCAACACTTCTAACGAGATTTTTAATTGGCCAATATTTCCGGCAGTCATCTTAGATTTTCCGAAAATTTATGGAAATCAGTTAAAAGCCTACTCATTAACCACTTGACCGATTTCAAGCGAACTTGTTTGGGATGACCCTAGAGTGGTATGCTTCAGAACTTGTATATAGGAGTTTGATTAGTCAGTGGGATTTTTTCGGCGACCATCTTGAATTTTCCGAAAAATGGTGAGAAATCTTAAAGTACTACTCATTAACTGCTTGGGAAATTTCAACCAGACTTGTCTGGAAAGATACTATGGTGGTAGGCTTTAGAGCATGTATACAGAATTTGATTGATCAATTTTTTTCGGTGCCCATCTTGGATTTTCCAAAGATATCAGGAAATCAGTTTAAAACCATACTCATTAACCTCTAGGCCGATTTCAAGCAAACTCGGCTGGAAGGACCCTAGATTGTTATGCTTCAGAACTTTATACAGAATTTTGATTGGTCAATTTTTCTGGCAACCATATTAAATTTTCTGAAAAATGGCAGAAAATTATTTTTAATGCTACTCCTCATTAACTGCTTTGTCAATATCAAGGAAACCCAGCTGGAATGACCCTAGAATGGTATGCTTCAGAACCAAGATACAGAATTTTGATTTTGTAAATTTTTCTGGCCGCCATCTTCGATTTCCCACAAATTTTGGGAATTCAGTTAAAAGGCTATTCCTCATTAACCGCTTTGCTAATTTAAACTAATCTGAGCTAGAAGGGCTCTAGGCTGGTATGCTTCAGGATTGGTATACAAAACTTGGCTGCTTCATTCTTTTTGGTAGCCATTTTAAATTTTTCGAAACATTGTGGGAAATCGTTTACAACACTTATTGCTCATTAACCGCGTGTTCCAGTGACTCTAAAAAATTTTCTCGAAACTGACATCTGGAATTTCTTTAGGGAGCTTGCTGAAACTCATTACATTTTATTTCATCAATAAGGGGAAGTCGGCGTCCATCATTAATTTCCCACTAAATATCATTTCTACTGAATTCCTATTTTGGATTTTATGCCTTGTTACTGCTGAATTTAAAGTATTATGTCTGTTCAAATGTTTTAGATCAAATGCTAATGTTCCAGGTGAGCACTAAGGCCCCTAAGCCTCTTGTTTTATATTTTATGAGGGTTTGGTGTCAATAATTGAAGGCCGCATATAAAAATCATAGTTTATATAAACTCATAAAATATGTACGGAAACAAGCTAACGGGTATGTGGTTTGTTTTTAAACATGCTTGTAATGTATAAACAGTGAAGTAAAATTTAATTCAAATCTGAAAATAGACTCTTAACCCTTTAATGGTCATACCGGCCAAAACTGGCCTCCGTTGTGGTCTAGTGGAATGTCAATTTACAGGATAAAAGAATACGATTTTTGAAAATTGACCACAAACATTCCAGTCATAAATTTTCAAAAATTGTATTCTCTTGACCTGTAAATGGACATTCAATAGGCAGATGTTAAAATTTTCTTGACCAAATTTGACCATTAAAGGGTTAATTAACTCATAAATAACAATGACATTCTGGGTGAAATGAGTAGAATTTTGAACTTGTCTGTTAACTAATTTTATGTAAACATGGATTCTTAGTTCTTACTTTTTTGTTAGATCACACTGTATAAGGACGCTGGTTTTACATGACTATTAATTTTGAATATTTTCCTAGATCTGAATCACTTAAATATTTAATTTACTTGTGTAATCATTGTAATTGCTACATGCACATGCCTCAGGGGAAAAACAAATCAAAAGCAGATTGACTATGAGACAGATAATATTAAATCAAATAAATCTCACTATAAGCTACTATATTTTGTCGCTCAGTGGTCAGTCGGAACACTTGATAAAGATATGATACATCGAGGAAAAACAAAGGCACTCTGTTAAGAAAATTACCAAAGTTTGTTTGAAAGTTAGAAATAAAAGCTTACTGTTTCTTTGTGCTTGAAATTAGATCATGCCATAAAAATTAGCATCCAATCTCAACATTATCATTGTTCTAACAATAACCGTGACATTTGATAATTTGCTTTAAGCGTTATGAATGTGAAATGTTTGTTTTAATTTAAATTCTAAATTTTAACATTTTTTCAGCCATGTGTACATTGAGGGCACAGCTCAATCCAGCTGACATCAGGCAAACCATATGGCGAAAAATCACCGCTGCAAATTTCCGCATGAAACAAGCTAAAATCAAACAATTATATTTCAGACACTAAAGTTAAATGAATATTTGTGTATCTATCAACTTAATTATTGTATCCCCTAAGCTTTTTTCCAGAACTAGAAGTCGTAATGACTTGTTCTAGAGAAATTTAATGTTTTCCATTCATGAATATTTAATTGGTTATTGTGAATTTGTGCTAAAGTAGGTGCTGCGAGGAGATGGCCATTTTGAAAATACCTTTTTTTTAACCACGCAATTTGAGGAAACATCATCCTTGATCTGCACCATAGTTGTCATGCTCTATGGCACTGAATCTGTTTTCTTTTTTTTATGGTACTATTAGGACATGTAGGAAGAAGTAAATTAGTGGAATCACACATTTATGAATCTGGGCTTGATTTTGTGTAGTTTCATATGACTGCGGTTAATGATTTCTAGAACCCACATTATTTGCCAATATTACATAACTTCATTGCTTCATTCACTCGAAACTTGGGCACAA
This sequence comes from Chaetoderma sp. LZ-2023a, assembly GCA_034401795.1. Lineage (NCBI taxonomy): Eukaryota > Metazoa > Mollusca > Caudofoveata > Chaetodermatida > Chaetodermatidae > Chaetoderma > Chaetoderma sp. LZ-2023a. The sequence goes on along the minus strand of CM067369.1, from coordinate 183,417,888 downwards.
AAGTTTAACAAGCCATTGTCTATTAAGCATAACATATCGAAAACAATTAATTCCACGCCATGTCATAACATTTCTAGTGTTTAATGGTCAGATTTTGTCACCCAAAAATTAAATATTTGCTCATTAAATGTTCACTTGCAAGCCAAAAAAAATTTAAAATTTCCTCGTTAAACGTTCACGTGCAAGCCAAAGTTATCAAGCCAGATATTTCAGTGATAAATTTTCAAAAAATGTCTTGTCCTGCAAATGGTCATTCCTGAGCAAGACCACTGCACAGGCCGGTTTTGGGTGGCTTGACAATATTTGATATTATCTTGGCTGGCAAATGCTGTCTTAAAGAATAACAAACATCCTTGCAGAATTCATCCCATTAACTGTTTTAAAAGTTTGTTCAGATATTAACTAATACCTATATATGCTAATTGCTAAATCATCTCAAATTTACATATCTTGTCAAAACAAACAAATTTCATACAACCTTTATTGAAAGGTACCATATTGACTTATTCCTGACAATATTTTTGCAAATTCAATCCAGGTCTGCTAAATTAGAGCATTCTATGTTAATGTGACGTTTCATTAAATCACATTATAATTTACATTTTCAGCCTTGTGTGTTATGACAACGCGTGGTAGCCTCACACCTATCAGACAAGCTATATGGCACAAAATCACTGCAGCAAATTTTCGCCAGAGGAAAGCAATGGCTTTCAGAAAGAGCAATGAAAAGCCTTAAGCTGCTACATGCATATATGAATGCTTTCAATTTAAATGACTTAAGTGATAAATTTAATTTTATGTTAAAGAAAAAATTTTAGACTGACATCAATAGTTGTGTTCATATATGTTTTTCTAATGTACTATTATATTTTAAAGTAATAGTTACATTTTTAGAGTATATTCCCACAGTTATTATGTCATACAGTTGGTTGACACGTCTGTACAAAAAATAATAATCCAAAATTAGATGTAGATTTCACTGCCTTAGACTATAATAATCACTGTTGATATCAGGTAAATTTATAGTGTAAGTGCAATATTTTCAAAATTACTTTCAGTAACCTATTGATATAGCTGAATAAGAATTGTAGTTGCCAGTAAAATATAATAGCGTTCAAGATGGTATTTTTTAAGACTAAGTATTGATTTTTGGCGATATTTTGTTTAGATTCTTATAAAGCACATTTATGAATAAGTCACCATTTTATGCTCAAGCCTCACCCCAAACCGGCCTCTGTAGTGGTCTTGAGTATTGTCAAGCACAAGGTAGAACATAATGTGGTGGGATGTGGCTCAGTAAGAAAGCCTGGTCTTCCATTCAATAGTTTGCAAACGGACATTCTCTGTGAGAAAATGGCAAACTTGTTGGTCTGACCACCTATAAACGATGTTAATCCTTTAATTGTCAAGCTGACAACTAATGGCTGCTGCACTTGTTTTGAGAAATTCCAAGAACACCGAAATGCCTAGCTTGGTAGCTAGACTAGTAGTTACACTATTGTTGTTTCTATATATATGCAAATGGACACTAATTGTTTTTCTTATCCAAGTCTGCTTAGCGGGTTATGAGAACGTCATCATCTTTGTCCAAATAAGGCGCCAGTTGTCACTTGAGTAGGTTTGGCGGTGCAGTACAGCTCAAATAAGTTAACATGTTTCCAAAACAGAAACATAATTTTGAATATGATGTAAGAAATGTTTTGTTGAATATTTTGGCCTTAATTTGATTATCCACTCCTGTGAGTATATATGCACGCACAAGTAAATTTACTTATGGTAAGTATACTTGTCATGTGAACAGATTTACATATGGAGTATACATACTTCTGGAGTAGATTAACATGAGTAAAGGTATATTTATATAACCTCAGTAGGTGGTGCAAAAATATGTTTGCTGATCAGTAACTTTACTTGTTAAGTAAATTCTGTCGGATGTTTTTCATGTGCAAAAATAGTGTGATTTTGCATCATCATTAAATTTAGCCATACCTAATTACCTTCACTGTGTACTGATCAGGGGTGCGTTTTAGCGACCTACATGGTTTGTGGTTCACTGACTTGGTTCCTACATTTGGACGTTCTGGAACTGAAGGATTTACTGACATGGTTCGTCGAACCAGGAACCGAGTTTTAGCCTCGGTTCGTGGTTACCAGTGGTTACTGGTTAGTAAATTTAAAGATGCCAATGCACAAGTAAATTTTACAATCTATTTGAATGACGAAATCTTGTCAATACTTTAGTAGATGCGGTCATCCGTGATTTACTTAGATTGAATTTTAAATGTTTAAAGTATAAATCGAAACACAATTAAATTACATGTAATTGCTGAAGTTAGAGCAGTTTAGAATACATGTGGGTACAGAACATTGCCACAAAATCACGATTATCAAACATTGCCAATTCGCATAAATCCCGTTTTTGGTGTTTCTGGTTTGTAGAAAGTACCGTGAAAAAGGGCCGCAGAGCTCATTGTAATGGCTGCCTAGTTGAAAATGGCTGCAAAATTAAAAGTAGAAATTAGTAAGTAGTCTGCATGGCTTGCTAAAGACAGACTGATCTCCGTAATGTATATGCCATGTGTAAAATATGCTTTTTACCCACACATGTGTATATACTCAAGTGCAGAAATGTTTACATAATTAAATGTCTGCACGTGATTGGATCTTCAAAGCAGCAATGGCTGCCAATCAAATTAAGTCCAAAATATTCAACCTTGCATTTTATTTTGTCTTGGAAACATTTCTGAGCTGTATTGTAATTGAAAGACATTTAAGTTACAAATGTTTGCTACCCACTTATGTAATTGTATGGTTGACTTAAATAAAGGGTAAAATGTTTTTTGTACTGCTAATTCTAATGATGGATAGATGTACTTCAGATGTTTCTGTTTTAACCTACGACTATAACGACTGGTCTTGATCCATTTTCAGGCTATTCTATGCTAGCTTGTGGTGATTTGATGAGTGCGATAAAGCAGGCTATGTGGTCCAAAATTACATCAAATAACTACCGCATGAAGAAAAGCAAATCATGGCGCCCGTCAACTTAAATGCGTAGAATCATGGCATCAACAGACCACCAGCCGTTACAGGGCTAGAAATTACCTTCTTTTAACCCTTTAATGGTCATGCCAGCCAAAACCGGTCTCTGAGCCGAGCCGAGCCGAGCCAGTCATTCCAGCACTTGATAAATTTTCAATGATTTTATTCTATTGGCGTGTAAATGGACATTCAATAAGAAAATAATTAAATTTTTTGGACAAGATCTGACCATTAAAGGGTTATGGGTGATTAATACAAATCAGTATATCTGAAAATTCCCAGATCCCAGACATGTACAGATCTGGACTGCCCTGCATAGCATATAAAGGTAGTCAAACGTCCGGAATGAATCATTTACTATTATTCAGAATATTAATCTGTTAATCGTCAGGATTGATCTAGATGTATGCATAGTCAGTGTCCATTTGTAAGCCAAATGTTCGAAAATTTACCACTGGATTGACTTGCTTGTTTACCGAGTCAGTCATTCCCGAGTGGTCAATTAAAAAAGTCATCTCTTGGCCTGCAAATAAACATTTCCGAACAACAGAAGCTAATTTTGGTCGGAGTGACCGTTTAAAGAGCCAATTCACAATATTCATTTTAACAGGTTCTTTTTTCTTCAACATGATTAATGGAGTAAGCAGTAAATCCTTGAATTTTGTCTTCCTAATTTGGCAGTGGGGTGGGGATGGAGGCGACAAACAGAGATCCAGCCAGATCAGTTAGTCTTAAATCACTGCAGTTATTCATATGTGAAAAAGGCCTACAGGATCAGTGGTTAATTACTAACCCTGCCATTAAAGTACAAAGGCATAGCAATACTGAGTATGCTAGCGATTAGTTGGATTGCGTTGCACTGTTGAAAAATGGACCTATAATTGATAACTAAATTTTCAAAGCAGAAACATGGTAGCTTTTCATACTCAAAACAAGCATTTTTGTATTATTTTTATCTTTGAGTTAACTTTTTTCTGACATGATGTGTGCTTCTGGTTATCTGACACAGCACTAGCTTTTAGCAAAAACTCACAATAGGCAAATATATGTATTTTTTCCTACAAATTTATGACCAAAATTCAGGGTAATAGATATTAAATTTAAACCAATAAAGTGTTATTCCACATAGCACGAGATCAAAGGTCTGTAAGTAGAGCGAGTGGGCATACGTTGGTACAACGAGTACCACCGTGACGTGTCTTAAATGTGCGTAGACCCATTGCAGTTTACTTTTGAAGCCAAATAAACAGTTTCTTTACTCAATGAACCCTTTGTCAGGCCCGCTAAAGATGTGGTCATCCAATAATCTTCTGTATTAGACTCCTGTATGGGAGAATAAAAACCTGTATTGAACTTTTGAAACACTCGTGAGTTATGACATGATTGTGCAGTGGCATTGCATCATAACCAAATTGATAATCTGTATTGTATTTGCTCAACATTTTGTTCATTAAATAATTAGGAAAGTCACTAAACAGTGTTACATTGAATCAATATTGTTATTTTTACGATTTCAATAGAGTAATCTCACATTTCCAGGTCGAATATGGATTTTTATTGTACTTGTTCAGGTTGTGTTAAAGATCTGTATTGAACGTGACTCCAATTTTAACACGATGTGCGTGTACTAAAACAAGTGTGGTAGTGCTATTGTTGTGACATACACATTATTTTCAATGGCAGACCGTATAAAATTTGGATTGGTATTCTCTTGGATTGTAAATGGGCAGGCTTTATAAGAACCTTTTGTGATTCACAGCTAAGTATGTCAGTCTCAGATTTCTGACAAGACTACCTAATTCGCAACTATAGAGTATTGCTCTTGTTTATTTTCTTGACCAATTTTGATCATGAAAGTCTTACATGTATGTTCCACCTGAGAGATTTTATGGTTGTACAATTCCAATATCTTGATTTGAATTTCCTGATTTCCTCTCTTCACAGATTAAAATAGCTAGTTTATTTGTTCCCTGCAGAATAATAATCAGGGCTGAATAATTCACAGATTTATGCTTAATTGCTTGACAACTTAGTTACGAATGTTCAAATTGTTAGCTTTACAAGTTTGTCATCTTCTTTGCAACCTGTCATATCTGTATAGTCTGGCATTAGTTTTATCCCACATAGCAGGTTGCGTGACTGTTTCATATGCTTGTGTGTGCGTTACTTTCTTAATGTATGGAAATAACATCATTTACGAGGCATAAGCCATTGGATTGTTATTGCAAACTTTGTGTGCATATAGTCAGATTTTGACTTCACCAGCCACGATAATCTGTATGAGATTTGTGTTTGATATCACTTTCATTAGGTCATAGTTAAAACTGGAGATCTTTTTCAATCTTGCTTTCATTGTTGGAATTATTTAAGATCACTTGAATTACCTACACTTAGTTTGTCACGAATTAATACTGCTACTATTTGATTAAACCTTAATGAATATAATTTGCCGGCCAAGATAAGAATATTTCTGAAAATTTAGCACTGGAATGACAAAAATGTCGAAGTTTTATTCAGACTGACAGAGATGCCAGCAGTGAGTAGCTCTGAAAAACATATTAGCATTATATATCTTTACTGACATGGCATGGTATAAATCTGCTTCGTAAATTCTAGTGATTTTGATTCAAGAGATTCAAATAGTTAACATTTAAATACTATATTAAAAAATTCTAAAAGCTCGGAGGTAATTGAAACATTTTAGCAAAACTATAACAATTTAATTTGACTAAGCAACTTGAAAATTATAAATTGTGTTGTTTTCAAAAGTAACACATTAATGAATGATTCTATTCGTATTGACTATTCTGTATAATGTGTAGTTGCGTACCATACTAATACATTTTTTTTTTACACTGGACTGATATAAATCTTAGAAGATATTACTGTACTAATATTAGGAGAACTAACTACTAGTAAAAAGTAATGTGCCCGGAGTAGACAAATTATCATGGGAATTTCAAATCTCCAGTATTAATCAATTTAAACAGATTTTTAGATAATTTTCCATCTCTCACTTATTCTCATCCCAGTTTTATGTGAAGGCAATGCAATACCAATGCTTAGCTTTTTATTATTTTCAGCTTACTGCTGTCTGAAATCACCCATGAATTCTGCTGTTATAAGACAAGTTATGTGGAATAAAGTCACATCGACAAATGTAAGACTAAGAAGACAACAGAGTAGCAATTATGTAACGTCGTTGTTGGCGAAACAATCTTTCCAATGATCATTTTAGACACGGTGTGATGCAATGCTGAATGTGCTTTTGGTTTAAAAAATTACTAGTAGGATTGAATAGTCCAACAATTTCCTCAATTTTTAAAATCAGATGTTGAATGACATTGTCATTTCATTTGGAATTAGTTGCCAGTTGAATTGAAATGTAATTTCAGTCAGGTCAGTGAGAAATTCCATTCCTACAACAAATATCTCCAAATAATTTCCACTAGCTCCCCAAGATATACAACTTCCTGCATACAAATGTAGCAGTCTTCGTTGATTATGTCAGTAATCTTACTGGAAGCTATTTCAGATTTCAGTGTTAGCCCTTTAATGGTCAAATTTGGTCAAGAAAATTTAAACATCTGCCTATTGAATGTCCATTTACAGGCCAAGAGAATACAATTTGTGAAAATTTATCACTAGAATGACTGGCTCAGTTATCGAGCCAGTCATTCCAGTGGTAAATTTTCAAAAATTATGTTCTTGGCCTGTAAATGGACATTCCACAAGACCATGGCAGAGGCCGGAATTGGCCGGCTTGACCATTAAAAGGTTAAAGGTGCATCTAATTTAGTATTTAACTCTCACTATTAAGTATTAAAAGAAGAAAAATATCACATTATTCTGAATACAATTAATCCCGTTAGTAATTTACTGGGCAAGATTTATCAAGAAAATTGACATTTTTCTTAGTGACTATCTATTTGCTGGACAAGAATTTTTGAAAATTTAACACTGGAATGACTGGCTCGACTTGCGATTATCGATCCAGTCATTCCTGTTGTAAATTCTCAGTCTTCATGGTCTGCAACCTGACATTTCCTACAACATGACATCTCAAGACCGTTGCAAATGCTGGCATGATCACGAGAGGGTAAACGATCAAGTCGACTAAAATTTCTCTCTGTTGTTTCGATTTGCAGGCCAAAAGGACTGGTTTGGAAATCTACCAGCCATTTAGATGGTAAACTTAAAAAATACTCTTAGCCTGCAAATAGACATTCACCAAGGACAAATTAAAATTGTATAGACCAATTTTCACCATTAACCATTTAATCCTCAAAATTTGTTCAAGAAAATTCAACTTTTCTCGTAGAAAATGCCCATTTACAGACAATGAGATTATTTTTGATACTTTACCAATGGAATGACTTACTTGATTATCGAGCCCGTCATTCTAGTGGTAAATTTTCAAAAATAACCTTGGTCTGCAAATAGATAGTGTTAAAGTGTTAAAAGATTAAACTGAAAATTGACATATCATACTTAATAATATGACATATCGAGCGTAGGTTATGGCTCTACTTAACACAGCTAATGTTGATCAGATGAGGGGTGTGTGTGTGTGTGTGTGTGCGTGCGTGCGTGCGTGCGTGCGTGCGTGCGTGCGTGCGTGCGTGCGTGCGTGCGTGCGTGCGTTCGTGCGTGTGTTTGCTTTGAATGTTTGTTTTCTGATTGGAAGCATGAATGTGTTAAAGGTAATAAGATACTAAAATATTTTCTAACATTAGACAAAAAGGTCTGAATAATCACTGCTTTAATTGTTTCATTAACCTAGTTACAACCACTTATATACATTTACTTAACTGCTATTGTCCTCTAGTTAATATATGTAAAAGGCAGGAATAGTAAAACTTGTAATTCCGATGTAGTAGGCTTTAAACTCAGGCTCCACAGGACATTTATAGGTACCTCTATAGTCATCACTAATCAAATACTACCGCTACCACAATAATAATTTCAAATGCATTCAGCATTCGTTCAATTAAACAGACACAAACAAGCTTGCACAATTCCTCTAAAGATCTTGGACAGAATTTGGGACACTCGGGTTTGGCAATTAGATAAGATACAAATGTAGGGCTGGTCAGCACACTTGTAAATGAAGTTTTAGTAAAAAAAAAATGCTTATTAAATCCAGATAAAAATTCCCATTTTGGAATAGCTGCTAGGTGCAGAAAGAGATTGCGACTAATATGCATACTAATTTGCATATCAATGAAAGTGTGTGTACAGACAGGTCAGCTACCTGTACAGAATGTCTACACGTGTTAGCTTTACATTGTCAATGTTAGAATAGTTTTATACTATGTATAATAGTAGAAGAATATTTGGTCTTCGTCCAACTCCCCATAATCAGCTTTTAAAGTAAAATATGAATAAACCTTCCATAAATCCTTGCCCTTACTACTGTTTAACGTTTACCAGACCCTGTACCGCCATTTAACGTTAAATAGTAGTAAATGCAAGGAATTGTGGGAAGTTGGCTGGAGACCGAATTATTTCATTATGAACCAATTTCACTCTAAATGTTGGTATTGTGAAGCCTCTGAATGCTGAAATCCCAGTACATCTATTTAGCCATTACCACTAGATGATGTCAATATTCTTTACTGTGTCAATAGCAAAGAAACTGCTGTGCATTCAATAGGGAGAACGTTTCAAAATGTTTTGCTAAATCTGCAAAGCTATTGACAATCTGCTATTTTCGCATTAATTACCTCATATAATATACAAATCGAGAAAAGCCTATTTTGCATGTGCAGGCCGCTCTGGAAAGTTTTCTCTACTGAAGGCAAGGCTGGCATGCCTTTTTTAACAATTTTGATGGACAATGGTGCTGTTAGTTTCCACCGAATTTGTTGAAAAAATGAACACCTGTTCATCTTTTAGTTTAATTAGCAAAATACAAATTTTGGCAATTGGTGTGGTATGGGTTAAAAACAAAAATACAGGTAAGCTGTTGAAAATTTTGAAACTAATTTGATTGGATGACGATTCCAGTCATATTATTTAAAAATATTCAACTTATTTCTTGCATCATAAGAATGTTTTTAAGTATGCAAGGTTTAAAGTTCTGAGGATTTTAAATATCATGACCCAAAGTTTTAAAACAGCAACAACTATCAGCTGTTGTTTTCCAATATATTCAGTTGTTTTGAAAGGCTAAAATAAATTCATCTTCAAAATGTTGTTTATATTTCCCGCATATCAGCAGGAAGAAGGTTAATAAGTGAGTGACTCTGTTTGAGAATTCACGATCATGTACAACCTGTCTTAACACTTTGATGGTCAAATTTAAAGATCTGTTTTACGGTTAAATGTTTTACTTAGCGAATGTCCATTTGATTTGTTTGTAGGCCAAGACTATTTTTGACAATTTAGCACTGAAATAACTGGCTTTGATATCGAGCCCGTTATTCAGATTTTCAGTGCTAAAATTAACAAAAGTCTGCTTTAAAATCGACATTTCTCAGGACATTGTGATTGCTTATCTTTTTAATTGTCAAGCCAGCCGAAAATCGCTTCTGCAGATCTTGAGAAATGTCCACGTGTCCGTCACGGGGTTATTAAAAAATATTTACAACTATAATGACTGTCTCATTATTCCAGACAATCATTCCAGTTCTAAATTTTGAAAAACAGTTCCCTTGTTCTGCGAATGGACATTTACTAAGCAAAGGTGTCAATTTTCTTGACCAATTTTTGCTATTAATGAATTCAATTCATTTGTTATTGGATAAGATTTTTGGAAACAAAAGGAAAGTCCAATTTTCTTATAGAAAAGCCTATTTGGAGACCAACAAATTATTTTAGAAAATTGACCCATGGCGTTACTTGTTCGGTTATCAAGCCAGTCATTCCAGTGGGACAATTTTTTAAATGGTCATCTTGTTCTCCATGTGGACATGTGTCAAGACAACCATTGACCACTGCAGAAGCCAATTTGGCCATCTTAAGCATTAAAATATTAACCATTTAACACTAGAATTTGTCACGAAAATTTCAATTTTCCCATAGAAAATCACTTTGCAGACCATCTTTGAACATTTACCATTGGAATGACTGGCTCGTTCATCAAGTCATTCAAGTGGTAAATTTCAAAAATAGTCTTCTGGGTCTGCAAATGGACATTTCTCAAGACCACTGCAGAAGTAGTTTTTGGCCTATTTGAGGGTTAAAGGGTTAATTTACTCCAAAAAGTAGGTGGTCATTCAAGCAGTTTCGACTGTGATTCTGTCTCAGTGTATGAAACATTTTTAAAGTAAATTTCTTTGCTATACAGTGTTTCACTGATATTTACTTATTGTTTTTAAAGTATAAACGTTATTATTACTGTAGTAATTGAAATATATTATAAATAACCGTTTCAATGCTACTGACATTAGAAATATTCTGTTGAATATTTTGAAATAAATTTGATGGGAAGCTGTTTCCAATCAAATTTGTTTCAGAATATTCAATCGCTTAGCTATTTTAAGCGGTACATTGAAATTGACTGACTTTGTGAATGAAAGGGTTAAATGATTATTAATGTTAAACTAATTCATGATTAATTTACATGTATTTATTGTCTCATTGGCTTCCTATCTGTATAGTTATGTTAGTGCTAATCACTATTGAAATCTACAGTCATGTTTCTGGTTTATTCTCGATGCTAAAGATATATAAAAGCCTATTTAAAGATTTTTAAATGTTTTTTACCATTTTACCGAAATTTTATGATTTAAATTAATTAAAATGGTTAAAAAAAATTTTTTATCTTTAAATAGTCTTTTCTTGGCTGATAGATGGACATTTCTCAAGACTGCTGCAGAGGATATTCTTAACCAATATTAACCCTAGAAGGGTTAACCCTTTAACACTCATCAGCCAATAACGGCTTCTGCAATGGTCTTGAGAAATGTCCATTTGCATGCCAAAAGAAGACTATTTTTGAAAATTGACCACTGGAATGACTGGCTCGATAACCGAGCCAGTCATTCCAGTGGTAAATTTTCAAAAACTTCTCTTGGTATGCAAATGGGCTTTTTCTGAGTTGAACAAATTTGTGTGTTAAAGGGTTATGGGCAAGGCATGTCCATGTCTTATAGATTTTATACCTTTTACTATAGAATCATAAATCCATTAATTTTTCTGTTACAGCTTATCAGAACTTTCATATTTCAACTATAGCGCTGTGTATGGATAAAATAACTTACATTTTGGCTACTTTGTATAGACAGTCATAGAAAAGGAATACATTTTATTCATCTTCATAGAAATAGGATAGCTATAAGATGTATTCTATCTATATCGAGATTTTTTACTTTAAAGTGGCGTATTACAATTCTGTTGAAAAATTCCAGTCATAGCGTTAATTTAATAACACATAAAGAAATAATATTTTAATTATTTTAGATTAGCCTATGCCAGCAACAGCTCTCAGTCAAATTAGTTTCAAAATATTCAACAGAATATTTATTACATTGTAAATCATTAAAGACATACAATTCATCCACTTACCTGTCAGCATTTTCCATTTTTATGATGGAGATATGTCATTTTGATTGTGATATCAGGCTATCGGCTAATATGTGATGTATTTAATTATGACATCAGTGTGCAATTGTACTGCTGATTTTCTATCTTCCAATGTTCAACGCTTAACTCTCTAACCCTTAAAATTCCAGCGTCTCAATTTCAAGCAACAATTGCCAGTCAAATTACTTTCAAAATATTCAACAGAATATTCCATACATGATAAAGAATTAGTAATTTCTGGTATGTTAGGGTTAACCCATTAACACTCAAGTCAAATTAACCATTTAACACTCAAGTCGGCTGCAACTGGTTTCTGCAGTGGTCTTGAGAAATGGCCATTTGCAGACCAAGAGAAGACAACTGGAATGACTGGCTTGATAACCGAGCCAGTCATTCCAGAGATAAAATTTACGACTGATAAATGAGCCAGTCATTCTACTGGAAAATTTCAAAAATATTCTTCTTTTAGCCTGTAACTAGACATTCCTCTAGAACGCTGAAGAAACCGGCTTGACCATTAAAACGGTTCATTACTATCTGGCTATATTCCAAATAGCAATAGCAATAATTTAACATGTTTTATATTGAACTCTTGGTGCATCGTTATTAATTGCCAGTCATTCCTTCCTACTGCCATTTATGTAACTCAATAATCATGATAATTAATTTTAATACACATGTACATTTAATGTTTGAGCATGCGTGCATGCGCAAAAGATACACATGATGATCCTATGACTTGTATCTGGTTTGCGTTGTAGCATCCCATTCCAGTGATAGTTTACTTGTGCTATATCAATCACCCCCATCCAGCCACCTATGCATCCTCCACAATGGTGGCACATTCACTATTTCTGTACAGATTTAGATCAAAACTGGTAAAGATGTTCCTGGGGGCATCTGCAGTGCAAAAACGCTGTTGGTTTTACGAAAAACAGCAGAGTTGTCCCCCTTGTAATTTTTCTCCGGTATGGGGATAATGGGGAGAGATATTACTTTGGTGACAGGTTTTATCATATTTAGAGCTATTGACGCCTAGCCTAGTGAGTGGCTACAACCTATATAAGAACTAGGTCTGTATGACCTAGTCTTTCGATAATATAGGTCAAAGGTAAGGTTTGCCATTGGAATGAATTATTCTGACAGCACATGTTGATTTTTGTATACAATCATGGTGTATGGAGGCAATATGCGATAAAGGTATGTTCCATATCAAAAGTATATCAGTGTGAACTGCTTTTCATGGGTCCCTAAACATCAGAAAATGCAGGTTGCAGTTTCAAGCTTTTTGCATACAGTGATCAAATTTTGGTTTATTGATGTATTGTAGCCTAAAGGTGTGCTATTTAGGCCAAGTATGTTCAAATGCCTTTAGAAATAACTACATGTCACGCATGGAAACTCAAGAACTGTAAGTGGCGGGCAGCTGAACGTCAGTGTCAAGGCCCTTGGTCTCGTTACTTAGTAATTACCCATATGCTGAATGTATCGGATTTGGGTATGGTTGTGTGCGTGCATGGGTGTGTGTGTCCCCAGCTGTATCTCACAGACTGATCTGATTTGGCTCAAGATTTAAGACAAGAAAGGTTGGTACCCTACAATATGATGTGATCTGGAAAAAAGATCTGAAATTTTAAAAACTGGCAAAAGTGGGGAGGGCTTGTGATCTCTGATCAGCCTTGTTTGAACACAATGGCTCAAAGGCCACAGTTTCGCATGCTGTGTTATGCAGTCGATCATCTTGGCTAAGTTTAGTCAAGAAATTAAAAAATATAATTATTGAATGTCCATTTATATGGAGTAAGTCCAGGACTTCATATTTTTTTACTCTGACATCTCTAAAAACAATGATTTTAATCATATTACATGTATTTTAACCATTTTAGACTTCCATTTTTCTTGCTTGGATTCCCAATAGCATTACCCATGAAGTTTCCTGTGTTTGGACATTAGTGGAAGCCCTGTTTGCAGACCAAGGCTATTTTTGGAAATTTACCACTGGAATGACTGGCGTCTCTGATACAGTGTGGTCTGTCTGATACAGTGTACATCTGGTACATATGTGTAAATTAAGTTTTTGGAAATGTTACTTTATGGTCAAATCCCCAGATGGCATATAATTGAACAACTACATTATTATGTAAACAAATTCTACTAAGATGGTAATAATCTGTGTAGGCTTGTGTATATTAAATGTGATTTTTAGTGTTTAAATTTAGTTTTTGCTGTTCTTTGTCAAGTGTGTTATATTGTGAATAATGTTAGTGCCTAAGAGCTTGTACATGGTATGCCTGAAAAATGATATCTCAACTGTTCAATTCTAGATAACCAAAAATGTCATTATTATTAGAGCATTTGTTGGCCTTTTTACTGCTCATTGATAATCGCATAACTTTTAACTTAATAAATAAAATTGATGTGATCGTTTAAAAATTGTGTTTGTCATATTTTGAATTATTTTTATTGTCCTGCTAAATTGTTCAGTTCACAATAACTGGTGTTCATTCTGAAAATGATATACCTGTAATTAGGCAACAACAACTTCTAACATCGTTTCTTTCAAAGCAAATACCTGTGACCAGCTTATCCAATATCTTGTCTGGAGGCAGAAAGCGAGGAAAAGGTTAATCGTGTCAGTGTGTATATAAAGATTCGTGTACGCCCTTACAAAAAGTCTGAGAAGTCTTTATGCTGGGTTAATCAGATGAGATGAAGAGGGACCAATACTAGCTATGCCCCACCCATTTACAGCTAAGCTCCGCCGATGTTTTTCATGTGTTGGGATCGATTTATATACTTTGAACACTGAATTCCCAGAATACCAATTTCAAGGTAACTATACAGGTAAGCTGTTGAATATTTTGAAACTAATTTGACTGGGGGTTGTTGCTGCCTATGGAATCAACAGCTCCCAGTCAAATTGGTTTCAAACTAGTCAACACAATGTTTATTAACTTGGTAAATTCATCAAAGACATACAGTTCGTACATTTGACAGACTTTTCTTACTTTATGATGGAGTTATAAAACATCGTAGTGATTATGACATCAGTCTACATATGATGTAATTGAGTGTCATTATACTTGAGTGACAGATCAAATCCTTCCTTTGGGCCCCATCCATGCATCAGTTCAGGTTAACCATTTTTTCTCAGCTAACCTAGAGTGATGAAGAACAATTGCACAGTTCAATGGACATCAAATATATTGGTGTCCAGTCTGTATTCGCAAAATTGTTCCACCTATGATCACCAAACTGTGTGCATCTTAGGTTAAAGGCTGTGAGGTGTATCAAACATGCTCAACATTTCATGGTTCATGTGACATTACTGGGAAATTCTGAGTTCAGGGTGCTGTGGTGGTATTCTCTTTGATGAAGATCATCACTAAGATTATAGTTTCCATGTTAGAGCCAATAAGGAAACATTCAGCCAGTAAGCTGATGCGGGTAAATATGAGACCATGCATAAGTGGCATAGTCTCAATTTGGCATCGCCAATATCTAGCCGAGTCGGGCATGATTCTGAATAAAACTATTGTGGGGTTTTCCAGCACGGAGTTCAGTGCAGCAGCAAGGTAACAGGTGAAAAGCACAGATAGACCATCTCCCTGTGGGGAGCCGATTGATGTCTCAAACTCTACAGACTTCACTGACTTAACTCCTCTCAGCTTGGTGTCTGCAAGCAGTAGTCTCACTAGTCATAGCTCATCTTCATTGCAACTGGCCTGGCGTAATACATCCAAGATCTTTGAGCATTTAATTGGGTCGAAGGCTCGTGACATGTCAATTCCCATTTTATGGAAATCCCAGTGTTTGGGCATAACTACTGACACAAGCATGCATTGAGCCCATACAGTGTATGCGCAGCTGCGTGCACGTTTGAGGCCACTGACATGATCCAGTGAAGTCATTGATCTTGTCTCGGATGTGGCATAGAGTATCATTGGATAGGATTTTCTGTATGCTGTTGAGGGGCACAACGGGCCGCAGATTGGCTGGGGGTGGGGCAAGTGACTTCTTGGGCTTGGGTAGCACGATAATGGTGCCTTGACCTACAGCGTCGATGGGTAGGTGGTGCATAAAAGCTGAATTGATTATGTGCGTGATCGGTTTTGAGATAATGTCACTTGCATATTTGAATAGTTCATTGCTCAGGTCCAAATGCACGTCCATTTTTTAGGGCTTTAAGTGCCTTCCCAACTTCTGCTGTTTTAATTGGTGGTAGTTGATGATATGTCTTTTGGAGTTAAATATCTCCACACACGAACAGTTGCCATCTAGCTGGATTGTAATGGTGGAGCTCAGTTCTACCTAGAAGGAATCTAATATTCCTGGATTCTCTTTGGCTTTTTCGGTAGTTGGGCCATATGCGTTGACTATGCGACACTTAGTGGTGGTGTATTTTCATGTTGGTATAGCGATGAATGCAACACGATCACTGACATATCCAAAACTAATGACATTGTCCGATTACAAAGCCTAAACCCTGGTATATGGCCTGTTTTTGCTCCATGAGTACTGGCCTCTCTGACATTGCTGCTCTGAGTGTTTAGCTACTTTAGTCTCGTGAATGCATGTAATATTGATGTGTTCACAGTCTGCACCTAAGATTTGTCTCTGATGTTGCTGTCAGACCACGTAGCTATGGTAAGCTCCTGGGAAGATTGCGTCGTCCGACGATGTCGAGCACAGTTTCTTGTTTGAAGACGGTTAGACATAATCAGAGTTCCCTCTGTATGTGGATGTTAGCCTGCAATCCTTGATGACTTATTTTCCCCAAAAAGTTGGTACTTATGGAGGAGACCGGCGTGCAGGTGTCATCTTTCTCCCCATTTCTATCTATGGGGAATAAAAATACTCTCAACCGCTTATGTCACTGGAAACTGAGGATACATGTAAGCACCAGCCCAGATGCTCCCACGTGGCACGCGTACAATCTCTGCGCATGGCGATACTACTACTATTACAGATTTTTTCAGATCACAACCAAAGTTGTGGAATTCTCATATAAGGTTACACACACCCTTTGTGGCGATCGATTGTTGGATTAAGATCCGAGCTAAATCGAACATGTCGGATGAGTACTTTCTGAAATGCAGCTCCCGACATGTATGAATCCTGAATTCTAGAAATTCCAATTTCAGTGTAACTATACAGGTAAATATTTTGAAACTAGTAGCAACAGTGCCGTGTCAAATTAGTTTCAAACTATTCAACAGAAAGTGGACTTTAAAATAGTAAAACCATCAAAGATGTACAATTCATACAATTGACAGACTTCTTAATGTTCATGATGGCGCTAGATGTCTCTGAATTGTGACATCAGCCTACATGTGACGTAATTGAGTATGATGTCATATGCTTGGGTGACAGATTGGATCCCTCCATACGGGGCAAGGTTAAGTTGGTAGCAGCAACATATATCCAATAACATGCACCAGCAGTTGACTACATCAAAAACGACACAAGCTACTCCATTTTTCACCATTGCTAGTCCTCAACTATCTACTTGTAGCTAATACCTTTTCTCCATTTTATCTGATATAAAAGCCATCCGCCGTCAATGGTCAATGACTTTTACGCAGTCCTTTGTACAGTTTTGAAGGTTATTGTAGCAACTTTGTAGGGTGTTTTGCACAGCATGTGCTGAATCTGACTAAAGGTTTTCCCATAAAATGGTCTGAAAAGCGTTGTCGGTACTGGAGTGAATTTGTAGATGAAGTACGGGACAATGCTTCTATCTAGGCATTCGGCCAGTGCAGTACAATGTAAGAACAGAACAAGTATACATCATTGGTAAATAGTGTGCACGGACGTTATTATAATTCTGAGAATAAACGCAAATTTTTCATGAAAAAATGAAGTTATGTAAAGGCATACAAGCCACTCATGACAAAAATATAGACTGGCAATTCCACAAAAGAAGGAATATTTTTGTGCAAAAAGATATGGACAGTATTAGCTATGGGCAAGGTAAAGCAGCTTATATTTTGAGTCAGTCCATCCATTTTTTCATCCACCCTTTTTCTAGATAGCATTGGCATCACTGAGATAAAACCTAAGCGTCGACCAAACTGTAGACAGTAGAACTAAATGTTAGTGTCTATGATTGTTCAGTTCAGACCACATGTGTGCAACACGTGCAACTTTTTGCCTTAGATATTCCACCTTGGTAATGTTGTAACAATTACAATAAGTTGTATCCTGTGCATCCTTCGTTTGAATGCTATTTTGTTAGGTCGTATTTGTCTGGATGCATTTGCCATAGCTCGCACGCCACACGCTTACTGCGTTATCAGAAGTCCATGACTTCTGACATTATTAAAAGCATCAGAGCGTAGTTTTCTAAATGAGTAATGCCCGTCATCATAGCCTACTTAGGGACGTCTCAAATGTAAAAAGATTAACATATAAAATGTTAATGGGTGATTTTAATTACCTGGAAATAAATTGGTGAAATATACACTGCAATGCTTGTGAAATGCACAAAGCAAGTATAATTTTGATGCAATACAGGACCCCGATATGTACAAACAGATAACCTTTTCAACAAAGTGCCCAGGATAGAACCAATACTGTGAACCTAGTTTTCTTAAACGAAAAATTCTGACTGAAGACCCAGTGGGAAACGGCCACGACATCATGATCTGTTTTCAATCATATTCTATTTCTGTGGGAAGGCTAAAAGCCTGTAATGACAGATTCCTAATTTCCTTTTTCAATTCGGTAATAAAACATGGGATTTATATTGCCAGCTAGATAGTTATAGTATAGGGGTTGGTTATCCCATAGTTTATCTAATTTTGTTTTAAATGATATCATGGTTGTTGCTTCTATAACATGGTTCAGAAGACCAGATGTGGCCGCACTAATGATGTATACAGGGTTCTAAATATATTTGTGTCAATGGATACAAATGTGCGCCTTATTACACCCATAATGGAGTTGGCTTTATTAACCTTATCTATTATGTGCTTCTCGAAACATAGTTTATCATCAATAATAACTCCTATATCCTTTTCATCCTCGGTTGGATTAATAGGGGACACGTCTTTACCGAGAATATAGCTATGATTTTGTAAATTGGTTTTGCCAATTCGCATAGATTTACACTTATCAGCATTAAATGGTCCATTTGTTAGCATCATCATTGGATTTTATGCCATGAAAAAGTTTTGTGTCATCCGCATACAGGTATATTTCACTATTGTTAACTATCACATTAGGTAAGTCATTTATATATAAAACAAACAACACTGGTCCTAAAATTAATCCCTGTGGTATCCCGCTAAATACTGATTTCCATTCTGAGGGCTCATCACTAATGATTACTCTCTGGCTACGATGTGACAAGAAGCTTTCTATCCATTTAATAATCTGTGGGTTGATGTTATATAGATTCAGTTTATGTACAAGTCTACAATCGGGAACCTTGTCAAATGCCTATAAAAAATCAAAATATGCAACGTCCACCACACCACCATCACTATCCAATATTTGTAACCATGTATCCACTACCGTCAATAACTGCAGTGTGGTGGACCTAACTGGGATGAAACTAAATTGACATTTACTAAATAAACCATTCGTTGTCATATGCTGGATGATACTGTCTCTAATTAAACCTTCAAGTACTTTGCAGACGACACTTGTCAGACTTATTGGCCTATAATTGCTTGTGACTTTTCTGTCTCCCTTTTAAATATAGGTGTAATATTGGCCTGCTTCCATGGTGTTGGTAATCTACTGAGGTTCAATGAGTTTTGAAATAATATTTTGGGCGGGTGGGCTAAAGTATTACTAAGTTCTTTTAGGATACGCGGTTGGATGCCATCAGGACCTGGTGACTTTGATATTTTTAATTTATCTAAACTCTTTTTGATATCATTTTGCTTTATTTGTAAGATATTTTGCTGTGAGGTAGATAGTCTCTCAAGCTCTGGTAGCATATCATCAGGTTCGCAGACGAATACAGATGAAAAGAAATTTGCTAGGGCATCTGCTTTTTCACTGTTAGAAGTAGTAAGTTTTTTCTTATTATTATCAGTATATAAGTCTGGTATAGACAGTCTAGTTTTAGTCTTAGTTTGAACATATGTCCAGAATTTCTTTGGGTTTTTTTTTTTTTTTTTTTGTAATTTTTTGTTCATGTAATGTAACAATTTTTCTAGTTTCCTGACGGACTTGATTTCGTACTTTATTGTATTTAATCCTCACAGTTTCATTTCTTGTTAGCTTATATTCTGCCCATGGTCTACGCTTGCGGTGAATCTTGGACAAAATTTTCTGACTGAATGGGAGTGAGTTTGTTGAAGTTTGTAAAATCTCTCTTGATACATGTTTGTGGTACACATTCCTGAATAGCCGAATTTAATTCTGATGTAATAATTTGCCACTGATCGTCTACTTCCTTATCCTTCAACTGAAATGAAATTGTTTTATTTAGCCATCGTATCTATGTCAACTCTTACTATATCTTCACTAGAAACAGTGACAAACTATTAAAGTCAAATATTTTTGCCTGACAAAAAGGCCCAAATCGGCCTCAACAATTGTAATGATGACGATTTTGTTGACCATGTGTGTAAATTTTAGGGTATTAGCCTAATAAGTCAGCTTCTACCAGTACACGGAGCTAATAATAAGGGATATATAGAAAGATTTTCACACTATTATAATAAATATGTGGTGGTAGAACTGTGCACTATTTCGCACTGGACAAGAACATAGTGACTTCTCCATGGCCCTATGTTCGAAAACTGACTACAAAGCAAGTACAGAGATTCTGGTACCAAATGTAGTAAATTATTGGATTTGACAACGGCTGGCTGCTACTAAATTATACATTACGAAATTACTGGATAGTAGAATTTATAAATTCTTTGATACTTTATTAGCGTATTCATATACATATCTAACCATATGGGTGAAATTCTGGGGCCGAACCTATTGCAGACAGTATGGTACAGAAAAGCATGGATCTGCCAGAATTTGCGCCAATTTTCGGTATGGAATTGCGTAGTATGAAATTACTTAGCTGTAGAATTTTTTTAAATTCGGAATATAACTAGCATATTTAAACTCCTGTAAGTTTTTGCAGGCGAAGTTCTGGGGGTGAACATATTGCAACAACAACCACGAATCAGCTTAAATTTGAGCGTATTTTCGTTACAAAATTGCTTACTACGAAATTATTTCATGGTAGATATTTTTTAATCTACTCCGTAAGCGTATGCCTATACCTATCTAAACATATGGGTGACATTCTGGGACTGAACCCATTATGAGCGATATGCCAGGACATACCGCCACCTATCTGATTGTGATGAGTGTGAACCAGCCATGTCACAATGGGGCATATGGCGAATATGTAACTACATACTATGAAATTACTTGATGGTAGAATTGTGCAAAAGCACTAGTGCATATTGAGTTATATACATGTATCAATATGTAAAAAAAAAGATTACAAACCGAGAACAGAGATTCTGATACTGAATATAGTCAATTGTTGGCATTTAACAACTGTCGGTGGCTTCTAAATTGAATATAACGAATTTACTCTGTGGTAGAAAACTCAAGATTCATTAGCGTATTCATATCCCTATTTAACCATATGGGTGAAATTATGTGGGCAAATTGTAGACAGTATGGTATTGAAATCCGCAGATCTGCCAAAATTGGAACAAATTTACGCGATGAAATCGCATACTACGAAATTACTTCACAGTCAAATCTTTTTAAATTCCCAATATAACTATCGTATTCAAACCCCTATATGTCTATGTGAGCGAAGTTCTGGAGCTGACCATATTACAGAGAGTAGGGCACCGAAAAGCACAAATAAACCAACATTTAAGCTAATTTTTGCACAATCAAATTAATTCATCTAGAATTTGTTAGATTCGGAATATTGCTAGCATATTAGGGCTCACGTCTATGTAGGAGAAATTATGGGGCTAAACATACTACGGCAATAGGGCACAGAAACTGAATCACCCGAGATTTAAGCCAATTTTTGGTATGAAATTATGCACTACGAAATTACTTCATGGTAGAAATGTTTTAACCTCAATCCATTACTTCACTAGCATATTGATATACCTATCTAACTATATGGTTGAAATTATGTGGCCGAATTTACTGCAGACGTTCTTAACTTAGTACATACATATGCCTACACTTAATAATGATAACTGATAATTGTTACCGGTCATATACAACCACGCCAAGGGAGGTAGTTGATGTGGAAAGTGAAATAGGAAGCGTAGAACCAGATGATGCTGAAGCACTATGCAAGGCTGCATTGAATCAGTCATATAACGGAACTGTTCAAATCTATCAAAAATGAACTCTGCTAATCCCGAAGTGCTACCTATAACTGATCTTACCACTAAACTAATTACATACATGAAATCACCTGGTGTTGAAGAGATCCGAGATTCAACAAATAAACATATTCGCTGGAAGTTAGAATGTGAGTTTGGAAAAACATTGCATATCATTCCTAGGGCAAACTTCTTTTGTATTCCAACAACCTGTCCATGTGTGAGCTTGTGAAAACCATAAATCCTTAAAGTCTGACATACAAATATTTTAATCTACGAATGCTAGTGATGGATTTAGCTCTTCAGCTGAGAGATGATGTGATAAAGCCAAATGGCATTCAAGTAGGGCCACCTGATGTGATCTCTATCAAAACTAATATATTCTCAAATCTATCGAGGTGTTCTTAGAAACAATACTATCAGCAGAAAGTCACAGTCCAAATCTTAAAAAGTACAGCAAGTAACCAACTCCTTAGGCCAGGACATTGTCTATGCAAGAAATCCCCTAAAGCAAAATCCGCTGAAACATACACTACTGCCTTTTGCTGTTGTTATTGATTAGAAATGTAGAACTGATCCATACTCAGAATAGATTAGGTCACGGTGTATCATACTCCAAAAGTTGAAGAGATAACACTGCCTTGTGCAGACATTGTCTCTGACAGTAGGTGATGTATCACTATCAGAAAATATTTATTCGGGTTCTCGACTCTTATCACAATCGCTTAGAGGAAACAGACAGTTGTAAAGGTATGCCCCATCGTGTTAATTATGGGATTACCATCCAGGCAAAATTCATTGGACCAAAGCAATTCAACCTCAAACCAGCAATTGACAAAGAAAATAAGTCTCAGAACGCACCATTAATGTTGCCCCCCTGTAACGTCAACAAGTTGGCCCACCAAAAACCCAAAGCGTAGACATTGACATGCCAGCTGCTGTTCAAAATGATACATTGAAGAAGCGTGTATGGATTACTGCTCGCGTGTCTGATCCACAGTGCCAATCAGTGTGCAGTTGGACAGGATTTAACATCAGTATTCGTGATGACATCATAGTTATGCCTGCTACCATAGGCTACTTACCGGCAATCAATGCCACTAAAACACAGATGTCCACTGTGAATGAGGTGTTGAATCGACCAGTTACCATTATGCAGCCCTTGCAGTTGTCAAACATAGTATGTGTATTCGATCAATCTCTCTATGCCAAAGCGACTGAAATAGTGTGGAAGCAAGTAAATTATTCTTATGCATGAAGTATTACATACCATCTGTGCACTGGTGTCAACCATTTGGAAGTGATTCCAAGATGCAGGATTACATGATTTATGTGTAGAATCCAATGTTATTGTAGAAGGTTCGGTAGGTGGTGTTATGGACGGTAACAAACATAGTTTTGCAGTAAGGTTTCATAAACTGGTATATGAGGCGCTTATGAGAGTTGCGTGGATAGGATTTGCTTTGTGGTTAGAGGTCTTGCAAATCATCAGTAGCCTCCCCTGTTTAAGACTATATGCATGGCATCAATGTGGCGCAGGGTTGTAACCGACTGGGTGTCAATCCAGACATTTGGACGGGCTAACCAGAGCATTATGCACAACACTAATGAAATGGCACTTGGAGATCGAATCAACCGAAATGGTGCTCACCCTGTGAGGATCCGCCAGACAGGTACAGCGCCGGCCTCCACGCCTCGAAGGAGCCCACCCTCAGCTACTGGAGGTCCCATCAACTCGTCTTTTGGAGCCATGGGACGAGGATGGAGAGCTACTGGCCAACCGAAAGAGAAGACCAAACCCAAAGAGAACCCCAAATGAAGAAGGCTATCCGCCAATTGAAGAAGAAGAAATCTCCCAGGCCAGATGGCATTACGAATGAAATGATCCAACACCGTAGTAATGCATCTCTCCGCAAGTTGCTAGACATCTTTAATCTCAGTTGGACCAATGGAGAGGTTCCTCAGTGCTGGAAGGAAGCCAGAATGACAAGGGAAGAACAAGGCGAAAGTGCTGAGCTCTGGTCCTATCAGTCTTACAAGTTGCATATGTAAGACCATGGAGCGCATCGTCAACCAGCGATTGCATTGGTACCTGGAGTCAGAGAACATTATAGCTTCAGAGCAGGCCGGCTTCAGAAGATACAGGAGCACAGAAGATCAAACAACACATCTTGCACAGAGGACACTTTTCATAGAGGACACTTCAAGCCAAGAAGGTGATGCTAGCTGCCTTTATTGATCTGCAGAAGGCATTTGACAAGGTGTGGAAGGATGGCCTCCTCGTGAAGCTCCGGCGCACAGGCATAAGTGGCAACATGTTCCGATGGACCAAGTCATATCTACACAATCGCAAAGCTAGGTGCTGGTGGATGGACAATCTGGACAGAATGTATTGCTGAGACAAGGAGTGCCACAAGTATTATCACCAGCTCTGTTCATACTCTTCATTAATGACATTGTAGCAGAGCTGCCCAATGGGATCCAAGCAGCCCTCTATGCAGATGACATCGTACTCTGGGGCACCGAGGAGTACACAGCGGCTGCCACGTACAGAATGCAGCTCGCCTTGGACAGAATTACAGCTTCTGGTGTATGACCATCAACAAAGAAAAATCATCAGCCATGCTATTCTCACTGTTCACCAAAACCAAGGTTGGCAATCTCACACAGGGCGGTACTCCACTTGAGTACGAGGAACAGCAGACATACCTGGGAGTCACATATGACAGAAGATTAACATGGAAGGAGCACATCCAGAACGCAGAGGCAAAGGCCAGATGAAAGCTAAACATCATGAGGAAGCTGGCAGGAACAAAGTGGGGTGCCAATGAAAGGATCCTCAAGACCATCTACCTAGGTGCCGTACGACCACACCTTGAGTATTAACCCAGCTCATGGATGACAGCATCTAAATCTCATCAACAGAACCTCGACAGAGTACAAAACTTGGCACTGTGCATCATCACTGGTGGAATGAGATCAACACCAATAAAAAAAAATTGGGGCAGACAGCAGGCATCCCCCCCCCCCCCACTTAGCAAAGGAAGGGAATGCATGCAAAGCACTGATCCAAGCTGCAAAGTTCAAATCATTCAGCAACCACCTGATGAAGATCAGGCAAGCACAGCTGTCATCAGGAAGACTTAAAAGATCAAGTTTTGTGAAAGAGACAAAAGCACTTCAAAGGAAACACCAAGAAACGTTCCCAGCACAAATAGAAGACCCAAACCACACCCTTGATCCTCCACCCTGGGAAAACAAACTAGAGAGCATAGCTATTCACACCACAGTACCTCATCTCACAACCAAAGATGAACATAGTGATGTGAGCAAGAAGGCCCTGACCGTAGCCATGCTGGAAAAAATGTACCCTCGGGAGACATGGATAAGGATCTACACAGATGGATCAGCCAAAGATGCAATTAGGAGCGGAGGTGCCAGACTGCACATACAGTATCCAAACGGACAACATGAGTCAGCTGCAATACCGACAGGCAAACACTGCACAAACTACAGAGCTGAAGTCGAAGCACTGGTTCATGCAGCTAATACCACCAGCAGAACAGCAGACCCTATTGCACAGATTGTCCTTTTATCTGATGCCCACTCCGTCCTTGAGGCTATCACCAATGGTAAGCTGCCACAACTTGAAGAAGCACTACAAACCATCAAATGCTTTCGGATAGCATTGCAGTGGATCCCCTCACACTGTGGAGTCCAAGGAAATGAGGAAGCAGATAAGATGGCAAAGGTTGGTGCAGAAGAGAATCAGACAGAAAACATGGTTACCCATACAGAGATGAAGACTATCATCAAGTCACTATACAACACCTCAATCAGAAGATGCCTACCATCATCTCTCGAGGCCAGAGCAAGTGACCATTTTTCGTCTCAGAACTGGACATAACAGACTAAGCCAACACATGTACCAGCGGTTCCACCTTACGACATCGGCCACGTGTCCTTGTGGAGAAGCAGAACATACCACAGAGCACATACTCCAATGTTGCAGTACGTATCAGCTGCTGAGAGAAGAGACCTGGCCTTTGTCAACCCCTTTTCTTGAAAAGCTGTATGGGCCTGTGGAAGAACTGCGGAAAACCACACATTTCATCTTGCGAACGGCTCTCCAAGTGTGATACCAGGGATCGAAAAGAAGAAGAAGATCAGTAGCCTAGTCGTTGAGGGATGTGAACTGTGACAAAATTCCCACCTAAGGTTTTCTGGTGTCATTCGAAGCAGACCTTAATCCTGAATCGCATACTAAAAATCCCCATTGATCCCATTTGGGCGGAATTTTATGCACAGGTTTTAATTTGAGGACCATCTTTACATCATGTGTGAGATCTGATAAGGTGCCATGATAGTGGAAAACAGCGTCGTTTGTTACTTCCCAACAAAACACCACATTCAACAAACTGAAATAATATAAATATCAAAAAATTAAATATATTCATTGTCACTCAACAGCTGAAATTCACAGGTGTCAGCGAAAAATAAATAATTTTATCACTGAGCATGGTATAGAGATGCCCATTAACACATGCTTTGAGGTCGAGATGTGCCACGCGATGGCATGAGATTATAAGGCCAAACCATCATTTGTTACCAGATGGTCGATGTTGCTACAAATTTGACCCCGGCACCCTGCACATGCGATCACACATTTCAATCCGTTTTTCTTGCATAAGCATTGCTTGGTGCCACACGGATTCTTTGTTGTTACTTTGCATTTGCAACGAATGAAACTGAGTACCTTTGATGGAGCAGCGTCAAGATTTGTCATTATCGGGCATAAAGACCCATTTTCCTTTTCATATCTAATCATTGTGGTCCAGTTCATCGTTACTAAGAGTTAGCCATCTGACCACCTGGAGGTGAATGCGAGACCGTGCAAGTAAGCCGCATGCTCAGTTGGTGGCAGTCGTTGTGGCTCTGTCTTATTGCCCTTCACAGCCATATTGGGCATATGTCAGAGAAGTAAGCATATCCTTCTCATGCCAAAATACAGGCAACGGAATAGGCTAATTCCTACACTGCCAACTTGTTCCTGTGATGTGTCACAACTCCCGATTATATCAGACAAATCCTGTACCTCTTTGGACGTAGACATTACCTTCAGAAGATTCGTCTTACCATGGCCAAACGTGGCAGAAGTTGTATCGCAACCACTCCAGGCATTAATTATAAGAATATGCTTTTGTATCTTTGCTGGGATGACATCAGCAGCTTCCTTGAGACTGTGCAATTGCCAACGTATTGAGCGTTTCACTTCCTTCAAGAAAATGGCTGCCAATCTATCGTCCCAGTGATACAGCAACATTGTGAAGATGGCAGTGTCCTCAGCAACAACTATGACTGACTGTGACCATCTCTAGCATTCTCAAGTGCCATTGATACTATTGTAGCTCGCAGTATGCACTGGTCCGCCATATCGCTCCACTCCACCGCACCGCATGTACAGGATGCGAGGGAAGGCTGGTTAGCTGTGGTTCTCAGGGTTGCGGATCCCGTATCGCATCTCTCTGGAAAGTACAAAGACCGGCTTCTAGAGCGGGTGGAATGGTCACGTTCCAGTGGGGCCGTGCGACCATTGCCGTTGAGATTAAACCTCATGGTCTCGTCCCAACTGTTGTTGTCACCGATAGGACGGTCCATTATCAATTTGAAAGTTTGGACAACATGGTATAATTAAACAGTCACAAATAATTCACTATACAAACAATATCACTCATTTGACAGTAATGAGCAAATAATAGAGTACATAGAGCTATCCGGTGTTCTTTCTACGTGGTTTCGCTGAAGATACCACACAGATCCTTGAATCCGCAATGGTATCCCCGCAAGGGAGCATTGCAACGAGGCCACTTGGTAGTTTAATATAAACTACTACACCCCTAACACACACAAAATATTGTTGTTGCGAGAGGAGCCTTGTGTGGGCCTCCGTCACAGGAAAATGCCTTCAACACCAAAGCTGAGGAAAAGAGCTGACAAAAAGGGCCACTCTTTTGTTCAAACAGAAAATGCTCAAGTGCTGAAAAATCCTAGTGAAGCCATAATTAATGTGATCCACACCGGTTTACGTGAAGACGGGACGAATGATTTCCGAGGAATTCACCAGTCACGGTCATACGTAGGTCCAAATTTACTGTATTGGTAGTTGCCGCTTTATTTATGCGGGCCTTCTGCTACATTCTAACATACCATTTAGTTATTAGATATGAGTACAAGCTTTGGCGGCAGGTGGCAGCGATTCCTACCTAACTTTAGACACATTCATCCAACAGGCGAAGATGCTCGGCTTCCCATAGGTCACCCTGCATAGCATCTACCTCCGAAAGATAGCATGTGCACATGTTATGGAGCAATAGCTCCAGAATCAAATAACAATCCTGTTACCATTGATCCCGCAACCACATATAACATCACCAAGACAAATTTACAGTTCACAGAAGTTTCAATGTTAGAAAGCGCTATGTCATTTAGGGTGGGGATAGAGAGATGGATATCCACTGCTAGTGTCCTTCCCGTGAGGGCGTGGTGGGTTCTAAGACCTCACCCAGACACTACAATGAATTGGAGGGAGATCCGCATCTCATCCGTAACCCGTGTGCTAACGGAGCTAACATTTTACCTGTCCTTAGGGTTAGGTTTCCAGAATGCCCAGAGATGCACTGGTGGCCGGTATCACATAAAATTATTTCTTTTCACAGTGTTTCCTTCATTGTCTGGGGAGTCTAACGAACTGCTATCCGAAGATACAGGGGGAGATGCGTGTAAATCTTTAGTTATCACCGTTCAGAAACCAAGTTTCCCAGAGTCGGATCTTGCTAACGCGTCAATAGGGAATCCAAGCAATTATTAAGCCTTGCGGCTGGCGGATCGTGGAAAGAGACAATAAGTCGATATTAATAAGAGACCCTAAGGTAATTGGCCAATTTTACACAGCCTAGCCGGTGCGTGGTGTTACATATCCACTACAGCCGGAAAAGAGGTGTACACTATGCGCATCGTGCGGAGAAATTGTTCCTAAGCACTTTAAACCTATCCTATTGAGCTAAAATAGCCAGGTTTAGTCGGTAACATGTCAGGCTCAAGCAATTAGAGCATGATCAGCGACATCAGTGTGAAATTGATGCTGGGGGAAATATAGTGATGCGGATATAATGTTGCTGTATAGTAGTTCCTAGCGTACTGCGTCGTAGAGTTTTTATAAATAAACAAAACATTAACTAGGATGGCTACTTGCCATATACACAACTAACTAATACAGTGCTAACGATATATCACAGGTCATAGGACCTTACGGTGCTGTTAGTTGGGAGCACCCACAGAAAATAAAGATAATATTCACAGTGTAAACAGAAAGTATAAAAATTGTGGTCGGGAAGACCGGGAAGGTACCTATTAGTCATCAGTACCATTTGCGGAAGTAATGAAATGTACAATAGTATAGGTACTTGAATACCTATTGGTCATCAGTACGGTAAGAGTTCATAAGTCACTGAAATTGAGGCGCTAATATTAAATGGCGCGAGATGTCACGATCTTGTTTGCAGGGAAGATTTCTGCAGGCAGATTTCCGCAGGCAGGTTTCCATAGGCAGACTGTTGATACAGCACACTCAGGACGGTGACGAAGAATGGTAATGAGATATCAATTAGATAGTCATTTTAACTAATACATGATTTAAACAGTTTGTTGTAAAGTTTCCGTCCGGCGACGGTAGTTGAAACGTTGTATGTTGCCCATTAACAAAGAGGGATATAGTTATGATAATTTATGCTGGTACAATAACTGGGTACACGGTGTGAGATACGTCGCATAGCTCTTGCGGCATACTGGGCAATGTCCCACCAGACTGTGGTCTAAAAGTTATTTAACACACGCAACATGCAACGCATAAATTTGAATCCACTTTTCAGCGTGGTCGGAACTGGCATAACTCAGTTTACTCTGCACATTTGCAGAACATTGCAAATCGTGAACCCAAACCATCTTTCCCGCCTCATATGGGTCTCCATGCACCCGCTGGTCGTGTCACGTTTTCTGACGCCAGTGTGCAGTGGATAATGTTGCTCTCACTAGCTCATGGGTCTGTTCTATCCGCTGCCGCGTGAGCTCTATGTAGAGATGGTGAATCTTTCTCTTTTGGAATCCTGGGCATGGCCAGATCCAGTGGTAAGGCTAATTCACGGCCTAACATTAACCAAGCATGCTGGAATGTATCAAAGTGTGGTAAGACATGAGCACATATGGGAGACGTAAATCCGAGTCTCAACAATCAAGGCGTGTTTCTTTAGTAAGCATCTCCGCGAGAGTTCTATTGAGTCATCTTTGTTTTGACGATGTGAAACAATTTGCAGAGCTCGGAGATCAGCCGGCTCTCAAAATTACTTCCGTGGTCGGAGTGCAGTTCATAGGGCATACCAAACCGGCAGAACACATTGTTTGTCTGGACCTCCGCTACTATGGATGCCTCTTGGTCTGACAAAGCAAATGCCTCTACCCACTTCGTAAAATACTCTTGCAATATGAGGATGTACTTATTACCTTCATCCGTCATATTCAAGGGTCCAAGCACATCAATAGTCACTCTCTCCCACGATGCACCAACAATTTTTACTTGTAGATGTGCGGAATGGTGCTAGCCAACAGCACGTCTTTGACATGGGACACATTTGGCGACCCATGCCTTCACACTATCGCATATCCCGATCCAGTGGAATCTCTGTTTTATCCGTGTCGTGGTTCGCTGAATGGCTAGGTGTCCAGCGCTATTGTGTAGTTGTTGTAATATAGTTTTACGATAATGCTCCGGGATTACTATGCGGTTATTGATGTACAGAAATGTCGTTTATATGACATTCTTCAAACCGCTTATAGTAGTATTTTGCCATTGCGGAAAGTGGAGTAACAGATTCCTTAGAGGACGCACCCCCCTCCTGGATGCACACATAAATGTTTCGTGTTTGCGTGTCTGTTGCTTGTTCGTGAGCGACTGTCTCTGTGTTCCACTCTGCACAGGCCACTTCAGGGAACACTGGAGAGGGCTGTGTAGTATGTGTCACGGTGGTGGTCACTTCTTGTTCATCCTCAAGCCCAATTCTGCTCAAGGCATCGAGATTTCCATGCAGTTTGACAGGTCTATGAACAACATTGAAGTTAAAGGGCTGCAGGGACTCCTGCCCCCTCTCTACCTGGCCCTCCAGATTTTTTAGGTTTCTGAGCCAGCGTAGTGAGGCATGATCTGTACACAGGGTAAATGGGCACCCGTACAAAGTGTTCATAATACTTGACGTAGTACACCGCAGCTAACAATTCCCTTTTTGTGGTTGCATAACATTTCTCTGTTTTGTTCAGAGTATGCAAACCATAACCCAAAACCTGCTCCATTCCATCTTCTGTGACCTGAGATAAAACTGTGTAAATGGCATAAACCAACGCATCATTGTCTACGATGAAATCGAGGTTAGGGCGAGGAAGAGCAAGAATTGGGCCGGTCATCAAGAGTTCTTTCAGTGCCCTGAAGGAACCTTCACACTCGATCCTTCTCGGTGACCCTGAATAAAGGTGATGCAATCCCACTAAAGTGACGGATATATCGCTGATAGTACTGGCAAAGACCAAGGGAACTGTGAGTATCCGTGACAGAAGTGGGGGTCTGCCACTCTGCCACTGCTTGTGTTTTTGAAGGTTGCGTGGCCACTCCATCTCCAGATATGATGTGTCCCAGGAACGCGACGCTCTGTCTGAAAAGATGACACTTTTTCGGTTTGAGTTTTAAATTTGATGTATGAAACGGCATTAAAACTTTGTCCAGGTTGGACAAGGTTTGCTCAAGCGAAGAGCCAAAGACGATTACGTCGTCGATGTAACGGAGACAGATCTCCCATTGCAGGGTAGTCAATAACTGCTCAATGAGACGCTCGATCATTCCAGGGGCATTGAACAAACCAAATGGCATCTTGCAGAACTGGGAAAGGCCGTCTACACACAAACACGGTCTTTTCCCTGTCAGCCTCATCCATGGCTACCTGCCAGTATCCACTAGCTAAATCAAGTGTACAAAACCACTTGGCTCCGGACAAGGAATCTAAGGCCTGATCTATCTGAGGGAGCGGATAGGCGTCTTTGATGCTAAGATCATTAAGGCAGCGGTAGTCTATACAAAACCGCAAAGATCTGTCCTTTTTGCCTGCTAGTACAATGGGACTGGCCCAGGGGGATGGTGATGGCTCTTTTATGCCTGTCCGCAACATGTCGTTTACCTGTTCATGTGCTTCCGCATCCTTGTGAATGGGAAGACGTCGAACGGGTTGTCGAATGGGTCGGTTGTTTCCAGAGTCGATGGAGTGTGGCACGAGATGAGTTTCTCCACGGTCCATGTCTCCAGCCGAGAAACTATCGCGATATTTGTATAAGATTTTCTATATGTCTTGTTTGTGGGATTGCATCAACCCAACTGTGGCACGCAGATATATGTCATGTAAATGTTCCGGCAAATCATCAGAAGTTGTTGTCGGTGTAGGTGTAGTAGGGGGTGGCTCCAGTGATATCACACCCACCAAATGGCCACAACGAACTCCTGGTTCACGAGTTATCGAGTCCGTTGTGCCATTGAATATGCGAAATGGTATATGATCCTTATTCACGGTGTTCACAATCATTCGGGGACTGGCGCATTGAGAAGTGAGAATATACTCAGGGTCGGGTTCCAGCATGGCTATGTGTGTGTTGTTTCCTAACTGTGATGCGGTGGGCCATAACATTTTCTCCTGTCCCGGCTCAACTGTGACCATAGAAGCAAAAATCGCTGCACATGTGTCATACAGCGATGAGTGTGGTCCGAAGGGTATACATTGGCCGTGTATATCTAGTTCCTGTTGTCTGCAATGTATGACGACTTCACTGGCACTGAGGAAATCAGAACCAAGAGGGCATCGTTGTGAATAGAGGCAACAACAAGCGCTTGTTAAAAACGGTGATGGAGGCTCCAGTGTCAACAGTGGCACTGGTGGAAACACCGCTAAACAGACAAGCACACTTATATATCACTTTACGGTGTGCCTGCGGAAGAGTTTCCAATGATACTGTCTCAGGGAATGCTTTTGCTTTGGTATCATCCTGTATGTAGTCGGCTTGTTTCTGGATAACTTCCGTGAGTGCAATTGGTGGCTGAGTGTGGAAAGGGCCAAGCCATTATCGCTGCTGCTGTGATTGCTTAGGCGATGATGGAGCTGGGGGGGGGGGGGGGGGGGGTAGCAATGGTGGTGGTGTTGATGCTGTCTCTGTGTATTTAGAGTTGGTGTATACAGCAGTGCAGATAGGAGTGTCACGGTCGCGGATGAGGGCTACCTGTGTGAGCCACTTTTGACAATGCATCATGGGATGTTTAGTGGATGCACAGAAGAAGCAATGCCGGCGTGGAATTTCTCTGTCCTTTGTACGACTCTCCTTCATGTGGGTCCATGATGCTGAATGTTGACTTCCCTCTGAATCACTGCTGCTGCTGCTGGATTTAGTAGATGATGCGGTAAGGACGTGTGAGTTGCAAACCACCAGGGGACACCGGGTGTTAAGTGCCTTGGCAATGGGTCATGGTGCTTGTATAAACGTTGTTTCAGCGGAGGTTCTACAACCTACCACTGCCGATTTACATAGAAAAGAAGGTTGGTTACTTGTGGAAATCGCGGGATCACAATTTCCAGCCGGGGAAGATGTCAATGCTGCGGATGCGGTATGAATCATTGGTACCAACATATGAGAAGCCGGATGCGAGTGTGTGCATGCTGTTGTAGGAGAATAAATGTTTGTAATGGGCAACTGACGTTGTTGTTCAGAGGCCGCAGTTGAGCTGGGTTGTGAGACTGGGCACCGAAGTGACAATGTAATCGGTGCCCTTGTTAGTTTGATGGGGGCTCAGGCTGTGGGGTTCGTCAGTCAGTGGTTGGAGTTATTGACGGAGGGCGATTAGGACATCGCTCCTTCCAATGGCCTGGCTGACCACATCCAAAACAGGTGTTCGGTGGTGGTATGGAAATTCTTGTGTTTGTTGGTCGTGTTGTGGATTGCGTTGCTACTGTTTTACTGAGGGTGGTGACTAAGTTGGTGAGTGCTGAGATTTGTTCAGTGATCTCCTCTAACCTATCATGCATGTTTTGCCTATTGCTATTGTTGTGCTGGTTCGCATGTCCTGGGGTGTTGTTGTGGCCACTGCGATGGGATTCGCCACACCCCCTCCCTCTAGATGCGTGATTCTGATCGGTGGGTTGATCTGGTTGTGTTTGTGGGCCTGATGCTGATGTTGGTGCTGATGCAGTGCTGTTGTCGGTGGTGGTGGCGAGATTGACATCATTCACTTCGCTTATGGGGTGCAGTTGACGGCGATTATTCTTTTCCCGTTCTAAGAAATTCTCAATACGAACTGTGGTAGCTGTGAGTTGTTGCAGACTTCCGTAGGGAAGTTTTTCTTTGAGGGCGGGTTCACCGTGCAAGGTGTCGATGAAAGTGCCTAGATGTAAATGGGTGACGCCCTCGAGATTCGTACTGGGATCTGCACGGTTAACTAGTCGTCGAATACGACTAGCTAATTCTGGTAGTTTTTCTCCTGCATGTCGATCCAAGTTCTTTAGTTGAAGCTGACTTGTCTCTCCAAGGGTTGTGTCGCCAAATCTCACGGACAATGTGCTCTCCAACTCTGTGTATGTTGGCATGTAATCTGCACCTAAATCTGCACTTTAGTTATCACCGTTCGGAAACGTCCGATAGTTCCCCAGAGTCGGATCTTGCTAATGCTTCGATAGGGAATCCAAACAATTATTATGCCTTGCGGATGGTGGATCGTGGAAAGAGACAATAACTCGATATTAATAAGAAACCCTAAGGTAATTGGCCAATTTTACACAACCTAAGCGGTGCGTGGTGTTACATATCCACTACAGCCGGAAAAGAGGCACACACTATGCGTCTCTTGCGGAGAAATTGTCCCTAACCACTTTAAACCTATCGTATTGAGCTAAAATAGCCATGTTTAGTCGGTAACATGTCAGGCTCAAGCAATTAGAGCGACCTCAGTGTAAAATTGAAGCACATTCCCCATTCAGTTAATGCATACACGCGATTACGACGTCGAAGCAATAGTTTGAAGATAATTTAAATGTGAGGGGGGGGGTCATACTTGGAGCGAATCCGGAATAGTCATCCCGCACCCAGCTTAGCTGGGACGGTCAGTACCCGTCCGGTCTATTCATACTACACCATCAGTGTATCGGCATCTCCCGTACTTATCTTCGTGGCATGGCCCAGCGATTGAAGATGACTTTACATATGGCTAATTAACTGGGTCTTGTTTCATTTATTCGAGAGGAATGCCTTCTGGTCAGCATAAGCCTTCGCTGTGACGTTCACCAATATATCAGCAAAGAGCTTGCCTATTTGCCGTTGACCACTCCACAGTCTCTGCCAGGTGGTCTGAAGATATATTGCATGAAGTCGGACCAGTTTGGCATCGGGTAATTTGATCTGCTTACGAAACATGTAGATTGCCACAACACATTTGAATAGTACACTGCTGGTGGCAAGATGGATCGTCTCAAATAACATTTGAAAGGGACGGGGGAGACGGACCAATGTACTGGTCTATTGGAATGCCTTTGCCAACAACCAAATGATCGACATTTCCTCTAGCTCATCGCACAATTTGAGCTATGATTTTCTGCAGAATACATTGCTATGACCCCATTCCATGGAATGTACCTTCCCCAGTGAGTGTTCGAATAATATGATCTACTTTGTCACATGCCCACTGTGTGAACGTTTGGTCTCGTGGAGGACACAAATCGTCTATGCTGTCCTGTTGCATAACTGACTGTTTGTATAGACTTACTTCCTTATATGAGATTGAAAATCTTAACTGATGAAGTTCATCAATAAGCCATCTCGATCCGAAAAAAATGGCCCATTTCTACTCCTAAACCGAACAATATTGGAGTGATCACAGTTCATGGCTTCACAGCCTGTAGAATTACTTGGCCTATACTGCTCTGTTTGACACCACATGAAGGTATTATTTTTTCGACGAGGGTACGAAGACATAGTGTCAGAAATTCTATCCCCTTTTCCCTATCACCAATTTCTTCGGTTGAGGGATAGATCTCTCTAGTGAAAGGTACTTCTCGCACTTCTTCACGTATAATTTGTGCAGCAGCTGTTACGATTCAATTGACCTCTTGTTCAGAGTTCTCATGCCTTTTGGTGTACCACTTTTCATTGATGATGTTGTTTGCCATATTACAAAGGCAAACAACGTCCTTCCTACCCAATACTTCAGTGAAAAATACATGATCACCATAATGCTCGTTGAGCTTTCGTTTCAGTGTCTTGAGACAGAATATTGCCACACCACCTGCTAACTCCGCCATCATCGCATGAAGATCAGGAATTGTGTATAATGCTAATTTACAAACATTTTGTAGCCAATTGCACAAGACTTCAAACCAATATCACATTTCGTCGTCAGCAGGTCGCCCCACGGCCTGTGAGTTTGGCAATGTGTGCATCAACTTCCTGTAGCAAAAGTAATGATAAACTGCTTCTCTGAAACTAAATCTATGCAACTCTTATACTGTTTAAAGAAGAAGAATGAAGTCAAGTCATTATAGACACTGTATAATTTTGACTTTGCAGAAATGCCGTTTGATTTACACGACTAGTTTTCGAAATTTACCCCGGAACAAATATTAATAAAATTATAAACAACCAGATATTCAAATTAAAATTAAAATTAAATCTATCATGAGACACCTTAATAATGTATTATAAAGGGTAATATGACAAATGAGATGTTTGATATGATTTTAAAGAAGATCGTGAACATAGATTTAAGATATCTATAAAAGTGGTTTGAGAAGAAAATAAAACATGCTCAAATTCAAACCCTCGCCAAAAATTCCATCCTAAATGGATCGATGGGGATTTTTAGTATGTGATTCTGGGTAACCTTACAAACTTAATGATATAAAAAAAACTTAGGTGGCAATTTTGTCTAGGTTGACCCACCAAAACTGAATCCTACGACTAGACTACAGACTGGTGATAATACATACATCATTCAAGTACGTCATCGAGTCAAACTCATGTGTAAGCATATTAGAACTGTTTAAAGTTTATCTCCACTTCCTCAGAGATGGAAATGGAAATTTGTCAGCATTCCGGATGACATATATTGATATTATGAAAATATTTCTATGTTTGTTGAGAGCATCCAGAAAAGGTGATTGGTTACTGCACTTGGCACCGACATAAGATCTGATACCATGGTGTTTTGCATATGATAGGATCCCCTATGCACAATTCGCGCCATATTACCATGCACAGATGTCACGACTATCAATCGATAATATAGAGCTGTGTAACCACTTTACAAATGGCTGTTTCTCAGTGCAGTTTCGGTTCCAAAAATCCTTTTGGTAGAATTCCGGTTAACCATATTATCTAAGAGACTGTGAACAAAGATACCCAAAATACTGGGAGGAACGAAGGGATTCAGTCTAAAAGCAGAAGCTGTGCGCCGACACTATCTGACAGCCAAGTATAGGAGCATGTATCTTAGACACCTTCAGGAGATGACTAGAAAGCTCCCTGTTGAATCATCCAGATCTACAACACATTAGAATTCAAAAGAATAAGGACATTCAATCTTTGATTCAATCAGACAGCTACGTGTACACATGAGTAATGTTCTCACACTTTCAAATGGCGATGGATCATCAAGACCAACAAGGCCGTACTCACCAGAGAACGGGACAACAATTTATCACCAGCAGAAAACATTCCTGAACCATCAACATGCATCATTGACGGAATGAACTTAGTTCAGAAAATGAATGATAACAACATTACATTTGCACATCTGGCAGAAACTGTTTTGTCTCCGGTGTTTTTAGGGTACACGCAGTCAGAGAATTGATGTTGTATTTGATGTCTGTTTGGAAACATCCATCAAAGATGCTGAAAGAAGTAATCGATGATCAAGCATTGGTATCCAGTACAAAAGTATTGCACCAGGCCACACTGTCCAGCAATGGAGGATATATCGCTGTAGCTCTCGCAACAAGACCAGTCTCACCAGGTTCTTGGTCGAGGAATGGAGGTCGTCAAAACATAAGGCCAAACTCCATGATAAAGTGCTATATATGACGTGTGAGGATATGTGTTACAATATCACCCAACATCACTGGAAAGAGATCAGAGCTAGAATGTTGGCGTGAAGATGCCGGCATGTGTGTGCTCCTACACGCATTAATTACATGCATCAGAGTCTGGCTACAAAGCTATTGTGATCTCTTCTAAAGATACTGATGTTCGCATTATGTGCCTTGGTTTCAAGAAAGATATATTCTGTTCTGTTTACTAGAAATGTGGGAGCCAAAACCAGACACGGTTCATTGACTTTGACGAACTTGCTCAATCCTTGGGTGGGTGGGGGATGGGGGGGGGGAGAGGAAGGGAGCATCTGTAGTGCTCTGATTGAATGCATACATGCATTCACGGGTTGTGATACTGTTAGTGCTTTTGCCAGCCATGGAAAGCTCAAGGCCTTGAAACACATGAAAGCAGACCAAGACTTTCAGAATGCCTTCAGAATGCCTTCAACCAGCTTGGAGATTCTTCGGAGGTGCCCACAAAGTTGCAAAGTTGAGACAATTCACATGTCACATGTATGTACTTTCCACAAACACTTGTAAGGTTAACCAACTCCATTATCAACTCTTCTGTGTTAAACGAGGTGAAGTGGAGTCTAGTCAACTCCCAACATGTAAAGACAGCCTATTCATGTATGTTCATCGGGCAAATGATCAGGCTGCGATCTGGAATCACTGCCTTCAATACCAACCATTTGCACCCAGTCCAACGGATGCGGATGGATCACTGACAATGGAAACAAACTAACCACGGGCGCCTAATTCTGTCTTAGAACTGCTATACTGTAAATGCCAACAGCCTTGCAAACTACCAGATTGTGAGTGGCTTGCAGCTGGATTGAAGTACACGAATATGTGTAGGCTAAAAACATGTACGAATCAAAAATAGATGGCGATTCCAGTTCAGCTCGAAGACTGATGATGACGACGTTGCCATTTACCAATAATAGTTAGGTTTAAAGATGAACAATTCCGCATCTTACTAATTCTACATCGTTCTTGTTTTAAATATACTTAGCATACATGTGTGCAACCACTTTTTGGAACCATCTGTCAGACATGCCGTTTCGACTGATGCACAAATCTTTGAAATTTCCGTGGCATGCAAGGAGTATATAAATAATCTAATCTTTAATGCAGACTACATAAACCTTTCTGTTTGTTGCTGATTATGTTATCATTTACATATATTTAGAACATCTTAGTCAAGCTATGTCATCATCGCGATATAACCAAGTTAGGTACTGTAACTGTTGTGTGCTTTAATAATATCCATTTGATAGACATGTTTTCAAAATCTGACATGGATAACTGCAATCATTTATGGATTAATATCATTTATTCAGTAGATCAACATGATGAAATAAGTGAATAAAATGCAATATATGCAGAATTCAAGCAAGACATTGACATCAGTAAGCTATTTTACATATTCTCTGTCAATAACATTTGACATGTGAAACATTTCCGATACCGCTGACCACATAGACCCTCTATGGTATCCAACACACCGTAGCCATGCACAATACACCAACACCCATTAATGCACACTACACTAATCACCATTAATGCAACTGCCGAAGTGCCGGATTAACCTTTTGAACTGTGCAAAGCGAAATAATCCTCAAGACCTAATAAAATAATATTTGTCTGCCAATGCTGGAGCTGCTTTGACTAGGAACTGATTCTGCCACTGGAACACAGGTTTTTTTTAAATCAGGATAGCCCCAGCATATCAAACAGATTATTAATATTTGTATTGTAGCTGATAGTGATGGAATGCAGCATGAACGGAGTGGTAGAAGTGATCAAACTTAGGATAGATGGGCCCAAT
Organism: Chaetoderma sp. LZ-2023a; assembly: GCA_034401795.1. Classification (NCBI taxonomy): domain Eukaryota; kingdom Metazoa; phylum Mollusca; class Caudofoveata; order Chaetodermatida; family Chaetodermatidae; genus Chaetoderma; species Chaetoderma sp. LZ-2023a. The sequence continues at coordinate 183,377,947 of CM067369.1, read as the reverse complement.
CAGATCTCAATCATTTTCAATATTCATCTGATATTCGCTTTCTCAATGGATATATCAGATCCCAACACTCTACACTGTAATATCTATCTAAGTCACACATATCAACAACTTCTCACCCCAATACTACTGTGACTTTGTTGTGTACCCAACCCCTCCCCGCTCCCCACCCCAATGTGCCATATTAAAAAAACACCTGCATCTACAATCAAATATCCTAGTTGGAATCTAAAAGACCATTTATATGTAGAATACGCTACATGTAGAACAATCATGACAATATGGTACAAAAAATAGATGTTGTGCTGTCCTATGTTCTGTGTTACTTACTGATGTTTGTATAATTAACTATCACCATATTGTAATGTTTTGTTTTGCGTGTAGGGGGTCCATTGACTCATAGGCTCTGCCTTTGATGGTCTGCCCAATTGTGATGTCTGTATATTGTATACACCTGTGCAAAAGTTAAGCACCACCCTATTTGTACGCACATGCGAGGGTATATTCATGTGCTATGAAGAAAGCAATAGCATAAACATTTATGTACCCATCCATCTTAGTGCAAGAGGTAATAATGCAACTAGGGGAATGCTGATTATGATGGTGGGGAAACACCGTATGTTTTTGTTTGAACTTGAAAACGAGGCCTGAATATGGTTACGTTGACACAACTGACAACTATTGCCCTACAGTTGACACACGTGGCTAGATTGTCATTAATGGTGTCTGAAAACGAAGTTTAACATCTGTGCACGAGTTTGAGACTGTCATTATTAATACCGGGTATATCCACCTTGTGCCTGGATGACGGCCTGGACACGACGTCTCATGCTGGTCACCAACCGACTGATACGCCATTGTGGTATTCGTTGCCATTCAAGATGGAGTGCGTCTGTTAATTCCTGTAGGTTCTGCACAGGAGGATCCCTCCTTCTCACCATGTTTCCCAGAATGTCCCAGATATGCTCAATAGGGTTCATGTCAGGGCTCCTTGCTGGCCATGGTAGGGTTTCGATGGCATTCTGGCGGAGGTATTCATGCACAGCTCTAGCACGATGTGGTCGGGCGTTGTCATCCATGAATATAGGGTGGGTTCCAGGTGCATGATTTACAAAATGAGGGACCACAACTCTATCCAGTATGGAATCTTGATATCTTTGTCCATTTAGTGTTCCAGGTACAGTCAACAGATCCAGCTTACAATCAAATGAGATGCACCCCCATATCATAACGGAACCTCCACCAAATGGAACTTCTTCCATGATGTTACGTTGGTCGTACGCCGTGCGTCTGGACCTCCATACACGAGTTCGACCATCTGTGGCATGAAGCAGGAACCGACTTTCATCGGACCAGTGTACCCGTCTCCAGGATCTCATGTTCCAGTGTCTTCTTTCGTTGCACCACCTCAGACGCTCCTCTTTGTGGTGTGCAGTAAGGAGAGGACGTCTGACAGGTCTCCTAGCTTTCATGCCAGCAGCATACAGTCTCCTTTTGACGGTAGACATTGACACTCTATTGCGCGTTTCCCATTGCTGGCTGAGCACTCTGCTGTTGGTGAATGGAGATCTCCTAACAAGGCGTACTAGGGCTCGATCATCACGGGCAGTAGTCTTCTTCGGTCTTCCAGATCTAGGCCTGTCCTTCACCTCGTTAGTTTGCCCATGTTTTGCAATCAAACGACTGATTACAGTATGGTTAATGTTCAGCTGTCTGCCAATCTCTCTGCATGACATACCAGTGGTATGCATGCCTATGATTTGCCATTTCACACGATCACTTAACCTTCGTCTTGCCATAGCGGTTCACAATCAAGAGCTAATTCTCTCTGTACAAATAAACCACGGTCATGAACACAAAATTCCTAATCTTGTCGCCTAAATATGTATGTAATGTTCTACACCTCAAACTGGACTTTTACATAACTGAACACGTGTGCTGTTTCCCGCCACGCATGGACATCAAGCGGCGTGAAGTCATGCATGCATGTGCATTTCGTACTTGGAATTATGTCAGCTAACGCGGGACAAAAAGTATGGCAGCCTAGTTGTACCATCATGTTTCTACGTTCTATTGTTTTTGCTGGTGCTTAACTTTTGCACAGGTGTATATATTAAGCATGAAATAAATAATCTTGAATCTTGAACTGTGTCTACTTTTACGCGCTCTACAATATTATTATAGGGTTTTCTTTTGAAGTTTACCACACACATAGTACGCCTCTGTTAGAGGACCTCCACGATGTTAACAAGTTTGCGTCGACGGCCCACAAGACTGTCTGTAACAACAAGTCTGTAATTTTTAACCTATCTCGAATGCAACAAATGTGAATCTGCATGTTCAGCCTAGTGTCTTATACTATAATACAATACGGGAAAGGTTAAACAGACATGGTACCTGGTATATCATCGTCGTCCTCATAATTTATTAACCATGTAATACCTAAATTGGGTCCAAAATATAAAAATCTTTGCTTATTCAATGCCTGTTTGCATGCCAAGAGAAGACTGTTTTTTGAAGATTTACCATTGGAATGACCGGCTGAGTTATCGAGCCAGTCATTCCAGGGGTGAATTTTCAAAAACTTTCTTCTTGACCTGCAAATTGACATTCCTCAAGATCACTATAGAGGCCTGTTTTGGCGTCTTCGTCATGAAATGGTTAAACTACAATAAGAGAAGATGATAGGCCTACACGCGCAGTCGTTCCAATACTTAAAACAGATCTATGGTAGCAACAAGTAGGGGGGTAGGGTGTCGTGGGCTACCAGTCAAAATATTTAAAAGTATTCGTATGGTTGTCTTTATCTGAGATATTGGAATTTCGGTGAAAAACACACAATTGTGCCGAAGTAAGTCACATCTTGGTGGTGATTGCTTGAGACGACATGCATAGGCCTAACGTTAGTCAATCGGTCACTGAATACGAGAGGTTTATTAATACAATGGATCTTTCCCGTTTTAGCTATGCACCGACCAGTTCTAGCTAAGCTCCACCCACACCGCGCTCGTGTTGGAATCGATGGATCTCTGAGCTTCTTGACTATCAATTTCCAGAAAACCATACAGGTAAGCTGTTGAATTTTTTGAAACTAATTTGACTGGGTGCTGTTGCTGCTTATGGCAATAACAGCGTCCCGTCAAATTAGTTTCAAAATATTCAACAGCATGTTTATTGAATAGCAGACATACAATTCGTACGTGTCGGACTGTTAAGCATTTAAGACGGACTAACATGATTATGATACCATCCTACACGTCACGTGGTTGATTATGACGTCATATGATGTAATATGATGGATAGACAACATGAAAAGGCCCATTACCAAGTGGTGCTAATTACCCTCTCTCCGTCAGAAGACGAGTATATTGTATTCGGGTCTACAATCTATGATTGGTCTAGTTAAAATGTGACTTATAAATACAGGTGGTCTCTTAATACAAGTGGGCCATGTTGTGTGGAACACACCTTACCAAGTGGTATTAGCCCTGTAATGCTCAATTTGCTCATGGCAATTTCAATACAGGGATCCATTTTTAGGTATGCCACGCCCATTTCTAGCTAACCTCCACCCCTTTTTTGCGTGTTGGAATCAATTTATATACGCTGAATAATGAATTCCCAGAATTTGACTGGGTGCTTTAAAACGTTTGCTGCCTCTGGCCGCAACAACGCCAGGTCAAATTAATCTTAAAATATTCAACACGATGTTGATTAAATAGTAAAGACATACAATTCGTACACTTGACGGACTATTCAATGTTCATGACGGAGCTTGATACGTCATTCATTACACATTTGGATTGTTACGTCAGCCTGCATATGACGTAATTGATTATGACGTCATATCCTTGAGTGACAGATCGAATCCATCCATTATCATAGAAAAAGTCCTATGTCCATTTGTGACCAAGAAACGATTGTTCATTAAATTATACCACAGGAACGATAGGCTCGGCTATGAGTCGGTCATGCCAGCAGTTAATTTTCAAAAATGTTTCCTGTTAGATGTAAATGGACATTTCTCATGGTAATAACTTTCCAGGTAAGCTGTTGAATATTTTGAAACTAATTTGATTGGGTGGTGTTGCAGCGCCCAGTAAAATTAGGTTCAAAATATGCAACCGACTGTTGAATAAATAGTAAAGACATACTATTCGTACAGTGTCTAGTCAAATTAGTTTTAAAAATACATTCAACAGAATGTTGATTAAATAGTAGAAATGGAATTCTTACACTTGACTAGCTATTCAATGTTCCTGGCGGAGCTAGTTACGTCATTCATTAGACATTTGATTGTGACGTCAGGCTACATATGACGTAAATGATTATGACGTCATATGCTTGAGCAACAGATCAGAAAAATCCATTATCAAAGAAAATGTCCTATGTCTATTTGCCGTCCAAGAGACGATTGTGGGTGGGTTTTTTGCACCTCTTACCACTGGAATTATAGGCTCGGTTATCCAACCAGTCATTCCAGTGGTAACATTTCAGAAAAAGTTCTCCGGTGAAAAACTAATGCAAATGGGCATTTCTCACGACCACTGCATACGCCATTTGTGGTCAGTTTGATAGAGTGCTAAAGTGGAAATAGAAAAGACGTTGCAAGCCGGCATGTACTTGAGTACATTCATCTGCAGAAGGAAGAATAATGTAGCTCGCGGGGTAGTGTCGGGCTGTTCTAGTGTCTGGTGTCGACTCGCCGCGCCATAAGTGCATGACGAATGATGACGCTGGTTAGCTTCCGGTCTCAGGGTGACGGATCCGGTACGAGACTGCCCTGCGGGCGACAAAGACCAGCTCCTAAGGCCGGCGGAACTCAATCGTTCTGGTGGGGCCGTGCGACCATCGTCGCGAACATTAAACACTTAGATTTGATTTTTGGTGACCTAATTAAAATAAGTCTATACAATGATTTTACCTAACAGACTGTCGGGTATGCTAGATAAAACTAATGAGCATACGAAAATACAAGACATAGAGACAGCCGGATGAACTTTTAAATGTGGGGCTCCCGGAGGTACCACACAGACTCGTAGGTCCGCAGAGGTATCCCCGCAAGGGAGGTTCCCTTACACATGACTTAACTAATTAACTTAATATAAGCTATTATGCCTCTAAGCTGAAAGGAAAGAAGATTATCTCTGTAATGACGAAAAATCATGTGCCTCATGTGGGCACTACTCCTAGTGCTAGTTTGGGTGAGGAGTATTATCCTTGCGTGGACCATCGTCGCTGAATCCTTGTGAGGGGCAAGTGCCTCGCACGGACCTCCGTCTCGTGAAGGTGTCGCCACTGCTTAAAGCGGGAGAATAGTAGGCAAAAATGGGCCTACTCTAATATTTAACAAAAATGTTTTGAAAAAGAAAAGACCATACTTAGTGAGATTATGACTATAAGGTTGTGTGCTGTTTTATGTGAAGACGGGATGAACAATTCCCGAAGGATTCCCCCGTCACCGTCTTATGTAATTCTCAGTCTGCTGAATTAGTAGTTGCCGCTTTATTTATGCGGGCCTTCTGCTCTGCTTAGCTAGCTTTCAGTTTTTAGAGACAAGAACTATTTTAGGCCGCAAATGGCGGGCGGCTACCTAGCTGTTAGACAGGGCTGTCATTGAGAACGGATGCCCTAAGACATCAATACTGAAGACAGCGCTCATACATGTTACTTAGTAAGATCTCAGAACTGGATAAGAATCCGGGCATCTCGCTCCGTAACCACATAAAACATCACAAGACACTGGCTCCTTTCCACAAAAGCATTTTTGGGCACCTGATCTATCGTTATGGTGGGGGTAAGAGAGATGAATACCCACCGTAAATGTCCTTCCCGTGGGGGTGCGGCAGATCTAAATATCATGCCCATACATTCTTACGGAATTCGGTCGGGATACGCATCTCGTCCGTCACCAGGTCCTATGGAACTAACCGTTTAACCTGTCATTAGGTTTAAAACGGAATTCGGTGGGGATACGCATCTCGCCCGTCACCAGGTCCTATGGAACTAACCGTTTAATCTGTCATTAGGTTTAAATACAAGTTGCCCAGTTTTGCACTGCGGTGTGGGAAGATTGTTCAGCAAATAAAAGAAAATAATAATTAAGCTATGTTTTCGCAGTGCTTTCCTACATTGGCAGAAGTGCTAACTACTAAGTATCCGAAGATACGGATGGAATGTATGTCACACCACACCTTGGCCATCACCCCAACAGTTTCCCAGGGTCGGATCAGCTCATAGTGTGGATAGGGACATCCAAACAATTAAGAAGCCACAAGGCTGAGTGGAACATGAAGAGAGACAATATCTTAGAGATATGATTCTTGCTGGAGTGTGGGGCTAAATTATCGCAACTACCGGAAGAGAGTATACTACAGATTTCCTAACGAAGAAATTGTCTCTAATCATATTAAACCTATCCTATTGAGCTGAATAGAAAAGGTTTTAGTCGGTAGCATGCCGGGTTAAACAGAGTTATAGCACGGACAGCGACCTCAGTGAAAAATTGTTGGTGACGGGAGAAAGTGCTGCATATATAAGTGTTGCTGTATAGTGTTTCATACGTGCACTGCAGTCCTATATACTTTCTACAACTAAACACAAAACATATGAGCTGATGGCCATATATATATATATATATATATATATATATATATATATATATATATATATATAAATATAAATATATATATATATATATATATATATATATATATATATATATATATATATATATATATATATATATATATACACCTGTGCAAAAGTTAAGCACCACCCTATTTTTACGCACATGCGAGGGTATATTCATGTGCTATGAAGAAAGCAATAGCATAAACATTTATGTACCCATCCATCTTAGTGCAAGAGGTAATAATGCAACTAGAAGAATGCTGATTATGATGGTGGGGAAACACTGTATGTTTTTGTTTGAACTTGAAAACGAGGCCTGAATATGGTTACGTTGACACAACTGACAACTATTGCCCTACAGTTGACACACGTGGCTAGATTGTCATTAATGGTGTCTGAAAACGAAGTTTAACATCTGTGCACGAGTTTGAGACTGTCATTATTAATACCGGGTATATCCACCTTGTGCCTGGATGACGGCCTGGACACGACGTCTCATGCTGGTCACCAACCGACTGATACGCCATTGTGGTATTCGTTGCCATTCAAGATGGAGTGCGTCTGTTAATTCCTGTAGGTTCTGCACAGGAGGATCCCTCCTTCTCACCATGTTTCCCAGAATGTCCCAGATATGCTCAATAGGGTTCATGTCAGGGCTCCTTGCTGGCCATGGTAGGGTTTCGATGGCATTCTGGCGGAGGTATTCATGCACAGCTCTAGCACGATGTGGTCGGGCGTTGTCATCCATGAATATAGGGTGGGTTCCAGGTGCAAGATTTACAAAATGAGGGACCACAACTCTATCCAGTATGGAATCTTGATATCTTTGTCCATTTAGTGTTCCAGTTACAGTCAACAGATCCAGCTTACAATCAAATGAGATGCACCCCCATATCATAACGGAACCTCCACCAACTGGAACTTCTTCCATGATGTTACGTTGGTCGTACGCCGTGCGTCTGGACCTCCATACACGAGTTCGACCATCTGTGGCATGAAGCAGGAACCGACTTTCATCGGACCAGTGTACCCGTCTCCAGGATCTCATGTTCCAGTGTCTTCTTTCGTTGCACCACCTCAGACGCTCCTCTTTGTGGTGTGCAGTGAGGAGAGGACGTCTGACAGGTCTCCTAGCTTTCATGCCAGCGGCATACAGTCTCCTTTTGACGGTAGACATTGACACTCTATTGCGCGTTTCCCATTGCTGGCTGAGCACTCTGCTGTTGGTGAATGGAGATCTCCTAACAAGGCGTACTAGGGCTCGATCATCACGGGCAGTAGTCTTCTTCGGTCTTCCAGATCTAGGCCTGTCCTTCACCTCGTTAGTTTGCCCATGTTTTGCAATCAAACGACTGATTACAGTATGGTTAATGTTCAGCTGTCTGCCAATCTCTCTGCATGACATACCAGTGGTATGCATGCCTATGATTTGCCATTTCACACGATCACTTAACCTTCGTCTTGCCATAGCGGTTCACAATCAAGAGCTAATTCTCTCTGTACTAATAAACCACGGTCATGAACACAAAATTCCTAATCTTGTCGCCTAAATCTGTATGTAATGTTCTACACCTCAAACTGGACTTTTACATAACTGAACACGTGTGCTGTTTCCCGCCACGCACGGACATCAAGCGGCGTGAAGTCATGCATGCATGTGCATTTCGTACTTGGAATTATGTCAGCTAACGCGGGGACAAAAAGTATGGCAGCCTAGTTGTACCATCATGTTTCTACGTTCTATTGTTTTTGCTGGTGCTTAACTTTTGCACAGGTGTATATATATATATATATATATATATATATATATATATATATATATATATATATATATATATATATATATATATATATATATATATATATATATACATATATATATAAACTAACCAGAACAATCAATACAGTGTAAAAATGTCACTACATCCTGACATCTGAAGCACAAGCAAACAAATAGTTAAGCCAAAACTACTGTTGAACAAAGGACGATATAACGAACTGCGAAGAGACTTAGGAACGACTGACTGGAATCATCTACACCAACTTAATGCATCAGAAGCTTGGAACTTCCTTCTTGTAGAAGTGAGACTGACAAACATTGAACACAGTGAAAGAACAGTATATACCTACAACAAAAAACCATGGCAAGAAAAAGCACTTCTGGATTGATCGGGCGGCAACAGATTCACTCAATAGCAAAAAGCGTGCATACAAAAGATACAATGAAACTAAGAAAACTACAGATTACACACTCTACAAAATTGCTAGAAACAAAGCAACAGCATGCATCAGAAAATCAAAACAGACATTTGAACGTAAAGTGGCAACTGAAAGTAAGAAAAATCCTAAAGCCTTTTGGAACTATGTCAAGAGTAAAACAGTTCTACGTGAATCAATTAGCAAGCTACGTAACCCTGCAAACGACACCATGACCACAGATGATACAGAAAAAGCAAACATTCTCAACACATTTTTCTCAAACATGTTCACTCCAGAAAATCTTCTTTCTACACCAATCATTAACCCCAGAAACAATGGTACCATACTAAAAGACATATTAATAACACCTATTGCCATCGAAAATAAACTAAAAGGACTCAACCCCAACAAAAGCAATGGCCCGGATGAAATACCAGTGAGAATACTAAAAGAAGCTGCTAAAGAAATTAGTACACCACTATGCATAATTTTCAACAAGTCTCTTGAAGAAGGCATTTTACCCGACATCTGGAAAATGGCAAATGTATGCTGCATACACAAAAAAGGCTCCAAGAATGACCCAAGCAACTACAGACCAATCAGTCTCACTTCTACATTATGCAAGGTCCTAGAATCTTTTATAAGAGACAGTATTGTAAATTTCCTGGAAACGGCTAATCTATTTACCAAATGTCAGCATGGATTTAGACGTAAAAGATCATGTAAAACTCAACTACTAGAATACCTGGAGGATTTAACAGCCATGCTTGACTCAAACGAACCTGTCGATGCAATATATTTAGACTTTTCAAAAGCATTCGATACTGTGCCACACCAACGACTCCAAACAAAACTGAGAAGCTACGGTATTGGCGAAAATTTAGTAAAATGGATAGGGAACTACTTAAGCAACAGGAGCCAGAGAGTTAGAATTAATGATGCATCATCGGACTGGATTGAGGTGACCAGCGGCGTGCCACAAGGAAGTGTTCTAGGACCTATACTTTTTCTGATATATACACCTGTGCAAAAGTTAAGCACCACCCTATTTTTACGCCCATGCGAGGGTATATTCATGTGCTATGAAGAAAGCAATAGCATAAACATTTATGTACCCATCCATCTTAGTGCAAGAGGTAATAATGCAACTAGAGGAATGCTGATTATGATGGTGGGGAAACACTGTATGTTTTTGTTTGAACTTGAAAACGAGGCCTGAATATGGTTACGTTGACACAACTGACAACTATTGCCCTACAGTTGACACACGTGGCTAGATTGTCATTAATGGTGTCTGAAAACGAAGTTTAACATCTGTGCACGAGTTTGAGACTGTCATTATTAATACCGGGTATATCCACCTTGTGCCTGGATGACGGCCTGGACACGACGTCTCATGCTGGTCACCAACCGACTGATACGCCATTGTGGTATTCGTTGCCATTCAAGATGGAGTGCGTCTGTTAATTCCTGTAGGTTCTGCACAGGAGGATCCCTCCTTCTCACCATGTTTCCCAGAATGTCCCAGATATGCTCAATAGGGTTCATGTCAGGGCTCCTTGCTGGCCATGGTAGGGTTTCGATGGCATTCTGGCGGAGGTATTCATGCACAGCTCTAGCACGATGTGGTCGGGCGTTGTCATCCATGAATATAGGGTGGGTTCCAGGTGCATGATTTACAAAATGAGGGACCACAACTCTATCCAGTATGGAATCTTGATATCTTTGTCCATTTAGTGTTCCAGTTACAGTCAACAGATCCAGCTTACAATCAAATGAGATGCACCCCCATATCATAACGGAACCTCCACCAACTGGAACTTCTTCCATGATGTTACGTTGGTCGTACGCCGTGCGTCTGGACCTCCATACACGAGTTCGACCATCTGTGGCATGAAGCAGGAACCGACTTTCATCGGACCAGTGTACCCGTCTCCAGGATCTCATGTTCCAGTGTCTTCTTTCGTTGCACCACCTCAGACGCTCCTCTTTGTGGTGTGCAGTGAGGAGAGGACGTCTGACAGGTCTCCTAGCTTTCATGCCAGCGGCATACAGTCTCCTTTTGACGGTAGACATTGACACTCTATTGCGCGTTTCCCATTGCTGGCTGAGCACTCTGCTGTTGGTGAATGGAGATCTCCTAACAAGGCGTACTAGGGCTCGATCATCACGGGCAGTAGTCTTCTTCGGTCTTCCAGATCTAGGCCTGTCCTTCACCTCGTTAGTTTGCCCATGTTTTGCAATCAAACGACTGATTACAGTATGGTTAATGTTCAGCTGTCTGCCAATCTCTCTGCATGACATACCAGTGGTATGCATGCCTATGATTTGCCATTTCACACGATCACTTAACCTTCGTCTTGCCATAGCGGTTCACAATCAAGAGCTAATTCTCTCTGTACTAATAAACCACGGTCATGAACACAAAATTCCTAATCTTGTCGCCTAAATCTGTATGTAATGTTCTACACCTCAAACTGGACTTTTACATAACTGAACACGTGTGCTGTTTCCCGCCACGCACGGACATCAAGCGGCGTGAAGTCATGCATGCATGTGCATTTCGTACTTGGAATTATGTCAGCTAACGCGGGGACAAAAAGTATGGCAGCCTAGTTGTACCATCATGTTTCTACGTTCTATTGTTTTTGCTGGTGCTTAACTTTTGCACAGGTGTATATATATATATATATATATATATATATATATATATATATATATATATATATATATATATATATATATATATATATATATATATATATATATATATACATATATATATAAACTAACCAGAACAATCAATACAGTGTAAAAATGTCACTACATCCTGACATCTGAAGCACAAGCAAACAAATAGTTAAGCCAAAACTACTGTTGAACAAAGGACGATATAACGAACTGCGAAGAGACTTAGGAACGACTGACTGGAATCATCTACACCAACTTAATGCATCAGAAGCTTGGAACTTCCTTCTTGTAGAAGTGAGACTGACAAACATTGAACACAGTGAAAGAACAGTATATACCTACAACAAAAAACCATGGCAAGAAAAAGCACTTCTGGATTGATCGGGCGGCAACAGATTCACTCAATAGCAAAAAGCGTGCATACAAAAGATACAATGAAACTAAGAAAACTACAGATTACACACTCTACAAAATTGCTAGAAACAAAGCAACAGCATGCATCAGAAAATCAAAACAGACATTTGAACGTAAAGTGGCAACTGAAAGTAAGAAAAATCCTAAAGCCTTTTGGAACTATGTCAAGAGTAAAACAGTTCTACGTGAATCAATTAGCAAGCTACGTAACCCTGCAAACGACACCATGACCACAGATGATACAGAAAAAGCAAACATTCTCAACACATTTTTCTCAAACATGTTCACTCCAGAAAATCTTCTTTCTACACCAATCATTAACCCCAGAAACAATGGTACCATACTAAAAGACATATTAATAACACCTATTGCCATCGAAAATAAACTAAAAGGACTCAACCCCAACAAAAGCAATGGCCCGGATGAAATACCAGTGAGAATACTAAAAGAAGCTGCTAAAGAAATTAGTACACCACTATGCATAATTTTCAACAAGTCTCTTGAAGAAGGCATTTTACCCGACATCTGGAAAATGGCAAATGTATGCTGCATACACAAAAAAGGCTCCAAGAATGACCCAAGCAACTACAGACCAATCAGTCTCACTTCTACATTATGCAAGGTCCTAGAATCTTTTATAAGAGACAGTATTGTAAATTTCCTGGAAACGGCTAATCTATTTACCAAATGTCAGCATGGATTTAGACGTAAAAGATCATGTAAAACTCAACTACTAGAATACCTGGAGGATTTAACAGCCATGCTTGACTCAAACGAACCTGTCGATGCAATATATTTAGACTTTTCAAAAGCATTCGATACTGTGCCACACCAACGACTCCAAACAAAACTGAGAAGCTACGGTATTGGCGAAAATTTAGTAAAATGGATAGGGAACTACTTAAGCAACAGGAGCCAGAGAGTTAGAATTAATGATGCATCATCGGACTGGATTGAGGTGACCAGCGGCGTGCCACAAGGAAGTGTTCTAGGACCTATACTTTTTCTGATATATACACCTGTGCAAAAGTTAAGCACCACCCTATTTTTACGCCCATGCGAGGGTATATTCATGTGCTATGAAGAAAGCAATAGCATAAACATTTATGTACCCATCCATCTTAGTGCAAGAGGTAATAATGCAACTAGAGGAATGCTGATTATGATGGTGGGGAAACACTGTATGTTTTTGTTTGAACTTGAAAACGAGGCCTGAATATGGTTACGTTGACACAACTGACAACTATTGCCCTACAGTTGACACACGTGGCTAGATTGTCATTAATGGTGTCTGAAAACGAAGTTTAACATCTGTGCACGAGTTTGAGACTGTCATTATTAATACCGGGTATATCCACCTTGTGCCTGGATGACGGCCTGGACACGACGTCTCATGCTGGTCACCAACCGACTGATACGCCATTGTGGTATTCGTTGCCATTCAAGATGGAGTGCGTCTGTTAATTCCTGTAGGTTCTGCACAGGAGGATCCCTCCTTCTCACCATGTTTCCCAGAATGTCCCAGATATGCTCAATAGGGTTCATGTCAGGGCTCCTTGCTGGCCATGGTAGGGTTTCGATGGCATTCTGGCGGAGGTATTCATGCACAGCTCTAGCACGATGTGGTCGGGCGTTGTCATCCATGAATATAGGGTGGGTTCCAGGTGCATGATTTACAAAATGAGGGACCACAACTCTATCCAGTATGGAATCTTGATATCTTTGTCCATTTAGTGTTCCAGTTACAGTCAACAGATCCAGCTTACAATCAAATGAGATGCACCCCCATATCATAACGGAACCTCCACCAACTGGAACTTCTTCCATGATGTTACGTTGGTCGTACGCCGTGCGTCTGGACCTCCATACACGAGTTCGACCATCTGTGGCATGAAGCAGGAACCGACTTTCATCGGACCAGTGTACCCGTCTCCAGGATCTCATGTTCCAGTGTCTTCTTTCGTTGCACCACCTCAGACGCTCCTCTTTGTGGTGTGCAGTGAGGAGAGGACGTCTGACAGGTCTCCTAGCTTTCATGCCAGCGGCATACAGTCTCCTTTTGACGGTAGACATTGACACTCTATTGCGCGTTTCCCATTGCTGGCTGAGCACTCTGCTGTTGGTGAATGGAGATCTCCTAACAAGGCGTACTAGGGCTCGATCATCACGGGCAGTAGTCTTCTTCGGTCTTCCAGATCTAGGCCTGTCCTTCACCTCGTTAGTTTGCCCATGTTTTGCAATCAAACGACTGATTACAGTATGGTTAATGTTCAGCTGTCTGCCAATCTCTCTGCATGACATACCAGTGGTATGCATGCCTATGATTTGCCATTTCACACGATCACTTAACCTTCGTCTTGCCATAGCGGTTCACAATCAAGAGCTAATTCTCTCTGTACTAATAAACCACGGTCATGAACACAAAATTCCTAATCTTGTCGCCTAAATCTGTATGTAATGTTCTACACCTCAAACTGGACTTTTACATAACTGAACACGTGTGCTGTTTCCCGCCACGCACGGACATCAAGCGGCGTGAAGTCATGCATGCATGTGCATTTCGTACTTGGAATTATGTCAGCTAACGCGGGGACAAAAAGTATGGCAGCCTAGTTGTACCATCATGTTTCTACGTTCTATTGTTTTTGCTGGTGCTTAACTTTTGCACAGGTGTATATATATATATATATATATATATATATATATATATATATATATATATATATATATATATATATATATATATATATATATATACATATATATATAAACTAACCAGAACAATCAATACAGTGTAAAAATGTCACTACATCCTGACATCTGAAGCACAAGCAAACAAATAGTTAAGCCAAAACTACTGTTGAACAAAGGACGATATAACGAACTGCGAAGAGACTTAGGAACGACTGACTGGAATCATCTACACCAACTTAATGCATCAGAAGCTTGGAACTTCCTTCTTGTAGAAGTGAGACTGACAAACATTGAACACAGTGAAAGAACAGTATATACCTACAACAAAAAACCATGGCAAGAAAAAGCACTTCTGGATTGATCGGGCGGCAACAGATTCACTCAATAGCAAAAAGCGTGCATACAAAAGATACAATGAAACTAAGAAAACTACAGATTACACACTCTACAAAATTGCTAGAAACAAAGCAACAGCATGCATCAGAAAATCAAAACAGACATTTGAACGTAAAGTGGCAACTGAAAGTAAGAAAAATCCTAAAGCCTTTTGGAACTATGTCAAGAGTAAAACAGTTCTACGTGAATCAATTAGCAA
This sequence comes from Chaetoderma sp. LZ-2023a, assembly GCA_034401795.1. Lineage (NCBI taxonomy): Eukaryota > Metazoa > Mollusca > Caudofoveata > Chaetodermatida > Chaetodermatidae > Chaetoderma > Chaetoderma sp. LZ-2023a. The sequence goes on along the minus strand of CM067369.1, from coordinate 183,362,724 downwards.
GCTACGTAACCCTGCAAACGACACCATGACCACAGATGATACAGAAAAAGCAAACATTCTCAACACATTTTTCTCAAACATGTTCACTCCAGAAAATCTTCTTTCTACACCAATCATTAACCCCAGAAACAATGGTACCATACTAAAAGACATATTAATAACACCTATTGCCATCGAAAATAAACTAAAAGGACTCAACCCCAACAAAAGCAATGGCCCGGATGAAATACCAGTGAGAATACTAAAAGAAGCTGCTAAAGAAATTAGTACACCACTATGCATAATTTTCAACAAGTCTCTTGAAGAAGGCATTTTACCCGACATCTGGAAAATGGCAAATGTATGCTGCATACACAAAAAAGGCTCCAAGAATGACCCAAGCAACTACAGACCAATCAGTCTCACTTCTACATTATGCAAGGTCCTAGAATCTTTTATAAGAGACAGTATTGTAAATTTCCTGGAAACGGCTAATCTATTTACCAAATGTCAGCATGGATTTAGACGTAAAAGATCATGTAAAACTCAACTACTAGAATACCTGGAGGATTTAACAGCCATGCTTGACTCAAACGAACCTGTCGATGCAATATATTTAGACTTTTCAAAAGCATTCGATACTGTGCCACACCAACGACTCCAAACAAAACTGAGAAGCTACGGTATTGGCGAAAATTTAGTAAAATGGATAGGGAACTACTTAAGCAACAGGAGCCAGAGAGTTAGAATTAATGATGCATCATCGGACTGGATTGAGGTGACCAGCGGCGTGCCACAAGGAAGTGTTCTAGGACCTATACTTTTTCTGATATATACACCTGTGCAAAAGTTAAGCACCACCCTATTTTTACGCCCATGCGAGGGTATATTCATGTGCTATGAAGAAAGCAATAGCATAAACATTTATGTACCCATCCGTCTTAGTGCAAGAGGTAATAATGCAACTAGAGGAATGCTGATTATGATGGTGGGGAAACACTGTATGTTTTTGTTTGAACTTGAAAACGAGGCCTGAATATGGTTACGTTGACACAACTGACAACTATTGCCCTACAGTTGACACACGTGGCTAGATTGTCATTAATGGTGTCTGAAAACGAAGTTTAACATCTGTGCACGAGTTTGAGACTGTCATTATTAATACCGGGTATATCCACCTTGTGCCTGGATGACGGCCTGGACACGACGTCTCATGCTGGTCACCAACCGACTGATACGCCATTGTGGTATTCGTTGCCATTCAAGATGGAGTGCGTCTGTTAATTCCTGTAGGTTCTGCACAGGAGGATCCCTCCTTCTCACCATGTTTCCCAGAATGTCCCAGATATGCTCAATAGGGTTCATGTCAGGGCTCCTTGCTGGCCATGGTAGGGTTTCGATGGCATTCTGGCGGAGGTATTCATGCACAGCTCTAGCACGATGTGGTCGGGCGTTGTCATCCATGAATATAGGGTGGGTTCCAGGTGCATGATTTACAAAATGAGGGACCACAACTCTATCCAGTATGGAATCTTGATATCTTTGTCCATTTAGTGTTCCAGGTACAGTCAACAGATCCAACTTACAATCAAATGAGATGCACCCCCATATCATAACGGAACCTCCACCAAATGGAACTTCTTCCATGATGTTACGTTGGTCGTACGCCGTGCGTCTGGACCTCCATACACGAGTTCGACCATCTGTGGCATGAAGCAGGAACCGACTTTCATTGGACCAGTGTACCCGTCTCCAGGATCTCATGTTCCAGTGTCTTCTTTCGTTGCACCACCTCAGACGCTCCTCTTTGTGGTGTGCAGTGAGGAGAGGACGTCTGACAGGTCTCCTAGCTTTCATGCCAGCAGCATACAGTCTCCTTTTGACGGTAGACATTGACACTCTATTGCGCGTTTCCCATTGCTGGCTGAGCACTCTGCTGTTGGTGAATGGAGATCTCCTAACAAGGCGTACTAGGGCTCGATCATCACGGGCAGTAGTCTTCTTCGGTCTTCCAGATCTAGGCCTGTCCTACACCTCGTTAGTTTGCCCATGTTTTGCAATCAAACGACTGATTACAGTATGGTTAATGTTCAGCTGTCTGCCAATCTCTCTGCATGACATACCAGTGGTATGCATGCCTATGATTTGCCATTTCACACGATCACTTAACCTTCGTCTTGCCATAGCGGTTCACAATCAAGAGCTAATTCTCTCTGTAGAAATAAACCACGGTCGTGAACACAAAATTCCTAATCTTGTCGCCTAAATCTGTATGTAATGTTCTACACCTCAAACTGGACTTTTACATAACTGAACACGTGTGCTGTTTCCCGCCACGCACGGACATCAAGCGGCGTGAAGTCATGCATGCATGTGCATTTCGTACTTGGAATTATGTCAGCTAACGCGGGGACAAAAAGTATGGCAGCCTAGTTGTACCATCATGTTTCTACGTTCTATTGTTTTTGATGGTGCTTAACCTTTGCACAGGTGTATATATAAATGACCTACCTGATCGATTAACCTGCCACTGCAAAATATTTGCAGATGATACAAAGATGTACGGCAACCCAGCTACCAGTCAGATTCAGGAAAACATAAATAAAGTATGTAAATGGTCGCAGACATGGCAACTATCTTTCAACACAGACAAAACGCATGTCATGCACTTCGGCAGAAATAACCCTCAAACCAAATACTATATGACAGATACACCTGATCCACATCCTGTATCAACATCAGATGTAGAAAAAGATTTGGGGGTTCATGTCGACAGAAACCTCTCTTTTGACATACATATAGGGAACATTGTATCCAAGGCAAACAGTACAATAGGACTAATCAAGAGAACATTTACCAACATTGATCAATCTACTTTCACGCTACTATACAAATCACTTGTGCGACCCATTCTTGAATACTGCAACTCAGCATGGTCTCCAAGACTGAAAAGGCAATCGCAGCTATTAGAAAGAGTACAACGCAGAGCAACAAAACTTGTCCCACAAATCAGAGAGTATAGCTACATAGAAAGACTTGAAGCCCTAAATCTAATATCACTGAAATATAGACGGTTTCGTGGAGATTTGATTGAAACATTCAAACTCATCAAAGATCTATATAATATTGACAAGAACTACTTTTTCGAACTGTCCAATGTTACACGGACCAGAGGTCATAGGCTCAAGCTCAACATAAAACGTAGCAGCAAAGCTATTCGGAAGCACTCCTTCGCAAATAGAGTGGCACCACATTGGAATTCACTGCCAACAACAATAGTCGAAGCAACCACAGTCGAAATATTCAAGGCAAACTAGACATCTTTTTCAAAGAAAGAATATTTGAATTCGGCTGAACACAATTAATTGTGGTGTGGCTTTGGACGTTGCTGTTACACATATGCTTATACACCTTATGTGAGCCGTCAATTCCCAAAGTCATAATACAATTATTACATCACAGTGGACTAATCTTGAAACAGCCTGTGCATCTACATGAACATGCACACATGAAGATAGCTACACGTGTTGTATCCAGACCAGGGTTGCCTGCCCTACCAGTTTAGCACTGAGGCAATAACAAGCCAATGGCTTATGCCTTGTAAATTGATGATGATGATGATGAAAAATGATCAGAATTATATATCTTTAGTACAGGTTAACTAACGAACCTACTATGATGCGGTTAGTGAAAACACCTTACAGAAAATGAGAATAACTATAAACATATACAGAAATTATAACTAGTGGTTCTACGACCGTTACGGTACCTTTTAGGCATCGGAACCGTTTACACGAATACAATATATAATTATCGGAAATATAAGTAACACAATAATTAAAATGTTTAAGCACTGTTACTTGAATACTCGGTAGCCATTCTTAAGTTTGGCTATCGTGTTACTGAAATTGATACGTCATTCTTAACTTGACGTGAGTTGATGCATTCTCAGGAAGCTTGAAAGTTCCCGCAGGTTGGTTCCCGCAAACAGGATTCCCGCAAGCTGCTTATGACGGAGCAGATCGAACTCAGGACTGTAATCACAATATAGAATGTCTAACGAGTAGTCAGTAAGAGATACAATAGCACTGCTGCTGTGAAGAAAGTTCCCGTACACCGATGGTACTGATGGAAGTTGACAACAACCCGATCACAAGCGGGGGTTGTTAGATGCAGATGAAGCTTTAACAGTGCTGGGTACGTCGGCCAGCTCTGAAGACATACCGGGCAAGGTTTTTACTTGTTGCGGTCGAAAGTTAGAAGAACCTGCACGACATCAGTGCGGGGACGGTTAAATAACCACTTTTTGGTGTGGCCGGCAGATTCGGCGAGTCATCCACCAAAGAACATTGCTGCGCGTAGCTAATAATAGCGCAGTCGAATGTTCTAGAACATTCTAGAAGTTCTGCGTCCACATGGTTATGACGTCACAGCAATATTTTGAAGATAATCAAAGGGGGTTTTCCCTGGATAACTCAGCCATTTCTTAACCGATTTTGAAATGGTTTACAGATTTGAAAAGCCCGTCGAATTCTGGTGTTGATTAATGCCAGATTCGGCGGGAACAAGTAATTAAAAAGATTACATGGTACCATCTCGGTACACTAAAAGCGTCATACCATCTTGGACGTAAACTACGTGTTCTGTTAAAATAGCATTTAAGCGTGCGCATGCGCACTATGCGCTTTAACGGTCATTTTTACAACGCGATCTCTCATCGGCTCATATACGCTTATGGTTCTACCCGGGGGGGGGGGGGGGGGGGGGGGGGGTCCGTGTTCAGGGAACAAGTCCAGGACGGGCGGCGCGTACCCAGCTTGGCTGGTACGGCCGGTACCCGCCCGGTCGATCCGAACTACACCAAACGTAGTCCTCCAACAAAAGAAGAGTAGTTATTTGGCGTTCCATTGGCTGTTTATTAAAATAATTAAGCGGTCATCGCCACGCAAACTCTATTCAGATACGATAACTCACCATGAGTCACGCGCATGAACATAATAATTATGAGATATTCAGCAATCTAAAAACAGAGCCGTGTCTTAGTGCCAAGATTTATTTTCTCGATCTCGTATTGATGGAGATCTCGCGAGAAACAGCTTTCGCATTCTCGTGACATCTAAGCTGATGTTAGCAAGATAATCAGCAGGACCACAATTCCCTGCGCGAAATGGCCTATAGCCAATTCTAGAATTCTGCTCCGCGGGCACGCGATTGCAGTCAATATGAACCGTCTGCTTTTCCATTTGATTTGACGTCTTCAAAGAAGATCGAGAAATGTTCAGACATACTCCCATGTGTGCGACTACCACCAATTATCAGATGCCAGAACTGCTCTCCAGGAAAATGCTATACAAACTTTTAAATGTCATTCAACTGTGCAACTTCCTTTGTGAGCCAGCAAAGCAGTCGAGCAAGTGATGTGGGAATGGGTACATTTAGGTATTACTGGACTAGAGACGTGGTGAGGCTGCAAAGTTGGTCTTCCAGGAGCAGAGTTTGTGGTCAGGTTAACATGTGGGACAGCATGAAAAGCCTCAAGTTCTTAAACTGGAATGACTTATGCAAGAAAGTTCAACAAAAGAACAACACACCAGAGGTTCAACTTAGATCAACTGCAGTCCTGGTATTATGGCCGATTATAACTGCGAGGCAAGAACACATGATTTCCAGACTCTGACCTGATCACAAATTCAACAACATCCATTTCATGTTCATGAACCTCAACTTGAACTACGTTGCCTTGCAAGGCAAGAATGATCCTATTACAAGCTACAGTAACGCAAGACACTGACTGGTGACTTAACATTCTTTGTTGACAGCCTTGACTGGGAATAGTCACTAGCACAGGTGCCAATCACAGAAGTCAACCTCTACAACCTATGAATGATATACTTTGCCAATCACAGAAGCCCACCTCTACAACCTATGAATGATATACTTGCCTCAGAGTTTGACTTTGCTTTACCATGATTCCATGCTATAACTAGTTCAGATAAAACTGCCATTCATGGCATGAGCAAGAGGAGTGCATTCAAAGTTATCATGAAGTCGCCATTGCACTCCTGTACAACTCTTTTCACAGCTAGACAAGGATGAGTCACCATCACCAAATGTGATAGCATTGTGGAAAAATTTCTATGTATATTTGTCGTACAATGACTCTCAACTCAACAGTCTCAGCTCAGGATCATGATACGTGGAGGTGGACAAATTCTAGAAGCCTGCTCTGAATGAAAGTGCTAACATGCTTCCTCCTACAGCTGGTGCTTGGCTTCAAGACTGGCCAAAGTTGCAAGCCACTCGGTGCGCTCATGATAATACCTGACCCGTGTATCTAGGTTAAGACCAAAACTACCCCATACACCACTTCAAATGCACCTACGATGTTAGCCATGGGGCAAGAAAATGCACCTACTAGCAGAACAATCTACAGATCTCTGCAAATGTGAGCCAGACAATATGAAAGCAGTGGAAGCCATTTAAATCTGTCCTGTATGATCTAGTTTTCTATTGTGTTAAATTAAATATTTTGATTGAGATATCGACAGAAATATGTTTTAATTTGTGACCATCTTAAATTCAGAAATATCAAAATAGCAATATCATTATATAATGGTGTTGCTGCTGGAATCGACTCAATAACTCATTTAGCTATTTAAATATTGATTAACACCTTTTGAATGTCAGCCATCTTGGAATCCAAGGTATCTGCCTAAAATAACCACCTCACAGTGGCACCATCTGATTGCTTGACCACATAAATGTCGATATAGCCACTTGAATTAGCTTCATAGCACTTTTAGTTTTAGAGATATGAACCAAAATAGCCTCCCAATGGCGGCCCTCTAACAGCCTAAAATATAAAGCTCATAATGGCACCATTAAATTTAATGACTGCATAAATGTAGGTATAGCCACTGTTATGAGCTTCATAACACATTTAATTTTAGAGCTATTGACCAAACTAACGGCCAAATGGCAGCCATTTTGAAATCAAATATGGCCGTCAGGTGGCTAGACTAAAAACTGTACCAATTGACCTGGGCGTGAATATGACCAAAATTTCAACAGGATAAAAAATGCAAGGCTATTGGAACCTACATAACGTCCCAGACTAGAAACAACACAATGGCTAAAATAAAATATGCCGAAAATGCTCTGAAAGTGTGTTTGTTGCCTTGTCGATGTATCACTCGAGCCTTGAATTTGGCCGCCATCTTGAATTTTTTTATAACATAACTGGAAATGTGTAATTGATATCTGGTAATCATGAACGCCTTTACTAGTAATCTACATACAAATTTCATCTCTCTGCTATGAGTTGATGTGTAATCTCTTATCATTTTCCTAGGCGTAGCTATTATTATGTGATGCAGATCAGATACCAAAAGTAAAAATTTTGGCAAATCTTTTTCCCCCAAGCCGATTTTTGGTAACTTTTTCTAGTGTCCTACTGGCATGCATCTTTCAGAAAAACTTAAAATCGATTGCATCCAAATTTTCCCCACAACTCATGCAAATTTTGAGTTACGGTATGTCAGCAGACTATAAGGTGCATGATGAAAACAAATCAGCCTATCAGTGCCATAGTTAAGCCTTATAAACTACTTCATTTCAGATTGTCAACACAACTGCATTAGTAACAGTAATTGAATATTCCAGATGGCAGTCTTAAACTTTTAATCTTTCTTGAAATAATAGCGATATGAAATATATGGCGATGACATGGCAGAAGTGACAATCAGGTAAATACATCTTGTGAAATGGCACAGCTTAACATTAAGGACTGCCCACCCGCACGGCACAAGTTTTTTCTACCATTGAGCATGTGAAGCCCAACAAATACATGATTGTCGGACAGGTAAATTTAGTTATAGCTTGCTATAAAACATATTACAAGCATCCCAAGGGGCCTGACCAGCCTGTATCACTGACCTGGAACATTTAAATTTCTGACAAAAAAAATCTAAGATGGCCACTGAAAAAAATGTACTAATACTACTTCTTGTTAGAAGTGCTAAATCCTACAAACCCAGATTGGCCACTGAAAAATTGCGCTATATAAATTCTGAATAAAAATTCTTGAGTCTGCCACCATAGGATCATTCCTGCCAAATTTAGTTAACATATTGACCAATAAAGCATTTTTAGCTCATCTGGCCCAAAGGGCCCAGTGAGCTTATGCCATGGTGGCCAACCGTCATCTCTTCATCCGTCAAATCGCATCTCCTCATTTATGCTTTGACTAATTTCAATGGTGGTACGCTCCAGAACTTCTATACAGAATTTTGATTAGTCAATGTTTCTGCTGCCCATCTTGGATTTTCTAAAAAAATTTAAGAAATCATTTAAAATGGTACTCCAGCAATATTAAAGGCCTGACTTCAACGAAACTTGGGTGGACTAATTCTATCCTGGTAGGCTTCAACACTTCTAACGAGAATTAAGATTGGTCAATGTTTCCGCCAGCCATCTTGGATTTTCTGAAAATTTCTGGAAATCAGTTAAAAGCCTACTTCTCATTTACCTCTTGGCCGATTTCAAGCAAACTCGGTTGGGAGGACCCTAGACTGGCCATCTTGAAGTGTTACAAAGTCTCATCTGTAAAGGCATGGATATTGTGGATTGGCAAAGCAAACATGGTATGGTTTGTAATACACATATTCAGTTAGGCACCAACAAACAAGTGTAACCAATCAAACATGGACAATTTTACCAAACTGTGGATAGTTTGATCTTGAAATTTGTTTCCAAAATGAAACTAGTAATAATGCATAGTACCCCTGCATAGTATTTAACTCTGCCGTAAGATTTTGTTGATATCTGGTGAGCTATTGTTGAAAATGAGTGGTCCCTAAAAAACAATAACAAAAAAACATGAAAAAGTTCATGGAAAAGGTTCATAGTTCAAAACCGTGAAAAGGTAGTAAAAATTGTCCAAAATCATATCATCAATGATGCAAATCATATCCCTGTATTGCATAGAACACTTCTGTAGTTTCATTGAAAGCGGAATGACCATAGTTGAGTTACAAAACTGTGAAAAAGCAGGAGAAATTTCCCAAAATGAAATTGGTAATGATGTGAATGCCAAATAGTATCACTGCATAGTATATAACACTGCTGTAAAAGTTTGGTGATATCCGGTGAGTCATTGTTGAAAGAGAATGGTCCATAAGACCTGTAACAAGAAAAACATGAAAAAGGTTCAAAGTTCAAAAAAGTAAAAATAAAGTTAAAATGCCCCAAAATGAAGTGTTGTCGCATCCCTGTATAGTATAGATCAATTCTGTAAAGTTTCATTGAGATCGGATGAGCCATTGTTGAGAAATAAGTAGATTTAAAAACCGTAACCAAAAGTGCATTGGCAAAATACATGAAAAAAATCCAAGTCCAAAACCGTAAAAAGATGGCCCAAAATGAAATCTACTGTTATGCAGATCACATCCCTGTATAGTATAGATCACTTCTGTAAAGTTTCGTTGAGATCGGATGAGCCATTCATTGTTAAGAAAGAAGTCGATTTAAAAACCTTAACCAAAAGTGGACTGGTAAAATACATGAAATAAGTCCAAAACCATGAAAAAATAGTTTAAATGGCCCAAAATGAAATCTATTGTTATGCAGATCACATCCCTGTATAGTATAGATCCCTTCTGTAAAGTGTCATTGAGATCGGATGAGCCATTGTCAAAAAATAAGTTGATTTAAAAACCTTAACCAAAAGTGTTCAAATGACAGCTCCCGCCACCAGAATTACTGATCCCTGTCATGCTTTCAGCTTCAAAACTTCGCAGGCGAGACAAAAATGGCAGGAAATTGTTTACAACGCTACCTCTCATTAACTGCCTAGGAAATTTTAAGCAGACTTGGCTGAAAGGATACTAGGTGGTAGGTTTCAGCCCATGTATACAGAATTTTGATTGGTTAAATTTTCTGGTGGCCATCTTGGATTTTCTGAAAATCATTTAAAAGCATACTCCTCATTAACCACTTGGGCGATTTCAAGCAAACTCGGTTGAAAGGACCCTAGAGTGGTATGCTTCAGAACCTGTATGCAGAATTTTCATTGATCAATTTTTTGGTGGCCATCTTTAATTTTCCGAAGAATGGCGGGAAATTGTTTAAAATGCTACTCCTCATTAACTACTTGGGCAATTTCAACCAGACTTGGCTGAAAGGATACTAGGCTGGTAGGTTTCAGACCATGTATACAGAATTTTGATTGGTTAATTTTCCTCACAGTCATCTGGGATTTTTGTGAAAATTTCTGGAAATCATTTAAAGCCTACTCATTAACCACTTGGCCGTGCTATTGAAGGATGTCCATCTGAAGGCCAGGAGATGACTATTTTTTTTAAGAATTTACCATTGGACTGCTAGTCATTCCAGTGGTAAGCTTTCAAAAATAGTTTTCTCTTGGCCTGCGCATGGGTACTACCAAAGCAAAAAGCTGGATTTTCCTGAATATTCACCTTTTAATGGTCAAGCTGATCAATACGCGTGCCAACAGAAAACTATTTTTGTAAAGTTCTGTGGCAAATTTACAAATATTGTCTTCTCTAAATGGACATTTATTGAGTAAGTTTTTTAACTTTCTTGCGATATCTAGCGCAATAAATACGAGACAGGCAACATTTTAGCACTTTTAAGCGCTGTTGACACAAGAAGGGTTAAGAAGTCATCAAATAGAGATACACCACCAAGGCAAGAAGGATTAAGCCACCTCCGTCCATAGCTTTTCCTTATTCATAGGATTTACAGTATTCTAAAGATTAAGCAGACCTCAGGTGTAAAATTTCTATCACTTTCTGGACGTTTCTTTCAGACGAGGCTGCTAAGCAAACACCATCACCAGCGGACCAAGCCAAATGCCCAAATCAAAAATTTGGTTGCAATGCAAGTGAAGCCTGTCTATGTCGTTACAATGAACTATGAAGCTTGAATTTAAATATAATTCTACTTACAAGGCTAACTATAAAAGTCCTATCAGTGACCATGATCTTTGACCTTTTGACCCAGTCATTGTGTCATGTCCTCTATAAGCGAGGCACGTGCCCAAGTTTCAGTTCAGTATGATTATTCAAACCTAAATTACATCTATAATTCATTAAATTGAGCTAAACGCAAAATGTTAATGCTGAAAAAAGTGTTTTTAACAAGGACGTAATGACACTTTTGATCCCATGGTCACTTTCAGTCATGCATCTTATTATAGATAGATTGATTTCGAAGTTTGAATGCAATAGATGATTATTTTGAAGTTTGGATGCAATATTATTAACCCAAGATAAGATACAAACCACTATAAGGCTGAGCTTAATAACACAAAATGGTATTGCTGAAAAAACACTACGCTTTGTAATTATCACCCTGTCCTTGTCCTTTGATCTTTTAATAGCAAGGTGAGTGTGTCATGCCAGCTCATTATCAAAAAGTACTTGTCCCAATTTAGGCCCTGTATATTGCTTAACCAAACATGAAGTATAAACCGCTAGGTTGAGCTAAACACAAAATATTAATGCTGAAAAAAATTAGTTTTTACCAAGGTGACCATGATCTTTGACGTTTTGATGACAATATCATTGTGTCATGGGCTCTTATTAAGCATATGTCCATGGGTGGATCCAATATGATTAAGCAAACATGAGATATGGGAAAAAACAGTGCTAACAATGGCCACAAAATTTGACCTTTTGACGCCAAGTTCATTGCGTCATGGGGCTCATTCCCTCTCATTATAAGGAAGCATGTGATCAGGCTAGGATCTAATATGATTAACCAAATATTAGATATGAACTGATAAGTTGAGCTAAATGCAAGTTGATTATCACCATCGCTACCGAACGCAGAGGGTATCAGAATAGCTTGTTGTAAACCTGTGTCACTAGACAATATTATTAACCCAAGATAAGATACAAACCACTATACGGCTGAGCTTAATAACACAAAATGGTATTGCTGAAAAAGCACTACGCTTTGTAATTATCACCCTGTCCTTGTCCTTTGATCTTTTAATAGCAAGCATGAAGTGATTCTTGTTGTTATTGCTGTTCTTAAGACATTTTGAATAACTCAGGTTCTACTGGAGGGCATGTCTCAGAATTTGGAGGAATCATGCCTATGGGATCGCGAACATGTATGCCAATTTTGGGGTCAAAAGCTAAACGCCACAGCTTTCAGCAAGTTTTCAAAATATACATTTTTACACATCCTTAAATAACTCTGGTTCTACAGGTGCAACCTTCTCCAATTTAAGGTGGAAGCTTGCCATGGGGTCCCGAACATGTATGCCAATTTTGGGGCCAAAGGATAGAAGGCAACAGTAACATATTTCAGCAACATTATTTTCTAAATATACATTTTGAAGCATTTTTCAATAAGTCTAATGGAGCGATCTTTTCCGAACTTGGGTAGATATTTGTCTGTGGGATTTTGGAGAGGTATGCTAATTTTGTGGTCAAAAACTAAAATGCAACAGCTTTCAGCAAGATTGTTTCCAAAATAGACACTATTGATATGGACAAATTTGTCATTGTTTTGCTAAAATGGTTACAGTAATGCTATCTGCATTACCAACATATGTACTACCAAAATCCATCAGCAACTCATATGAAAAACTTTGAGTCAATATCCCCAGGCTCAGCAGACATTTTCACTAACAAGGAAGCACTATCACTAGCTTTGCCATCTAGTATTCTAGCGAACAACGACTAATGGCAGTCTTAGTGAGACATAGGGACCAAATAACTGCAGACATGACTGCAGTTAATTATTTTTAAACAGGAAGAAACTATGGACAGCGCTCTCAAAGTGAGTTCACACTTCCAGCTAGCGACACAGTGCGATTTTTACAAATATTCTCTGATATTATCATCACACAGACATTCCACGCTAGTGAGACGTAATAGGTGTTACCAATGACCTACACCTTTTTAATACAGACTGTTTAGCTTATCTAGCATTCGGAGGTCAGGGATCTAGATGCGGAGGCCAATAACACCATCATGGCTCTGGAAAAAGTGATAACCACATTGAGAAATAGTGTCTCCATGTGATAGATGAGTCCTAGCCACTTACATGCAGCCTTCTAAACAGCTTACTTCATCACAGCTGACTCCACAGAAGTTTAGATATTTCAGAGATGCTCACCGAACTTTGTCCATAACAACTGTATATGTCACCATAGGGATTAATAAATTTTCATCCAGGTTTTTTCTTACATTTTTCATCATCTTTCTCTCATACTGTCAGTCCCAAGTAAATATTAAGTGTAAGCAATGCGTACATAATAATGTGCCATGATGACAAACCAATGAATGAAAGCTTTCAGAAAATATTGATTTCTTGCTCAGAGCTAGACCAGTCATCCTATGAGTTTCAAAGTGATCTGATAAATGGTAATGGAGTTAGACCAGTCATCCTATGAAGTGTCAAAGCGATCTGATAAATGGTAATGGAGTTATCCGAAACCAATTTTCAAGATGGCGGCCCTTGTCTGGTGATCATCTTGGATTTTGAAATACAGGTATAATCAATTTCAATAGGTTTCTTCTCCAGACTGGAGTCCAACAACCCTATGAAGTTTCAATTTTGAAGATGGTCGCCAATGGCTGGTGGCCATCTTGGATTTCAGATCATCATCGATTTTTATAGGTTTTCATCCAGACAGTGCAACTACCCGGTGAAGTTTCAAAGCAATCCAATAAAGACTTAACAGAGCTATCATGCGGAAACCAATTTTCAAGGTGGCTGGCGGTCATCTTGGATTTCGCAGCACCGTCAATTTCGATAGGTTTCTTTCACAGACCTAGTTCAACCACCATATCCAGTTTCAAAACTATCTGATAAACGGTAATAAAGTTATCATCCGGAAACCAATTTTCAAGATGGCTGCCGATGGCTGACGGCCATCTTGGATTTCGTATCACCGTGAATTTCGATAAGTTTCTTCCACAAACCTAGTACAGTCATCCTATGAAGTTTTAACATGATCTGATATATGGTAATGGAGTTATCGTCCGGAAACCAATTTTCAAGATGGCCGCCCTTGTCTGGTGGCCATCTTGGATTTCAAAATATTGTCGATTTCAATAGGTTTCTCCTCCTGACATAGCCCAACAACCCTATGAAGTTTCAAAGCAGCAATCTGATAAACAGTAACAGACTTATCATCCAGAAATCAATTTTGAAGATAGCCGCCAGTCATCTTGGATTTCGGATCATCGTCAATTTCGATAGGCTTCTTCCCCCAGATCGAGTCCAACCACTGATGCTTCAAAGTGATCCGACAAACTAATGGAGTTATCATTCGGAAACCACCCTGCTGCCCGTCTGGACAGTGCCTTTCACATAATACCCCTCCAATTTTTGGCGGAGTGTCAAAACTACTATAATCACAAGTACCAAAACATCCCAACCACCAACACCACCAAACAAACACCAACGATCAACGTTAGCACAGCCACCAAAATTGGCCCAACTGCTAAAACCAGCAAAAAACACAAAAATTTGCCTAACTGACAAAACTGCCAACCACCAAAAATGTCCAAAGGTTTCGCCACCATCTTCCCATGACCCACACACCAGGTCATACTTAAACACCAACCAACAAAGCTCAAATTATTCAGACTGGATCTGACAATAAGCAGACCAATCGTCATTGAATAATCTTTCATTTGATTCAGTAGTCAGACCATGTTATATTACTGAAGGAAAAAGATTAAAACAGATATGTGGTTGGTCACCATGGCATAAGCTCACATGCCCTTTCACAAACTAACACAAGAGGCCCAACAGCCTATGATTCTCACCTGGACGATTAGCATGTGAACCATTTGGATTGGATAATTTTCAGAAAATATAAGATGGCCACCAAAAAATAGACCAATAAAGATTCTGAATACAAGTCAGGCTATAGGCTACCACCATAAGATCCTTCCAGCCAAATTTGGTTAAAATCTGCCAACTGGTTTAGGAGGAACAGTTTAAAGGATTTCTGCATAATTTTCAGAAAATCCACGATGCCACCAAAAACAATTTACGAATCAAAATTCTTGTTTGATATATTGAAGCATACTGCGATAAGATCATTCCACTCGTTTCGTAGAAATTGGGCCATTGATTAAAGAGTACATATACTTAGTGCTTTGAATGGTTTTGGAGTGTTCGGAAAATCCAAGCTACTCACTAATAAATAGAGAGATAATATTTATGAATAGAAGCTCTAGAGTGTCTACCATGACAGGATTCCTCCAGTTAAATTTAGTTAAAGTCTACCAAGTGGTTAAGGAGATATGCTTTGACAATTTTCAGTAAATTTTTCATAAAATCTAAGCTTTTCCCCAAAAAGAACTAAACAAGAAGAATTCTGAATAGATGTTCTGCAACCTATCATGATATGGCCCTTCTAGCCAAATTTGATTGAAATCTGTTAAACAGGTACGGAAAAGAAGCATGTCGACAATTTCCATTAAATATTTCATAAAATCTAAGATTTTCAACCAATATAAATTCTGAATAGAAGTTCTGGAGCATATGAGCACAGGATCCTTCCGGCCAAATATGGTTGAAATCGGTCAAACTGTTAAAAAGAAGCGATTTGGCAGGCGAATGATGGATGGATGCCATGGCATAAGCTCACTTATCCATTCTGGGCAGTTAAGCTAAAAAATAGTGCAAAATCCTAGATCACCACCAACAAATTTTGTTTATTTGGACAACTTGGTCGATATAAGCTGATTTGCAAGAGTCAAATTCGTGTTTAAAACCCACCAAAACCTGTACATTGCGATTTTCACTGACAAAATCTATCAATTAACAAAAGCTCAATTTTGATTGGTCAATGGCAGGCATATTTTTACCTCTATCAACTTCCCTTGAACAAATCTGACTAGCTGCCTTAGTCATAATTATATTTGCTCTATTTCAGCCCGATCAGCTTAGAACTGTCCTAGATGAAGTACATGTATCTTAATTTTCAAATCAAACCATTTGGAAACGCATCTAAGAATAGCCCTTACTCAAAGAATTTAGATTGACTGAACAAATCGACCAGTCGCCGTCTTTTAAACAACCCGGTTGAACAATCTGACTCAAAAGTGTCAAATCCGTATTCAACACCCAAATTACTGGGGTAATAGCGGCCGATAACTTGCCCAGTAACCTGCATTATCAGGGATATATCAACATTTTTTATTGTTCAATTTAGCAGGATGAGGGCAAGGTATTTAATGTATCCACTTCACTTGTTGAACACGCATGAATGGTACTTAGTCCGTAATCATATTTGCTTTAGTTTCAACCTGATCTGATCAGCGGTTCCAGAGAACGTGGTTTTGTGAAAAATTGGTCATTTAAGATGGCTGCCAGACAAATTGACTAATCAGGTTCCCTTAAAGAAACTTGCTTCAGCTCTTGGCTTAGCTGAAGCATTTCAAATCAAGCGACAACGCAGTTAATATTGTATTTTAACCCTTTAATGGTCAAGCCGGCCAAAACCGGCCTCTGTTATGGTCTTGTGGAATGTCCATTTATAGGACAAGAGAATACGATTTTTTTTAATTTACCACTGAAATAACTGGCTCGATAACCGAGCACGTCATTCCAGTGATAGATTTTCAAAAACTATTCTCTTGGCCTATAAGTGTACATTCAATAGGCAGATATTTAAATATTTATGATAAAATTTGACCATTAGAGGATTAATGTGTTTCTAAAAATAGCACAAAATCCAAGATGGTCGCCACCCAAATCGAACAATCCACTTCATTTGAACAATTTTGGATCTATACGCCCTAAGGATGCTTCCTGCCAAAATTAATTGAAATCAATTCAGTGGTTCATGAAGTCATTTAAAGGAAAAGTTGACAAAGACAGATGGACAAGGGATGGTTGCCATTGCCTAAGTTCACTTTCATGTCAGGTGAGTTAATGAAATTTAATAATTTTCATTTAACAAGGTAGTCATGTAACAAGAAGAAATCATTATGTATTCTTTCTACATTATTTTCACACACACTTAAAATGTTTCACAAGCTACTGCTATCTAGATACGCTTGAAATTGAATGCTCACTAATGTTCACCTCTTTCCATTCATCATTATTAACATCGTAATCAATCATCATCTTCTCTAGCTTCAGCCAGCGATGCAGTACTCCTACATCCACCACATCCTGGTGAAACTTGTACCATGGCGTACCCAAGTGCTTACAGCGTGCCTCATAAAGATCTGTGTGGGAAGCAAACCTGTCAATCCACATGACAGAAAAAGGTCCAAAACACAGATATTTCAATGTACAATCCTTCTTGGCTTGCTGTAATAACTGGATATGGGAATCAGTATCCGGATTACGAACTACATCACCAACTAATGATAGGTCATTTGCATCACTTTGTAGCTGGGCTATAAAACTCTGATGATTTGGGCTTGTGTTTATTAGAACTCCAAGACCGGCTATAGCAGTTAAGTAAAGACTAGCTTTCATTGGCCGATCCTTCATGTCTTGTAATGTGTCTCTGAAGACAGCCTGGTAATCAGCAAGAATTTTCAGCAAATAAT
Source organism: Chaetoderma sp. LZ-2023a (assembly GCA_034401795.1). Lineage (NCBI taxonomy): Eukaryota > Metazoa > Mollusca > Caudofoveata > Chaetodermatida > Chaetodermatidae > Chaetoderma > Chaetoderma sp. LZ-2023a. The sequence continues at coordinate 183,345,184 of CM067369.1, read as the reverse complement.
TCTCTGAAAACAAACAAAACAATTAGTTAATGAGCAGTACATGTTTTTTATATAGTGTGTGCGCACATGCACTCGTGCATGCTTACAATGTGTATGTATGTTGTGGGTCACTCATGTAAGGAAGATAACTACGCCTTCGAGAAATACATGTATTCCCAGGATTAATTCTGTATATATGTACTAATACTATACATAACTAAAACACTTTCAACAAGAGCAGACTCGGGAATTTCCAACTACAGCACTTAGGAATTTTGGTATGGACAAGCTTTAAAGATGCAATTACTCTACATGCTAAAGAGATTATAACTGGCATTTCTCCATTGATAGCTCACCTGGCCAGAATGCCCAAGTGAACTTATGGCATGGCGACCGACTATCCGTCACCTGTCTGTCGCCCGTCCATCAACTTTTGCTTTAAACCTCATTAACCGCCTGGCGGATTTCAGCTTACATGTAATTTCACTGTAATGAATCTATGCCTATGGAGGTACTATAGGCTTCAGAATTTGTATACAGAATTTTGATTGGCTAATTTTTTGGGTGAAAATCCCCCACAGAACCCCCTTGTGGGATGGTCTGTAGTTTTATTAACCACTATAAACATACTTACCAGTCAATCACTACTTGCTAAATCAAACACTCTGCATTTAGCACCAGAAAAAGGTTTTTGTACCTGCTTTCCATGCCATCCAATGCCTATACCATATCATTCTACTATACACCGGGCTTCTGGTTGAGTAGAATCCCACCTTACAATCTGTATGAGATTGGGCACCAGTCTGAATACACTCCTCAATGACTTAAGTCATAGCGTATATGCAGAGGTGCCACAAGACAACATAGAATCACTTTCCAAATTTGATGCATGAAACAAAATACAGATTCTCAAATCATTCCCATGTGGGGTGCTGAGGGAGGGTCGTAGTGATCGAACGCTAAGTATGTTTATCGTGGTTAATAAAACTACAGACCATCCCACAAGTTGGGGGGGGGGGGGGGTCTGTGGAGGTTGTTATTACACCACAAACATCTGTACCATTCAATCACTGCTTGCTAAACCCGTAGATTTGGTCAGTGCCCCACTTAAAACCTTCCGGTGGGTGGAAGTTTGAGAACCTTGAAAGAAGGATAAAAATAAATTAATATCCTAGCTTAATATTAATCACGTTAACAAATTGTGCATCAAGATCAATCACACACAGATTATCAAACAAGGAAAATGACAACTCAAAAGGAAAACTAAACAAAACACAAAGAAAGAATCTCACCCATATCGTGCAGGCATACAACCTAGCGAAAATGATGAGATGTGCTTGATATTGGTCTTTGGCTTGTTTAGTTAAAGTAGTTACATTCCTAAATAATGAAGCTGCTGGACCCTGATACTATCATACTTTAGAAAAAGAAGACAGATGGTAGACTCTGAATTCCAGCCTGCATCTTCTTTAAAAATTTTACTTATCAATTTTCGATCTGAGTGAGGATCAAGCAAGTGCAATTCTGCACCTATTTGCCTATCATTTCGGAGCTGTCTATCCACTGGCCCACCAACTAGAAGACTTGCATAACGACATCCAAGGATGAGCCGGCAAAGAGAGCAAACGAGGAAGCCATCACATAAACATCATGGGCTTTAACATTAGCCAGAGGAGACAAGCTCATGGCGGATTCTAAATGTTTCGAAAATCTATCTGGCAATTGAAGCCCTAGAGACAGGTCTGGCTAGCTCCTCTGCAAAAGAAAACTGTAGATGAGAATGAACTGATCTTTTAAAAACAGTACAGAGTGTATACATTTTCAAAACTCTGATTGGACACCAGAATTTAACAAAGGGCGAAAAAACGATACACTTTTGAGAACTATCAGAATAGATGGATAACGGTTAGACTGAGTTTTTGATGAAACATCCCTTCTTGGGAAGAACTAGACAATAAGACCATCCTTTTCAGTGGAGAGCGTGTGAATATCGGACCTTCTCTTGGCTGAAGCGGATGCTACTAGAAATGTCTTTAAAATCAAGATATTTAGACTAATGTTTCAATAGGTTCCAAATGATTGCCGGCTAGAACTTGAAGAACTAATGCCAAATTCCAGAAAGGCAAGGACTTAGCCACCAGAGGGCGAACGATACCCAGGCCTCTAATAAAATCATTTTAAATCTTTGACATCAGCATTTAAAAGGCATGGAAGGGGAAAAACCCCAAGGGAAACCTATATCCCCTAATAGTGATAGCTGATAATAGCAGAGAACCAAAAGGATAGAAGAAAATCTAACCCTGGGATATGGAAACAGAATAATAGGGCAAGAAACCATTATTGCATCCCCAATCTCCAAAAAATTTTAGCCAACGCTTTTATACGTGCAAACCGGAAGCGGAAACCGGAAACTGAACAGTCTACTAACCCCTAGTGCTCAGGAATACCGGAAGTGAAGCTAAGACCGGAAGTATGCACACCGGAAGTGGAAAACAGAGTTTTGACCGCAAATATGCAAACCGGCAGTGATGGCCAAACCGGAAATGGAAACTTCTTTTAGAATTGAGCTCTAAAAATCTCTCAACACTGAGCATAAACAGAAAAATGAAGATTTTGTGTTGGAACTTTGCTGCTTTGAAAAAAACCACCTAATGTGTGAAGCTCTTGATAATGACTAGACACGCTGGCACCACAACTTGGGTCTGTACTGAAGAATCTGTGTGCCCTGACCCAAGGCTTATGTGGGTTTGGGAAGGAAATAAGGGCAACTCTCTTAACCTTCCCGAAGCCGGAAGCCTTCTCCTCCTTTCCTTTATCGAGTATGGAGGTTTCCGATAATGAACTATATATAAATGACCTACCTGACGGACTAACCTGCCACTGAAAAATATTTGCAGACAACACAAAGATATATGGCAACCCAGCTACCAGTAAGATTTATGACAACATAGACAAAGTATGTAAGTGGTCACAGATATGGCAACTATCTTTCAACACAGATAAAATGCATGTCATACAATTCGGCAGAAACAACCCTCAAACCAAGTACTATATGACAGATATGCCTGATATGCATCCTGTATCAACGTCAGAGGTAGAAAAAGACTTGGGAGTGCATATTGACAGAAACCTTTCTTTTGATATACATATAGGGAATGTCGTATCCAAGGCGAACAGCACAATAGGACTAATCAAGAGAACATTTACCATCCAGTATTACACAGACCAGAGGGCAAAGGTTCAAGCTCAACATAAAGCACAGCAACAAAGATATTCTCAAGCACTTTTTCGCTAACAGAGTCTCAGGGACCGCTCTACCCACTAGCCAATTAGCCAAATGCTAGTAAAACTGAAACATGGCTAATGAAAAGCAAAACTGGCTAAATCATTGGCTAATGATTAAAATTAAATTAATTTTCTTGATTGGCTATATCCTAACTAATTCCAGCATTACAATTTCAAAGCGAAATTCCTATTGACATTGTTGAATATTTTGAAACTAATATGACTGAAAGATGTTGCTGCCTAAAGCAGCAAGTAAACAACAGCTTTCAATCATATTAGTTTCAAAATATTCAAGACACTTCTTATCTATCTTAAGACCCTATTGTATCTGGACTGTAAAATATAAGTGACATTGAAGTAAAGATGTGGCTAAAATATTTACTATTTTACTAACAAATATAGTATTTGGCTAATCTATTGACTAGAACATTGCAAAAGCCAGATCTGTCCCTGAGAGTGGTACCACAGTGGAATTCACTGCCAGCAATAGTCGAAGCAACAACAGTTGAATTACTCAAGAGCAAACTAGAAGTAAGATCATTTGAATTCTTCCAATACAGTGCACTTATCCTGGAGTAGCCTCTTTATCGACAAAATCATGCTCTTAAGCGATTTCAATTATCGGCAGATAAGTCTATATTTAAGATAATTTAAGACCTACATCCGTGAGATGATACTCTAAGACCGAACGAGACGATGTAAATAGTGTACATACAGTTTTTAAATGGATCTATGACAATTTTAATCTTGCAGACTGTGAAACCCAGCCATGTTTACGAGGCCCGCACCTACGCACCAATTAGGATTTTCCCAGTATTAGTACATATACAGATACAGATATATATCAAAGAACTTTTGAATTCAGTTTGGGAAATCGCAGAATTCAGAAATGTTTCCGAATTCAGATACATCCCATTTCTGAATTTGGCAATGTTGTTGAATTCATACACTAAGTTTCCAAATTCGGAAACATATTTGTTATCTCAATTGGAACAACAATTCAGAGATTGGAGGTTTTTTTTAATGTTTTGGATAGGTGGCAGCACTCGGCTGAAACTGATTCATCAGAGGAATAAAGGCAATTTCAATTTCCATTTCTCCGAGATCTAACAATACTTACCATTACATTACTTATTGAATAACAGCTCAACTGAAGCTGTGCACTAGGAATCTAGATTTAGAAAGCTCTACCGGCTCCCAACAACCGGGTACCTGCCAGCCAGATGCCATATTGTTTGCATACCTACCAAACAAAAAAACATGGCTTGCCTCCATGGGGCTGGGAGACAGGGTCCGTAATGTACTGGTAAGTATTGTTAGATATCGGAGAAAGGAAAATTGAAATTTCCTTCATTCTCCTTCGATCAATACTTACCATTACATTACTTATTGATAACACCTGATTTAGTCAGTAACCTGGTGGGAAGAGGCAAACCATATAAAGCCTCTTTTGCCCTAGAGAAAGAACTTAGACTTAAACTTGTCACGGAGAGACCAAGAAGGACCGACATGTTTGGGACCAAATCACATTCATATCGCTGCTCACCCCCACCCCCTTTCTCCTAAAAGGGGGAGGAGAACTAACAAACATGCATCTCTCCTGAAACACAAGTGTGCCAAGAGGGTTAACACGTAACAGCTCTTGACACACATAAGCCTGGGAATGAGCATGAATATATGAGATGAATGATCATGATATATAAACATAATACAAAAAACAGTAAAACTTGAATTACCTCATGATTATTGGATTCCAACCAACACACTTTCGGCCAAACGTATCACATATGGTTGAATTCCTCTCACCTGACCATGTCTGTTCCAACTACTTTTGCTTTTCAAAGTTACCAAAAGCAGATGAGCAGACTAGACTATCATTTCAAAACAGCTAAAGCGAGTAGATTGATGGAGTCTGACATGTCCCTCATATAGTAATCCGTGAAAGAGGACTCACAGTGCCATTGTGCAACGGCCATAATGATCGGTTTGCCGGGATATTTCAAAGATCGATTCTTTGACATAAATTCTGCTCTTTGCAGCAATCGCAGACCCTCTCCAGAGACAATAAATCGGTCCCTCTCTGCTGAAAGCCCATGGATCTCAGGGCACCTTCTTGCTGAGGAAGCTGCCAATAGAAAAACCACCTTAAGAGTCAGATGCTTTAGACTAGTCAAACCCAAAGGTCCGAAAGAGTGCTTGGCTAGCACATTAAGCAACAAAGATAGACTCCAGGCTGGAATAACTACCGGTTGTCTCGGTCGGAGATTGCTCATTCCCTTCACCATCACATTTAACTGGGCCACCTCTGGACTATCCCTGTTGCCTAGACAAGGAATAACTGATGCCAAAGCTGACTTGTATCCAGCAATCGTGACAGGAGCTAGTCCTGTAAAGGACAGCTCACAGAGAAAGTCTGCTATTTGCTGAATGGTGGATTGAAAGGGATCAATATCCTATCCTTCACACCACTCTGCAAATTTGTTATATGACTTGAAGGTTGACCTCCTCGCAGCTGCGATGAAACTCGCAGCCTGTTGAGAAAAGCCTTCCGACATGGAACGTTGTTTGATAACATCCACGCAGTCAAATTGAACATCTCGGACCGATCATGTAAGAAGCGGACCTTGGCCTGGGAGATTATGGTCAGAATCTTGGGCAGCTGCACTGGATTGTCCACCAGCAGATCCAGTGAACCATGCCCTGCTGGGCCAATATGGCGCTATTAGCAGGACCCGGCACGGCTCCTCCCCGATCTTCACCAAGACCTTCGGTAGAAGGATGGTGGATGGGTACGCATACACGTGCATCCCTCTCCAGCCTATCACCAGAGCGTCTGTATTGACGGCATTTGGATTCTGGAATCTGCGAGACATAAGTCATGATTTGAGCATTTTCCTTTGTGGCGAACAAGTCCACGTTCGGTTTGCCCCAATGCTCGAAGATCCTTCGTAGAACTGGAGGATTGAGAGACCATTCTGTTGGCAGAATTCTCTGTCTGCGAGACAAAGCAACCACTAGAATGTTCAATTGCCCAGGAATGTGAGCTGCTTTCAAAACAACTGAGTAACTCCTGCACCATTGAATCAAGTGCCACACCTTCATACAGTGTGCGTGCCTTGGTCCCTCCTTTGCGATTTATGTATGATACCACTGTCTAATTGTCCGACCGTATCAATATCATCTTGCCCCTGACCACTGGAAGAAACTTTTCCAGTGCCAGTTCCACTGCCATCATTTCCAACAGATTGATATGCAGCTGACTCTCTTAGAGAGTCCATGTGCCCGAAACCTGGTGTTCTCCCAGGCAGGCCCCCCCACCCCTCCAGCGATGCATCTGTGTGGACAGCTGGGGGTGGGGTTGGTGAAACGAAACTCCTACTAGGAGATTCTGACACTCCTTCCACCATACAAGATGCAACATTTTTGACTCCAAAACGGGTACCACCTTACACATGGCTCCCGTTCTCCGTTTCCACAAAGACATCAGATAAAACTGGATAGGTCTTCGCATTAGAGCAGCATATGGGACTACCTGCTCCATGGAGACCATCATGCCCAGCATCTGAAGAAACCCCCTCGCCTGAATGTGGTTTCCCAATCGAAACCTCTTGAGGATGGCTAACAGAGACACCACTCTGGGCTCGGACGGGTAAACCCTGCCTTCCTCAAGATTGAATCGCATCCCCAAATAAACGAAGTGCGGAGTGGGCGTCAACTCGGATTTCTCCTTGTTGACTATCCAGCCTAGATCTGAAAGTAATTGCAGTCAGAGTAGTATCCACTTCTAACCTGTGTCCACCTTGATAAGCCAATCGTCTATGTAGGTGTGAAGCACCACATTCTCTCTTCTGAGAAATGCTGTCACCACTAGGACCAATCTGGTGAAAACCCTTGGGGCTGTCAACAGGCCGAATGGGAGGACTACAAACTCCCAAATACGGTTCTGAAACGTGAATATCAGAAACCTTCGACAACCCCTGTTCATTGGAATGTGCAAATATGCATCTTTCAGATCGATTGACACACACCACATTCCTTTCCTCAACCCTGCCATTACCGACCTCGGAGTTTCCATCTGGAATCGAGGCGTATAGATAAACCAAGTCAATGGCCTGAGATTGAGTACAGGTCTCCACACCCCTGTGCTCTTGGGGACAAGGAATATGTTTGAATAGAAGCTCGGAGTGTTCTGGTTTGCTGGTTTTATTGCTCCCTTCATAAGCAAACCTGACACTTCGTTTTGAATGGCTTCTTACTTGTCTGGCTCCCTTGGTATGGGAGTCCAGACAGGAGCCAAAGACAGATTTTGTGGTGGGAAATGCCACTACTCTGGCATGTACCCCTGGGATATCCATCCCAGGACCAGACTGTCTGACGTCAGATCTCGCCAAGCATCGACGAAACGCATGAGCCTTCCACTCACTATAGGCGCATTGACGCCTAATGCGGGTGTCTGGCTTGCGATCAGCTCTCTCCCCACCCCCACCCCTCTTAACGAGAGAGAGAACCATTTTGGTCTTGGCTTGACTGGTCTATCTGGTACCGCCGTTCCTGTCACACAGGTGCGGTCCAGACGGATATGAAGGGAGCTATCATATGATACGATACGATCTGCTCCCTTCTTTCCGCCCTTGTAGGACTTCCCCTTGACCGTACCACCTCTTGGGTGATCAGGGCCACCACTAGGGTGGGCAGGGGCCTCCACAACTTTCCTCGCCCTCTTAGCCGCAGGCGGCTGAGAAGGCCCAGCAAGAGCAGGAGCTGCCTTGGCTTTCGCCTTGCTCTTACACTTCTTCTGCTTCTTAAAGGAAAGCTGAGCAGCTAGGGGTTTCGCTACAGCCCCTAGTGCATGCGCCTGATGCACTAGCTCCGGCTATAAGTTCACCACTAACCGACTTTGCCCAATGTTGGCCATGTCTTCTAGGATGGCCCGCGCTTGGCCACCGAAGATGTTAAGGCCGTTCAGTGGTGTTCCAAGCAAATGCTCCCTGACAGCCGAAGCCGGACGCATATGGTCAAGGACCATCTGCCTCCTAGACTTGGTCACACGCACATGTACCCTGACCAGTGTGTCCATCGACAGCACAAGGCCATCGTTAACGGTCGAAAGCGCAGCAGGTGGCACATGGTGGCCTGCCCCAGCTTCAGCCCACACCGACTGAAGCAAGCGATGGGAATGATTGACAGCATTCATAGCTGCCCTCAACCCCTCATCGCAGAGGGACAGGACTTCCTCGCTGCGTGGCTGGCTCTTGTCCACAAGTCACTGAGCGGGGGGCGCCACCTGCTCCTGCACTCTGGATGCCAAGAACCCAACAGTCATCCTCAGTGACCGTTGGGACCACACCATAACGCTCTTACTCCCCCCTGGGGATACGGCACCTTACCCGCATCTCCCTAGTGGCCGCAGGGAGCTGACTCTTAGTCATGAGTTGCTTGGTATAAATAGCCTCTAGCAACTCCTTGAACTTGAGATTAAGTCCAATGGATCCAGTCCAATGCAAGACCCCCGTCCGAAAGGATGCACCGACGGACGACGCATGTCTTCCTCAGCTGTGGCCGAGACCACGGACGGGTACACCCTGGCTAGCCAAGCCAGAGCATTGGACCAGTCCACTTCTGAGGAAGACACACCCGCCCCCTTCCCCGTAAACACATCACCCGTTGATGCGTTCACAGTCTACTAGCAGCGGCCTCCCGGCAAGGAGCCACTGCTGGATAGCCAACAACACTGGTACCGTGCGGTTCCGCCGCCACCCCATGAAACACATTGTTCCATGGAGTAGGCCCGCACGGAAAGCTGTGCGGACCCGTAGAGGTTATGGAACCGTGGCCATACACGGGCGCCAATGGTACCCCATGTGTAGCCGCTGGACCAGTGAGATAGGTGTATACCATGTCTGGCCAGCAACACCCATCACCGTGTCAGTTGGTGGCAAACAAACCAGCACTGGATGGGTGCCCGGTACCGGTGTGGCCTCAACTACGGGCGGAGCGGCTGCCATGGCTTGCGCCAAACCAGACAAATGGAGGGCGGTTCCGTCCAGGACGGAATTGACCTCCATATGCTCCACCTCTATCTCAGGCCGCAGCAACCTCTCCTCTTCGGCCTCCGCATCCTCAGACCCCGAAGAGTCGTCACTGGATGAAGAGACACTGGAGCCGTCTTGGCGGACGGCCAAGATGGCTCACATACCCAATGGATCGGCTACCGTAGTGGACCACCCAGAGGTGGCCTCAGAGAAGCAGTACCCGCCAGGCCAGACCCCGAGGGGACTGGCAGGGAGCCATACAAGATGCCCCCCCCCCCTCCATACCGGAGACAGAGAGGTTGCGCTATCAAAGACGACACCAGCATGGGTAGGATGCTATGCAAGAAGCCTTGCATAGCGGGCCCAAACCACGCCGAGGGTGCCATCTCTGAACCCTCCAACTGCTGACGAGGAGCGCCCCCAGGGTCCAAAATGGACACCTCGATTTCTTTTTGGTCCGCCTGACCCCGTGTCAAAACCTGCCATGTCCTTCTGGGCAAGGAACTCGACCACCAATTCGACGGGCCACACCACACAGACATTACAACGATCGTCAACATTACACCTTGCACATCGGTAACGAACATGGTCCTTAAAAGCTAGTTTCACGAACTTGTGGGCATTGTGGCACTCCGGGCATGATGTTCCATGGAGTAGGCTTGGCCTGAAAGGGCACAAAGCCTAAATAAGCAAGTGGAACGAAACAGGATTGCAAGGCAGACAAATAATTTTCAAATATTTTGAAAATAAATTATAAGATTAACCCTCCAGCACCCGACATCCGCAACGTAAGCTAGCGACAAGCGGGTCAATAATACACCCATAAAATGATCCTGAAGAATGTATAAAACGGAACCAGGAACCGTATCGGATACATTCATGGTATATTTAAGAATTAATTCCAAATTTATACTACACAAACGAACACCAAACGATACGAGAAGGAACAACAAAATGAATTAACATTCCTGCTGTAGAACACAGTAAAGCCACAGAACACACATCTTAATCATGAATTTTGAGATCAACGATCAATGCAAACAGATTGTGATTACACGCAAAACCTGACATAATTGAAAAGTTTCTGGTACAAAAGCGCATGCAGCTACCAAGAATAAGATGCACGAATTAATGAAACATTTCCTTCACTAAATAATCCGAGCAGTAAAAGGGTGTGACGTCACCTGCTTGGACCACACGGTTGAACGACGTAAGCCGATTTTAGCGTTAAAAAACCGTAGACAAACGCCAACATTTCATATTACTGCCCGATAGCCGTTGGGATTTAAGAGATCTTATCTGGCATATTTCGTTGTAACCACACATCCCAGTTCCTGGGTTCAGAAAATGCAGGGTTGGCAGCAATTTCCCGGTGCAGGAAATACCAGTAAATACCGCCCGGGAAATACTCCAAAAAGCGGGAAATAGCGGGAAATACTGGGAAATACTCCAATACTCATCAGAAGTTTTAAATTATAATATAGAGACCTATATCTAATACAGGTTGACATGAGATCAAATAGGCAATATAGGCACATCATATCATATCTATTTATTGCACAAACAATGTTGGTGGAATTTTTAGAAAGCATTTTCAGCATGAAACTGATATACAATGCATTAGCATGTTGTACATATTGTGCCATACAATACAAATCCATTATATTGCCTTGAATTTATAGCCTATCAGAATCTTGATTTAAAATAGGGATTTACGCTTAAATTACCAAACTGCTGGTACACTATATAATACATATATCTACAAATTGTTTATTTAGTTAGTCTCAGATTTCTATGTAAATCAATGCTTTGAGCTAGGCTGTCTGCCACACTCAGCTCATACACAGGTGTGATATTGTCCCATAATGGAAAGCCAGTGAGGTGTCAAATTGGGGATTAACTGATTGAGGTGACAACACATTTCACTCTGTTATATACCATTATATACTAATATTATGTTCTATTTGGTATTTATACTATTACAGGCTACAATATGACTGATTACAAACACAGATTTTCACATTATTTTCGACATATTCTATAGATTTCAGGTTTAAATAGCAATTACAATTGTTATTGTAACATTTCTTCACCTTCAGAATGAAATGTATTCAGACATCATAGCACTAACTTAGATATAATGACATCCCAGAGAGTGAATTACAGTAGTTATTTAACCCTTTAACACTCATATTTGTTCAAGCAAATTTCGATTATCTCATAGAAAATACCTACTTTCAGATCCAGGGGCTAGTTTTGAAAATTGACTACTGGAATGACTGGCTCAGTTATCAATTCAGTGGTAAATTTTCAAAAATAGTCTTCTCTTGGTCTGCAAATGGACATTTATCAAACACTACAGCAGAAGTTATTTTTCACCAACTTGAGTGCTAAAGGGTTAAGCAAGTACACAGCAATAGGTAAAGACCTCAGAAGTAAATTTACATTACATGTTCTGACAGTAGTCAAAGCATTTATTTATTGGGTAGGTAATTGTATAAATCTACTGAAATCCATGCAAATCTATAGACGGTGATTTACTGTCAAATATGCAGTCATGCCTCATAAAATTATAATGGTATTTCATTGGATGTTCAGTTTTGTCATATGTTGTAGTCTTGCTTTAGCAGTTAGAAGACGATGTTCCTTATGCCTAGGTCTGCAACTTATGCATAGGTCTGCAACTTATGCATAATATGTCATTAGATGATATTTACTAATGCTTTCCTTTCCTACTAGTGTCTTCCTAAGCATCATAAACATCCATGAGGTGAAATATATAAACTTGACATCTGATATCTGAGTAGTTCCCAGTATTTCCAGGTATTTCCCACTGTCCTGGGAAATTCCCGGGAAATTTCCAACCCTGATCTGAAAATACTATAGGACATACAAACACAAAATTTCAGAGACATAAGTCTCCATATAACTAGAGAAATAAAATGAAAGAATACGACCTGAGATTCAGTGGCGCTTTCCATTATTAATCCAGTTAATCCAGAGGTAAGAAACAGGCACAAAGCACAGAAAAAACACAGAAAACTTAAAATTTCTCCTGACGCAAAAAGCTTGTATCTCTTGTTGCTATGCAAACAAGAATGGCGTCTCTGGCTGACGGGTACTCGGTTGTTGGGAACCAGTACCCAGTTCCAGGAGCCGGTAGAGCTTTCAAAATCTAGATTCCTAGTGCACAGCTTCAGTTGAGCTGTTATTCAATAAGTAATGTAATGGTAAGTATTGATCTAAGGAGAATTCCAAATTTTCTGGCATATTTTTTTCTTCAGTAGTCATCTTAAATGCAACATTGTTGAATTCAGACACTAAGTTTCCAAATTAGACAACTTAAATTTGTTTTCTCAGTTGGGAGTTCAATTCAGAGATTGGATGTTTTTTATGTTTTGGATAGGTGCCAGCATTTATATATAACTAATTTATGAAAGGAATTCCAAATATTTTTGCATACTTTTTTTTCAGTAGTCATCATAAAGGTTATGACCACCCGTTTCGGGTGTTTTTCATGTCCATACTGGTTTTAGACATAATTTTTCTTTAGCCTACTCATATACACAGGGGTCCATAAAGTGGACCAGATTGCCATACCGGCCCACTACACTGACGCCAGCACGCTACACTATATATATATATACTACTACTACATATAATATTGAAAGGGAGGACACTTCGGTGATCGGCAACCACCACCAGAGTTTTTGTAAATGCTAAATTGATCAATAAATGCAGAAATTGTTAAAACTTCCGTGGTTTCCGAATTCAGAAACCTCATATCTGAATTCGGAAACCATCATAACAGAGTTTCTGAATGGGGCGCGCCGCGAAGAGGTATCTCCCCAGAGGGCGTGCACGCGTTGTGAGGCATAAATTTACTTCCGTGGTTTCCGAATTCAGAAACCTCATATCTGAATTCGGAAACCATCATAACAGAGTTTCTGAATGGGGCGCGCCGCGAAGAGGTATCTCCCCAGAGGGCGTGCACGCGTTGTGAGGCATAAATTTCCGTGTTTATCAATGGCATGTATAGTAACCACGTCAAATTACGGTATCGTTGCATAATGCAAAGCCGGTTTAGATAACAAAATGCTGTTGTTGTATTCATGGCTGTAAAGTTAAGAGGTGGAAATAGATTCCTGAAAGAAGCAGATATGCTATATAAGTTGCGAATAGCCGTGAAAGAATTGTTACGGCGACGAGCAATCTGTGGATGCTGAGATCGACTGAGATTATTTACGGTGATCTACATATTACGCCGTAGTATTTCAAAGAAACTCTAACGTGTATGTTTAAATAGATTTAAATTGTGATATTTTACTGTCCACATTGTAAGATACCTGAACCAATCGTATCTGTATCAGACACGTTTTCTCAATCATCAATTATCATCCCAGGTTGTGGCTATTAAAAGGTGGTCTCTTAAGACAAGTCAGTATGGAATGTACCAGTACAATGCCATGAATGGGGTAGTTTCTGTAAAACCAATGGTCGATCAGTAAACCTATTTTAACCCTTTAATGCTAAAATTAGTTCCAGAAAAATTTTATTTTCTCATAGAAAATATCCAGCAGTGAATACTTGGGTGGGCCCTACAAAGAAAATAGTTTTTGAAAATTTTTCAAGGGAATGGCTGGCTGCAGGTGGACCGTTACATATATTATAACATTTAATATCAGACATAAACCACAGCTCCAGCATAATGTATGTCAAGTATTCAAAACTTACACATATCATTTCCTAAATCCAATTAAGCTATGTATTTGAATCTCTATTATGAGACCACCTGCCTTAAGAGACCACCTTTTAATTCTCCTTTGGGAGGTCTCTCAATGCAGGTTTGAAAGTATGTCATCAATTTCGTTTTTTAGCACTGATGTCATCCATTTTCACTTAAACATTGTTCAAGATCACTATTGGTTAAGCAAATCAGAATGCTTGCATAGTCAGTGTCCATTTTGCAGGTTAAGAGACTTTCAGAAAAAATTTCTAAATAAATGACTGCCGAATAAAATAGTCTTCTCTTGACCGGCAAATGGACATTTCTCAACAGAACTGCAAAATCAACCTCCGCTGTGGTATTGGAGAATGGCTATTTGCAGCACACTAGAAAAGTTTTTGTAAATTTACCACCATTTCATAAGTAAATATTTACATTTTTTATCAAATTTAGCCATTAAATCGTTAAAGCAATGTTTTGTATGTGAAAAAAGCATCTGGATCACAGAATCAGTGGTTATTTGTAGCCCTATTGAAAGGATCCATTGCTGGCCAGTAGGTTCCAAGCAAATTAGTTCCAAAATTATCATAAACTTACCTTATTGTTGTCTTGTTTATATAATTAAAATTGGCCAAGCAGATAATGAGCAGTAGTCTTTTAACACCTTAATGTCTATATGCCAGAAAACAAGATGTTTTATATATGATGTATGTAATGGCCTGTTCAATATTTTGAGACCAAGTTGACTGCTATGCCCTATTAGTTTCAAAATCCTCAAGAGATTTCATGTATATATGTCTTGAAATTGAGACATGGGCATTACATATGTTAAAGGGTTAAAAGAAAAAGTTGATAGATGGAGAGTGACCATGGCATAAGCTCAGCCCACCCTCACCCCTTCAGGACAGTTGATCTAATAATGTGTGTGATCTGTTTTCTAATTATTGTACAGGTACCTCCTGTAAGCGCCTGAAACCAGGTACTGTTTCAAATGTGTTCAACTTTGAAACGCCATCTACACCATATGCTAAAGGACAGGAAAGTACACAAAGAAATAGGAAACTAGTTCCAGATGTGATGGGTGCCAGTCTAGATATTGGAAATGAAATCATCAGGGAGACAATGGAGGACTGTGAAAGTACTTCATCTATCAATGACACTCACTTCCTGTGTAGCTATCCAGTGTGACCTTTCTGACAGAGCCTGATTGTATTCAAATTTCGATAGAGAGATTTCAGGACAATCTGGATACAATCAAATTTAATAAAGGCAGACAATTATGACCATTTATGCTCAGTTAAGACTTGTGAATGATGATATTTGCTAGTTGTGACTTGTGAATGATGATATTTGCTAGTTGTGACTTGTGAATGATGATATTTGCTAGTTGTGACTTGTGAATGATGATATTTGCTAGTTGTGACTTGTGAATGATGATATTTGCTAGTTGTGACTTGTGAATGATGATATTTGCTAGTTGTGACTTGTGAATGATGATATTTGCTAGTTGTGACTTGTGAATGATGATATTTGCTAGTTGTGACTTGTGAATGATGATATTTGCTAGTTGTGACTTGTGAATGATGATATTTGCTAGTTGTGACTTGTGAATGATGATATTTGCTAGTTGTGACTTGTGAATGATGATATTTGCTAGTTGTGACTTGTGTAAAATTTGCTAAATGTCGAGCTAAAGGTGAAGCAATTTGATCAGTTGTCACTTATGAATGAAGTTAGTAAGAAATGTTCTGTTGAATATTTTGAACATAATTGGATTGGAAGACACTGTTGCTTAGGCAGCAATGTCTTCCAATCCAATTATGTTCAAAATATTCAACAGTATGTTTTATTTTGCTTTGGAAATATTCTATGTTATTTCTGAGCTGTACTGTAATGATAATATATGCTCAGTTGTGACTTATGAATGCTAATATTTGTTCAGTTATGACTTATGAATGATATTTGCTCAGTTATGACTTGTGAATGATAATATTTGCTCAGTTATGACTTGTGAATGATGAAATTTGCTTAATTATGACTTATGAATGATGACATTTGCTTAATTGTGACATATGAGTGATAATATTTGCTAACTTCTGCCTTATGAGTGTTGAAATTTGCTTACTTGTGACATATTAGTGATGAAATTTGCTAACTTCTGCCTTAGGAGTGATGAAATTTGCCAAATTGTAACATATGAGTGATAATAATTGCTCAGTTATGACTTATGAATGAGAGTATTTGCTCAGTTATGACTTGTGAAGCTGTGAATGATATTATTTGCTCAGTTATGACTTGTGAATGATGATATTTAATCAATTGAGACTTGTGAATGATGATATTTAATCAATTGAGACTTGTGAATAATGATACTGAATAAATTGAGACTTGTGAATGATGATATTTAATCAATATTATTGTGACTTAGATTTGCTCAATTGTGACCTGTCACTTATGAACTAAGCTTGTACGATCGGATCAAATTCTGGATCTATGATCCATATCTCAGAAACTGCTTGTCTGATTTTCTCAAATTTTAACACAAGAAGGAGTAGGATCTTATAAATACTAGGCATCGCCAATATTGCCCGGGCGTGATCCAGAAAATGGGGAACAATTTGGGAACTCATATTGGTTTTAAAAACTTGGGGATAATGGCATTTCATTATATAAATAAAGAGTATGTTCATTATTCCCATGTTTCAGCTATGTATGTTTTAAAAGGTTAAATAGAATGTTGTATGGACCATAGGATGCATATATTTAACCCTTTAATGGCTAAATTTGATCAAGTGCTGAATATAAAAACATTTGATTATTGAATGTCTATTTTTGGGCCAAGAGAAGAGTATTTTTGAAAATGTACCATTGAAATGACTGTTTCAGTTATCAAGTCAGGCATTCAAGTGGTACATTTTCAAAGGTTCTCTTTGGTTGGCCTGCAAGTGGACAAGCCGGTCTTTGCCTTGACCAGTAAAGCATTAAAAGGCGGTCGGGCAAGCAGGTAGGGCTTCACGGTATTGGAAAAATGAATACCGGCTATGGTATCAATTTCCATACCGGTATACCTTTAATACCGGTATTATTATGATGGACAAAATAGAGTGAGGCTCCAGTAGTACGATTCCGTAGTCAACGTAGTTCCCATACATACGAAGTAGGTCTATATCAGCGCTCCTGAAACAGTTGACGCAAATTTCCACAATAAACCAATAAATTATACGAATCCCAATATTAAACGCTAAATATGAACTGTCTTCAGTTAAATCATATCCCAAAACGGCTGAAATTCAACCAAATCATCCGTACAAATGATTTGAATTTGCCACAAAATTACAACTACTCTGTGTTGACATCACGAGATACCGGTAGCCAGTGACAATCTCGTCCCAAATAAACTCGCCCAATTAAACTGCGAACAACCAAGACTTGATATTTGACTGACGAATGTCATTGCTACGAATCAGACGTTGGATATACTGAATGTAAATCCGTTTTACTCATTTTCCTGGCTACTTTTGTACTTGTATTGATGTATGTGACAGAATAATAAACAAACTGTCCACGAAAACGTGTGCCCCCATACGATGAAATTGCAATGGGACGAAACCGCCAGGAATCATGCAAATCTCCGCGCATTGGTACAAACAAGCCATTATAACACATACTAAAAATAGACTATAATATGATGAGAGTACATTTGCCTACCCTCGCTGAGCCTCATTCTCGTTACAGTAGCTTGTATCGATCGATATCTAATGCTATCTACCAACATAAGAAGTGAATATAGATTGCGGGGACTGAGAAGTTTTTCTCATATTGTCGGTTCCCCTTTACTTGGGCTATTGGCCGGTCGCTACAAAGTTGTAAAATTCCAGGAAATTGCTAACTAACCAGGCTGTAGTAATTGATATAAAATATAACGCAAAATATTCATTTGATATTATGAATTATTGATTTTCTAGAAAACAACGGCCCAAAATTATAAAATATTCGTGCAAGAAAAGATAGGTTTTAGATATTGTTAACCACCCCCTGTCCTACGAGGTTAATTAAAATAAGTTTTATTCTATTTTTTGTGTGAAGTAAGTTCTTATTTAAGAAGTAATTTATCAATTACTTTAACCATCGCCTCTAGCAACAATTTGACAGATACGGATAACTAAGAAAATTTTCAAGTGTGATCGTTAAATATCATTTTCCCGTACGAAGAGCAGTAACTTATCACCTTAGCCAGATATATTATTGTATGTAACTAATGGAATGTAACTAATGGAAAGCGGATTATCTGCCTAACAGAAGTTTATACCGGTTTTATGTTATATATATCGATATTTCGGTATCGGCAAAATCATACCGGTATGACCACCAGTATGGCTATGATACCGGTATTCAGTATAATATCAGTATATCGCGAAGCCCTACAGGCAGGCATGCAGGCAGATAGTAGACAGAGTATCCATCTCTACCATGCAGCAAGCAATAGGGAAGGGAGGCTATGTATAGGCTAGATAGATAGATGATTGCTACTATGACGTAAATGGTTGCTACTGCAATACATGACGTGTCACCATGTTAATAAGATTGGTCATACACAGGGCTTGGGGTGGTTGTGTGTGGGGAGGGGGCGGGTTGTAGAAACTATTGTTCTGAATATTTCGTAGGGCACAGTTCAACCTTTCTTGCTTGATTAATGAATGTTACCACCACTGGATTCTCCCCATGGTCTGTCACTCTATAACTCCGGCTCAATAGCCCAGTTCAGAACTTTTAACATATGTAGATACTAATGCACTTCTAGCAATGCTAGATGTAATGGATTGGATTGTATATAAGGTAGGCCTTATAAAAGGTTATACATAATGTAGTCTATGCACACATGTATGGACAGTAGAACATGCCGTGATAAAATTAACTCATACATTTTTAAAATATTTTCCTAGCCTACAGGCCTACAAACCCTCCCTTCCCGGTACTGATAGAGATGGATACTCTGTCTAATCTTTGCCCCCAGCTACCTAATCCTGGTGACGCCCCTGATTGTAAATTTACATCTCATTATTTACAAGTGGATTAAATAATACACCGATGTCTGATTAGTGATTATTTGACAGTAGCGACATTGATTACTTGACAGCGGCGACATTTATGTGTATCAAACTCGGTCCGAAGGTAATGCTTTAAATCACAGAAACGTAGAACGACATTTGAAAATGTCGAGTTTGGACACTAAATTAAAGTCACTATTAAATATATATTGCCAGTAATGATATGGTATTAAACATAGTAACTAGAATCAGCGTATATATGAACTATAACTACTTAAACAGACAAGATATGAATAACAAAAGTACAAACTCGCGTAATGTCAAATACGACCGCATTAGAGGATGCCTCACAATGCTGCATGCACCAGGGCCGCCTGCCGGCTGTTGCAGCGGTACGCCCCATTCGGAAACGTTTCTGAATTCTGCGATTTCCTGATCTGAATTGGAGTGAGCAAGCCACACTACAACAAACACACTGAGACAATATTAGTAAGCTTACAAGCCAGTGGCTTATCAATGCCTCGTAAAATGATGATGATGATGTATTGATAATAAAATCACCACACTGAACCATGTATACCAGCCATGCCACAAGCACTCAGTGAGTCTCAAGGAAGAGACCATAGGAGCCAGGCCAAACCAGGTGTGCGGCAATACAATGAGGTAGTCGCAGGTACATCATACACACACCGCCATAACAACAACCACAGGCTACAGCCAGATAACCATCAAAAACTCAATCCATACCAACACCCCAGCGCTGCACACAAACAACACCAAACACTCAGTTCATACCAGCAGCACTCTAGCACTGCACACAAACAACGGCACCCAAGCAATAGGCTTTCACCACAACAACAAAGTGGACATTCCAATGATAAGCAGAAGAATAATGTTCTTCTAATTGGAAGCTCAACTTTTAAAAAACTAAGCGGGCGATATATATCATCCGATGATACCGACATCAAAATTAGGTCCTTCAGCGGCGCGCGTATAAGCGAAATCACATACCAAATCGAGAAATCTGTAGCCGATGAACGATACGATGTGATTGTGGTACATGTAGGAACTAATGATATCGGTCGTAAGAGCCTTGACAGAATGATAGAGGACTACACTACACTCATACAAACAATCCGTCGCCAGTCACCCGAAACACAGGTATTTGTATCATCACTGCTTCCACGCCCAAACGAACCATATGAAAATGATCTGGTCAGTGAGTTCAACACACGATTAGAATCCCTAGCGGTGTGGCTAGCTGTGACTTTCATTAACCATTCTTTTATTTTCAGCAGCGAAGAGGGCCAAGTATATGGTGAGTTATTCTGGGACAATGTCCATCCCAACAAATCAGGAATAAATCTCCTATCCACTAACATCCAAGATTACATAAATTATTACCTTTTACAGGATTTTCGAAATGGAAGGACATGGAGGTGCTAGTTTTACCATCTTGTGATCAATCCGGTACACGCCAGTCATATATAAACAAGTACCAATACAACTATCAAACCATTTCAGTTTATTACACAACGAGTCCATAGCCACTCCAGATGATGAGCCATACATAGACACTATCAACAGCAATACAAACACAAATACTGAACTGCATGTACATTCCCAGGCAGAAATTAGCACAAATCAATTGCCAAAACATTTACAATCAAACAACAATGGAAATTCTAAAACAGTAACGAACACATGTATATACACAAATGCAGATAGTTTGATTAATAAAAAGGCTGAGCTCGAAACACTAGTACAGAATATTCGCCCTGCAATCATATTAATCACGGAAGCCTTACCTAAAAACACAACCATCAACATTAGTGAACTACAGATTGATGAGTACCAACTATCACTGAATAATAAACCATCAAGGGGAGTTATTATATATACACATGTATCACTAAATGCTCAATCATGTGACATCTTGAATGACGATGACTTTACCGAATCAGTATGGAGTACATGGACGACACAACAAAAGGAAAGAATTATCATTGGTTGCATCTACAGAAGTCCCAGCTCAGATGGCTCAAATAACAAAAACCTCTTAAATCTACTACAGAAAGTTGATGCAGCAAATACAGACCATATTCTTATAGTAGGGGACTTCAACTACCCATCGATAAATTGGAACACAGGCTTTTCTCCAAAAGAAGAAGAAGACGCTTTTCTTAATACTACCAGCGATATTTTTCTACAGCAACTAGTTACTAATCCGACTCGACATAGAATAAATCAGACTTCAAATCTTTTGGATCTAGTTTTAACAAACAACGAAAACATCGTCCATGAAATAACTCACCTACCGCCGCTAGGTAAAAGTGATCATGACATTCTACAAATATCACTACATCCTGACATCTTAAGCACAAGCAAACAAATAGCTAAGCCAAAACTACTGTTGAACAAAGGACGATATAACGAACTGCGAAGAGACTTAGGAACGACTGACTGGAATCATCTACACCAACTTAATGCATCAGAAGCTTGGAACTTCCTACACAAAACATTGAACACAGTGAAAGAACAGTATATACCTACAACAAAAAACCATGGCAAGAAAAAGCACCTCTGGATTGATCGGGCGGCAACAGATTCACTCAATAGCAAAAAGCATGCATACAAAAGATACAATGAAACTAAAACTACAGATTACACACTCTACAAAATTGCTAGAAACAAAGCAACAGCATGCATCAGAAAATCAAAACAGACATTTGAACGTAAAGTGGCAACTGAAAGTAAGAAAAATCCTAAAGCCTTTTGGAACTATGTCAAGAGTAAAACAGTTCTACGTGAATCAATTAGCAAGCTACGTAACCCTGCAAACGACACCATGACCACAGATGATACAGAAAAAGCAAACATTCTCAACACATTTTTCTCAAACATGTTCACTCCAGAAAATCTTCTTTCTACACCAATCATTAACCCCAGAAACAATGGTACCATACTAAAAGACATATTAATAACACCTATTGCCATCGAAAATAAACTAAAAGGACTCAACCCCAACAAAAGCAATGGCCCGGATGAAATACCAGTGAGAATACTAAAAGAAGCTGCTAAAGAAATTAGTACACCACTATGCATAATTTTCAACAAGTCTCTTGAAGAAGGCATTTTACCCGTCATCTGGAAAATGGCAAATGTATGCTGCATACACAAAAAAGGCTCCAAGAATGACCCAAGCAACTACAGACCAAAATTGTCTCACTTCTACATTATGCAAGGTCCTAGAATCTTTTATAAGAGACAGTATTGTAAATTTCCTGGAAACGGCTAATCTATTTACCAAATGTCAGCATGGATTTAGAAGTAAAAGATCATGTAAAACTCAACTACTAGAATACCTGGAGGATTTAACAGCCATGCTTGACTCAAACGAACCTGTCGATGCAATATATTTAGACTTTTCACAAGCTTTCGATACTGTGCCACACCAACGACTCCAAACAAAACTGAGAAGCTATGGTATTGGCGAAAATTTAGTAAAATGGATAGGGAACTACTTAAGCAACAGGAGCCAGAGAGTTAGAATTAATGATGCATCATCGGACTGGATTGAGGTGACCAGCGGCGTGCCACAAGGAAGTGTTCTAGGACCTATACTTTTTCTGATATATATATAAATGACCTACCTGATCGATTAACCTGCCACTGCAAAATATTTGCAGATGATACAAAGATGTACGGCAACCCAGCTACCAGTCAGATTCAGGAAAACATAAATAAAGTATGTAAATGGTCGCAGACATGGCAACTATCTTTCAACACAGACAAAACGCATGTCATGCACTTCGGCAGAAATAACCCTCAAACCAAATACTACATGACAGATGCACCTGATCCACATCCTGTATCAACATCAGATGTAGAAAAAGATTTGGGGGTTCATGTCGACAGAAACCTCTCTTTTGACATACATATAGGGAACATTGTATCCAAGGCAAACAGTACAATAGGACTAATCAAGAGAACATTTACCAACATTGATCAATCTACTTTCACGCTACTATACAAATCACTTGTGCGACCCATTCTTGAATACTGCAACTCAGCATGGTCTCCAAGACTGAAAAGGCAATCGCAGCTATTAGAAAGAGTACAACGCAGAGCAACAAAACTTGTCCCACAAATCAGAGAGTATAGCTACACAGAAAGACTTGAAGCCCTAAATCTAATGTCACTGAAATATAGACGGTTTCGTGGAGATTTGATTGAAACATTCAAACTCATCAAAGATCTATATAATATTGATAAGAACTACTTTTTCGAACTATCCAATGTTACACGGACCAGAGGTCATAGGCTCAAGCTCAACATAAAACGTAGCAGCAAAGATATTCGGAAGCACTCCTTCGCAAATAGAGTGGCACCACATTGGAATTCACTGCCAACAACAATAGTCGAAGCAACCACAGTCGAAATATTCAAGGGCAAACTAGACATCTTTTTCAAAGAAAGAATATTTGAATTCGACTGAACACAATTAATTGTGGTGTGGCTTTGGACGTTGCTGTTACACATATGCTTATACAACATATGTGAGCCGTCAATTCCCAAAGTCATAATA
Source organism: Chaetoderma sp. LZ-2023a (assembly GCA_034401795.1). Taxonomy (NCBI): domain Eukaryota; kingdom Metazoa; phylum Mollusca; class Caudofoveata; order Chaetodermatida; family Chaetodermatidae; genus Chaetoderma; species Chaetoderma sp. LZ-2023a. Next base: position 183,321,526 of record CM067369.1, on the reverse strand, counting down.
CAATTATTACATCACAGTGGACTAATCTTGAAACAGCCTGTGCATCTACATGAACATGCACACATGAAGATAGCTACACGTGTTGTATCCAGACCAGGGTTGCCTGCCCTACCAGTTTAGCACTGAGGCAATAACAAGCCAATGGCTTATGCCTTGTAAATTGATGATGATGATGATGATGATGAGATAGGTACGAAATGGTACGGGTACCGATTGATTACTTAGATTGTACCATACTTACTGAAAGTTTCAATTCGTCCTCCTTTAAATTTCTCTGGGAACCTAGGTTGAATCAACCTAAATTTATTAAACTGCTGCCCCGCTCGCGATGCCATCTTTTAAAAAGAAAAGGTAGAGTTCTACTTTTCGTCCTGAAAGTTTATTTATTAGCGACGAGTTATCTCTCCATGGTTTTTAACACTCGATTCGGTTCCCACGTATAACCGTATCTTTATGAAAACAGAAGGGCCCTAGAACCGGATAGCGCGGATTTGCCGCTTGCTAAAATACGGCTGCAGATTCTAGTAAATGAGAAAATACAAAATTGGTCATCATCAAACCTCTATCTTGATTTATCATCTGTCGAATGTTGATAACTCGGCCGTAGTTAACAAGCAATCGAAGGTGTGAAAATGGAGACAGAAAGAAGTTTGATAGTTGACGTGGAAACTGACGTATGTGTATTAAAATATGTAGCCCTTAGTTTATTATTTTTATTATTCTTATTTTATTCTGATTCATATCGTCAAAGCTGTCGTATTTATACCAACTCTTGCTTAAATTAGCTATACCCATACGGTTACCAGTTTTCGATAGAAATTACGTTTTATCGGAACCGGGCAAGAACTAGCGAAATCGGACAGACCCTATGGCGCATTGGCTCGGTTAGCGAAACCGTTTTCCCTCCAATCCAAAAGAGCTGGCTTGAAATTCAATCCTGCGTTCAGGTATGTGATCAAGGTATAAAAACCTGTGGCATTCCATACGTCCTGAGTGGGCGTAAAGCTGTCAGTCCTGTCTGGTGTGGTGTCTGTACCATAAGGGATGTGAACTCACTCTGAGTGTCAGGCCCTTTATCGGGAGCGTAGTTGTGAATGCGCTCTGATGGGGGCTATAATAATATGTTTTGCCACAATACGATATGTAGCATGATACACTGGTCACGATACTGTACACAATACAATACATTAATTTTTCACTAATTTTCATCTGAAGCTGTCAATTTTATGCCACTCCCTCTCTCAGTGCAGATAAAAAATAATTAAAATATTCGGATGAAATTTAGTGAAAATGGTGCACTTGTGCATAATTAACTATAGCTTACCTGACAATGTTAACGCATGAAGGACATCATGGGCATATTTTTCTGTATCGCGTGTGTATCGATTCGACAGGTCACAATACGATATGCATATCGTGAGCATGCGTATCACGATTCACCGATATATCGGTGAATCGTTACAGCCCTAGCTATGATAGTGTAAATAGTACTGTAAATTTAAGTTAAAATACCGTAACCATACTGTATGTCTCGGTCAACAGCTCAAGTGGCCAGTGGCTCTATGTCTGAACCTGTAAATATGCTAAATAGCAAACACTATAGCACAGAATGGACCACACTGAAGGGCTGGTATGTCGGCCTAGATGGTGGTCCTATCAAGAGGAGGAATATCCAAAACAACAACAACAACCTAGCGAAACCGGGTCAATTACTGGAGCAACCAGATAATTTCTCTATGAAAACATAGATGCTAAAAAATTGTAACCACGAAAGTTTCTCATTTGCGGAAATAGGAAGATGGGACTGATCCACTTTACGGGCCGCCGATAAAGCATATTTTTCTGGCTAAAGTTACTGATCAGCTACCATAGTATCAGTCAAACCTCCAATTTGTTTTTACGAATGGACTTGCCCCTCCTATGGCAGGTTTGGTACTCGCTGGGGTTCCAGTACGGTTCGCAGCAGGGACTATTCGTCCCGGTCGTTTCATCCCATTTTTCATATGGGTCGATTTGTTCCCTTTTCACGGGATGGTTCGTACCATGGATGTTTTGCCCGGGACGATTCGTCCTTCTTGTACAGATTGTAGAGACGCAATGATAAATATATGGGCCAAGAAAGTATAGGCGAATATTTCGAAGATCTCCGTGAAAATGAGAGGCCAACACAGGGATAATAGGGGCCTATGTTCCGGGTCCCAGCCTTGTACAAATATTAAAGGTGATAATAGTCATATTTGCAGCCTAATGTCGAGCATATGCCTGTATGCCTCACTACAGGTATGCTACACCCCCCCCCCCCCCATACACCCTACCCCAACCTAGCTGTAACCAATTAGTCACAAGGGTGTAATGTCCAGAGCAATACTCACATAACCGGTCAATAAATAATCAATACACGGTGGGGCAATCCAGGTGTAGGCACTATGTCGGACAGACCTGGCTTAGCCAAAGCATTAGTCAACAAATTAGCCAAATGGAATTTTCATTAGCCAACTCTTGACTTGATTAGGCAGCCATATTCATGAATATTTTGAAACTAAAGCAGACTGAAATGTACATACGTCTTTCTTCTGTTAATTCTTATGTGCTTTATTCACAAGTTGGTGTGTACAAGTGGAGTGAAGTAGGGAGTTTTGTTGTGTTATATAATAAAACAATGGTATGTAAATCCTTGTATCATTTTATTTCATTCAATATTAAATATACTATAATATATATATATATATATATATATTAGGGCTGGGCGGTTTGGCCTAAAAGAAAACCTGTGACGGTATCACTAATTAAACCGGTATTAACGAAATACCGGTGTAAGGGGTTAGAATGATCGAAAATAATTTGAAACATGATTATGATAATTTGAAAACATAAACGCAATGATTCGTGAATCTAACTTAAATCTACTTAAATCAACACTCCGTACTTGAAGATATACGAAGACGAAAAAGACCGGGCAGTAAAACAAAACGATGTGATTCTAACGCCTATCGAGCAGAAAAGTCACGTGATAAAAAATACTACGAATTTCATTCATAAAATCGATAGTAGTGAATATCCCGGCGGAAGAATTTGTTAACAACCAATCACATTACGCCTGCTCGTATTTGAGAGGCTAAGAGGTGTATTTTACTTGTAACTACTCCGCCAACGTAAGAAGTGACTTAATCATTTTTATTTCTCTGGCATTCAAGCAATTTGTCTCGTATGTCTTATTCTGTGATGGATCATTTTGTTTGTCGAAATCTAAGGGAAATAATGACTTGTTTGGATTGGGAGTTCATTGTATAGCGTCGTTGTTTTCGCAGCGCGTTTCTTAATTTTTTTTGTATCATGTCACATTTGGAATCCTAATTAAACATAGTACAAACTCGAATTGTTGCAAAGAAGAAATTTAGATTTTCAAATTATTCAATCTTACATTGAACCCGCAGAGCTTCCGTCATGTAAAATTAATTGCTGGCAAATCAAATCATATTTGCCGAGAGTCGTCCTCGGCCGATTTGTTGGAATTTCACCAACACCCTTGCTTTCCCACGGCTAATAGTTATAGATGACTGTATTTTATGTCTCTAGTAGCAAATGGTTACACTAGATGATAATATTAAACTGCAAGTCAAGAGCAAACTAGTTTAGGACAGTCACCAGATTTTGCGCAATGGCGATCTTACGGACGGTTTTTCTTTTTTTTCGTAATGGTTTTTAAACCGTCGCCATAAAAAAACGTGAGACTGTGTGAAACCGGTATACCGCCCAGCCCTAATATATATCATAGCACAAGTGAACAAGACAGCACTGTTATTTAGTAAGCAATCATGATTATTCATTGTTGGCAATCCTTTTCTGGATTACCGGAAGAAAGGCTTTCCTATCCTTTCTTGAGCACCAATCTTTGAATGCATTTTCAAAATTGAAATCATTCAATTCTGTACCAACACATTTGACCAAGATTAATTGTGACAGATTCTCTGTTGTCCAGTTACTCCTTAGACAGGTTTTAATCAAATTCTATTTACTGAAACCTCTTTCTGATTCAACACTTGTGGGAGGAAGAGTTGTGTAGATGGTTCCCAGGGCACACATGTTTGGGTATGCAACCTCAAACTTTGGTAGGGCCATTTGCCAGAAATCATTGTAAGACAAATGTCTATGTTGATGGATAATAGGTTTGAAGGAATCCCACTCTTCCAATAGTTGGTCTTTGTTGAGAGGTGGACATAGTTCATTTTCAGAATCATCTAATTTGGTTGTTACAAAATGCTCTGCTAGGGTAGAAATTTCTTCTTTCCCATAGCAGGGTATTTTAGAATCAGACAAATTTGACGGATTCAGAATCTGAAAAGAATTTAGAATTTCATCATCAATAAGCCAGTAGTAAATTTTCAAAAATAAACTTTAGGCCTGCCAATGGACATTTGAATTAAAAGTATGCTAACAAAATTGTGTCATTAAAAGGTTATACCTATGGTATGTCTATACAGCAATTCTAAGGATAAATTTTCAATAATAGAAAAATATTTTTTTTAATTTACCATTGGAATGAGTGGCTCAATAAGCGAGCCAGTCATTCCAGTAGTAAATTTTCAAAAATAATCTTTAGGCCTGTCAATGGACATTTAAATTAAAATCATGCTAACAAAATTGTGTCATTAAAAGGTTATGCCTATGGTATGTGTATACATAGAAAAGGCAATTCCATTCAATATCCTTTTCCCCATTGATCATTGTAAAAACAGCCATTTACACAAAAGCGCTTAGATAAACAGCTATATAGCCTGGCTGTGCTGTCGGTTCAAGGGAAATGTCAAGTTTACCATCATTTGTTAAGACAAGGATTCTGATTGGCTGTTGATAGTGTGAAATGATTGCCGATTGGCTAACTGAGTTAATTCACCCCTTATCTGTATCACACACTGTGCATTCAATGCGGCGATCTTTTCTTTCGGCAAATCCTTGACGGCGAAATTTACGTTCTTCATAGTGGCAATTATCGCGTCTTTAATGCTTACATACTGTCTTTGGCAGCTCTTCGACTTCCGTCTTCGCTATGGTCGCGAACTTATGATCCGATGTTAATTGATGCTTAGAAAAATCATCTGCCTTTGGTTTGGCAGATGACTTGCCAGTTACGAAAATGTTACTCCTACCAGACTCGATACAATCCTGACAGAAAAACAATTTACTTTTTGAATCATACTTTAACCACTTATATTTAACAAACCAGATGCTCTTAACGATACGATTCTTTTGACACTTTACTACCGATTTTTGTGTTACTGATTCTGAATCTTGTGGCTTATCACATTCGCGATCGGCATTAGAATCTAACTTTCCTCTCTTGGTGCCATTGCTAACAAACTATGATGATTACCATGCGATTGCGAACGGTTTATAAACATATTTTGTGAGTAATTATTTAATCGCGGAGTGGCTTCGATTTCTCGTGGAAGCGATAATTGATCAATAGACCACAGGCCTTTGAATTTTGTTCAGTCAATCCACTGCTGCGATATATTTTCATACCTACCATATATCACCCTATTAATAAATAAAGTCTCATTATTAATAGGGTGGTATATTACTATATGGTAGGTGTGAAAATATATCGCAGTAGTGGATTGACCGACCAAAATTCAAAGGCCTGTGAATAGACCTTGTATATGGATGAATAAATTCGCATTGGGTATAGGGGCATGGGCGTGATCTTTACGCTAGCGCATCATAACAAAGCGGTTGCTGATTGGTTTAAAACAGATTATTATAATGAAGAATTTCTGGCTACAGAGAATTCTGGGAAATCTGAAATGTGAAAATCTGATTAAAATGTACTGTAAACATATACAATTTACGTTTTCTTCAGCTTATATAAACCGTTCTAAGCAGTAAAATTTATGGATTGTATGTACACCTCCTGTTGAGAGGGATCAGGTTAGTCAAAATTGGCAAAAATTGCCCTCGCCCAAATTTTCGCCAACCTAAATTTTCACTCGCCAAATTGAACTTTTATTCGCAAATGGCGACCTGGCGAGTGGCCAGGTTGGTCCCTGTATGTGGTGGTGTATAATTTTTTTTTAAACTTCGAATATTGTAATCACCTGTCTGTCTGTCTGTCCGTCCGTCCAACATCCTATCTCCTCCCAAACCATTGGGTGCAATTAAATCAAATTTGGTGTGGGGGTTAACCATATGATTCTGCTGTGCAAAACGATATTTAGATTTGGCCCTGCTCACAGGAAGTTGGGGAGGGGTCAAAAGGTAAAATTTTAACCTGGGGAAATTAATTGTAATGCATCTCCTCCGAAACCATTTGACAGAATTCAACAAAATTTGGTATGTGAGTTACCCAATCAATGTAGAGTATATGAGTACATTTGGCCACGCCCCCAGGGGTGGGTGGGGTGGAGTCAAAAGGTAAAAAAAATTGATTGTAATGCAACTCCTCTGACACTGTTGGACAGAATTCAACCAAATTTAGTATGTCAGTTACCCATATCAATGTGGAGTGGGTGAGCATATTTACCATGGGGTCAAAAGGCCATGAAATTGAGTGTAATGCAATTCCGCTGACACTATTGGATGAAATTCAACCAAATTTGGTATGTGAGTTACCCATATCATATGATATGATTGCGGAGTTCAAAAGGACGTTTACATTTGTCTCGGCCCCTGGGGTGGGGTGTGTCAAAAGCTCAAGGCCGTGAATGTGGGGATTTGCGTTGATGCGTCATCGACGGATCAATCTAATTAATTGTTTATTTGTTGGTTAGCCTCAATCATTCCTTATTTTTATTCATTAATTCATTCAGTAATGTTTGTTTAATCATTAATCCATTCATCCTATAAATAAATTATGTTTCAGACGGATAGTAAAACATTACAACTGCCTTTACGATGATAGGCTGATGTTTGCTTAATCATTTACCAATTAACACTTTGAAAGATAAGAATTCCAAGAGTTGATTCATACATGTTGCTAAGCTTCGAAGATATGATCTAACAACAATCTAGAGAATCTAATTCTTAACAGCTGTTAGACGTGCCATCGACACTCATTGGAATCAGGGTTGGGGTCGAGTACAGGCAGTAGTACTGAGTACGAGTACATGCTCTTTTTAGCAACTGTACTGAGGCTGAGTATGAGTACATTGTAAATTTACTTGAGTACGAGTGCAAGTTCATATTGATAACAAACTGTCATCCATTGTGGATATGGATAGGGTGGGGGAGAACAGCCATACTATAATATTCCCTTGTGCTTGCTATATGGGGGGTGGAGTTGCTGTGATTTCTGTAAATATACATATAAATATAAAATACGGCTTCAGTAGTGGTATTCCCCTATATTTATTTACAAAACAACCTTGTTGAATATTTTGGATATAATCAGACTGAATGCTGTTGCTATAATGGGCAGCATTAGCTCCCAGCCAAATTAGTGTCAAAACATTTCACAGATTATTTACTAACGCTTTCAACGATACAGACAAAATGACAAATTCATTACAATAAAAAATAGCCAATTGAATATTTTAAAAATAATTTAATTGCTAGTTGTTCCCAATTACCTCCAGTCAAATTATTTTCTAAATATTTAACACTATTTCTTACTTCATAAAAGAATTTGCAGAATTCCTGGCATGATTGCTATGAACATATCATATATAAGGCTTCATCAGTGAGAGAGGTAAAAAAGAAAGAAATTATTTCAGATACATGATGTAGTAATGTTGAATATTTTGAAATTAATTTAACTGGTAACCATTACTGCTTATGGCAGCATTCACTTCCAGTCAAACTATTTTCAAAATATTCAACATTGAACTCTCTTCTTAAAATAATTTATGTAAATATTAACATCAATTAACCCTTTAACCCTCTGGGCCCTACCAAGATTTTACAAAAACATGCTCACAGCCCTACAGCCAAAAGCTAGAAAACTTGCTTAGGACCCTAGCCTATAAGCGGCAGCGAAGCGATAGCGGCGTAGCGCTACCATGCCAACTATATTACATGTAACTACCATATATAAAACTATATATCATTAGAAAGGGCAGTAAAATTCCTTTTAGTACATATGAAATGTGTATGAATAAAATATTTTTTAGTTTGTCAACGTGCCTGTCAGAATGGACACACCTTGTAGGATAAGTCCAGGTTTTTTTAATTTTGCAAATGCCATTGATAAATTTAATCACATTGGTATTAAAACTAACAGATACCAACGTTTCGTCAAGGTTTTCATCCGATAAGATGTGAAAATGAGAATTATATGAAGTCATGGTACTGTAAAATCTCGAGAAATTATGGTTATGATTTTGGGGGGGGGGGAGGCCTCATTGAATGTTGAATAATTCCTTTATACATAACCTAATATATACTGAATAAATACCAGAGTTGCTCAGAATTGATGGCAAATAAATGGCAAATTTTATGCTATGTATCATTGCTGATTTCAATCACCAGTTTAAACAGCGAATGTTTTACACTAACATTCAATAGCATCAGTAATTTTTTTCGACGCGACATCTCCAATAGGAATCGTTTAGTCTGAAAGATTGTCAGAGAATGAAAGGAATTTGCAGAGTGTGTCTCGTATCTAAGTTCCGAGTACCAAGCTCATTACCCGTTATTGGAAATACCGTATCACGTGCTATAAGATTGATGCGTCTGATTGGTCGGGAATCCATGCATATTAATTCATTCCTACAAAATGGCGTCACGATCAGCTGTTTTATTTTTGATTTCTGTGCCAAAGTCTGAGGGTGGTATATGACCATAACAGCTGCCGTCGGATCATAGGGTCTAACAGTATATACCAAAATACCGGCTATATGTTGCACCGTATATTGTTAACCATCTAGCACTAAAGTCAGACCGAAACTGCTTCTTCAGTTATCTAGGAAAATGTCCATTTGTAGACCAAGAGAAGACTTTTTTTTTTAATGTATCACTGGAATGACTGGCTCTTGGTCTGCAAATGGACATTGTCTATGAGAAGTTTGAAATTTTCATGAACAAATTTGAGTCTTAAAGTCTCTTCTAGAATTTGGATATTTCTAACTTATCCTTCCTATTTTTTGCTGGTGACTGATGGGCGATGGCGTCTAAACGGACTCAGTTTTTCCTGCTACTGCGAATGGATTTACTAACGTGGATTTTATAAAAATAAAAATTTGATGATCTGTGGTAGTGTATAATCTAATTTCTGTAGGGAAACAGTATATTTGAAGTAAAACGTGTTGATGTACGTTCGAAACATGATCAGCTACTACATACATCAGATGAATTGTCCATATCTCATTTTAATGTTACCATAAAGGAAAGCTGGTGAATATTTTAGAATTAGTTTAACTGCAAGCCTTTGCTGTCTTGGTGAGTTGGGCAGCAACATCTTTCAGTCAAATCAAAGTACTTGAAATTAGTTTCAAAATATTCAACAGGTTAGCTGTATCTATGGTTGCCATGAAATTTGGAATTCAGGATTCAAAGTATATAAACTGATCCCAACACGTGCAAAGCATCGACGGAGCCTACATAGATGGGCGGGGCAATAGCTAAAAGTATCCATTAGAAAATCACAATTTCTGCTTTCTCCTTCCTTTTGTCAATTCCAGTCCTGAAAACAATGTGGCATGGCAAATGATGGCTGTAGCCTAATTTCTCAATCCGAAAGAAAATGACATTTTAGTACGATGACTGAATTAATTATACCTACCTACCTTGTCTCCTTGAATACATTCATTATCCCCATGTTTTGGAGCAATATAATTGCCGCCATCCACTCATCTGTCCGTCCATCATGCTATCTCCTCCCAAACAGTTGAGTGGGTTTCAACCAAATTTGGTATGGCGGTTACCCATATGATTGTGCTTTGCATGACAACATTTGGATTTGGCTCGCCCACTGGAGGTCAGGGAGTGGGGTCCAAAGTTCAAATATCCTAAAATATGTCTCACACTTTACTCCCAAACTGTTGTGTGGAATTCAAAGAAATTTGGTATTGTGGATTGCCTGACATTTTTTTCTTCGGCTCCACCCCAGGGGTGGAGAATGGGTTAAAAGATCAATATATTTATTACAAGCAGAGATTGGAGTCTTACAGAGTTATCTAGATTTCTGGATTTTTTATAGATCACTCCCGCACACCAGTTGACACCCTCTCCATGAATTGAAATTAAGCCAAATGAGCCACTACATTTAGATAGGACTAGTGATTACTAGATTCTACTTTAGCCCTTAAAAATTATCTTTACAGTCCAAGGGAAGACTATTTTTGAAATTTTACAACTAGGTCACTGGCTCAATTACCGAGCCAGTCATTCGAGTGATAAATTTTCAAAAAGTCTTGCTCCGCTAATCATTATTTCTTAAGATCACAGCAGAGGCATTCTTTGGCCAGCATGACCATTAAAGGATTGACATATGAAATTGTTACCATTGGGCTGGTCATTGTACTAACCCTGGTCAATTTCTACTAGCCTCTGGGTCATGTTAATTTAACTCCTGCTCTCACAGATCACTTCCCCTTATGACATCCAGATTTTTCACAACAATCCACTCCAGTCTCTGTGTAATGAAACTAATCCAAACAAATTTGGTATGTGATTATGGAGTGCAGAGGATATTTACCCCCGCCCTCAGGCATGGGATGGGTAAAGCGATCAAAGTGGTGAACATGGGGATTTGCTATAATGTGTCATAGACCAAGCAATCTAATTATCACTTACTTACCATCATTATCAAGGACTTGATAGATAACATTATGAACAGGAGTAATCAGAGATTGTAAACCACCGCCGAGACCACCCTACCATTTTTGTCATATCCAAATTTGTTAAATCTATGTATGATCACACAGATCACAGCCAAAGTCTGGTAACACTTGTTTAGGTTACGTTGCTTTGTTGTGTTAACATTTTAAATGAATCGGATCAGTAGCTTCTTAGATGCAATATTGAATGCACGCACACACAATACCCTCTTTCCCGTAGGGCAAGGGCAATAATCCAGGAATGAATAGCAATAAAGATCAAAAGTACCTGCAATCTAAAGAAGCAATCTGTTGAGTATTTTTTGACAAATTTAATTGGACTCTGTTGTCCAAAACAGCAGCAGTTTCCAGTCAAATTGGACTCGATATATTCAACAAATCTACTATACATAGTCCAGTCTGATTACCTAAGAGGAGATTCTCTCTCTCCCTCTCACTTCGAGTAAACTTTATTTGATATTTACACTGAGTTTACAAATAATACGGTATTCAACCCTATAACACGCAAGCTTTACCACTGGAACATGTTGTCACCTAATGCAGCAACATCTTACAGTCTAATCGATCTCAAAATACTCAACAATTTAATTATCAGTCCTACTAAGTAATATGACACTTACATAGAAGAAACTATATTTGATATAAATGTAGTTTACAATGGCAGCTTATACAATAAGTGATTCGAAATAAAATGGTACAGTAGATTTACATCAAGCGCATCAGATTTAACCCTTACCACTCTGATGTCAGTATTCTATCTTTTAATGTGCCAATAGCAAAAAAACTGGTGTACATTTTTCAACAATTTTGGTGTGGTAGATGATGTTGCTATCTACAACAGCAACATCTTCCACCAAATCTGTTGAGAAGTGAACACCGGTTTAATTTAATTTGAAAACTTAATATTTTGACATAAGGTAAGGTAAGCGTTAATAAAATAGTGCAGAAGATAGAATTACAGAATCATCACTTTCATGAAATCTCAACCTCATCACTGTCGTATTCACCATATTATCCTGAAGAAAAAAAGAAGAGAAGCATTTACAAGATGAAAGAACAATAGAAAACGGAAATAAAACTGGAATAGTCAACAATGGTGATTTCGAAGCGCAATAACAAGTCAATATGTCTCATGACTGTGCTTACTCTAATAATGCATTTTATGGGCCCGTATTGACCCAGTAGCAGCTGCTTAACATGTGTTATCAGGATAATTGATTGTGGAACAGAAATTAGACCGTAGAAGTGCGCCAATATCTTCCTAGAAGCTAAATGACGGGTGTGAGATAATGGTATTAACGGGCAAGCTATGTAAGGATGCACACTTTAAATCTTTTAGGCATCAGTGTAGATATTCAGCTGTATGTAATATTTTATTGAACGAATTTACAAATCATGAGCGTGGCCATCTTAATTTCTTCGCGACTCAACCAATCAACCTAATTTGAACGTGCTCACTAGTCTAATTAGACATACTCACTAAGCGATTCCGGCCATCAGGGAATCGAGTACTCGGTTAAATAAAGGAATCGAAAGCTATCATTGACGAATTTACATTAGGAATTTCATTCACAGAAATCTATATATATATATTTTTAATAATAAGGAAGAATTAGTTACTTTTCCGGGATGTAGAAATTGTTTGAGTGTAGCTTTCGTGACCATCTCGGTCACTTCTTCAGCACTAACTGACGGTCGCTGGCAACGTCACTCTGGTCAGATCTTGTGGAGTCACGTGACAGCATGGACTGGTAGACTGCTGGTATATGGTAGCCCTCATCTCTGTTCATGGTTGGTTGATGCTTGTAGATTTCTATGGCCTCTTTAACCTTCCGTTTGAATAAGTTGGTCTCAATGTTGATGACCGAGGCACTGCTGGCAGGGATGACGTGGCCAGTGGATTCTGTATGTTCTGCCACAGCTGAGTTGGAATTGATTTTAAGATGTTCTTTGACTCTGGCACTGAGAGGCCTTTGGTTTCGCCTATGTATGTCCCCTCACATTGGTCACATTCGATCTTGTAGATGACTCCAGAGCGTTCATCTGAATAAGTGACCGAGATGGTCACGAAAGCTACATGTACACTCAAACAATTTCTACATCCCGGAGAGGTAACACTAATTTTTCCTTATTATGAATCATCCTGGGATCGGGGCCAACTTTTTCGGAAATATATATACCAGTCAACAGTGGATTTATAAAATTCAATCATCTAACTTAATGTAACGCTAAGTTTGATTGGATAAAACGCCAGTAATGCGTGCGTATTTAGCGATCGAAAACTGGTGCTCTTAAAACCGTCCAGACAGCGCGTAGTTTGGCACGTCCGCTTATTGAAAGGCGTCCAGATGGTTCTTATGTTTATTTGTACACTTTGCGCGTGTAGGTTCCTTAGGGTTAACCATCAATTATTCCAGGAACATTTTCTCATAGAAATTGTCAATTTGCAATCCAAGAGATTATTTTTGGAACAGTGTTAAATTTTCAGAAATAGTCTTCCTCTTGGTCTGCAAATTGACATTTTGCAAGACCACTGTAGGTTTTTCTCACCAGATTGAGTGTTAAACGGTTAAGAGGTGGGAGGTCTATAAAACCTGAAATAATGGGCGTTGTCCAATTTCATTGTCAGGACTAGCATGCTTGAATGGTATCTTAGCAATAGGTGTATAATTGCCGAGGCCAAGTATTTGTTGACCTAAGGCTTGTGCATTTGCAGAGCTGTTCGAATAAGTTCCCGTCTACATTTCTCAACACTCAATGATAAATGAGCAGAAATGACAATGAAGGATTCCATTGAACATTTTGAGAATTATTTGCTGGAAGGTCCTGACCGTCTTGCTGCTTTAAGTGGCAATTATGCTTTCCAGACAAATTATTTTCAAAATATATAACAGTTCACCTGTATCAGTATGACTGCTTTGAAAGGTAGATAGAGGGTTTAAATGGTGTGTATGATTACTGTATTCTGCAGCTGTAGTAGTAGAAACATCCTACAACTGCAATCAGTCCTTCAGTTGCCCACTGTGTCTTGTCCTCAACCGTAATTCTTAGCTTCCTCAGGTCCATTCTTGACTTGAGTGTACCGAGTCCTGCTTTCTTGAGGTCACCTCGTAGCATGCTTAGGCGATTTATGCAATGACGTCCTCTCCTGGCATTGTATTTGCTGGCTCCGAGTAGGGCGAATTCCAAGGCTCTCTGTGCTGGTGTCTCTTCTGGCATCCTTAGCACATGGCCAAACATGGACCATCTTTGCTGGGCGACTTTTACAGACAGCGGCGACATATTACACATCTTGTATAGTAATCATTGGAAATTATGCTGTCTGGCCATCGGTGTCCAGTGATGGTGTTTGTGGTGGCAGGCATCGAGTTTGTCTGGAGCTGCCCCGCTGTTACAGTTATACATCATCAAGGATACACAGGTTACATTGTATAAATGTAGCCTTTTAATCAAGCACATCTTTGATCTACGAATCCATAGCTTCCAGAAGGACTGGAAAACTATGTTCCCCATGACGCAGCATGCAGTACTGCAAAGCAGTGAGCCCAGGATTCTACTTTTCCTCCATGGTTCGCCGCCACTAAGCAGATCATGATGTTCTTTAGTTTCATGCTTTGTAGATAGGTATATGTGGGTGAACTCTGTTTTGGATTCATTCATAAAGCGATTCTCAATTTTTAGTTTGCTTGCAGCTATTTGGAGAAGTTCGTCAAGGGGTTTCTTTTCCTCATCTATGAAGTCCACATCATCAGCATATTCCATCTCTAGCGGCATACCCAGTATTGACACTTGGGGTTTTGGTCTTGTGGAACTTTCCCGTATGGATTTCAATGCAGCAGCAAGGTAACAGGTGAAAAGCACCAGAGATACACATGTAGACCATCTCCCTGTGTGGAGCCGATTGATGTCTCACACTCTGCAGACTTCACTGACTTGACTCGTACTCTCAGCTTGGTGTCTTCCAGCAGTAGTCTCACTAGTTGTAGCTCATGTTCATTGCAACTGGCCTGACATAGTACATCTAGGATCTTTGAGCGTTTAATTGTGTCGAAGGCTCGTGACATGTCAATGCCCATTTTGTGGAAATCTCAGTGTTTGTACATGACTACCGACACAAGCATGCGTTGAGCCCATACAATGTCTGCGCAGCTGCGTCCATGTTTGAAGCCACTTTGACATTATCCAGTGAAGTCATTGATCTTGTCTCAGATGCAGCATAGAGTAACATTGGATAGGATTTTCCGTATGCTGTTGAGGAGCACAATGGGCCGCAGATTGGCTGGGGGGAGGGGGCAGGTGGCTTCTGCAGATTGGCAAGGGGGGCCAGGTGGCTTCTTGGGCTTGGGTAATGTGATAAGGGTGCCTTGGCCTACAGCGTCGATGGGAATGTGGTGCATAAAAGCTGAATTAATTAGGCACATGATCGGTTTTGAGATGTCACTTGCATATTTGAATAGTTCATTGCTCATGCCATCAGGTCCAGATGTATGTCCATTTTTCAGGGCTTTACATGTAAGTGCCTTCTCAACTTATACTGTTTTAATTGGTGTTATTAATGGCCTTGGGTCTCCTGAGAATGGGTGCAAGGGCTCATCATTGTGGTCAGTGAACTGTTCCTTGAATCATTCTCGAAATGCCTCTGCTTTGCCCTGGTCAGTCCCGATAAAGTGTCCTTCAGAGTTGTGTACAGTGAGTGGTGGTGTGTAGTCAGTAACTCTCAGGGCCTGGGCTGCCTGAAACATTTTGTGACAGTCATCCGTGGCAGTGATTTCATCTGCTAGGGAGTCTGCTTGTTGAGTAGCAAGATCTTTTAAGCGTTCACTAATGTGGCGCAAAATGTCATTGCGCTCCTGGTGTAGTTTGGTGCGGTCTTCACTTTGGCCACTTTGATAGATGCGCAGCCGTAATGCTTTCTGCTCTGCTGACAGTTTTATTACTAGAGGGTCGTCATTATACCTAGTTCGGTTGTTTTTAAGAACACCTATGGTGCTGGTAGCTGATGATTCCATAGATTTCAGTATTTTGGGTAGGGCTTCGATCGGATCAGAGCCATGTCAAAATTGGTGGATTTGTTACACTTTAAACTTTTTATGTCATTACAAGTTTTATTTTCTCCATGATGTAGTTTATCTATCAAGGGAAGTTATATATCATTTTGTTCCTAAACATGTTCTCTTTCAAATGAAACCATTCCTATAGGATTCTGTTCAGTGAAAGAAACTCTAGGGCATTATAAACAAAACTAGTCAGAGGTGGTGGAAGAAGCGGTGGAATCATACTGTTATCAGTACTGCTAGAATTAGTGTCTTCAGTTTGATTCTAACATCAGCCACTAGATGTCACTAGAGGTGAACCAAAGCACAGGAAGCCATATATAGGTCACGGTCATACCAATGGATTTTCGAATACTCTAAAATTCATTCAGACCAGGTGAGAAAAAATCCCAATCCAAGCAGGATGGTTAGGAAATGATACCGTTGGACAGCATTTTTAGGAACAAAATGATAACTGGATTCCCTGGATAGATAAACTACATCTGGAGAAAATCAAACCAGGGTAGGTTTTATTATGTGAGTGCCATAGAACTGGAGACAGATTGTCTGAGGGCAAATTATACCATAAAGGGGACACAAACTACTTTCAGTGGCTTCAGTGAATGAAGATAGAGCACTGAATACCAGACTCCTTTCTTGTTATTTTCTAAACTGTGTTAGCAGAGATTATGAGAGATGTGAAAGTGATGGTTATGTTGGAACTTTCAAACTTGTGAAATTCTCTGGCTCAAATAGCCGATAAGTTGATTCAGATAATTCAAGCGATGCCGGACCAAAATCTGATACATTTGTAGCCGCTTGTCTAAATTGGAAATTGCTGCTGCTGACTTCCACATTACTGGGAAATCATCTAGCACGTCGGCTGCAAAGTGAAACTGAACTGAAACTGTGAAACTGCCTCATTACTGGGAAAACCCCTAACATGTCGCCTGCACGCTATTCAATACACAGTCAAACCTGTGTATAGTGTACACCTGTTTTGAGGGCCATTAAGATGGTGGTTCCTTGATACAGGTGTAATTCTTTACAAATTAAAGCATATTCTGTTGAATATTTTGAAAATATATTACTGGGAGCTGTTGCTGCCTTAGGGCCTCCAGTCATAATGATCCTGTCATTCCATTGGTAAATGGCAGGAAATCGTTTAAAACGCTACTCATCAACTGCTTGAGCAATTTTACCCAGACTTGGCTGGAAGGATACTAGGCTTGTAGGTTTCAGAACTTGTATACAGAATTTTGATTGGTCAGTTTTTCCGATGGCCATCTTGGATTTTCTGAAAATTTCTGGAAATCAGTTAAAAGACTACTCATTAACCTCTTAAATGTGTTGAAACAAACTCGGCTGGAAGGACCCAAAGTGGTATACGTCAGAGCTTGTATACCGAATTTTAATTGGTGAATTTGCTCGGTGACCATCTTGAATTTTCTGAAAAATGGCTGAAAATCGTTTAAAACGCTACTCCTCATTAACTGCTGGGGCGATTTCACCCAGACTGGCTGGAA
The DNA here is from genome assembly GCA_034401795.1 of Chaetoderma sp. LZ-2023a. Lineage (NCBI taxonomy): Eukaryota > Metazoa > Mollusca > Caudofoveata > Chaetodermatida > Chaetodermatidae > Chaetoderma > Chaetoderma sp. LZ-2023a. The sequence goes on along the minus strand of CM067369.1, from coordinate 183,304,195 downwards.
TGAGCCTAGGGTGGTAGGCTGCAGAACAATTATACAGAATTTTGATTGGTAAATTTTTCCGGTGGCCATCTTGGATTTTCTTAACATTTTGGGAAATCGTTTAAAAGGCTACTCCTCATTAACCAACCACCTTGCCGATTTCAACCAACCATGACTAGAAGAACCCTAAGTCAGTCCGCTTCACAACATGTATACAGAATTTTGACAGATTGATTTTGCTGGTGGCCATCTTGGATTTTCCAAAAAATGGGAATTCATATAAAATGCTACTCTTCATTAATCGCTTGTGCAATTTCAACCAAAGGATCCTATTGTCATAGCGTCTAGATATTCTATTCAGATTTCTTGTAGGTCAGTGATTTGGCAGCCATGATTTTCTGAAAGTTTTCTGAAACCATCTAAAAACAGTACTCCTTCAATCAATATCCTGATTTCAACAACACTTGGGTGGAACGATCCTATGATGGTAGGCTTCAACTTATTGAACAAGAATCTTGATAGGTAAATTTTTGGTGGCCATCTTGGATTTTCTGAAAATCATCCATCATGTCTATTTGAATGTAAATGGTTTAAATGCCAATGGTCCAGGTGAGCACCACAGGCCCTTATCACTTAATCTGGATTTAATATGATTACAGATATTAATAATATCGTTCTCAGATGGATTCAAATTTAGTAGAGCGCATCCATATTTTGAAATTGGCACATTTCCTTTGGTATATCATGTCCTTGACGAAGTTCTCCCAATAGCTGCAAGTAAACTAGAAATTGAAAATCTCTGAATGTATCCAAAACAGAGTTCACCCATATATACCTATCTACAAAGCATGAAACTAAAGAAAATGACGATCCACTTCGTGGCGGCGAACCATGGAGGAAAAGTAAAATCTTAGGCTCACTGTTTTGCAGTACTGCTGACATTGCTGCACGATGCGTCATGGTGAACATAGCTTTACAGTCCTTCTGGAAGCTATGGATTGGTAGATCAAAGATGCCCTTGATAAAAAGGCTACGGTTATACAATGCAACTTGCGTATCCTTGTTGCTGGGCAGCTCCAAAGGTAGCTCTAGATAAACTTGATGTCTGCCACCGCAAACACCTACGCACCATCACTGGACGCCGATGGCCAGACAGCATAGTTTCCAATGATGCACTATACAAGATGTGTAATACCTCGCCGCTGTCTGTAAAAGTTGCCCAGCAAAGATGGTTCATGTTTGGCTATGTGCTAAGGTTGCCAGAAGAAACACCAGCACAGACAGCCTTGGAATTTGCCCTACTCAGAGCCAGCAAATACAAAGCCAGCAGAGGATGTCATTGCATAAATCTGCTAAGCATGCTACGTACGAGGTGACCTCAAGAAAGCAGGACTCGGTACACTCAGTCAAGAATGGACCTGAGGAGGCTAAGGAATTTGGCTGAGGGCAAGACAGAGTGGGCAAAAGCGAAGAAGGACTGATTGCAGCTGTAGGGTGCTTCTACTACAGCCACAGCATACAGTAATCATACATATCATTTTACCATTGAACACAATTCTTTCCACTCTTTGTTAGCTAGACTTTACGAACTAAAACAAGATATTGCGATACCTGCACATCGTCTGGCGGCGTCCAATTTGCGTTTAGCTCAACTTTTCGATTTATATCTCATGTTTGGTTAATCATACTGAACCCAAACTTGGGAACATGGTTCCTTATAATGACACGCAAATCACAAACTGACCTTGAGGTCAAAAGGTCACGGTCACCGTGACCGTGGCAAAATCCTTTTTCAACTAACATTTCCATTTAGCTCAACTTTTCTGTTTATGTCTCATATTTTGTTAATCATACAGGACCCAAATTTAGACAATGCCTCCTTAAAATGACCCGGCAACGCACAGTCATTTTGGAATCAAAGGGTCAAGGTCACTGTGACCTTGGTAAAAAAACTTTTTCAACTTTAACATTTTCAGTTTAGCCTCAACCTTTCTGTTTTTATCTCATATTTGGTTAATCATACTGGACCCAAGCCTCCTTATAATGACACTGCATCGCACAATGATGTTGGGGTAGAAAGGTCAAGGTCACTGATACGCATGCTTGGCAGATTTCGACCTAATTTGCCTGGGAGCTTCAGAATGGGCGTAGGATTCAAAATTTGTATAGAGAATTTAGATTAGTCCAATTTTGGGGTGAAAATCCTAGATTTGACGAAAAATTTACCTGAAATTGTCAAAGTGCTGCTCCTCATTAATCGCTTGGAGGATTTCAACCTACTGTGACTGGAAGGACCCTATCGGGCTAGGCTTCAGAGCTTGTATACAGAATTTTGATTGGTCCAGTCTGTTGGTGAAAATCTGAGATTTTGTGAAAAATGTAATGGAAATTGTCAAAACGCTAATCCTCATTAACCGCTTGACAGATTTCAATATACTTTGGCTGGAAGAACACAATGGGGTAGGCTTCAGAATTTTATACAGAATTTAGAAAATCAGAGATTTTATGAAAAATTTACCAGAAATTGCCAACCCCTACTCAATAACCACTTGGCGGATTTCAACTTACTTTGAGTGGAAGGATCCTATGGGGCTAAGCTTCAGAACATGTATACACAATATTGGCTGGTAAACATTTTTGGGTGAAAATCTTAGATTTTATGAAAAATTGTCAAAACGCTGCTTATCATTAACCGCTTGACAGATTTAAACCCTAGTTGGCTGGACAGACCCTATCGCGGTAGGCTCCAGAACATCTATTCAAAAAATTTACTGGAAATTGTCAAAATGTATCTCCCATAACCGCTTGGTGGATTTTATCCAAATTTGGCTGGAAGGATTCTATAGTGGTAGGCTCTAGGACAACTATTCAGAATTTTGGTTGCACAATTATTCGATTATTCGATTAATCATGATTATTCTTTAAAATATGATTGTTGACGATTACAAAACTAAACAATCGAAGATTTTCAATCTCCAAGATTGTTTTTCAAAATGCAAGGAAACATACATTGTTTATTAGTAGCCTAGGATTCTATTTGGACAAGAGGTGTTAAATTACCAAACAAGCATCTCGGATAAAGGGGGTGGCCATATTTTAGGTATATTTCAACAAAAAGTTGAAATGAATTCTCTAAAATGTTTAAAACTGATAGACACTAGCACGCAAATTGAACAATTTCCTGCTACAAATTCTTGCTGCCCCGTGACTCTGTTTAATTTACATCTCAAAAACATCGCGGGAGTGAAAGTATTAAATGGGGCTGCCTAAATAATGTGCATCTTTAATAAAGGCCATTTATCACATCAAAATGAATCCAAATTTGATATAAAATGTCGAGAAAAAAGATAATAAATCACGTGGTATTATTAATCCGCTCTGGTTAAATCAAATTATGAAGTACTAAAAGATTTTAGAGCAGGTACTCGGATATAAATATCCTGGACTGCGAACTCGAATATTGCTATATATTAGCATTGCATGATGGTATCCGAGTATCGTACTTTAAATTCGATCACAGTAAAATGTGTACCCATTTGATAACAGGAAGGGTTATGATAATGCAATCTAGCTTCCGTCTCAAACTCCTGTAGTGTATGAAATCTCCCGAGAACATGTCATTTGTCTCCAATCGCAAAAGTGTCATTTTGTTGCCAACATAAGAAGCAATCTCTCACATTTTAATTCTCGGTTGTTCAAGCAAATTTTCTCGCACATTTGATTCCACTTTGGATCATTTTATGGTGGGCGCTTACAAGTACATTGGGCCAGGCTTGCCAGATTGTAGCGATATTGTGTTCGGAATTAGTACTCTAAAGGGTTGTAATGGCATTTCTCAACACCTATTACTATGTGGCAATTAGACTGGAGGCGGTTTTAGTTGTTAGCGATACCAATTTTCGTTCTTTTAGCGTTATGTTACCAATTCTCATTCGAAGTAAAGTTTGTAGTATTTTTTTAAATATCAATACTAGCACTTGAACTAGTCGAAATATTTCTGGTTACATAGTTATTTGTGTTGAATAAAACTCTTCAAGTTCCCCACCCTAACGCAGAATAGTATGTACGATTTAATCAAAAATCATGATTATTTTTTTCAAAATGATTGCGATTATGAAAACTGCATAATCGTGCAAGCCTAGTTGGTTATTTTTTTTGGTGGCCATTTGAATTTTCTTTTCCAGGACCATTGAAAACGTGACACCTTAATTAGTGTCCAGATTTCAAACAAAACTTGGGTGGAATTATCCTATCACGGTAGGCTTCAACATATCAAAAGAGAATTTTGATTGGTCAGGTTCTTTGGTGGCTATCTTTGATTTTCCGAAAATTAGCCATCATGTCGACTGGTATTTAAACGCAAGTGGTTCAGGTGACCATTAGAAGACCTTGGACATGTTATTGATACGCCTTCTATATTTAATTTATTTTAAAATCAAGCTTCATAGTTCATTGCAAAATCGTACAGTCGAGTTTCATGGTTGCATTTCAACCACATATCTGGTTTTGTCATTAGTGTGATTGTGACCGGTAGTGTAAGCAAAAATTGTTCTAACATTATTATGACATGTACTGTGTTAAATAAATGCGTCTGGTAAACATTTCGATTGAGCTGATTATGACTTAACACAATCTGATTTACTGTTAGAGATCTATATATATACTCTGACATTTTGTTCTGCTTTCATTTTCAGTCTATGGATAACCATGAGTTAAAGTTCCAAGGTATGTTTTTTATTACGAATTCTTAATTTAAATATATGTTGTAATTCGTATAACATCCAAGGTTTTATCATGTCTAAATTTTGGGCATCCAAGGAATCTTATACTCTGAGATTTGGAGGCCCCCGAGCTGAAATTTGAGGGTCCGAGAAATTAGGGTTATTTATACAATATAGGATGACAATAACAAATCAATTACAGATTTTTCAAAACTGTTGTTTTTGGGAACTAGTCTGCCAATAACTTTTCTGGATTTTCCCCATTGTGTCTAAAGATTAAAGACTTATGTACATTTACAGGCATGGCGGGTGGCAGTTAAAATTACACAATCCCATCTTCCTTGTATTAAAATAAATTATTCCTTTCAACATACTATAATTTCTCAAATGGGTACCCATTATGTATCTCAGGAGTCGGGATCTACAATCTTGTGTTCCGGTACCATCACACAATAAAAATAAAAAGTAATTTCTGAATAAAAAATAAGGACCCTTGAGTGACAGTCTACTCTGCTGAGTGCTCGCTCTAAATGTTAAATCTCGATGGATTACTGATATTAGATAGATGTTTTTTAGCTTTTCATTACTACATAAAATGTTGGTGGCCCAGGTAAT